>JAPTOF010000015.1:14855000-15469204 GCA_028554755.1 Cordia subcordata
TATATCATCTTTGTGGGGTTTATTAATAGATTGTTTTCTCTATAAAAGGAAAAAGCTTTTAAATGAAAGCACTGAGAGCTGTGTGGTCCTAAAATGGTAAATTAACTATTACAAACTATATATATGGTAATCAATAATATAAAATTAATTTCCCCCAAACTCATGGTAAATTGAATACAAAAAATCATACTTTTTCATTAATGATATTTCAATCAAAAGAATTAAAAGTAATGTTGAAAGGAAAAAGAAAACTGACCAATTGAAAATTTGTATACCCACTGCAAATTTTAAATATCATAGTTTGCCCAAAGACAACAAATTTTTATCTTTTAAGGTGGTGATTGGTATATTGAAACAAATTTAGAAAGGAATATACTAGGCAAGCAAATGGAATGAAACTGGAAATAGAATGGACTTGATAATGAATATATCATACTTAGTGTGCCTTTATTATCACTTTCTTATAAATATCAGAAGTTGTTTATAAACACCAAATGCTTATGAGCACATAGAAATAAGCAAAACTAAACAGATGGTATAGCGTTCAAAAATTCAATCCCTTTAAGATCTTGTGTTCAATCATCTTATTCCTACTCTCTTTACTATTTCAAGTCTTGTGTACAAATATATTACCTAATTCAAAATCATTGTTGTTTTTGTAAATATATGACGTACAGAATTGTTCTAATAATCTTGATTCACCCTCTTGAAAAATATTTGCAACTAACTTATTCCAAATCTCAAATGTACCAATAAACTTTACATATGGAGAATCATAATCACCCTCAAGTAGTTACATATACATAGACTACTAAAAGTCAATAACATATTAATAATAATAGTGAACTACCTCAAGAGTTCAAGGGTTCAGATTTCATTGCCTGTCAGACTCGGTCAGGTACAGCCTCGACGATACTACCATCTCGTCCGACAATATTCCATTCAAAAACATGCAAATAAGTCTTTATTGCCATGCCACTTTTCCATGAAAGAACTAAGTTCTTTTGGTCTCAAATTTCCTTCCCCAATTTTATGAAGACATGCCAAAATATCTCGTAGTGAAAAGAGTGTAAAAGTGTATTCGATATCAATTGACGTTTTCATTCGTAAACTAGAGAAGGTTAATGGCAACAATTAGGGATAGCAATGATATCTCGCTCGACTTTGCTCCGCAGAAGTACCATAAGAGTCAGGGTGGGTTTTTGGCAAAAAACCCGTGATAGGGGTAGGGCAGGGTTTTCTTTCCTACTCCACTATGGGGTAGGTAAAGATAGGGGTTTATCCACCCCGCTCCGCCCACCCTGCTATATATCTATATTTGTTACTTCTTATATGCTCTTACATATTTTTAATATAAATATTATATTATTTTGTATATATTTCTAATATGTTTTTATATATTTTAATATAAACTTTATATCTTTAAAAAAAAAATTTTGGTTTAGTTATAAAAGTTAACCTATTTCCAATATACGCACTTATCTATCGGTATTTTTTTTAAATATTATAATGTCATTTTATTGACAGGTACTCCGGCGGGACTTTTTCTATCCAACAGGGGCAGGGACAATAGTGTAGAAGTTTAGCTCAGTATAGGTCTATGATAGGGGTAGGGACTAGAGTTTTATTAATAGCCCATCCCTATCCGGCCCCATTGCCAACCCTGGGAACAATGAATAGTAATATGTCAGTCTTCTTGTAAGGTGAATGATCGATTTTGGTAAACAACAATGAATCCTTAACCCTTGAATTGAGGGGAGTAGAGGGCAGGAATGGGTATCGAAGGATTTAAGAATCCCTCACTTTGTTTGGGTCGAGGGGATGTGAGTAAATGTAGTTAAGAGCAGATATAAGTTATCCTCCCATATCTTTTAAATTAATCCTTGCAATTGGGTGAATATAGAGAGCGAGGATTCATCTTCTTGCAGTGATACTTTGTACCATGTTTAACAAAAAATTTAAAAGAGTATAAAAGTTCACTTCAAATATAAAATTCATACCTCTCTTCCATTTCTTTACAATCCTTCTATGACTCTACCCTTTACAAAATTTTTTCAATCCAAACCAAAATTAATCATTTTCTCTCCTTTCTTTTGTAATTCCATCCATCCTTTCCTTTTCTTTCCTTTATTAAACCCTCTCCACAATACCAACCTAGTTTAAGAGTGAAACGAGGAACCTTCCTTGAAATATTAATTCCTGACAAGGCCGAGCTATTAACATTGGAACGTGCAAATAAGACAGTGATCGATTGTAAATAATCTTCAAAAACCAAACGATGATAACAATAATAATCTTAGAAACCAAAAATGAAAAGGAAGAAAAAAGTAAGGAACTTTAAAAGACCTAACATTCCAGGATAAACCAGATGACTTGCATGCAAATTATCAAGAAGCTTGTACTTCATTATCATGAAGGAAGTTTTAATTGTTCATGTCCTAATTTAATAACAAACACTTGGAAAACACTAGTCAACTGTCCAACTTAATCAGATCTCAAATTTGCTTGCCCAAACAGAGCCTTATAGCAACAATAAAACAAATTGTCTCCCAACATAGTTAAAAGAATAATGCACCTTCACATCCTTTTTCTAGTGAATATAGAGCCTTTTTTATAATGAATTTCACAGAAAATCAATAGATATTACGAAATTATGACTTCAGTAAAACAACGATCTAATCTGCACTTGAAGTTCAACTCAATTCCCCAACTGTCTATGTACTCAGCAACCAGTTCGTATATCATACTCTTGAATCACTGTGCACCCACCCCTCTACATACACCTGTGCCCGTGTGAAAGACACGCATTAGGTAGTAGACCTCTATCAAAGAAGTTGTTGCTTCTACCCAAAAGGGAAAAAAAAAAAAAAAGTTGTTGCATTTGGTGCCAAAGGCTGACAAAGATGTTGACTCCTGTCTCCTATCGTATGTAATATTAGACTTAGCCAAAGAAAGCCAAGATGTGAAGGAAGCTTTAAAAAAAAAAAAACTATCTATCCCATATTTTAAAAGGGGTAAAATATATTGGTTTGGATGATTCATTTCATTTCTTATTTTTATGTTTTCAATAATAATCTTTTTTATTTTTAAAATACAACAATTTAGTCTCTTATTTATAATTTATAATCCCTTTTCCTAAAAAATAACAACAAAATAATGGTGTTAAAACTAAGAATGTTACAAACTATGAAGATAAGAGACCGATGGTATCACAAATTATAAAGATTTATAAGAAAGTAAAAAATATTACTTCGTTTTATGTTTTAGCTCAGGATTAACAACCTCGTTAATTAAAATACTGGTCGTGTTTTAAAAATAAGGGATTTAATTGTCAAAATAGTCAGATCAAAGATAAGAGACCAAATGAATAATTTATCCTATTTTTTTTAATGATCTTCTTTGATATATACACAGTATGAAACAGTTTTAAAGAGAAAAGAGAAATTAAGATGAAGTTTTGATGAGTTATTAAATTTGACGCATTTCAAATAAATTATAAAAATATTTAATATACCATTATGCACTCGTTCACAATCTTTATATTATATGTTCATAATTTTTATATTATACATTCACAATTTTTATATTGCAAGTTCACAATTTTTAATTATTTACATATTTCATATCACATATTCACAATTTTAATATTTTCTATTCAAGGCTTTTAATTATTCACAAGTTTTATACGATATATTTATAAATTTAATTGTTCACCATTCTTATATTATATAAAAAACATTTACATTATTTCTTCGCAATTAACAAACGACATGTTCACAACCTCTGACCAATACATTCACCCCTATAAATGGCACGTTTACAAGCTCTAGTCGAAACATTTACACATATAATGACATATTCATAACTTTGGCCAAAATGTTCGTAATTATGAACAACATGTTCACAGCCTGTTAATGCTATGTTCACAACTTACAACTTTCAAATTGAAAAATCTTAAAATAACAAAACTTATACCACGAACCACTAGATCCCAACCTTTCAAAGAAAATGATACTAATAAGTCATATCACTCTTAGCTTAACTCCCTCAATAGAATCACACATAAATCTTTATATTATATGTTCACAATCTTTATATTACATGTTTACAATTTTTATACATTCACAATCTCTATATTAGATGTCCACAATTTTTATATTGCATGTTCACAATTTTTATATGTTTACCTTTCATATTTTTTATGTTCACAATTTTAATACTACATGTTCAAAAGTGAAAAGAAAATTTGTCTTTTCTCCTCCTCGTCTTCCTTCTTAAATTTTCAACAGTATCTTCAATGATACGAAAAAACAATAACTTGTATAGATATGCATATCCTTTTACTCCCATAGCAAGACCACAATCTATCAAATTACAAACAATCAACCCAAAAACTTGACCACAGGAGAAAAGAGAGAGGGACAGAAGGGAAAAGAAAAAAAAAAAGAGGAGCTAAAAACAACATCTATCACTTATTTGTACATCACTATAGATTTGCTTTTAATTCGTGAGTTTCTTTCTACACTTAAAAGGGCATCAATATGGATCTGCCTTTAACCAAAATACTTTTGGCTGGTCCATGCTAATCTAATTAATACCTTTGCTGCAATTTTTTGGAAGTACAAAAATTTATAAGTTTGACAGAACACATGAACTACTTGGTTGAAAAGCAAACTCTTGTATTTTGCTATAGATGAAGAAAACATGGTTGTTTTGTATGCCTTTTTTAGAAATAACCAAATTTAGTTGATTCTGTTTCAAAGAAAATGAACCAATTGGTTGTACAAATTAATCACTTATTTATGTTCTGAAAAAAAAACCAAAAAAAGAAAAATTAGAACAATTTCGCTCGTCAACTAGAGTACCATGACAACAAGACCAAAATCCATCATTAAAATTCAAAAATCCTACAAGAGTAATGGTATTTGCACCATTAATAGGTGTTGTGTGACCTTGGGGATGTTGAAATCTTGCCGGTAGGAGCTTAATAGCGGCGACATGTGATGGTGTGTGGTAAGGAACTTGTTGGTGCTGATGGCTTTGTGTGAGGTGGCCGGTGGAGTCACCAGCGAGAGAAGGTAGAAGAGAGAAGAGGAGAAGAGGGAGAAGAGAAAGGAGAGGAGAGAGAATAGTACTGATGAGCAGATTGTTTCATCCTTTTTTAAGGCATATGATATATAAAAAAAAAAGTTAGGTATATTATGCTAAATGATGTAAAGGATGCACAATATAATTTGTGCTTAGCAACTGTGATACTGACGAGTCTTGACCATACATATAACTAAAAAGCCATTCGACTAGCAAACCTGCTTTTTGATATCCTTCTGTCAATATTGAGCTCATCTAAAATGTGGAAGTATAGAACTTGTAGTTATCAAAAAATGACAATCAATCAATCACAATATAAGTCAGTTAGTTTCAACTCTCTTTATGCGATAGGTAGAAACTTTGTAAAAGAAGCTAACCTAGGCCAAGTTTGAATTGACTCTTCGACCATAAAAATATATTGTGCAATGAAACAAATGGGGGAAAAACGAACCTCAATCAAGCAAAGGTGAATATATAAGATAAACAGATGAACATTTCTAAAGATCATACATGTATACTTGTTTCTTTCCCTTTCGCCCTCCCCTTCCCCCTCCCTTCCCAATGTTTTGCTAGGTTACAGATGCCTCAGATTAACGACAGCAAGCTACTGAGATAATAATTACTAACTACTAGAAAAATAGTAGCATACATACTCAGATCTTTTATCAAAATATCATTCGTTGGATTGCTTTGCAACCGAAGAATGGCCATAAAATCAAATCATAAAGCAGCCCATCGATCAAATGGGTTATCTTCAACCATACTTCATTAAATGCTCAAATATTTGTGCTATACTGTGTTCTTTAACTTTTAAAGGAAAGTGAATCAAGAAAAGTAGAAACACAGACAGAGATACCTCTATCAATAAGAAAGAATGGGTATAACTGAATCCCAAAAGCACGAATTGTAACCCTCATCCATCTGGGTAGATGTAGAATTCAATTGAATAACCTTTTGAAGAAGTATTATTGGTATGAGGTAGTTACAACTTACCTGGCCAGACTCAAAATATTGGTTAGATTAAGTGAAATAAGAAGGTTGAGGGAATTCTTATGGTATATACAGCAGAATCCACTATTCATCGCCACAGAATAAAGAACTTATAATCAAGTCTACCAAAATATAGCATGGTACCACAACCTAGATGAAATGAGAATTTATATACAACCTATTGCCTACTGCAACTGAATGAACCAGAATTCTAGAGATGCAATATGCATGTCTGTTTGCACAAACTGGGAGGAAACTAGGACCCAGTAAATTTGCCCACAAGGAGTGTATCTAGAGCACACTCCAGGCGAATGAAGAAGGAACCCTCTCTGTCTATTCCCCTAAAAAGTTTGATAAAGCGCATGTATACACAAAACAACCAAGACCTAATCCTCGTGGTATTTGCAACTGAACCACTAGGAATAATGGTTGAGAAACAGGAATATGTAGAGCAGTTACAGGAAGCTTGGAGGAGTGACTAGTAGTAAAGGTCGAACAGGTGGTGCCGTCGCCGACATGGGAGGTCTAATACTTTGTGTAGGAAACAAAGGCTGTGGTGGCAGTCCCATTAGTGGTGGAAGTGGAACAGAGATAGCTGGGTATTGCAGATACCAAGGTTAGAGGGCGAGGTGCAACTGCCTACCCTCAACAGTGGGCCTTCCTGGTGCAGGATTATAACTGCGTCAAATAGCCAGTAGTCCAATTTAGTACAAGTTTTTTTTATCTAAATAGTGTTATAATGGAACCATTTAATGGACTCAAAAATCATGAGATTTCAGATAGTTGCATAACATTGATGGTTCATTTATTATAAAGACAACACCAGAATGACCATGGAAATTATTATTTGCGATTTGAGATTTCACATGCCAAATGGTGTTACATACATTTATACCTTGCATTCCACAAATTTCAATATCGGTTGACTCGCGACTAGGTTTTACATTCGGCACCCTATTGAAAATAACAATTTGTACCAATTTTCATCCTTGGAAGAACTCAGCTTTAATTTGTTTAGAATCTGTGTCTTGATTATGATGCTACTGGATGCTGGGGTTGGAGGCAGAGGATTGAACACTATTTAATACAGCTGGTGTTGGTTGGAAATGAAATGGTCTGACAATGCATCTTTTTGGAACGAAACCATCATTCCTACGCCAGCTTCTCCTTCAATGAACCCCTGGACAGATGGTTGCACCATGTTCCTAGATGTGGTTAGGAGTTTGGATTGGGCCATGAGAATGAAAGTTGCCACAACTCTTGCGCGCCTTTCATGCAAGCTAATTGTAGGCTATCATGGATCTCAATATGTTTGTCTTAATATTCTCTTGCAAGGGATAGCGTAAGTAGGATTCACCTTGCGTTGTCGTGCCACTGAAGAATGTTTGAGCATTAGTGGTCTGATCAATAGCTGTTTACTATCAAAGAAAACTATCTTGAGAAACATATAAAAACCTCTTATCATGTATGTGCAATGCAGAAATTGGTAGCATACCAGTAATAGCTGCGCTTCCTGAAAACATTGTTTGAAATCTATCTCCTTCCTCATCACTAAATGCAATAAGCTGTACAAAAAGAGAAAGATATGATTGGGGAATTATCAGAACAACAACTGCTTGCGCTCCCACAATACAAAACCAAAGTATAAACTGTTGTTGTACAGATGAACTAGAAACAACGCAGTGTTAACGACAAGAACGCCAGTAGAAATCGTTTTGGTTATAGCACCTAGTATACTAGGTCTTACTGCTGGTGGTAAAGCCCAGTCCCTCCATTACTCTTCCTTAAACCCTTGTCATGCACTGATCACTACTTGGAGAATCATGCGCTGACGTGGCTCTTCTAATGTTTAGCATTAGCTATGGCATATGCTCACCCGAACCTCGAGTCTCAAAATCAAATTAAAATGCATAAATTATTCATTTGATGAGCACATCTATCACTGACACAACAAATGGCAATTATGAGGGCCTGTTTGGCTTAATTTTTAGACCTATATAAAATAATGTTTGTGAATTTAAAAGTTAGAATTTATTTATTTGATTTTGTTTGAAAAGTTTCTAACTAAGAACTAAAATTTTAAAAATAAGAAGCTTTAACATAAGATTTTTAAATTTTCAAAGAAGATTTTCATAAAGCTATTTGTATAAAAATTATTTTTTTCCTTTCTCAAAAATGCTCTTTTCTTTTTTTTAAATGTTTAGTGTTGCTCTCAAACTAATTATACAACCAATAATTTAAAAGAAAAAAATAAGATTGAACCGCCAAAAAAACACTTTGTTCGATTACATTTCTAATCAAAACTCTATTATTAAAGATTTCATAACTTGATGATTAAAATTTTAAATTTCACAACTACACTAAATGCACCGTACCTAAGTGAAACCATTACTTAGTCCCTGGTGTTGAATAATTTTGTATTTGTCTCACTGCTTTGCACTTTTTAATACACTATCTCTACCATACACGTACAAAAAAAAATCGATAGATAAGAGCAACTTCTCGTCCTAAATTAGGCAAAAGAGGTAAGGGGTGGTGTTATTCAGGGTGATGATTAACTTGCAAAAAATTCAACTGAACACTTCTAGACGTGGGAGGGAGAAAATAAATAAATAGGAGTAAACAACCAAGCATATTTAACAAATTAAAATAAATAACGAAAATTGTTTATATACTTGATAGAATTCATTCATATGAGAAGGAACAGAAATTGAAATGTAATCGAATAAACGGAACAATCGATCGATATCACATTAATCGCAAATCATATCTTACATGCACCATCACCGCCCAAAAGTATTTATGCTTACAAGTAGTTGCAACTTTACATATTTCAGATAATTCCAACAAGTAACTTAACAAAAAAAAAAGTAACAACGATATTACGTAGTAAAACCATGCACGAGAGGCAGACTAGAAAGAGAAAGAAATTGGTAGAGAAGGACTTGCAGGATATAATAATAATAATAATAAATAATTGTTGAATGTGGCCCGAATTCTTAGGCAACAAGAATAGCAAATTTCCTTTCAGTCCTTTTCCTTGTAGTATACTGTTTCCTTTTCCTAGTAGTATACTGTTTCCTTATCCTTGTAGAATACGGATTAGGATACTTGTGTATTATAAATAGGGGCTAGGACATTGTATTTGGTGCCTTAGGGTCGCACCCCATGGGGGTGTAGAGGTTCATACCTCTTATGGTATGTGGGGTGAGAGAAACCAAAGTGAGAGCCTTGTAGCATTCGTGATCAGTAATATAATTATTCTCTGTTGCCCGTGGACGTAGGCTTCAAAGCCGAACCACGTAATTTCTTGTGTCCGTTATTTCTTCTCGTATTCTTCGTGTTTGCATGTTTTTCCCCAACAAACTGGTATCAGAGCTTAGGTATTGTATTAATCCGCTGCTTGAGGGAAAAAGAAAAAATCAAAACTCACTGTGAAACCAAAATTTCTCAAACCAAACGGTGCCTAACCAAACAAAGGTCTTTGTTCGGCGAGGAGTGCTCCGGTGCTGTCTACGTTGAGCGTTGGTGGTTAGAGTGGAAGCTTGCGTCGGTGGGTCCTGGTTCGTGTTTGGGTTTGAAGAACAAGCGAAGAAGATTGAGTTCGCGTGCTCTTAAGGTTAGTTTTTGGGTATTCAGGTATTATTTTTTGGAAATTGGTTCAAGTTTGTAAAGCAGGTTTGGGGTTTGTAGTCTTTGGGTCTTTGGGTTTATTTGGATCGGGCCTGGGTAGTGGCCTTGTCCAATTTTGGCTAGACCTTGGGTCTTGGGTTAATTAATTTTTTGTTGGGCTTGGGTTCTAAGCCAGAAAAATAATAAATTTCTTTTTTGGGTTTGGGCTTAGTTTAGGCCAAAAGAATAAAAAAGAAATTTTTATTTGGGCTTAGATTTAGTCCTGAAACAAAAAAAAAAAAAAAACTGTTTTGACCTTTGACCGGCATTGACCAGCGTTGACCGGGATTGACTTTGACCGTTGACCATTGACCAAGGGTTAACCGAGTTTGACCAAAGCCTTACCCCACGTTTTTCGACGTGCTGAGTCCGTTTTTGGGCTCTGTTTTTCCAGATTCTGCTCCGAAGTACGTGTTTAGGGACGGTGTTGACTTTGACCAACAGGTTTGACTTTGACCGGTGTTGACCAAAGTTGACCAGGGTTGTTCCCAAGGTTTGAATTCGTTTTTGCGATCCATTGAGCCAAATTCAATCCCGAAGTGTGAGTTTTGAGCAAACGAAGATGTCTTCCACAGGTGGAAAGTTTGAAATCGAGAAGTTTGACGGGAGAATGAGTTTCAGTCTTTGGAGGATCGATTCAAGGCATTTATGACAATGCAGGACTTTGGAAAGTCATTGAAGGAGTGATCCCGGAAAAGATAGAAGCGAATGAGAGAAGAACTCGGCGAAAGCCTTGAGTGCAATACATATGTCCGTGACAAATGAAGTATTCTTTGGAGATTCTTGAGAAGACGCAATGATTGAGGCTTGGAATACTTTGGTGGAATTGTATGCATCTAAATCTCTCACCAATCGTCTCTACTTGAAGAAGCGATTGTATCATCTTAGAATGAAAGAAGGTACCTCACTAAAACAACACCTTGATGAGTTTACATCTTGTTTTATTGCTTTGAAGGATGTGGGTGTTAAAATTGATGACGAATATCAAGCTATGATCGTATTATGCTCCTTACCGCCTTCATATATGAACTTTGTGGACACTATGTTGTACGGGAGGGATAAAATTACTTTTGAAGATGTGATTACTTCATTAAAATCGAAGGATCTTCAAACACATATTCCGGGACATAGGGAAGAAGTTCATGGGGAAGGTTTAATGAGTAGAGGGAGATCGGAGAATAGAGGTGGATCTTCGGATAGAAAGCAAAGCAAGTCAAGGTCAAAATCAAGAGCAAGGAAGCTACGCTGTTTCGAGTGTGGCGAAAAGGGTCACATTAAGAAAGAATGTCCAAGACTGAGAAAAGGAAAGAAAAAGGTGGAGAATTCAGCTAATGTGGTGGAGAGTGCTGACAGTGATGGAGATAACTCGAGTAGTAACGGGGAAGTTTTGACTGTGAGTGGATCACAGTGGCAAAATCAATGGATTCTTGATACTGGTGCAACGTTCCATATGTGTCCTAGGCGCGACAGGTTCTCTTCTTATTCCAAAAGAGAAGGGAAAGTCTTTCTAGGCAATGATCTTTCGTTAAAGGTGGAGGGAATGGGCATCATAAATATCAAGATGTTTGATGTTATTACAAGATCTCTCGAGTGTTGGCATGTACCGGATCTTAAGAAAAACTTGATTTCTCTTGGGCGTTTGGATTCTCATGGATACAAATTCCGAAGTGAGAATGGTGTCTTAAAGGTGACCAAAGGTGCAATTGTGCTCTTGAAAGGGAACTTGATTGGCAGCCTATATATCCTTCAAGGTAATACAGTTACAGGTGTTGCAGCTGTTACATCCGAGAAGAGTGATAATGACACTACGCAGTTATGGCACAAAAGGTTGGGCCATATGAGCGAGAGGGGACTAACCGAGCTGAGCAAGAGGGATTTGCTTTGTGCACAAAGAACTGGAAAGCTTGAATTATGCGAGCGTTGTGTCTTTAGAAAGCAAACCAGGGTGAAGTTCAGCAAGGGGCAGGAGAACACCAAAGGAACACTTGATTATATTCATTCTGATCTTTGGGGTCCTAATAAAGTTCCTTCCAAGAAAGGTGTCAGGTATTACATCACTTTCATTGATGCATACTCTCGGATAGTGTGGGTATATTTCTTAAAAACTAAAGATGAGGCGTTTCCAACATTTGTCGAGTGGAAGACGTTGATTGAGAAGCAGACTGGTAAACAAATTAAGCGTCTTAGAACTGACAATGGGTTGGAATATTGCAACAAAGAGTTTGATGAGTTCTGCAAGAAACATGGCATTGTGAGACACCGCAGATGTGTCGGGATACCACAACAGAATGGAGTTTCTTAATGCATGATTAGATCTCTGGTGGAGAGAGCTCGTTGTATGCTCTCACAATATGGTTTGAGTCAAAACTTTTGGGCTTAAGCTGTCAATACGGCATGCTACTTAGTGAATAGGTCTCCATCCAAAACTATTGAATTGAAAACTCCTTTTGAGTTATGGTCCGTAAGCTCGACTCTCGATTGAGGGTGTTCGGTTGCCCTGCATACGCTCACGTGAAGGATGGCAAGTTGGAGCCGAGGGCAAAGAAATGCATATTTCTAGGCTATGCGTCCGAGAGGAAAGGTTACAGGTTGTGGTGCACAGATCCAAAGTCTCCAGGTTTCCTCATCAGCAGGGATGTCATGTTCAATGAGTCTGCTTTATTAGACCAAGAAAAGGAGAAAGCGGTAGCTGATTTGGACCACGGTGTCAAAAAGCAGGTGGAGGTATTTTCTGATGTACCAAATGTTCCATCTAGCAATAGTAGCAGTCAAATTCAGCCGACTCAACCAACTGAGACACATGATCAAAATATGCCTGAACAACAGAAGTACAGCATTGCCACTGGGCGAGAAAGGAGACAGATTAGAGAGCCTCAAAGGTATGGATACGCTGATCTTGTTGCTTATGCTTTGACTGTTGCCGAAACAATTGAAGGACATGAGCCGAATTCATACAAAGAGGCCATATCTGGGAAAGGTTCTGCTCAATGGGTGGGTACCATGAGTGAGGAGATTGAGTCTCTTCATAAGAATCAAACATGGGAGCTTGTGTCATAAGAATCAAACATGGGAGCTTGTTGAATTGCCTAAGGGACAGCGAGTTGTTGGTTGCAAATGGGTTTACAAGAAAAAGGAAGGTACTCCAGGGATTGAGGGTCCTCGACACAAGGCACGGTTGGTGGTAAAAGGCTATACACAAAGGGAGGGTGTTGACTTCAACGAAGTGTTCTCTCCGGTTGTGAAGCATACTTCCATCAGGGTTTTACTTACCTTGGTTGCTCTTCATGACTTAGAGCTTGAGCAGCTAGATGTGAAAACGGCTTTTTTCATGGTGATCTTGAAGAGCAAATTTACATGAGTCAACCGGAGGGGTATGTAGTTCCTAGTAAGGAGAACCATGTTTGCAAACTGAAGATATCCTTGTATGGGTTGAAGCAGTCACCTCGGCAATGGTACAAGAGACTTGACACATTCATGGTAAGTGCTGGATACACAAGGAGTGCTTACGACCGTGTATATCTCAAGAAGCTTCGGATGGTTCGTTTGTGTATTTCTTTGTTGTATGTCGATGATATGCTTATTGCTGCTAAAAGCATGTCTGCAATCGACGAATTAAAGAAGCAGCTAGGTGATGAGTTTGAGATGAAGGATCTTGGAGCAGCGAAGAAGATTCTTGGCATGGAGATCCACAGATATAGAAACACTGGGAAGCTGTTCTTGTCTCAACAAAGTTATATTGAGAAGGTGCTGGAGCGTTTCGGGATACATAAAGCTAAGCCTGTGAGTGTGCCGCTTGCTGCTCATTTCAATTATCTACAGATTTGTCACCTAAAACTGAGGAGGAGGTGGAGCATATGTCTCATGTTCCATACTCGAGTGCTGTTGGTAGCTTGATATATGCTATGGTGTGCACTCGTCCTGATATTCACATGCAGTTAGTGTTGTGAGCAGGTATATGGCATCACACAGGAAAACACACCGAAGCGGTGAAATGGATAATGAGATATTTGCGTGGCATCGCGAATATAGGATTGCTATTTAGCAAGATGATCGCAGATTGCGCGAGGTTGGTGGGTTATTGTGATTCGGACTTTGCGGGTGACCTTGATAAGAGAAGATCTCGACGGGTTATGTGTTTACTCTCTCGGATGTGTTATCGGTTGAAAGCGACATTCTGATCATCGTGGCATTGTCGATCATCAAGCGGAGTACATGGCAATTGCGAAGCCGTGAAGGAGGCCATGTGGTTACAAGGCACGGTTCGTGATCTTGATCGCAGCAAGATACAAGTACAGTCTTTTGTGATAGTCAGAGTGCAATCCATCTGACGAAGAATCAGATGTATCATGAGAGGACTAAACATATTGACGTTAGATATCATTTTATCAAAGATATTATATCACAATAAATCATATCGGTGCAGAAGATTTCTACCCATGAGAATCCAGCAGATATGATGACTAAGGTGGTTCCAGTCAGCAAGTTCAAACATTGTTTGGATTTAGTTGCTATTTGCGGTGTGGAGCATTGAGCCCTTAAGGGCAGTTGGCAACAGGGATGATGGTGTGTTGATTGGAGCGAATATGTGCCAAGGTGGAGATTTGTTGAATGTGGCCCGAATTCTTAGGCAACAAGAATAGCAAATTTCCTTTCAGTCATTTTCCTTGTAGTATACTGTTTCCTTTTCCTAGTAGTATACTGTTTCCTTATCCTTGTAGAATACGAATTAAGATATTTGTGTATTATAAATAGGGGCTAGGACATTGTATTTGGTGCCTTAGGGTCACACCCTATGGGGGTGTAGAGGTTCATACCTCTTATGGTATGTGGGGTGAGAGAAACCAAAGTGAGAGCCTTGTAGCATTCGTGATCAGTAATATAATTATTCTCTGTTACCCGTGGACGTAGGCTTCAAAGCCGAACCACGTAATTTCTTGTGTCCGTTATTTCTTCTCGTATTTTTCGTGTTTGCATCTTTCTCCCCACATAATAAATAATTAAAAGAGAAGAAAAGGAAAGAAAAGAAGTTGAAAAGTGAAACAACTTGAAGGAACATAAGGAGGAGGAGGGAGATCGCGATTCAATTGTATTCTTAATTTCGGGTCCCCCCAAGGCCTCTTTGGTTAACTAACACCCAAACCAAGAACGCATTGTTGTCTCCGTCTCTCCTTCTCCTACAGAAAGAATTCAAATTCCCAACCCAAACCACTCGCAAACGAATGGAGTAGCAATTAATAAAATACTCTTCACTCTATATGTAATACTAGGCTTAGCTTAATAGCTTCTCATCTCTTCTCATGCTATTTCTTTTTCCTCTCTTCTCCCCTCATCAATCAGGTACCATTCCAATCTTTTGCATTTTCTTGTATCTATTTTTCTAATTTCGTGAGTTTGATACACACACACACACATTTGGATTTTTTTTTTTCTATACTTGTGATTTTGCTCCAACTTGTTCTTCTTTACAGATCTACTTTTCCTCTTCTTCTCCCCTTATCAATCAGGTATGCTTTCAATCTTTTGGATTGTTTTTCTGCTTTCGTGAGTTTTCATGTGCTTTTCATGTTTTGAATTTCTTTTTAAACATTTTTTTTCTGTATTTCGTGAGTTTTCCATGTCCTGTTCTTCGCTTCTAGTTATATTCTCACATATATCAAGTAGGCGTTTTATGTGTAGGCTAGTTATATTCTAGTTGTATCGCCTGCGCCCTCCGGTTGGGTCTTCATATGTAAGAAGAGGAGAGGAGTAGAATGATAAGAAAACCAGACTAATCATACTCTAAGTCATATTTACTACTTTTGTCCTTTACTCTATCCTTTTCTCTTATTGTACGTTCTATCTGATTTGTGAATAACCAAAAAATTGCTAGTTGGCTTGGTCATTAGATTTTTTTTTCCTATTTTCTTTTGAGGCTGACAGTTACCTTTCTTCCTCCACCAAAAAAAAAAAAAAAAGAAGAAGAAATGATTCCCCTTCTATTTTCTTGGGAATTAGGAGTCAAATGATTGGCCATTTTCTGTTGGTACTTGTAACAGATTGGTGTAGCTGGAAAGAGTTAATCAGTTTTACTGGCAAAAACTAATATATTAGTAATAGTGTGTGATGGGAAAAACCTGCATTTGTTGAAAAGGGTAATTTTTTACAAGGGTTATTTTTCAAATATGCATGCTGCCAATATTGCTATCAACCATGGATGGACCAATTTGAAAAGGGATCTTCAAAATGGTAATCATTGAGGTTCCAGGGTAGTACATATAATTTCTATTGCGCTCAACAACATGTACCCATGTACGATTACTAATATCTTCTATTATAATTAAAAAAAAAAAAAGAAGATATTTTTGCTTTCCAAACATAAGATGTAAATCCACTAATATATGGATAGTCATTTAAAACTCATGGAATTGTAATGTGAACCCATTACATCTTCTTGCTATTTGTGTGTTCCCGATTATAGTTGTGCTAAGCTTTGATGAACTTGACTGGTGGTTTTACATATATATTTTTTTTTGGACGCTGCAGATATGAAATTTGTGGTGTTATTCTAGATGTGATATTAGTACCTTCATTGAGAATGTATACTTCTGTAGGAAGTATATGTAAAGAGCTTTCAGCAAATCTAGTTAAATGTGATTTTCAGTAGAAGATGCAATGCATTCCAGAAATTTGTGTTAGCATATTAGAATATAGAGTGTTCATGAATCATACTTTATGAAATTTGTCTTTGCCCAAAACTTGTATCTCAAATATTGGAAGAGTCTAGCTTAACAGTTATGGTTAAGACTTTTTAAAGGTCAAGATGTCTCAACTTTATCAGATCACGCATGAGGCAACTTCTATAATCTGATTATTCTTAAACCACAAAAATGAAATTGCTGTTGTTGTCTCTGCAATGAAGCATAGGCTTTTAGTTTGTCATGCAGAATGTTATTGTTAATTTTATAAGCACAAGAGTGACACTAATATTATGGAAACAAAGTGTTGTTACCTTAAAATACTCCTTGATCCTCAATAAGTGAATCAAATCATCTTCAGATAGTCTGCTTTGGTGATCTAGTCATAGCATTAAGAGAGTGAAAAAGGGGAAAAGAAATCTTCAAAGGTGAAATGAATGCATACTAGACGCTAAACATTATTCAAAGTCGAGCTTTAGTTGCTGCTAATCTCATGTTTTTCTTGTATTTCATGATTTTCTCATGTTGTCAAGAAATGTCGGTTGCAAGATTTACTCTTGGAGAGCTAATAGAGCCATCTATTTTGTGTCTTTCTTGTTTTTAATGTATCAAGGGATCACTTGTTTACAGAGTATAAAGAAGAGATGATAATCGAGGAAAGTGAAAACAAGAATGCAACAAATAGAGCTTAATATTATGTTACTCCAATTCAACAGCATTGCATGGAGCCCAAAAGAACTCAAATTGCGAACAAGTTGTAGGAAGATTAAAGGCTTGAACATAATATGTCAAGTGTTGTAGTTGAGGAAATTTGATGTATAATCCACATAGTTTTAATATTTTTACTAGTACCTGACTTTTCTATGGTGTATGTGACTAATGGTTATGATAATATTCATTTTCGATATTTTATGAAGTTGTGGGTGTTGTCATTTGAACCAAATTTCTATAATTAGTGAATGCTCATTTTTAGTTCAGCAACTAAAAAATTTTTATAATATATTGTCATATTAAAATTTATATAAAAATGTCTCACTAAAATTGTCTATTTTTTATAAAATATTCTATGTGCTTTACTTAATAAAAATATTAAAAAAATAAATAAAAGACAAAAACAGTTTCTAAACTAAGGGGTAACCAAATAGGTTTTTTGTTTTTGTTTATAGATTCTGCAATTTACCAAACATGTTTACGCTTCGCTTTCAATTGGTCTGTCGGTTTTTACGATTATGATTATGGTTCTGTTTATCAAATTTTTGACAGCATTGCCAAACGAGCCCTAAGCTAAAGGATCTCCTCATATGATATGAAAATGGCAAATGCATCTGGCTTGTGTGCACCCACAGTTGGTCCTACTAGTCTAAGGAGAAGATTTTATCGGTGTATAGGAGGCATTTATCGATCTGGGGTTTGGTTATCTGAGCCAAGCGCCAAAAGGCTTATATTTTCCAGCGTCGTTGAAGGCGGTTATGCAGAGAGGATTTCTCCCTCTGTTTCTCGACACGGGAGGTAATTGAATCAAAATGTCTTTTCATCTTTCTAATTTCTTCTCTTGCTTGTCCTGTTTCTTTTATTGTTACGATGCCTCCTTTAGCTAAAGGCTTTAAATTAATTATTCTTTCTGATTTTTTTGTAAACAAGTAAGTAATGGTGTTAGTATTTCATTTCTTTAGACCAACAAACATGCTTTTATAACATTTCCTACCACATTATACAAGTTTCAGCAGTGTTTGCAAAGGATGCAAACTAGTGGGATGTGGGTCTGCTGTTCCAAGCCTTAAGATATCCAATGATGATCTTGCCAAAATTGTCGATACTTCTGATGAGTGGATATCCGTCCGCACTGGAATCCGTTACAGAAGAGTTCTTTCCGGTATTAGTCTCACCCTCATCTCCGTCGTTTTTGTCACCACACTATGAGCTTTAGAGTTTGCCGGTCTGGATTTTTGTTATAGTTTTAGCTAAGGCTTAGCTTTTTCCTTTATGTGCTTGTTTAAGCATGACCATCTTCAATTTTAGTGTGCTCAAGTCTGCAATGCATCAGCTCATAATCTTTTATGGCTAGTTGACACATAATGCTGAATTGATGACTGGAGTCAGTTGCAAAATTTATAAGTTGTTTGTTCAATAAAATTCATAAAATACAGATCATTTTTGTTTAGTACTGATAAGTTGTTTGTTCAATATACTCACAATCAAAGGTACACGTTACACCTGTGACTTCATGATATAAGCACTGTGCACTTGTGAGTTCACAATATAAGTTCTCCCAAACTATTTGCGGTATCCTCCCATCTCCTTGTACTAAAGAGCCTAAAAAAGGCTTGAAGCCCTAAAGCCCAAAAAAAGCTTGAAGCCCAACTCCCCGAATGTTTGAGTTTGACCATTAAAAAATATTTGATCTATGTCTCCCTAAACCCTTCTTCAATAACCCCTCTGCACCTCACATTCACACAAACATGAAACACCCTTATATCATCATATATATCTTGAGTTAAATAAAAAAAAATTTGTTATAAAAGAAAAAATTAATAACCAAAATATCAAACTTTACGAATTAACACAAAGGCCTTTGTGATTTATAGCACTCACCACTTAACATTTCCTCACTTTCCCTGAAAAAAATAAAAGAAGAAAAACACATTCACCCGTTGCTTCCTCCGACTCTCCAACTAGTTTTCTCTCTCTCTTGTAAGTGTGAGTGTGTATATATATATACGAGTGTGTGTGTGTGTGTTTTGTGGAGTTTGTTTATTGATAGATTGTTTTCTCTGTAAAAAGGAAAAAGCTTTGAAATGAAAGCACTGAGAGCTTTGAGGTCATTGAGCGCGGCACTAGCATTAGCAAAACCCCAGCGTAATAACCACTTCAATTCAACCATTTGGAAGCGTTTCTACGGTGCCCAACCCCAACAGGAAGACGGCCACCAAGCAATCACTTCAATTTCATTCTCAGAAGATGATGTTGACGGCTTTGACAGCTCTCATTTTGAAATGGACGCTAATCATCTCACCAGTGGTTTTGAGGCTGAAAAAATAAAAACTTGGAATGAAAAGTATAGGGAGAGAGTCAAGAGTAAAGTTTTTGGAGAAGAGACTAAAACATCGACAATTTTGGACAAGGAATCTGAGAAGAGGAAAAGAGCAGCCGTGTTGGCCAGGGCGCTGCTAGAGGCCTCGGTCGAATATAAAGAGAGTGAAGATGAGGAAGAGGAGATAGTAGTGAGGGAAGAAGATCAGAAGTCTTTGTCTGTCGGGATTATTGGTGCTCCTAATGCTGGGAAGTCTGCTCTTACTAACTACATGGTCAGTCAAGATTTGTTTTTGAGAAATGATATGCAAATATTTCTCTTCAATCATTGGAATTAATTTTATTCATGTCATCGTTGATTTGAATGGGGTGTTTATCTAATTTTTATAGATGTTATATTTTAAGTATGCGTATTTTCGCTTTTCCAGAGAGGCACTGATAGCAGGTTTGACTAGTTACATTTATTTTCTGTGATGTTATCGAAGGAAAAGAAATTCTTGGTTTTGTTCTCTAATTTATGCTACCAACCTTCTGTTGCCCTGTCTTTCAATTTTTTTGCAACAATAGTATTTTGCAGTTTATGGTTTCTTCTTGAATGAAATTTATTACTTATAGAAATTCTCTGCAAAGGTTGAATGCGTATCAAGGATTATGTGATAGCCTTCCTCCTAGTATCTCTATGGATCTTTGGATGCCAAGACTGCCATGGAAGTTATGTAACCTGTAAAATACGAAATATGGGAAACCCTTGTAGAATCAAAGAGCTAATATTGAGATTCTGGGTCTCAGGCTTTTCACATCATTACTCCCATTGTATTATACCTTTATTAACATGTCTATTCGACGTGAAGAGTGTCTTCATAATCCCACATCCACATTTATTTCTTCAGTCATGCATTTCTCTACATAATTTACTTTGATATACCTGGTACATTGTGGTCTGGAATGACACATTCAATGAATTACTCTGCATGGACTGCTTGGTTAATCCATCCAAAACAAAAAACTTCTTCTTAGAAGACATTAATTCTTGCAAGCAGAAATGCAAAATGTTAAAATCTGAGTTATATGCTTCATGCTTTTTTGTAGGTTGGGACCAAGGTTGCTGCTGTTTCGCGGAAGACCAATACAACTACTCACGAAGTGATAGGTGTGATGACCAAAGGAGATACACAGATTGTATGCTCTCTGATCTTGAGATACATTTACAGTGTTATCATTCTGTTTGCCTTATGCAAAGTATCATTTTCTCGGTGTGTTTGTGTGTGTCTTATTGATGGCATTCTAAAGAATGTCTTTGGAAAATATTCATGTGTCTTTTTCTTTTTGATTAGTTCAGAGAAGTTTATTGCTTCTAAATCAGTATGGATGGAAATATTTCTTTCCAGTGTTTTAACCTTGATCGTGTATGCTGCAAGCAAGAAGTTGTTATTTCGTTCTTTTGACCTTCCTACTTCACGTTTATTATATGGCCTCCTCCCTTCTTGAAAAGATCTATTGAAGTGTAAAGTTGTAAAGACAGAGAAGACAAAAGTGTGAAACGTTTAATTTAGCCCTCTTCTGTGACTGTTTGAGAGTAAGAGGGAAGAGAGAAAGACGGGAATTGGGGGGGAGGGGGAGGGGAGGGAGGTCAATGCATATTTTTGAACTCAGTAAGCTGTGCTCAGCCATGGCATTAGAGCCTGTGGTTTGCATTGTAAATTAGCCTTTTGTCCGTTGACGGTCTCGGTACGGGAGCATATGTATTGAGATATTATAGGCGTGTTATCAAATTTTCTTGGCAGCAAATATGGTTTGGGTTGTAATTGGGCATGTCATTAGTTATTTGTCTTAGCTTGCCGCTAATAGAGGTCAGAGCTCTTCAGATTTAGGTTCCTGTTTTTGCAAGATTCAAAATGGAGCAGAGATTCAGTAAATTGAATTTAGGTAGTGTTGTATGGAGGAGAACATATTTATCACTTAGACCGATTTCTTTCAGGATTATTTGTTCAATTATAATACCAGATTAAATATTGGGTTGTGAATTATGAGGATTTGAATTCACTATCATGGCCTGGTGGCAAGTGGAGCTTACTGTTAAGAGCCTCAGCTGCTTGTTTTGAGAGCTTCAAGCAGAGTCACTGGAAGACAGTGAAAATGAAATCTTTAAGGGAGAGCTTGGCAAGCTATAAGGAGAAACTAATGCGCATGTATTTATTCAAACATCTTACTTTTTGATTAGAAGGTGTAAAGTACTATAATACAGAGATTCATTATCCATGCTCGGTAGCTTAATGAAGCGACAAATTCTGCTGAAATAGATCCAGGGTTCTTTTGCCTGGCTATAAATAGCCAATAGCAATGGAGCCAACTGACCATGTTGACCACCTTATGAGTCCTAAATCACTATAATATCACCAACTGACCAGGTTGGCTGCCTTGTAATCTCAGGATTACGTACTCCACACATATTACTAGGGGTGCCATTAATAGGATCCTGTTATGCCAGAAACAATGACTGCTCAAGCTAATGATCCTTTCTGGACATTAGAAGAATTCAGGTGATTGTAAGAAATGCAGCAAAGGCTGTGCAAAGTTGGAAAAGGAGGAAGGCTTAGTACAATCGACATAACTAGAAGCTCAAAACTATTATTTAGACCAGCTAGTGTAATAGCTTTTCGTGAGTTATCTTTACTATAAACTTTTGCACACATCAATAATGTTTTCCCTCAGATGGCTCCTTGTGAATAAGAAAACGAAAGAACTATTGTTTTTTGATTGAAATAATGGCATGGTAAGCTTTTGGGAAGAAAATGTTATGTAATAGCTAGCTATTCATGCACAAGAAGAGTGAATATAGACCTATCTATCTATTACTTGTAGAACTGTGGAAGATCCATTGGCCATATTTGGTAATGCAGGCCAAATTTAGGGTTTATTGCCATTATTTGTGTGTGCTTTATCATCTCATGTAGTTTTAGCTTTTTAGCTGCCTTGGGGTTTCTTTTACTTATGGTGAGAGATTTTTAGGCCTCCAATACTTGTCTCTGTGTTATACTAAGTAGCTATATGATTAATAGACTCTTCATACCTATTGAAACCTTACCAGTGTTTCCAACCTTTTTCAAGAAAATTTGAATGTTATGGTTTAAATTTGGTAAAAGAGCTGCTGGTTTCAAATTTTCTTTTTGGGTTTGTCAAAAGGATATTGGAGTAAAGCATTACTGGTGTAGAAGCTCACTCTTTCGGGCCATTGATGTTTGTGTTACATTGCCATACATCTATAGATTTTTCATTTGGATTGGACTTTTTTCATTTAAAAGCAACTTTTACCCCGAAAAAAGTACATGAGAGTATTTGGCTTGGCTTTCGGAAAAGTTGAAACTCTCAAAAAAGCTCAAATGCAGCTCTTTTCAAAGCCAGAAATTTTAGCTTCAGAAAAAAGCACTTTTTAAAAAAAGTTGTTAAAAAAAGACACTTTTTTAAAAAGCTAATCCAAACAAGCCCTTGTACGCTTTTTAAAAAGCTAATCCCAACAATCCCTTGTTCTTTTCTCAGTTGTGTCTAGCTTGCTGTGATTTTTTTTTTTTCCTTGTAGGTTTGTCTGACTAACTTGGTATGCAGTGTTTCTTTGATACTCCAGGGCTTATGTTAAAGAAAAGTGGATTCCCTTACAATGACATGAAGGTTCGCAATGAGAGTGCGTGGGGTTCAGTTAGTGTGTACGATGTCCTCATAGTCATATTTGATGTGCATAGACATCTTACCAGGTTTGTTTTTTCTTTTTTCCCCTTGATTTGACATAAGGTTACTCATTTTTCTAATTTTATCTATCCAAAGAAAATAAGCAGAACTTCTGTCTTATCTCTAGAGAATGTTTCATATTTAGTTTAGCTAACATGATTTTACCTATTACCATAAGCATTCGCTTCATCTCGCTTGAATGGTAAGTTATGTTGTTAGCTGAAAGAGAACTTCTTCTATGCTCAAGCTCCAGTTTCACATTAGTCAATTTTTTTCTTTCTTCTGTTTTTTTTTTTGGGTGTGTGTTTCCTCTTTCTTGTTTCTTTTTTTCTTTTTCTGAGAATAAAATGGAATAGTGACATTTCCTACAAGTATGGTTTATACTATCAGTGGGTTGTCTTGTACATCGCATATCATTATGCTTTGCCATTGGAGTAAATATGTGTCAGATAGTCCTAGATGGGTGCAACAGATTGTTATGTGAGTTTACATCTTGTTTACTTCCGTATCTCATGCCAATTATATCAAAAGCATGTTTAAAATTTCTGGTGACTCTGTGGTGAAATTCACGGGAGTTCCATGATGACTGATGCAATTGAGATAATATGGATGGTCTATGGCCCTCTCTTTGTTTAACTTTAGCTTATGTTTAGGAATTTGAACACAAGAAGTATCTGGATTGTCTGCTTTCTATTTCATGCTGTTCCAGTTTCTCTGACTTCTGAAATGTTTCTGTTTGTACTTTTCTCGAAAATCATGGGCAAAAAGTGTTTTCATTTTGCATTTATGCGTATTTAGCAATTGATCATCTTTCCATTGTTGCAGGCCTGATTCAAGAGTTGTGAGACTGATTCATCGTATGGGTTCTCAACTCAACACAACACAGAGGCGTATATTATGTATGAATAAAGTAGATTTGGTTGAGAAAAAGAAAGATCTGTTGAAGGTTGCTGAGGAGTTCAAAGATCTTCCTGGATATGAAAGGTAACTTTCCCCACCTTCTTTTAAATAGTTCTGCAATTATTAATTTGATTTTTGGTTTATTCTATGCCATTTCCAGGCATTTCATGATCTCGGGACTAAAGGGATGGGGAGTGAGAGATCTTGGTCAATATTTGATGGAACAGGTAACCTTTTTTTTCTTTCTTTAAAAAAAAAAAATTAGAAACTTGAAGCCCCTAATTGTTTCAGCTATATGTTTATAATTTTTTCTTTGCTGGATCAGAAGAGTGTAGGATTGTAATTTGAATGATCTCTTACAAGATTGCAATTTATGATGTTGAAAAACTGTAGTTTCTTCTTATGAACCTTTTTGCTTTTGGCAAGAATTTGAAGTAACAGTTTTTGGTATTAATTTTCGTCATTCTGAGCAATTGTTCCACTCTCTTATTTTGACAATTAACTCTGGTTTTACAAATGTTATTGTTGTGCTTAGGCAGTCAAAAGACCCTGGGACGAAGATCCTTTTACTATGAGCGAAGAAGTGATGAAAAACATATCCTTGGAAGTTGTCAGAGAAAAACTGTTAGAGTACATACATCAGGTACTGCTGGTTTCCTTCTCTCTCTACCGCGGATGTGGTGGCATTAAACAATGAGCTATCCTTCCCTTGTGTATGATATGTGCTCGAGTACTTCCTGAGGTTACAAGCTTGTTTCCTGTTAGATAGAAAGGGGAGGATAAGCCAACTAAAAATAGGGTTTCTTTTTTTCCAATAATTTTCTTAGCACAGCAAAGTTAAATCTTTAACGTGGATTGCTAAGTTGACCAAATTCTCTTTGTACTCCAGGAAATTCCATATAACATTGAGCACCGGTTGATGGACTGGAAGGAGTTACGGGATGGTTCTCTCAGGATTGAGCAGCATTTCATCACTCACAAGATGAGCCAACGCAAAATTCTCGTGGGGAAGAAGGGCTCGAAGATTGGGTAATGTTCTTATGGATTAAGGAGTGGTCCATTTTTGGTTCCCTATCTCTTTATTTGCTTAGTTTGCTGCAATGCAAATTGAATTAAGTTCTTTTCTATGTTTGCTCAAATCCTTGTGCATGCCTGAAATAATATGCAAAACCCCATGTCCACCAAAGGGAAAAAAGGAGGGGAAGAAGAGTAGCCTTGTCTGACATCATTAAATCCAGTTGATTCTTGACAATTTTCCTATTTTGTGGCAAATTTTTATCAATTATGTCTGCTGATTACATGGAAACCCTTGTATTGTTTGTTGAATGTTATCGTTCCATTAATCTGATGACATATGGGAGAGATTCTATTCCTGAGTTTTCTTTCAACTGATAATTGTGAGGTTTTAAGTTGCCAAGAATATTAAAGGGCTGCCAACCTTAGAGATCCCATGCTAAATTGCATTACATTCTGAAACTTTAAAGCATTTCGCTGTACTGTTATTGCTTCAGATATTTGGAGTCTGAAGAAAGAATATCTTTATCTCCATTTGTGCAAGTCTTGGACAATAATAGTTGCAGAGATTTTCCACAATTCTGATTTGGTTTTAGTTTCTGGAACTGTTTACAATTTTAACTATATCTTCATCACTGAACTGCATCCTTTGTACAGGAGAATAGGCATTGAAGCAAATGAAGAGTTACGAGCCATATTCAAGAGAAATGTCCATCTTATCCTAATGGTCAGAGTTAAGTGATGTGATCCACAGATGGACTTCTGCAAGGATACCTTATCCTAATTGTCAGAATCAAAATTCACAGATATACTATTGCAAGTTTACCCTTTTGCATTTATCAGGTGTGGCAATGTAAATATAAAAAGATGCTGGATCCGTTAGTTGCATTGCTGGGCTCAAAGTAACTGCACTAGAGCTGAAGCTGCATCAGTATGATGATGAGTCATCGGAAGCCTTCATACGCAAATCAGATGGTATTGTAATGGAATTGCTCATCTCTAGAAGATGATGTGCATCAACATCCTTACAACAGGAACAATGTTTCTCTACATCTGTAGTCTCTAAAGCCGCAATGGTTTCAGGTGGGTAGTGTATCGAGTTAGTTGGCCAATTGTTTCTGGTTACTCCAATTATGTGGTGCATAGGCCAGCTGATATGATCTCTTTTTGTTTCTTCAAGTTTGCTTTGATTGATAATCCTTGTTTAGATTCTTTGATCAGATCATATTACTCGAAGAGATGCAGACAGGAAATTGACAACGAGAAATTATGCTTTGTTGTCAATTTGTATAAGTTATTTTTGGGTCAGATCAATGATGCTTTCCACATTTGATATGCCAATTGAAGTGATTTTGCCTGTTCGATGACGTTTGTTAGTCCTTTCTGCATCTTTTGGACAAAGTAGTCATTCTCAGCATTCATTGCCCAAATGCTACGTGCATGTATTGTAATTTCTACTTGGAAAGAATCAATTACTTCCTCAAATCTGATCTTGATGTACGGAGTTTTATTTTAAATATAAATTTTGGAGTGGAGTAGCCAATTGTACTTTTGAAAGTAATTAGAGATTACACTGGAGAAATTATTATTTCCTAATATTTTTATTTATTGTTAATGGTCAATTATATTTTTACTATATATGTTAGATAAAACATAAATATATTATGAAAAATTTAATTCTTTAATACCAATTGCTTTTTAATAAGTGATGTGCAATAATTTATGGACTTTCTTTTATAATACATATAATATACATAAATGATGTTGAGTGCTGGATAAATGGGAAAGGTAATGCATTTAGATGGATTTATGGTTATCTACTTAAATATTATAAAGTAGACGTTGTCCAAAGCAAGTGCATATCTGTAAAATGCTTATGAATCGTAACTGTCCAGCTGGATGTCTGTACTGGTTTATAATAACTATACAGGTAGAATTTATAAGGCATACAAAATCAAACGATACTGTGATAGCACATCTGCCTTTTATCATAAAGCTAATTAATTAAGAAAAATAAAACAATTAGTCAAGGGCAACTCAAGAGGAACCCAATTTGCAAAATTATCTAAAGAAGAAGCGGGTTGAACAACATCAGTTCCGTCAACCTGCTTTTTATCCTTAAACTAATCTATTTATAATTGTCTTGGTTACTTTTAGAACAGTTATACTAAGGTTATCATATTAAACCAAAAGCAAGTGAATTCAAGGGCCACCTTTTAGGATAAGAGATTGTATTGTGTCTGAAGTAATTGGGTTAAAAAACATTTAATTGTAACAGAATCAGTTTTGAGTTTATTTTAGAAACAGTTGTTTCAAGATATTCATCAACTGGGGTGCGGACAACATTATTGAGCAACTGTCATCTCCTATGCAACATCCAAGTAGTATTCAGTAAGAAGGGTGGGGGGGGGGGGTGGTTGTGTTAGCGAGCCAGCTGACTGGCTTTCTACCAGAGCAACTATCAACCAAATGTCTACCTAATCGTCGGCTGGTAAACTTTCCCTCATTGTTTGGCTTTCTTGCTCAACTCTGATGTGTCGCCGATGCTTTCATTGCTGCAATCCACTGGCGAGCGCAACCAATCATAGACGACGCCATAAAGGTGGTCGTCACTGGATTCCATTAATATTCATTTTAGTTAACAATGTGAACAGCAAACTAAACACGACTTTTGTATCTTTCTAGAGAAACTCAGTAGTATGAGAGCAGTAAAGAAACTCTAATAAATTAAAAGCACAGCTCCCGTATATGACGGAAACAAGGAACTTGAGGAAATTGGATTGGGGAGAACAAAAAAGAAAATATACACATTCCACAGCAAGATTAGGAAAGAGAAGCTCCGAAAACGGAGGTAAACTAATGTGAGAGAGGAACCATTCACTCCAAGGTTTTAAGAAGCCTAAATAATCCAGCAGCTTCCCTAATCCGTGAGAACTCGATACAAAATGCTTGAACTTCGATAAAAAGATCATGAACTGCAATCCAGAAACAAATCCAGATCCATCAAAACTGCTGCAGGACAACATATAGAATATCCACACTTGCACAAATGCTTTGGAACTTCAACAAATAATTTCCAGGTATCAATGACAATTTGTCCATTTGGCATCCAAAGTTACAGGAAAACAAAACGGTCACCAACAGCATTCTCCGCCAAAAAGGCTTTTTTTTTTATAATTATTTTTAAGAATAAATTGATTTTTGAGGGGAGAAAGTGCATTAAAAGTATATACAAGTCTATCAATATTGTGATTCTCTTTCCCAACCAATAATTTCTTCTTACCTTATCTTACAATTCTTCATACACTTGTAAGGTAATTTCTACAATGATCTTAAATCACGTTAAACCTTTCAAAATGACTATGTTGACTATGTTTAGTAACACTTGAGAGTCCACAACATCCAACAATTTCTAATTAAGCAAAAGCAATTGCATCATGCAAAACCATGGTTCCTCAAACCAGAATATTTGTTCCTATTCCAAGTATCTGATGCATAATGAACCTTTCTGTATCTTGTCCCACATTATCTGTCTTAATTCCACCCTTTGCTCTTTGTTCTCAAGAGTGGGGAAAATGCATATTTTTAACAGGACCTAATTAAACTCCATTTTCAGTGTACAACACTACATGAAAACCCTGATATCTACAAGAATCCATGTAATCAAGTAGAGACAACACTGCACAACCTCACAAAATGGAGCCTGAAAATGAGAATCAGACGACTTACCATTAATTATTTTGTTCCGGATTAGGCTCTGTAGGAAGACACAAACAAGTCTCACAAGTCTATTCTGCATGTACCTATCCTGAAATTGAACAAAAAGTTCAGTTGACACTGCCTAATAACTTGTTACAATTCATGACACAAATTAAAATATGCAAGTTCACAATTCTTTTGCAGCACCGGATCTATTTCCCTATCATGTATTCTCTGTTTCTGTACATGCTAATCATTTATCACATGGTTGAGCATGTCCATCCACATGAGAGTGAGGAAGGAGATTGGAAGTCGGGGAATTAGAAAGACCATAAAGTTTATGACCTCAAAACTAAACCTAACAATTCAGCTCTAAGGCTCCACATGAAAAGTGAAAAGATGATGCAACAATAGAGAACAGATGCTTAGGGATCGAATATAGAAGATTGATGACAAGTTTTTTGGGAAAAGCACCGTGTAACTAAAGATGATATTAGTTACTAAGATAAAGTATCCATGTCCCTCTCTCTCCACCTATCTCTCTCTCTCTCTCTCCCCCCTATATATATAATTAATATACACACACACTTTAGGGAGAGAATTGATTGACAAGATTGAAAAGAAAAGGCACCATCTAACTAGGGCAAAATTATATTAGTTAGTAAGAAGACAAATTATTGTAGAATGAATTACTTTATACGTTATATATATCAGGGTGCTTGCAACTACAATAGACATGTGGCACAAAAACTACTTCTAGCCTGAAAAATCAGAAAAGTCAGAGAACTGTAGACAGAATTAAGACTAGTGATCACAAGAAAACAGCAGTAGAATCATTTAGCTCTATGTCATAGTAAATAATAGAACAACAGTGAAAGCCAAAAGAACTTACGAACATAGAAGAAGCAAGAATGCAACAGAATCTATTTTAGAAGCAATCCAAAAAGGGAAAAAGTAATGGACTTGCGAGAGTAAGAGGGTGTTTGGCTTTGCTTATTTGGTGCTTATGAGCAGCAAATAGTAAAAAGTAAGTGAGAGGGAGCTTTTTCCTAAAATACACAAAGCCAAACACCCTCTAAATCCAAATATTTTCTAGGTAGCACTGCAGTCATGACTTCTTGTGCATAGGCACAACATAAGTAAGAAATTTTTTTCCAAAAGCTTCGCCTAACATCTTGAATATGAAATAAAAACCCTAAGAAACTAGAAAAGGAATTGCATCAACAATAAAGATAAAAGCATAATTTCAATAAATGAATAATTCCCCCTGAATTATCCTGTAATATTTTATAATATATTAAACAGGCTCTCATCAAGTTCTTTTCTTCACAGATTGTTATTCTTTTCTTATTTCTAGATCTTTCATCTTTTCCACAATAATACTACAGTGAAAACCATAAAAATTCCTACCTTTTCCATCATTTACCATTCCACATATATGGTCTTCAATCCAATAAATTGCAAGTGCTATAACTTGCTTGAGTTTTTATTTGCACTTGTTAGTGTAAAAAGCTAGACAACTGCTTGAGTATTAAATTTACATTCATTATGTGGACATCAAAATTTAACTCCTTGCTCAGTCCCAACAACATTATCTTTTCCAAACATACAGGTAAAGTTGGCAGTCATAGTATTTTTCAACTTTCTTTAGTATAATGAGATATCTTGAACCATCCAGTTCTCCTATTTGTCAAAATGTCACGTAGCATTAATAGTTTCCTTGACCTTAATAGTGTGAAAAAGCATACAGGAAAATGAGTGACTATATGGAAAGCCAAAACATCATTACCATAACATGTGATCCTGCATCAAACTTAAATGGAAAAGAGCACCAACACATTAAACCATGTCATTTTGCTGCAAATCATGTCAGGTGACTTCTAGTAATCACAACTCTGAATTAGCAAACTTCCACAGGAAAGAATAGCGGACAAAAACCAATTTGAAATGAGAACAAGAAAGCAGACCAGAGCAACCAACCTTGATGTTCTCACAGGAAGATATACAATTTGTTATATACATATGGATGAATTCAGTAGGAAGTTCAACTGCTGTTGTGAGCCTGTTAACAACTTCCATTGAGTGAAGACTCATGTCCATACTAGCAAGGACTGTGAAATACCTGCACAAACAGAATAATTATGTAAAGTTAAGATGTAGAGAAATGGCTTTCATACAAAACATAACATGTAATTTATGAACAACAAGAACGTACTCGCCAATTTCAGGTGAATTCACTAACTTGATTAGAACCTCAACTGCAATGACAGGATTGTGCTCCACCAGTTCCTAGTGATCAATTTAAGATCTTAAGAAATGTTATCAATATTTAAAGCATTTCGTAGCTCTGGAGAACATCATACCGGCAACTTTCTTGGTGTCAGCCCACAATGATATACAAGTTTTGGGTCATTTGCCAGCTCCAGCAAAACTTGCTGGATTACAAAAAGTGGCAAAGAATCTTAGCGAAGAATCTTATACACACACTGGTAGAATAAAAATCTAGAAAAATCATTCTGGAAGACAGAAACCTTAAACTTTCAGGCAAGAGTATATAATATACTGTACAACCATAAATGAGATTATCAGAGGATCAGGCAATCTGCTATGGTGAACTGAAGTAATGAAGGGACAGAAAACAATCGTTTTCTGTTGATAGGTGAAAACAACCAAATTCTAATTCTTTTACTCCTCCCCTTCTTCATAAGACCAACTCCAACAACACCCCTTATTTAAATCCCTATCTTATATGTAGCAGCTATGAAGCATTGACACTCTCCAGGGGGTCGTTTGTCCCATGTCTGACGTGTAGGATCAACACTCCCCTGACACTCTCCTAAATGTGTCCAATAATTTTAATTTTTATTTTTCTTGACACCTCTTGACACTCTCCAAACACTTTCCCGATATGTGTCCACTAAATGCCGAACAATCACTCTATCAAATGGCCAACACCTCCCTTGGACATCATACTTGCACCTTTATTTTTGTTTGTGTGTGAGATATGACATGAGGTGTTAACTGTATCTCCTGAGTGAGTGAAATGTTAGTTTTAAGTTATATCTTTTTAGCATGTAGAAATAGTTTATAGGATGTTAGGTTTGTGACTTTTAATTTTCTATAACTAGTTATACGTCAAAGTTATGCATTTAGTCTTGTTTATCCTTCTACTTATGATAAAAATGATGTTTATTAATTATATAAAATAAATTTAAATATATTTTATATAATGTATCTCCAACATGTAGTATCCTAATTTTTAGAAAAAAACACGTATCGCTATGTCGCGTGTATGCTTCATAGTGTAGGGGTCGAATAGGGAACATATGCTACAGCAATGCCCCCCCCCCCTTCCAAATTTTAGAAGCTCCCAACCAATTACTTTTTCTCCCCAACATGTAGGAGATCCCTATCGCACCCCCTCTCCAACCCCCTAAAACTAAAAACATGAAAAATAAATTAATAATTAACATAAAAATATCTACGTAGTTTAATAAAAAAATATAGATAAAACACAAAATAATGCATTTAATTGAAATAAGAAGAGATATAAGTAAAGGTCATTTGAAAAAGGGGAACTGTTAAGTAAGTAGAAAATGAACCAAAGCCCCTAAATGTAAGGGGAAATAGGTAAGCTGTTGGAGTTAGTAAAGCAAAGAAGAAATTTCTATTTTTCCCTTCCAACACCTTTCTTTGTGTGTGAGAAAGTTGCACGTCAACTTTTACCTTTGGGGGATAACATTACCTCGGAGCAATTTAGCAACATCCTCTAGTCAAAACAAATAGTTTTCTTAGGTAAAACCATCAGCCATTCAATAATATTGTGCCAAATGAAGTGACCCGTATACGAGAAGCAACACTAAGTCTCAGTCAGATTGTAGACAACTACACAAAGAATAGAAAAACTCAAGAGTGAACTTGTTCCCCTATCCTTCCCCTCGTTCACATGAGCTTCTACTTCCTCTATAATTCTTGATTTAACAAGTTGGAACGAGTTAGACAGTTTTAGAGAAATTGTTTCCCTTGGCATGTCTCCTCTGAATAGCTTACTAACCTATCATTTCCTCTTTGTCCAATCTAATGGAAGCACCAAGAATCCTACAAATCTTCTCACATTTTCTTCATTCATCACATATTTCACAGAGGCCCAAACAGCAAAACAGGAAAAAAGTTTTGAGGTTTCAAGATAATCCAAGATAAAAACCAATTCTTGACTGGTATAAGTCTACCGGGATAAAGGACAACAGATGAAATACTTCTATTGCTCTAAAATTGGTGAAAATTGTGCTAATAGCGAATTCACATTAGCAAAAATACAGAAAACTTGAATATCCCCATTCAGGAATCAATTCCTGAATAAGTTTCTATTATCTCTCAACTCAATTAGATTCATGGTGAAACAGCTTGTAACATTGTCATAAAAAGATAAATTTTATAACATTGAAACCCAAAGCATAATGCAACTAAGAAAGATATAGTCGAGATCATATGCAACAATCCAATCATGGGGCAATAACACCAATGGACTAACTGGTAGCAGTATAGAGAACCTCTTGTTGGGCAGGTGCAAGCGGTCCCTTCAGAGCTTTTGCAATCAAATCTCTGACGGCTGCTCCTCTACTTGTATCAGCACACATCCCTTGATCCCATAAAAGCTCATGGTTGTTGTCGGGATTTAGCCACACCAGCTGCGATGAAGGGAAAAGGGAAACAACTCCAGTAAAACAAATAAATTCAGCAAAATCATCAAATGCTGATCCTTCTTCACTAGGGAAAGAGTATTAATACATCCTTAATTCTCACCTCTTCATATTGTACAGGAAGCTTGGGTGGAATTGGCCTGATCCACTGTGGGCCTAATCCTTCCAAAGATAGATTTTGCAGCAATCCTGCTACAGTTTCATCTCTATCCCCAGATCCAATCTTTGGTGTCACACCAGCTTGCAGGTCTAACCTGTATATGGAATTGCAGGTGCAGTATGAATATAATATCAAACCACATGATGAAAGCAACACGTATAACCAACGATTGACAAGGTAAAGTTCTCAAGCATTAGAACAACAAACCAAAAGACACAAAACCCTCTTTTCATATGTAGCAAGAATCATACTCTGGCGAGTTACTATCACAGCCACAGGGTACATCAGGGTCAGGTACTACATTTTTTGTGGAGTTGTTCTTGAATAAGCAATTATACTGGTCTGTATGAACTTTGCCGCAATACAGCTGTTGCAACTGCTCACGCTGTGGAAAAGCCTGACAGAAGTAATGGTTAGCTCAAGCATATACAACGTTAGGAAGACGAAAGACCACCACCTCTTATCCATTGGATTCAAGAATAAGCATAATCAACCAGTCATAAATCACAAATGTCTACATCAAACTAAAACATCAAAAGCATGAAACTCACTTGTGATGAAGGATCAAAATTTTTCATGTAACCTGCAGCAGACTGTTTGAGAACCTGCGCGAGACAGGGAATTCTTGTAATCCACAGCTATGACAAGGAAGCAAATTAACTAAAGAAAACATAAACCAACTATAGAAAGCATACTGATGCAGGACATATGAGAGAAAAACTGAAACAAGAGAAGTTGGCCACCTATTGCATTGTGATAGACTGAATGTTAAGAAATTCCTGCTGCCACTTACCCCAATAGAGAAGAGCAACATTCAGAAAAATGCTAAAAGAGATGCATTCTTACAAAGATAGATGCTGAAACGATTGTACTGCAAAGAAATAAAATCTAGGATACAAATTAAATCATAACAAATGAATCTTCTGATTTTGCAATAGATGTACTATGACCCTCAAAGGAAACCGGCCACTCACAATCTATGCAGTCCTTATGCTCGTTCACATATGATGCATTTCAAGAAGAGATGGAAACCATGTGTTACATTAAAATGCCACATTTCACAAACTTAATGATGCACTTAATATTCTTGCAAATAATATGAATATAAACTACTAATGTTCTCCCTAGTCCCTAGATAATTAACAATCCAACATCAGTGGAACCCACAGTGCCAGATGAGCCATACAAGAGCAATGACGAATGCTTTAGTGGTTTGCATATATCCATGCTGGAAATTAAGAAGCCTAGAATTTCAACAATCAATACATACAACTGAACTCCTTCAGTGACTCAAGCAATCCCTCAAGAGCAACTCAATTCTCTATCCATCTCAAAGAAGGAAGTCCTCTGAGATCCAACTTATATCAAGGAGAGTACATACCATGCTAACTTCAATAAGAATAATACCGTTGTAGTCCCAACCAAAAACTTACTCTATTAATTTTGCCGGTTGCCCCAACTCTTTGCGAATAAATTCTTTTAACAAACTCGTTTCCTTTAAAATATCGCACCTTAATGAGTTACAAAGTGAATAATTTTATCCATTTTGACTTATAGGAGTAATGCAGTAGCTATAGTAAGGTTAGAGAAAGCAGAATCTATTCAGAGACGTAAGTGAGAAGTCCATGTTCAATTTTAGTGAAGAAGGCCCTGTGGTCTAAGGGAAAGTGCCTATTGCATTTTTTAAAAGTCATGTCCTATTCCTCCGGCCTCATATATCATTCTAGTCATTGGTTTAAAGGGTAATTATGTAATTTCAGCTATGCTAGAAATGAGCCATATCAGCACCTCAAGATGTCATATTGGATCCAATTAGAAACAGGATTGTATTTGTGTCACTACAATTATTATGCAGTTGAAGCTGTCAAAAGTCAAATTTTTTAGGCTAAACTTGCGCACCAAGTTACTTGCTCTCAGAGTAAAGGCCTGGTCACCTACATATATGATCTGTGGTTGTGTTGCTAAGAAGAGGATGAATTAGGGAGTGGATAAATTTTATATTGTCGTTTCTTTGGAGATTCACTGCATTTTCATCTTCTTCCTTTTCCTTTACTGCTTCTTAATTCTTCATGCTAACCTTAATCTCTCAACAGTTAGTCTTTATTTCCTGCCTGGCCCACATTATTCCATCAGTATTGTAACAGTAAGACATGAAAACCTGATCCTAAAGCTTGGACCATCTCCTAGATTATGCTGCATCAAGTGGTGGCAACTATCCTAGACCAAATAATAACATAGAATCCCTGAATAATATTTTTTTGAGGTGGATAGACAAATATCCTTATCACGCTTGTAAAGGACAATGTTTACGTTTGGCCTTCACTCTCTTCTTAAACAGTTTAACAATTTAAAATCTTGTCTGCAACTCAGATTGTCACATAAGATATATACTTTTGGAAGTACACCATATAAAGAAAGGATATTCTCAAGGTTGATTCCTTGTTGACTTTCTGAGATGTTCCAGAAACAAAACCTTGCAAGGGAAAAACATAGTTTCAATCACAGGGATGCGACCGAAGTAGTAGTGTCGTAATGAATGACATGCACACCTCATTCCCTTCTAGATATTCTCTATTACACACAAGCAAGCATAATAAACGGCTCCCTGTTACCACCCAAGTGACTAAACAAATTATAGAATAGAATCCTAGAACAATCTTTTTGTGCTGGATAGAGAAATATCCTTATTGTGGCTGTAAAGAATCAAACTTCACCTTTAGCCTTCATTCTCTTCTTCAACATCTCAGAATGCAAATAAGATATACACCTTACAAATCAAAGGATATTCTCAAGGAAAAGGAGTTGTTTCCATCCTGAGATATCCCAAAACAGACGTCTTGCAGAGTAGAGGAAATAAAATGGTTTCAATCACAGGGACATCACCAGTGTAGTAGTGTCATAATGAATGACATATGCACCTCATTCCCTTCTAGCAATTCCTTATTAAGGGCAAACAAGCATCATAAATGGCTTCTCATTGCCACCCAAGTGACAATACAATTGAAAGACATATACATTGCAGTCAAAGAGGCAGAGATGTGCAAAAGGAGAGGAAGAAACCTCTCTATTATTTGTAGAGCTGGCAGAGCCCAAAAGTTGAAGGATGAAAGCCCTTTCATATTTTTCAGCTCCTTCATCACAAGCTGCCTGCAGAACATGAAATCCACCATGATCAATAACCACTGAACAAAAGCCGAAATCCAAACTATAGTAATTTAAAATTAGAAACAACAAAAGAATGAAAGAAAGAAACAGCATGTGACAATTAGCAACACGTAGACACCTCCAACAAGCAATTATCATAAGGAGTAAGAGGCCGAGGGCAAGGAGGGAAACAAAATAGAGGCCATGTTAGATGCTATAAGGTTTTCATGTAACAAATTAAGATTAAAACTGATAATTACTGCTGCCAATACCAGTATTCTATTATTTATCAATTTCTGGTTCCATATCACCATATGTTCAAAAAATTCCCAGACTCATAAAGAAAAAATGGCATTTCTTTTTGTCCTTTAAAGAATTAAATGAGTTCAACTGTCTCTTTCGCCAAGTTGCATGGTATTAAGTCACTAATTATCTTTAACAAAGTCTCCTTTGCAACTGATGCCAAATGATTGTGAAGATCTACTGAATAGAGGGATAGTCTTTGGAGGGAAGTGACTGTGGCGAAGTTTGGGAGACTCATGATGGGCGGAGATTAGATGAGAGAAGATTAACAGATGGAGTTAGTCTTTGAAAGAACATTGCCAAAGGTTGGACTCTTTATGAAGCATGTCAACTTTGATGTGGATAATGGGGAGAGGATCTTCTTTTGGTTCCTCTTCTCTTTTAAAGGTTCTCCGCTACTCACTTTCCCTTGGCTAGAGACAAGCATGCTTCTATTAGCTCATGCGTGCAATGGGTGGATGATACTTTTAGATAGGATGCGATTTTTATAAGACAAGCTAATGCTTGGAAGTTGAAGGAGTCTCTTAAATACTTTGGATGCTTAAATAATAGTTCCGTACTGCACAAGAGGGAAGATGAAGTCAAGTGGAATTGGGTAAAAAACAGTGCTCTGACAAGTGATATCATTCTATAGAGCTTGTGGATGAAGCAGCCTAACTTTAATGTGGCTTTCCTGCCGACGAATACCCAGGAAATCTTTCATCCCAAATACAGTTGCCTTTTTTGCATGCGCGGTGCCACATGGGAGAGTTCTCACATTGAATTTATCCGAAAAATAATGCAAATCATAGTTAATAGATTTTTCTATGCTACTGCTTAAAAGTGTTTGGGCTAATAGTCTTTGGGAGATGGTTTTTTAATTATAGATGCCCAATGGGTTGCTTCTAAGCCCTTATGTGATGAGATAAAAGCATGGAGGGCATCAAAAACTGCAAAAGTCATTCCAGGGGCCCTCTTGCCATTATTATTTGGACTTCAAGAAAGAAACAGAAAAAAAGGGCTTTTGAAGGAAGGAAATATCTCTTTCTCCTTTGAGAATCATTGCATCCATGATCTTTACTTTCGACTAGAGGTTCTTGTAGAGCCAACGTAGATAGTACACAAGAATGTAAGGGGTTGATGTATATATTTTTGGGTCTGCACCCCCTTTGGTGCCTTCCTTTCAGAAAAAAATGGATGTAAGGCCAATTTCCCCCTTAGTCCCTTTGCCACCATCTTTATCATTTAAGCCACATGACATTTACAATTACCTTTGACAGGAAGCTTTAACAAAAGCAGAGATAAAATGTAAGCATATAAATAAATTAATAATATCAAAGTAGTTGGAAATCAAGGGATCATAACCAGTCCACATCTCTTTTCTGATGAAGAATACATGTTGTATCCATGTGGCATAAGACAGGGTGCTGTCATCTTTTTGGTCACATTTCAGGCCCTTGAATTTCAATAGGTTTCTTAGTCTTGAATACTTATCATAGGGAAGGAAGCTGGAAAAGAAGAAGATAGATTGCTTACTTCTTAAAACTCATAAAAGAACTGGTATTTTTTAGCATAATTGGCACTACCCTCTTGTCATTAGAAATCTTACACACTAGTGAGAAAACAAAAGTGTAAAAGCCAGTTTATACTTTATTGGTGCATCGTTGAAAGGTTTGTTTTGACAACCATCTGACTCCAACTTCCATGATTCTGTTTTCTGCACTTTGTGTATCTTTATGGTTCAGGTTTCAATTCTCCAAGTTAAACCTTGTATCTTAAATGGCACATCTCCACAAACATGTAAGCTAGTTAAGGAAAACCAAACCTTTAAATGGCAGAACTATACCAAACATCACAAATTGTTTTGTAGAAAAATCTTCCCAATATTAAAAATTATCCTAAGGCTTCTTTCAGTAACATGGTTAGGTTCTACTAGACAATGCATCACGATCAAAGCCAGCAAATGGCATAAATATACAGATAGATGAAAGGCAGTAGTTGTGCACATGTACAAAAAGTTACAATTTACTCCTACAGGGGTTGAGGAATGAGGGGAAGAGCAGGCAAGGGGTGACGGAAAAAAAAAAAATTAACAACTGAAGTTAGGTTGTTAATTTGAATAACCAACCGAACAAGAGGAGGAATGTTTCTTATTCGTCATAGATATCTAGTAATTTATGAACTTTGAAATACTCTTATAACAAAACCATTGCTATGTGCATACGAAGTAGGACTTATTTCAAGAATGAAACACAATACGAGTAAGTATATCATGTACTTACGTTTATAAGCACGGAAACAAACGGATTAGATGAAGGCTTCTGAGAAGAGTATGCTTGATAAAGAATAGCAAACGCAACCAACCTCTGAGTGGGTCTTAGCGCCTTACCCTATAATAACAATAACAGCAGCCATAAATCCAAAGTCAAATCTATTCCAAAAAAAAAACTGCCTAAGATTAAGAAATAAATGAACAAACATTTTTTGCTTCTTGTACAATAACCATATAAGTAGTAGCATACACAACATGCTGAAAAATATTTATTTATTTCAATTTGGAAGATAAATAAAAGTGGAATTTACTTTCACTTTTGAAAAAGTTCGTTGTTCAAATCTTTGATGATTGAAATCACTCTCAGCTTTTAATTACTAGTTGAGACTGGAAAATTCCAGCTTAATTCAATTCGTTTGCAAGAAAATACCAAAATAGAAAATGATAAACCAATTAAAAACCACAATTAGCGCTAAACCCTGAAATAATCACCTGCCCCAAATCATAAAATAAATAAATATACAGCAATAAGCGCCAAACCCTAAAAAGCTATGCACACGCACACACACACACACACACACACACACACACATATATATATATAGAAAAGAAAGAAACGTGCCTGTAAGAGAAGAGCGAGAGAAGAGCAGGCTTTGAAGTGGGGAGACGGAGGGAATTTAGCGGCGAACTCACTGAAGATATCATCAACCGATCGATCTCCACCGTTCAACAACGACAGCAACGTATAAGATTCTTCTTTTCCCAACATTTTCTTTTAATTTTTTTTATTTTTTCCCTGAATTTTGGTGGTGTGTATTGTATATAGAGACTACTTGCTTTACTTATCACTTTGAAAGAGACGAATGAAATAAAGAGGGTGTGACGAGGAGGACGACCAGCAACAACCAACTCCAAAGTGTGTGTTTTTGTGTGTTTGTTTGGAGGGGTGGCTCTTAGGGTAATAATAAAAGGCCAAGTCTTTAATTGTACACCAACTTAATTATTTTTAGAATATATATACATATATATATATATTGGTTTTTAATTAATTTTATATATTATTGTAATACTAAATTAAGTAATAATTAACTTTATTTCCTCATACTTTCCTTTTAATATGTTAATTTCCTTAGTATATTAGTTTCTTTATTAATTTATAGCTCTACGAAAATTCTCTTATTATATTTACTAAATTTCAAGAATTCACAGTAAAATTATTATCATACTCTCTTTTCTTGAGCCACTGTTAGTAGTGGTTCATACTATTTTTTATTTACATATATTTTTTCTTTTAATTTTTACAGTAACTTAATCACGAGTTTTTTTATAATCCATAAATATTTTTTGTTTTAACTATTAAAAATTGAGATTTTAAATTAAAAATAACTATGTCTTATTATTTTTTAAATGAAAAAATTTAATATGTATTTTCATACTTATGAAAGAAACCTTCTATATACTTCTATATTAAAACTTTACGGAGAGTTAAATCACCAAATTAAATATTTTATGGAGAGAGAGAGAGATAGAGAGATAATAAATTAATTTGTAAAGGGTGCCATATAAAAATTGCCGTGAGATTTTAAAATTATTAAAAAGAGAAGGAGTTTAATTTATATAATAAAGGCCAAGTCTTGAGATTTGTTTTTAATTGCATACCAACTTATTTATTTTTAGAGTAGACATTAATATTGAAGAATTTTTTGATTTTTAATATAATTTCTTATATTAGAACATTAGATTAGGTAATAATTAAATTTATTTCTTTATTATATTTGTTTACTTAATATATTAGTTTCCTGTAGTATAGTAGTTTTCTTATTAGTTTGACTCTCTAATTTTGGTTACTAAGTTATGAGGCGTCTTTTATTGTATTTATCAAATATGAGGAATTTACAATGTAGTCATTGTTCATCTTTATTTTTTTTCTAGAGTCACAATTAGGGGTGGTTGATGTTATTTTTAATTTACACATATTTTTCTTTGTTAATTTCCACAATCAAATTTAATCATAAGTTTTTTATAATTTATAAATAAGTTTTTATTATTAAAAATTGAGATTTCAAACTAAAAATAACTATGTGATTGTTGATATGACATTTCTTATTATTTTGAAATGACAAAAAATTAATATATATATATATATATTTATATATATATGGAAGAAAATTTATGTATACTTTCATATTTAATACGTTATAGAGAGTTGTATATATTTCAATTAATCACCAAATTAAAATTTATAATATATACATATATGTGCGTGTGCGCGCGTGTGCACTTTTAAGTTCTTATCTTTAAAATGAGTAAATTTGCATAAAATGCACCTAACCTTTCTTATAGTATATCAAAAATATATCGAACCTTTAAAAAATTCCTCATAATCCTATATGGTCTATTAAAGTGAATCAGGCACTTCTTGCGTCAAGAAATCCATTATTTTGACTCTAAATTTACTCAATATTTTAACTATAAATTTACTTTTTGGGTCCAAATTATTTTTTTGACTCCAAAACTAATTGACTTTTATGCTCCAAAATTTCATCTTAAAAGCTTGGCGGGGAATACACAACTTCTCGAGGACCAAAGTTAAGCAAAGTCAATTGAGTTTTGATTTTAAAAGGAGAAGTCATAATTCAAGTCATCATTCTTCTGTTTTGTACGTTTTCGAGATGAAATTTTAGACTATAAAAATTAATTTAATTTTTTTAGAAAATTAATTTGATTTAAACAAAAGCGGACGAGTATCGTTACCGATAACATGAACACAAAATTTTATGAGATCACCAGCAATTAATACTCAAAATAGGTTATGTAGAGAAAGAAGCTATTTGTAATATGGTCTGGCACAAAAACCGTGCTCCTTTATAATTTAAGAGCTAGCTACACCACCTAAAAGAAGCACCCATCTCAACGATGAGCTCTTCATTTTCTTGAAATGTAAAAGATACACAGAAGTCTTGACAAACAAACATCGTCTGCCAAGAGAGAATCTGCTGTGTCTCGCCAGGCTACACCTCTCCTTGCTCCCTATGACAACATCGTCTACAATAAACCAAGCAAGCACTGTGAATTTAGTCATTTCAATTGAACAAATTTAACTTAACTTCAAATAAATGAGTATAAAAGATAAGATGACTCAACCCTTCAAAAGCTAATTATATCAAGGAAAAGCACTAGGTACATAGAGAATCTGACCTCTTCCTTATAGCTCATCCTTTGCCGAATCTTGTTCTGTTGAACCGGACTTGATTTCGGTTGGCTCAGCCGAATCTGATTGGGTAGGTTTATCCCTATTCTTCTGGATAAACTCAATAATGTCCTCTTTCGTTCTATCCCCGTCATATTGCAACAACTTTCCTCCTGCCGATCTGAAGTACAAAGTTGGATATCCTTGTACGTCAAAGACGTCACCAGGGACATCATTTGCCGTTCCGTCCTACAAAGATAAAGGGAAGAAGTTTACTCGGTATGTGGTTTAACTATATGGACGCAATTGAAGCTAATCAGGGATCAAATATGAAAGCCAGGAAAATAAGTCCAGCCCCAGGTCCTACAGGAATGTGCTGATTATAATGCCCAAAGTATCAAAATACAAAAGAGACACTAACTGACTGCACAATACCCTGCAAATGTGATAAAATATAGAAAACATAGGATTTTAAGAACGAGTGCCAGTAGTCACACTCAACTCGAGTTATCCCACTGCATTTTGGAAGCAGCAGGACATCATGATTACTACCTGCATAAACTACTCAAACTGTCCAAGTGAAATATCGACAACAGAGGTTTATCTCCAATCATTCTCAGTGAAGTTGATTTCAGGGACCAAAATCTTTGACAAGTCAATTTGAAAAGATATGGTATAGCCTTGCAATAAGGATTCTTACCAGTTTAGCAATCACGACATCAGCATCATTTTCAAATGAGACAGCCACCTCTTCCAAGATTGGAGCAAGTTGCTTGCAATGTCCACACCAAGGCGCATAGAATTCTAAAAGAACTGTAAGAAGGACAAAATATAAGACACTGCTACAGAAAATTAGCATACCAGGGCAGCACATACAGACAAACAACATGATCGATTCACTCTCGCTCAAATGATAAACCAAGACAAGCAAACCCAAATAGATACACCACTATGTTCATAGAATACATCCTTATCTGAGAATAGCTTGACAAATGATAAGTGTTCTTTTACTCAACTACAATCAACAATCTAAAACCTAAGAGAACACAACATTAATGGTCATGTACCATTCTTTCCAGAGTTGAACACCATATCCTGAAGGCTGTCAGTGACCACCACTTTGACAGGTTCACTGTTAACTTCAGGGATAGGCTCTGATCTAATATATGGTTTCACCTTGCCATCCTGCAATGATATAACAAGAAATATCAGACATGCCAAATAACAGTTCAAAGATGGAATAGCTCATATTACAGGTATAAATTCTTCAAAAGAGAAGATTGAACTAAGAGCAGGCACAGCTGCACAGGGATGAGGCTGTGAGCCTTCTTGAAGACTTTCACCAGGGACGACTGATCAATGTACAACTACACTACGCAGAAGTATTACCTTGTAATCTGCCAACCAAGGTGCAATCTCATCAGGTTGAATGTTTGGCTTGAAGAATTTCTTGCCATCATTATGCTGTATAATCAGCAGAGGTGCTTGATCGCGTGAAACACCAAAGTACTGCAAACCAGATGCAATAAATATGTAACATGTGATAAAACTCTTAAAGTGAAAACATGAACTAAGGGAGTTGGAGGAGGAAATAACCTCGAAGGCACTGTCACTGGCTTCAGCATCACCCATCAGAAAGCTGATACCTTTGCCTTTGTAAGATACAGCAGCATCGCGGTATTTGGACTCAAATGCATTACGCTCACTACTGAAGTTCAGAAATAGCATTGCCTGGATTCAAAAATGATATGATTCAACCTCAGACTTATGTTTACTTCCACTATATTCTTTTACGTAGGAAATGAGACTCATGAATTTCAAATTTATTAAGTTCTAACGACAATTACAACAAGAATTCCAGAGAAGAAGACCTCCAAAGATAAATGAAGTATGCCCAAGAATTTTAATTCATTGGAAAATGATGATCTTAAAACTCACATTTCAAGTCAATATTTATAGAACAAATGGTATTCTATAAACCAATGTCCTTTCCTCATTTTTCTTATCATATATAATCCTGTTCTTCCTCTCAGGTTCTAATTGTTGGGATATTTATTCATTTCACAGGGGAGAAAAAAAGTAACAATATATTTTATGAAAAGGACAAAGCAAAGTACCTTAGCGTCAGGGCTATCAAAGAATTTGTTTACATATGGATAGTTATCTGGATTTTGATCGAAAATGGTGACAAGAGGAATAGTAGCTTCTTCAATGAACTTCTCCATTGCATCAACTTGAAAATCCTGCATGAACAAAAACCAAGTGCCAACATATACCAGATTACCATCCAAGCTGAAGGCTTCAAGTCCTAAAAGGGGAAAAGAGATGTCAAAGACAGAGAAGATACTGGAGAAACGTAGACCAGCATTACCTGGAAATCAACGAAGAGTTCATCGAATGGCTTAAATAAGCGAAGAGTTGGCCTGCTGACAGATTCACCCCGAGGTAGATGTTTGGCATCTAGAGTGTGACCAAATTCATAGTCAGAGCGCAAATTTTCAGCAAGCTTGCTGAAGTTCTCAAATTCCTCGCCAGAGAACTTTGGGAAAATCCCAACCTGGACAAATAAACAACTTTACCGTTCAGCACTATGTAAAGTTAATAAGAAACTACAATAAGATAGCACAATAAATTAAACTTAGACAACTTACCAGAAAGATCTTTTTCTCATCAAAGAGATTGGCAGCATCCTCAGATGATTTGATTTCAGCAGATGCAGGACCCAATTGTTTCTTGAGATAAGAAACTATACCATCAGCATCACGTGGGCCCTTGTACTCTTGAACACTGGTGGCTCCATTTCTCAGAATTTTAAGAGTGGGGAATCCTTGGACCTGATATTCAGTTGCTAGTTCTCTATTTGCTTCCTCATTTGCATCAACTTTTGCTAGAACAATTGGAGAGTCATGTTTACTCAATATTGATGCAGCTTTTTCATACTACATAAAGCACAGAGAAAGATTGTGAAAAATTAATTCAATCTAGAGCCTCAATGGTCATTTGGGAAGAAAATGAAGCAAACACAATAAGCTATGTCATCAATAATTTGATATAATAATGAATTACCTCCGGGGCAAGCCTTTGACAATGACCGCACCTATCACCCAAAAGAAACATAGTAAGTAAATAAACAAATAAATCTCAAAAAGAGCTTAAGATGTAAAAGTAGAAAAAGATCAACTAATTTTGGCTAAAGAGTAGTTGGTGCGGTGAATGGGATTTTTTGAGTTTGGTTCAACACACGAAATTAGTAGAGATTTAATATAAGCACTAATAGTTTCAATCTTTTATCGTTGCATGATGTATTAAATCAAATATCACAATGAAAATACACGAGAAATAAATAAAACCTGAAAGCTTCAAGTCAATATTAAGGTCATAGCTAACATTAGATGGGATTGTCTATGACGTGTGGGCCAAGATCTCGCTTGGCCAAAAATTCGACTCAATAAATACTAATAGGGCCATATATTCAAATTGGAATACTTTAATATCCTCTTTCATTTTTAATGAATATACTCACTGATTCAATGAAAAAACATAAAGCTCATAGAAATTCAATCTCTTACCATTAGATACCTACATAAACACATCTTTGTGTGAATCAGTGTGCACTGGCAAAGCCAATCATGCTTTTATTCATTTATTTATTTAAGCCCACACCCCCATGGGATTGAACCCAATAACTTATCCCTAGAAAAGATAGCTCAACCACTTGAGCTATCCCCTGATCCCCTAATCCCGCTAAGGCAATCATGCTTAAGTGTCCCTCGGCAACCCTCAACATTTTCGCAACTCTCAACATTTCCCCCCCTAAAACTTACATTATTATAATTAAAACAAGAACTCTCAACATAAAAATTGGCCCTGCAACCCCCACTACTACCACACCCTAATCTAAGCCAAGGGTGCCAGGTTCAAGCCTCCCATTTTCTTTATTTTTTCTAAAATTAATGTAGAATTCTTTTAAAAAAGATTAATGGACCACCCCTCCCCCCCCCCCCAAAAAAAAAAAAAAAAAAAACACCTTTGTCTTGAACATACTTCCCCAAGGTCAAATTTTTATTTCCTTTCTTTCAAAATAGTTTTCCAAGGTTACTAAAGTTATGCCCCTCATAGCATGACACACAAAGCTGAAGTCAACTGATTATGTTTGATTTTGATTTTTTCTCATAGTTCCTACTCAAGTTCTGTCCTTCCCCTAACACAGCATGACACACAGAGTTGAAGTCAACTGATTATGTTTGTTTTTGAATTTTTCTCATAGTTTGTGTAATTTAAGTCAACGGATGATTTTATCATTTTTTCCATTTCTTCAATTACCTTTATGAGATAATAGATACCTCATAGTTTATGTGATTTAATCACTTAACAGTTTGAACTTTTATGCCTGGATTATTGTTTTAATTTATGTATAATGATTATGATCCTTTTCTTTTTGTGTTTTTAATTTATTATTTGTTAATAGGGCATCAATGTGATGGACAATTTTTCTGAAAGAAAATAAACTTTAGAGTAATAATTTCTTTTGTAGATCTAATGCAACGTATATCCAAAATAATACACGAAATTATACACGAACAACCTTGAAGTGAGATCAGTTCAATAAATCAATAATAAGTTCATTACTGAACAATTTTAAAGTATGAATCATGTTCGGCAACAATTGTAAAAGCTATTTTTATATTTTTTTATTAAATATTTATCTCCTTTTTTTATCAAAATATTATTTCTATATTGATATTTTATATGTCTATAAATAGTTTATTATAAGCATAAATGAGTGAATTAGTTTATATATATATCTATTTGAATAAAAGATCCGTAACTTAAATTCCCATAACAAACAACCTGATAACGAACGAATAAGATGTGCAAAATACAGAAGGTACAACAAAACGAAGCATGGGGTACATGCAGCAGAAGGGAGGAGAAGAATTATCAAAGAGTTAGAGTTTCTGATACTACACTGTGCTTCAAGAAGTGCACCACGATCTCTATACACACACACACACACATATACACACAGAATCATCATACACACATATATAGGGAGAGAATCATCATCATCAATATACATATATACATATATATATACATATATATTATATGTATATGTATATATGAAGAAGGAGTAAATAATAGTAGAAGAAGTTACCAAGGGGCGTAGAATTCGACGAGGATGAAGGGGTGTTTGGAAACAGTCTGAGAGAAGTTGGAATGGTCCAACGTCAACACATATTCCTCCTTCTCTACCTCCGAGGTCTCCGCCACCGCCGACGATGAGCACAGCAAACTCAATACACTAATTACCAAAATGCCACTCCAACCTCTGCTAATCGCCATCCTTATAATCAATCAACCAGACCTTTTTGCATGTGCGGGAGAGAATAAGAAGAGAAATCAAATGAGATAGAGATTGAGCTTCGGGTGGAACATACACGTACATATATGTATATGGTTGGGGTTAGAGAAGTGACCAATGTGAGAGACCACGTGAGGTGGTCATCTGACGTGGAGGATGCTAATTGGGTGCAATTGTTAATTGTGATGTAATTACCATTATTACACCTCTATTTTGCGGAATCTCATCCCTAAATTAATATTTCAAAACGCTCACACATAGAATTTTGTTTTTCGTTTCAATTTGCCGTTGTTTTTTGACCTTTTCATTATTATGCACCCACGTCTTTAGCTTTAAAGTCTGTTTGGATTGTTTTTCTAATAAAGAAATACTTATTTTTATTTAAAAAATATAATTTTTACAATAAATATTTGAATTTGATTTCAAGAAAAAATTAAAACTTCTCCAAAAAGTTCAATTTTTAATTTTTTGTAAAAGTCAGAATTTTTAACGTTTTAAAAAGATACATGTTTTTCAAACATTTAAAAGAAAAAACGCTTTTAAAAAAAGTCAATCCAGACGAACTCTTATACTCAATAAGAGTATAACTAGTGCAATGTACTAGGCGGAAGTGTTTTTAATGTGTTTATTTATTATTAATAATTATCTTTATAGTTTATATAAAATAAAAATAAATATATTTTTAAAATTTAACCTTTAATCAGTACTTAATACTAATTATGTTTTCATGGGATATTCTTTTTGTATATAATATATATAGATCCATTTGACAAAGTCCTCTATTAAAAATATAAAAAAAAATAAAAGGAAGCCGTACTTTTGAATATTTTATTAATTACTCAAAAACAAAGTTAAAAAAACGGAGGAAGTTGCAATGGTTGACATGCAAATGCAAATACAAAATTTAGAGATTTGAGTCGGTAGTAGCTTACCAAGTCTTCATTTTTTTGGGGCAGAGCGTGCCAATTCAACATTTGCAACCAATCTAAGAAAAATAAACAACGTGGGACGGATAGCCTACCTTTATTACCCATCTAAGATACATAAACAGGGTGTAGGGATGGCCTATACCACCATTCCCACCGCATATCTCATCCATAGTAGAAATAATATATTTGTTGAGTTGTGGCTTAAATGCGGAACTCAAACTAATATTAGAGACAGTTAAAAGTTTTAGGGTGAATCTAAGTTCTAGTTACGACAGAATTAATGTAAAAGAAAATCTTTAGGCTTGTTTGATTTTTGTTTTTGTTTATTATTTTGAGAACTTTAAAATATATTTCAAAAATAGTTTTCGAGAACAAAACATTAAAAAAAAACCTATCTAAGAACTTTGTTCTTGAAACAGTTTTAAAACTTTGAAAAAACAAAAACTTTGTTTGGATGATTTGCATTAAAAACATCCCGAGTTTTATCTAAGATTGTATTGTAATATAATTTATTATCATAATAATATATAAAAGATTAAAAATAAATAAAAGTCATTATAGTGCTAATTAAATGTAATGTTAGGCACAAAGTTGAGATCTTGCACAATAAACAAAAATCTAACAATTGTAATAATTTTATAAAAAAATTCTAAATTTAAATTTATTACTAAATTTAGACCAGACAAAGAAATCATCCTTCAATTTTTTAATTTAGGCATAAGTTCAATTATTTACGACATTAAACAATCAATAACCAAAAGCTTATCACCAACCGCAAACATCATCATATATTCATATATCAAGGATTTTTTATTTTTATTTTTTAACGATAGAAGGGGAGAGACAATTCCCCGAGATTTCATTGACTACCCAAAAAGTGTATACATATGGAAAGCATTTGAAAATCTGAGCCAAAATGAGAGAAAGCCTCTAAGTTCCCTTTCTTCTTTCAGAGATGAATTGCACCTCAACTTCAGAATCCTATTCAATCCAAAATTTTTTGCAATATCACTGTTCAATTGCAGGTTTGTGCTAGAAAACCGGTTTCATGTAAACTTTGGGCTCGTTTGGTAATGCTGTCAAAAATTTTAAAAATAAAAACCAGAATCACAAATAAAAAACTGCCAACAACAATTAAAAATAGAAATTGTAAATGCGTTTCGTTAAATTACATAATTTATAAACAAAAACCAAAAACGTGTTTGGTTGTCCGTAGTTTACAAACTATTTTTATCTCCCATTTTTTATTTTAATATTTTATATTAAATAGAACACATGAAAATATTTGAGAATATTTTGTAAAAGAACAATGAGAATATTTTAAAATTGATTTATTTTCTTTAAGATTATAATTTCAAAAAATAAGTTTAATTATTTGAAAATATATTTTTATTTTCATTTTTGAATTTTTAAAAATAATTTTAATTTATTAATTTATTTTTTAAATGTTTTTAAAACAATTTTTTAATAATTATCTTTACAAATAATTATAAAAAATTATTTTATTTCAATTCTTAAAATATTTTTAATTTTCTAAAAATAATCATAATTTATTAAAATAAATTTTTGAAAATAATTTTAGTTTATTAAAAAATTTTTAATTTATTAAATTTATTTTAAAATATTTTAATTTATTAAAATTATATTCAAAATATTATTTAATTATTTTTGAAATTTTATTTCATAAAATTAATTGTATTTTTTTAAAATATTTTTCTAAGATATATTTTGAAAAAATATTTTTAAATAATTTTAATAATTATTTTTCAAAAAAAATTAACGTGTTCATATTAATAAAGATAATTCTAAAAATTATTTACCACAGAGTGAATAAAAATTTTGAAAACTTGTTACCACAACATGAGAAAACCACTTTTTCTTGTTTACCAAAGTTGCAAAAATAGGTTGTTGTTTTTTGTTTTTTCCATAAAATGAAAATAGAAACAAACGAACTGGTTTTCAAATTTTGTGCAACAAAAACAGAAAACCAAAAACAACAATGATACCAAACGAGCCCTTTGTTTTTTTCAAGTTTCAGCACTCCAAAAATTGTTGCAATATCATTTGTCACCTCTCCAAAATTTTCCACTGAGAAGGTTAGCATCCACCAGTTGCATAATCATTCTCTTCACTTGCCAAATGACTCTTTATCATACACCTAGGATGAATTCAGAGTCATACTATGATAAAAGCAACTCTAAATGCATTAAAAACACGCATAAATTGGAGATGGAGAGGTTCATCTCAACAATTGTGCTTAATTACAACCCTGCTATTGAGCAAGATGTGGAAATTTCTTAATTAATAAATGACGAGCAACATAACATGACAAAATATCTAGATATTGCAGCTAAAAGAAAGGATTCTATGAAAGCAAATTGGCAATTCAATTACTCAAATGCAAGTATCATCAATATATCCTCAGTTATTACGTGAGATTACAAGAAGCTCCAAATATGTAGAAGTTACAGAAGTCAAAATATTTGCCATCACAATGTATTACTCAAACCATTATCTATTGAGCAACATAAACACTCACTTAGAATACTGGTTTTCAAATTGCAAAACCATTCCCACTCTTTGCTCATAATATATGCACCTAACGAAAGTAAAAAGCACCCTCCAGAAATGTGTAGCGTAGAAAGGATAGATAAGTGGAGAGAGAAATTGCGGTAAAATTCTTTGCCATTGTCATAGCTTGTCTATTACAAAAGTGCCATTAATGAGATAGGTGTTCTCCATATGTTGATAGAGTAGTAATATCGCCGTGTGACGCACGGCTATATTGCCCAATGATATTGTAATATAAAATTTAAATTATATAATAAATAGTTATTAAAAAATTTAATAATCTTATAAGAAGTCAAATAAGTTGTCTTTATATTTACACATCTCTTTGTAAAAATTGAAACTAGAAAAAGTCTCAATTTTATCTCTTTGCTATTTTGACAAATTTGAGATAATATTGATTACAAAGTGGGGGAAAAAAATCGTAGAATTAAAAGGGTGGGTGAATATAAGGGTTGGAATATCTATTTTTCCTTTTTTTTTTTTTGGATTTTACTTGATCAAATCGAATTAGAATTTCATATGTAAAATTTTTATAGAAATGAAATTAAAAAGTTAAATTTTTTTATTCTCATAAGTAATTTAATATAAGTTCAGATGATTTTACAATTATTTAAACTCACGTAATTGTAATTTAAAAGAACTTAAACTTTTTATATTTAATTTTCTTCAACTTTTCATATCTTTTTATATTTAATCCCAATTAGCACAATGGGATTTAATAAAAAAACAAAAACACATAAGGAAAAAGATAATGAGAAACTCGAAGACCAAAAACCAGAGTATTTAAATTATAATTGAGTTTTATAATTTTTATTACCTAATTGGATAGTTTACTTTTGTTCTTGAAGTTTAAAATTCTAAATCTAAAAATTCAAAAACATGGATCAATTTTCACTCTTATGTGAAAGCCAAAATCTATTTTCAAATTTAGTCTAAATTAGCACAATACGATTTAACATATCTATATTTGTTTTAAATCTAGTCTAAATTAATAAACCTAAAACCTAAATGCCCAAAAATATTCAAGTTTTACGATTTTAAATGTTTAACTTAATAGTTTTTTAGCTCTAAAAGTTCAAATATTGGAATGTGAAAATTCAATTGAATTCCCATATCTAACCCTGATCGAATTTTTTTATATAGTTTTTTTGACTTGGATTGAAAAAAAATTAAAAATTTCATAGTAGAAATAAAAAAGAGAGTGCACATTATTTTAATTGAGAAATAAAGGAAAGAAAGATAAAGTAGATATAAGATTATTTAATGGAAAAGTTTCTTTGATTTTAATAATAAAAATTTAAAAATTTAAAAATTTGAACTCAAAAACTCAAACTAATTCTCTTAACCTGATTTGAGTTTTATGACTTTTAATACCTAATCATTTTTTATCCCAAAACTCAAAATATTAAAAATTTAAACCAATATTTGCCTTAGAAAAAAGTTGAAATATGTGATTAAAGAAAAAAAGTAAGAAAAGAAAGAACAAATCATTTTGCTAGGGAAGGAAAAAGGGCAAAAAAGAGTAAATATAGAATTATAATTGTGTCATGATAAATATAAAAATTACAAACTTGCCAATACAAATATGCAAATTTTCATTGATAATGCCTTTTTTAAAATTTATTACAACATTGCCATTTTTTTGGTAGTATTCATTTATGGAGAAGAACTATGAGTGAATAGTGCTCAAAAAAGTGATTTTTTTTTAAAAATATTAGTGGAGATACTTGAAAACAACTTTTCATTGTTCTTGTTTTTTGGTTTTTAAAACAGTTTTTAAAACTAAGAATAAAAAAGAACACTTTCCAAGCATTTTTTTTATTTTTAAAAACTAAAAACGGTTTTTAAAAACTGTAACCAAACAAGCTCTTTCTCTTGTAGGATAAAGAACTCTCTCCTACAAGTAGGACCTTAGGTCACGCTCCAAAAACTTAAGGCTCAAGACACCGTGGATCAAGAGAAGAGCAAATCATTCAAAGCACTAGATACTGCAAATTATTGAAATAAACTATACACTCCAATATATAAAGAAAACTCCACATGAATTGTTACAAGTTATTGCCAAACCAACACACCTAACATGGACCAATCAATGTCTCAATTAAGAATCAATCACGATCATATCAAATTGTAGGTATGAGGCTCTCATTGGCGCACATGTTATGGATACAAGGCCCCACGAGCTCACATGATAGGGGTATGCGCCCCACAAATATAGCCCTAGTGTTACGAGTATTACATTCGTTCCAATCCTATCAGAGGAGATAGCCATTGTAAGCTCCATGAATGAGGGTTTGTAGCCATGCAAAAAGTCATCATTGAATGTGCCAAAGTGCTTCAAGTAGCGACAGGCTATGGATACTAAATATTTTGCTCTTACAAGTAATGGAACTCGGATTTTTGTTCCAAAACCTAATGCTACAAATATAATTACATGTAAATGGGTGCTTTAGATATAAAGCTCATTTGGTTGCTAAGCCTTTTCACAAAGAAGAAGGTGTCAACTATGTTGAAACATTTAGCCCAGTGATCAAGCCCACTAATATACGGCTAATTTTGATAATTGTTGTCTCTTTAAATTGGAAAATTAGGCAAATTGATGCGAATAATGCCATTCGACATGAATTGTTGCATGAAGACATTTACATGGCTAAATCACCTGGATATATTAATACTACATATCTTAATTATGTTTGTAAACTACGTAAGGCTATTTATGGTCTTAAACAAGCTCCATAAGCTTGGTTTTTGAGACTCAATTCTTTTCTTTATTGGCAAGGTTTTATGACAGCAAATCAGACACTTCACTATTTCTGGGGCATGAGTCCATGACCCTTTTATTTATTTTGAAATATATGGATGACACTATTCTTATAGGTGGCTTCTCCAACTATAATTGCATCTTTTATCTCTTTGCTGCATTATCAATTGACCTTAAAAGATATGGGTCCATTGTCCTATTTTCTGGGAATTTAGATGGCACGTCATGATCATGGAATCTTGCTTTGACACAAAAATATATACATGATCTTCTTGCCAATGCAAATTTAGAAGGAGCAAAATATCCATAACTTTTTCCCCTCTCGGACATTAACTCAAGATCTTGGTGACCTTTTTCCAGATCCCAATCTCTATCGCAACATTATAAGTAGTTTGCAGTACCTCATAGTTACACAACTGGACATCAATTTTGCAATTAGTAACTCTGTCAATTTATGCATTCACCTATAGAAAGACATTGGTCAGTAGTAAAGAGGGTCCTATGTTATCTTAAAGGCACTAACACTGGGATTATTTATCAAATGTTCAGCTCATTTATCTTTGCATGCCTATTCCAACTCGGATGGGGTAGCTTGTCAAGATGATCACCACAACACGCCTGGGGATTGCATCTACTTGGGCTCTAACTTAATCTCTTGGTCTGCAAAGAAACAAAAAATAGTGTTGCGATCCAGCACAAATGCTTAATAGAGCGCGATTGCCTTTGCCATAAGCAAGCGATGTTGGCTAAGATCACTCCTTGAAGAAATTAAAAATGATGTTCTCAGTTATCCTTACTTGTCGTGTAAAAATGTTGGTGCCATTCATCTTACAGTCAATCCAGCTTTGCATGCATGTACAAGCACATAAAGTTGGATGTTCATCTTATTAATGACAAAGTAGCAAGTGGCATTTTTAAAATCAAATATATGTCATTAGTAGATAAACTAGCAGGCATCATGGCCAAAGCTCTTTTCGACACAAGATTTAGTTGGCTATGATTCAAGCTTGTGGTACATAGTCTAGCTTTGCTTAAGGGGGCATGATACACGACATATTAATCTGCTCATGAATTTTCACTTTGTGCTTAGTTTTATGACATATTTATTGTGTTTGTACTTATTCTTATATAACTTCATAGGCAGAGCATATTTAACTAATTGTGTTAATTCTTTGCTTACATGGTATTTTTTATCTTTTCAAATGTTAGGTGACATTTTCTTTTATAACGTATGTGGATTTTTTATATGAAATTATAAATCTACATAACATATACGCATGAACTTATTAATTATAAACGATCATTTACATGTACATCTATATATAAAATTTGGTTTTTTTTTTGGGTGAGATATGGGAATATACATTAATCTATATATATATATATATGTATGTGTGTGTGTGTATATATATATATTGTTACTAGGTATAAAAACTTCCATATATATATATATTTAATATTTGAAAATTTAAATTAAGTGTACATTTTAAGTATTAAAAAAATAAAAAATTTAAATAAATCACAATAAATTGTAAAATAACATATTGCAATTTATAGATTTATAGTTTCTAAATGAGCAAATTTATTTTTCGTTTCTAAAGAGAGCATATATTTATAGATTTATTTATTGGTTTATTGTTATTCATTTAAATTTCTTATTTTTTAATACTCGAACAACACAGTGAGTTTACATTTTAAAAATTTTAAACATATATAAACTTTTAAAGTAGTAACAAAAGAATATGTAGATTATTATATATTCCAATTGCGCACAAAGAAAATGTCCAAAATTTTTATACGTACACAAATACGAAATAACTTATAATTTATAAGTTTGGGTATGCCTATGCCACATAAATTTGGGATGTCTGGTGGGAAAATCCACCTAAGCCATGAAAAAAATAAATAAATAAAATAGCACATAAGATGTGAAAAGCAAAAAAAATGCAACACAGGCAAAAAAAAAAAATTTAAGACCTTATTAATGGTGTGTAAAAGGGATTGCATGTGTTGCACCCTAAACGTTTTTCACACACTTAGTATTGTGCACCACACAGTGGTACATTCATAACTTTGTTATTATAGGTTTACGATTTTATTCTATATGTTCACAACTTTTAATTATTTACATGTCGCATGTTATATATTTATAGTTTTAACACTTTATATTCAAAACTTTTAATTGTTCATAATTTACTTATCTATTATATGTTCAAAATGAGAAATTACATGCTTACGGGTCTTTTAGATATGTTCATAATTTGTGAATGATATGTTCATAATTTGTAAACGATTTCAAAGCTCGTAGTCGGAAGTGTTCTCGGTATCTGATCGAGGATTGAATTTTTTTATTGTGCTAGTCAACTTGAGAAGAGTGAACTCGTTAATTTTCACGTTGATCCAATGTTCAGATTGTGAGGACTATAAGACAATGCACTATGCACCTATGGGTGTACTATAATACGAGTGTACGGTATAATTTACGTGTGTAAAATGATATATTTTCATAAGTTCAAGCCATTTTGTTAAAGATTTTAAAATTCAAACTCTTATTTTCATATTTTACAAATTTTAAACCTTAAAATCAACTTTTTTTTCTCCGAATAAAAAATTAATGCAAAAAACTATTTATTTTTTGTAGCAAAAAAAGACATAAATGACTAATGACCACACGAAGACACAGGTGAAAGTAAAAGGTCCTTCCATAGCATCTAGCAGAAAGGTCTCGAACAAGCAAACAATTAGATTTTTTTTCTTTTCTTTTTCTTTCTTTTTCTCTATTTTTGGTACTAATAATAGACTCACTCCTCATCTTCCTACTCTTACTCTTCATACTATTTCAGGTCAGTCTCAATTTTATTATATTTTCTTTTTCTGCTCCATGTTTCCTTTTAATTCCTTTTTTTTTTTCCTCTTTTACTTTTGTGAGCTGTTTAACTTCGTTGGTTGATTTTCTTCGATTTATTTTACGGTTTCTTAACTATATTGTTGCATCTTTTCTTTTCGTTTCTTTTTTTTTTTTTACTGTTTGATGATGAACTTGATAAATCGTGAATAAAATTGCATTGCATTGATAGGGCATCTCCTATTTGTTAAATTGATAAAGCAAAAAAGTATATTGAATTTTAATTTTTAATTTCACCTCTTCAGGTAAAGATTTTTTTTTTTGGGGTTAAAATAGTAATTAGGAAAGTTGTTAAGGTCATAGTTAGAGAAAACGACTAAAATGTCCTCTTTTTATAAGTTATATACTAAAATGGCAAACTTTGTAAAGAAATGAGTAAAATGCCCACCTTCTTGAAATCGTGTCTTGAAGACACGTTTTTTAGCAGTAACTACGTGCCTTGTCACGAGATGACGTGGAAGATATTTGTCACGTTAAAATCGTGTCTCGAAGAAACACTTTTAAAATCGTGTCGCGAAGAAACACTTTCAATTTTTATTTTATTTTATTTTATTTACTAAAATCGTGCTTTAGAGACATGCTTTTTTTACGCTTCATTTTTTTAATATTTTTTCTCATAGAAATTGAAGGTAAATAAAAAAAAGCATTAGAAAAATTAAGGTAAGTGAAAGGTTTCTAAAATAATAATGAAAATTGGAAGTGTGTCTTGTAGACAAGGTTAGATGTATATTGATCATATATGCCCATAGACATTATTCTAACTTAAGAAGAAGAAGTAAGAAGAAGTTAACTTCTTAAATTATGTGTTTTAGGCTTAGTTGATTTTAAATTATGTGTCCGAGTCATTCATTTTCATTGTATTTTAAAAACCTCTCACTTACCCTTAATATTTCTAATGCATTTTATTTAGTTATTTTTCCTTCAATTTCTATGAGCAAAAATATAAAAGAATGAAACTTAAAAAAAACATGTCTCTAAGACACGATTTTAGTAAAATAAAAATTGAAAGTGTGTCTTGTAGACACGATTTTGAAAGTGTGTCTTCGAGACACGATTTTGAAAGTGTGTCCTCGAAACACAATTTCAACGTGACTAATATCTTCCACGTCATCTCTTGACAAGGCACGTAGTTACTGTTGAAAAACGTGTCTTCAAGACACGATTTCAAAAAGGTGGTTATTTTGTTCATTTCTTTGCAAAGTTTGTCATTTTAGTATATAATTTATAAAAAGGGGCCATTTTGGTCGTTTTCTTGTCACAGTTACTTATATATGCATACACACTGAAATGTTACTGAAGATGATGATATTATTGACTTAAATTCTGAGAATTTAATGTGATGGCATATGGTTTTCTGGATCAGAATTTAGTGTATTTTTCGAAATCTAAATCTTCTGCAAATGCTTATCTTTTGGTTCCGTGGAATTCCCTATGTAGAAAATGACAATGTGATGTGTTTCTTTGTGTACTAATTTGAAAAACAGCTTTTTTTTGAGAAGTTAAAAATTCTGACTTCTTAAAAAGTCGTATTTGATCTTTTCTCAGTGTTTAACTTTTTTGCAAGTCAAATTAAATAGTTATTGCAAATTTAATGTCACTTTTTTAAGGAAAAAAGTGTTTTTCGATTAAAAAAAGTCAATCGAAACAGGCCCTAAATGTCTAAGTCTGTCCAGGAAGTATGAAAAAGAAGCTATAGGATAATATGCGACATTCTTGTAGCAGTTTATATCAACTTATATTGCAATTTTCTTAAATTTGTAATGCAAATTTTCAACTTTAGTGTCATAAGACCTAACAGTTATAAAGCTTAATTATGACTCTATAGGGGGTGAAACATGGTAAATCAATGTATTACTCCACAAGGTAGCCTACTTGTATTATTTCAGTGTGTTATTTGATAATAAATGAGAGAATTTCTAGTTGATGTCACTTCACATATTGGTAGATTTAATCTCTGGTTGTCACTTCATGTATTGGTATCTTTTGATGCCCTAGGATTTCTTAAGTTCTGTTTTCAAATTTCTTAGTTTCTTTTTTTTCCTCTGCTTCTTTGGGTTCTTCCTTGTCCGTTCTCTAAAATAGGGTCTCTTTTTGATCAGGCAGAACACTGATACAGCTCAAGGAGTTCCAGAATCATCTCAGTCAAGGTGTGGTAGACTTGAGGTTTTGCAAGGCATGCATTTCTCTTTGGACTCAATTGCATAAAGTTTCACATTCTTGTCTGCCCTTCCACTACAAGTACTTATTCTTGCTAACACTTCCCATCTCCTTCGTTCTAAAATCTGAGTTTCTGCTAATATAGTACATCGTCTTATAATATGTATCCTGGTGAAATAAGCCTCTTGCGGAAGTCTTATGGTTATTGGGTTTTTCTAGTTTCATAAGTTTCCCAAATGTGATGGAAAAGGAAAATTCACCTCAAATTCATCATGCTAGTGGAGAAAATTCTTCACCTCGCAAGAATGAAGCATCAATCATATACTCTATCTCACAGCATAGTGTAGACAAGGAAGCCGGTCTTGCTTGTCGGGTGTGCCAGTGCACGGAATCTGACAAAAGAGGAGATTCTGCACTGGGATTTCTTGGTATCACCACTCCGCAACATGATGCACATAAAAGCAGTGAGGAGGGGAGCCCTGATGGAAAAGTTGTCTTTACGGATAGAGAAGATAAATCCCATACCATAAATGACCCAAAAAGATCCAGAGTGGTTGAATTCATTAGTCCTAACGGGGAGGTTTTTGTTTGCCATAGTGATATAGAGTCAGGTTTTGATCACAATCAAGACACCCTCATTGAGCTTGGATGTGCTTGCAAAAATGATCTTGCACTAGTCCACTATGCTTGTGCGCTTAAATGGTTTGTCAACCATGGATCCACTGTCTGTGAAATTTGCAGTTGTGTTGCAAAAAATATAAGAATTGAAGACTTCAAGAAAGTTATGAGTTGTTTAAAGGAGTACGAAGTATTGAGAGAAAGGACAGCAAATGGAGAACCTAATCCTGCACGGGTACAGGCAAGTTCAGGTGTCGATCCCGATGCTGTTGCCGCTATACGAAGGCAAAGACTGAGTGAAATTTCTCTGTGGTTTAGTCCTCATATTGCCAACAACTCTGCTGCAGTTCCACAATCTGTTACTGAGCAACCTTCAGCTTCTAATATTGTTTCAGAAGAAAATATCGTGGCTGAACATAATGCAACGAAATGGGCTGTAGAAGGCACTGGGATCCTTCTTGCTACAGGATTGCTAACTGTTATCCTGGCATGGCTTATTGCTCCTCACGTAGGGAAGGTACTTGAGCCATATGAGATGGACTTGTTAAATTTATCCTTCGAGTATCCATGTCATTCTCAAGAGCCAAGTAAAGATATCTGTAATGTTTTAGTATTTCCCATGTCCAAGGAAGCATAGTCAACCATCAAATCTCACTGAATTATAAAGACATTCTTGATATGTTCTTTTCTTGAGCACTGTATGACTATAGAGCACTATTTTCGTACTTCATATGTATGAAGCTGTTGAGGTTAATTAACATACCTACACCTCCTTATACCTAAGGTTATGTAACATAAGATGTCGGTCACACTTGGTCCATGCATAATTCTTCAGTTTAACTAGCTGTAAAATTAGATGCTGATTATCTTAGTTCTGAATGTTTTGATAGTTTAGCTGGTTATATACAAACTGTCAGATCAAGTTTGATCAAACATGGGCTATTTTGGATCTATTGCATAACTTAACTCCAAATGACTATTAAAGTCGCATGGAAGCAAACATAGATAGAAAAAACGGGTGGGAGGAAGATAGAGATGGAGAGAGGTTGGGGAGGCTGTTTAAGTCTTGAATTAGCTGAACCTGGATAAGATAATGCATATGTAGTAGCTAGCAAGACACAGAAGGGATATTTTTGGAGATATTAGTCATAAAAGTATTAGGCATGGTGGAGATTCAGTAGTGCCCGAATAAATCTAAGTTTTTTAAGTTAGTCTATGCAAATTTGAGGTTACCAAAGATGCAAATCCCTTGTTTTAATATTCACAACTTGGTTGAATTGGTTTAATTGTAACTTCTTTTCCTTTCTCTGAAGGTCATACATCCACAACCAGCCCACCCAGAAGGGCTAAAACAACTGACTTCTCTGGCACCACTGCATTGGTCCTGCTACTCTATCTACCTCTCTTTTCCAAGCAACTGCCACCATTTATGCTACACACACACACACTTGATATTTCACAGTTTTCACTTTTTATCTGCTTGTAAAAGTTTTTATACATTTCGGGCTGCTAAAGAAAAATGTTTTCAGGTGAACATTATATGTAAATGGTTGGATGAAGATGCTGAGATTTGTGTTTTATGTCTGCAAAGCTGCAACTTCTGATGTATCTATGATGTTTGCGATTTTAATTGCTGTTTCCTCATTCATTATTTCTCATCCATCTGTCTTGTTATTCTTTTTGTCCTTAGACATATATTCTAGATTACCAATTCCTTCATTTTATATTGGATCATTTGGGTATTTTGTAATTGATCAATTTCATCAGCAGAAAACTGCCAAAAATGGTCTACACATTCTTCTTGGAGGCCTTTGTGCTTTAACAGTTGTAGTCTTCTTCCGCTTTGTAAGTAAAATTCTTGTTACCTACTTGTGTATATTTGTGTGGCACCTCCAATATGACTACCATAATATTTCTGCACTTCCAAATTGTCCCTCACCCTGCTATTAGTGGGGAAAACCATAAAAAATATACACATATAAGTTGCTGAAAGTTTTTATGCCTGTGAAGTGTATGACATAGTTGATGATCAAGTTGCTTTTAAGCCCAATTACTTCCATTTCTGCAACATGCTGAAGAGTTTATGAAGTATTTATGTTTTTGTTTGCATCTTTCTGAGCTCCATCTGGATGATCTCATCTTTAAAAACTTTAATTAGGAAAAATAGATAGCGAAAGGCCTATTTAGAAACAGTTGGTTTCCTGCTATTTTATGTTATTTTGTTTTAAACAGTTCAAAGGTATTATCACTTAGATTCCTTGAGATTTGTAATATTGTCTTGGCACTGCAGGTGTCACTTTTTTCCTTCCAGGAATATTCCAGTTGTATGTGCATCTATCATTAGGCTAAAGCCAATCTTTCCTTGGAAATATCTAAACTTGAATAACTTTGCATCATATGAGCTCGCATTGTTAATTGCTATAGACCATGAAAACTAAGTTTTTGAGCAGTTATACGTGTATTCATTCACATAAACCTAGGTAAACTGGATCAACCCAGACTGCATCCATCTAGGTGTTGAGGTTCTCTCCTATATTAGTTCCATGCACGCATGATCTCAACGCAATTAGCATATCAAGTCTAATTACAACCAAATGAACTTAAAAATTAGGGAAAGACAGAATTATGGGTTTTGCACAAACAAAGGGAGGAAAGCATCTCAGGTAGCAGTATGCCAACCACAAAAATACCTAAAGAAATATTGGTCAGTTTGTAGTCCTCCTCCAGTCAGCCTGGAAGAACAAAGATCTTTATATGTGTGTGTGAGTGAAAAAACTTACTACTGCAAAATATAATAACATGTGAATTATGGACTTTATAAAGGATATTCATCTCATCTCACTGTTCTTTTCTGTTTGGGTTTGTTATGAAGAATAAGGTCACATGAGTAGACCATGAAAAGAGTAACCGTCGAAGTTTATAGAGGACATTCATCTTATCTGACTCCTCTTTCCGTTTGGCTTTGTTATGAAGGATAAGGTCACTTGAGTAAAACATGGAAAGATAACATTTTAACAAAGATACAAGTATACGACTAACACAATGCAAAAAAGGGGAAAGGAAAAGAAAGAGGAGACTTGTTTGATTATAATGTGTTCCTTAATCCATGTGCAAAATGACCGAAGAAGAGCTGCAGACCCCCTATCCATCGTTCTTAAATAGGTGGAGTCTGAGGGGTATATAGAATTTGGATTTCTGCTCAGATATGGTAATTTCCTTCATTGTCAAATGTCTCTCAGTGAGCTTTCTGCTAGAGTAGCTTGTAACTGTATATATGCTCCATTTAGCTATAGTTATGTGCAACGTTTAAAATGTTTTCAGCATGTTGAAAAGTTTTTCTTTCCTATAATTTATGTGCAGTTTGTGCTGACAAGGATTAAGTACGGACCTGCACGCTACTGGGCTATCTTGTTCGTGTTCTGGTTTCTTGTATTCGGCATTTGGGCTTCAAGAACGCATCGAGCCCACACGACATGAATTCATTTTTATGTTTTGCTTAGCTTTGGTTGGTTAAACATTTTATGTATGTCGCAAGTGTGATAAAGATGTGTAAAACTGAACAAACCCCTTGATACCGACCCAAGTCTAGCAGCCTGGGGCACAAGTGGAGCAGTAGATCGATGATACTCAGCTTGGGTGGTGCTGGATGCTTTTCTTAAACAATCTATAGACTTCAAGGGTGATGTTGATATTCATCATATGTACCATTTCTATTTGTTTATATATACGTTATTTGTATATGATAAGGCTTCTAAAAATACATGCAACTCGATATTTCCGCACGAGTATACCATATTGTTATAGATAGATATGTTTGGTTGTTGAAGCAACATATTTGTCCCTAAAATCGATAAAATTTTGTAGGCAGCTTGCCCTCTCCCTCTTACACACACACACACACACACTAGGATTTGTTAGTGTTTAAATGTTGGAATATACATTCTAATGCTTTTTGTACTTCATTTTTAATTTATGCATCTATCACAAAAAGTATTAAAAGAATATTTATCTTTCAAGAATAATATACGTGCATAAAATCTATTTGTATTTATAATGTTACTAACTCATACCGTGCATCATGCATCATATAATGTGTCAAGTTCTACTGTAGCTTCTTCAGCTTCAACATACATCTTAAATTCTTAAATATGCATCATCAATTGGCACAGTTGAATGTCACAAGAAGCAATCATCATCATCATCATCAACTACTAAGAATACGTCAAAGTCGGGCGTGTTGGCTTTTCACGGCCTGGGATAATAATACGTTGCAGAAAGCTTGGGCAGTGCCCCCAGATTCAAGAACGGCATCACCCCCCTGTCTGGAAATGTTTACTGATATATATATATAACCTTATCATACATAAGCCCAAGAAACTACAAAAGTTAGCAACAAAATGCATGCTTTGACAAGCCTATTGGCAAACAGCTATATAGTGATAATATCCGGGCTCATAAAAGAAACATCAGCATTGGACAAGAGAGTTCATCTATCCATCTAAACGCCAAAGCCTTTCACTTCCAAAATCCTTCACACTTCAAGCACTTCGACTAACTATTGCTTAAGTAGCTGACATTTAACTATTTTCAGCAACTGCTTTGTCGATTTTATCCACATGATCTCTAAGTATGTTCCACTACACAAGAAAAAATGGAAATATCATGATTAAACAAGACTAGAAACGACACGAGGACAAGGGCCAGCGAGGCATGAAGAGTTTGAAGACATAAACTGTGAAAATCAAGGAAATGGGGGGAAGATGGGGTAATCTAAAGCTAGGGCAGTGACAATAATTTAGGTACCTGATCCATGCCTAGTGAGATACCTGAAACAAAGATGCATTCAAGGGATTAGTTCAGTTTCAAGTAATTGCAATAAATGAGAGTTGATACTCTATAATAGACAACATAAAAGAGAAGAATACACATAAGACATGTCCAACCCTAGTCAAGGAGCGAATGACACATAGCAAATGCCAGTTCAATTACTGGTTCATTGATATGGGCTTTTACAGAAATAAGCCTTCTTTACCAAAATGAAGAGCATAAGCCAAAGGGGAATGCCCCAAAAACAATAAAGAAAACCTATGTCCCAATGTACTTAAATTGTTGATTAAGAGTTGCCGGGGAACCAGGAATTCAATTCCTTTGGTGTGGCTACTTCAACTCTTCCCCATTTTTCTCAATCCCCCCTATTCCTTGCAAATTGGGTGAGTACAAACACATAATCCAGTTCTCCTACTACCCAAATTTTACAGTCAGAAACAAATCGAAGTTCTAGTCATTTCACGCAGAATGTCACCTGTACTTCACTTGCCATCAAGAGCTACCATACAAATTCACCAATAGAGTTCTCTATTTCTGCTTTAACCATCATACTTGATTTCCTTTTCTCACTGTTAATGCAACTTCAAAAATCTCAGAACGGCAGAGATTGACACTTCAATGACGCCTTGTCTTATCTTGTATCTATTCAAGATTTGCACCTTTTAGAGTAGATCCCACAAATAAATTTGTTCCTATATGTCACATATCAAAAAGGTCTAGGTTATAGTTTCCTAAATACCTGCCTGATCCAACTTCCCTGGAAATATAAAATCTACATTTCGCATAAAATAAAAGGATATAGTAGCCTTCTAAACCTTTCTTATAACAGGAATAATTTACCAATCAGACTGCAGAAAACCTGTCTCACAAAACTTTGCCCTCACAACCTGAAATCTAGAAACTACAGATATCAGTCATACTTCAATGATCTTATGTCAAAATGATTTTGCGAGGTGCATAATTGTCTATTACAGCTCACCAGATGGAAATGTTGTCTAAACCCTACATTTCCACAAAGACATGTTTTGCAAACATCTACATTGGTCTCTGTGACTATGTATCATCAAAGCCCATCATTTGACTTTCTACAATTTATTTGTACTCAAGAGCTAACTCATATAAAACTAACATTTAAATATCAAAACTTCACAAAATTTTGTTACTTAGTACGAGCTCAGATCCAATAGGTACGTAAGAATTTTAGCAGTCACAATTTGCATCACATTAGTCATGCAAAGTCTGCTTTGCTCATCCAAGGGAAGTTCACTTCATAAACAGAGGAAGGCAATGCATAGTCTGAGAGAAGAGGAACATAAATCTAACTTCCAATGGCGAGAAAGAGAAACTAGTGAGGTGGCAGAGCAGTTTACTAGGAAAAAATAATTTAGAAACAACGAAAGATCCAAGGCACAAAATATTCAAAACGACCTCTGCTCACGTTTTGTCAAAGAACGAGCCAGTGTATCAAAATAAGGTAGGCAAGGTCAAGAAACCTAATTTTTCAGCGATCTCAATAGTACAGTGGCAAAACATAACGTTAAAAACAATCCATACGACCATCAACCTACAACTACAACCCTGCTGCGCTAGATCAACGGCTATGAACTTCCTAAATGAGCAAAGATTTGGGGCTCGTTTGGATATACTTTTTTCAAAAGCGCTATTTTTAACAGCTTTTAAAATTTGAGAAGCTAAAAATTCGATTTTTTTTTCAAAAGCCTTTTTTTGCAATTTTTGAAAAACAAAAGTACTCTTTTGAGAGAAAAGCTAAAATTCTGGCTCGCAAGAAGGGTTGTATTAGAGCTTTTTCGAAGTTCCAGTTTTTCTGAAAGCTGAAGCCAAATAGATATTGCAAAAGAATATACATTTTTTCAGGAAAAAAGTGCTTTTTCCTTAAAAAAAAAAAAAAAAACAAAAGAAGCCAATCCAAACACGCCCTTGATGATTACCATTTCAATTGGAAGTTAAAGGTGCAGTCTTTTTTTACAGTTAACTGCTCACAAACCCTAAAATGTGTGTGTGTGTGCGTAGACAGCAAAAAGCAAACTGAAAAAAAAAAAAGAAGAATCAGTAAAAAAAAAATAAAAAAAAAAAAACCTTTCTTGCCGGGTAGTTGCTTGCCGTCTTTAACATAGAACTCCCTGATGTCAACCACTATCTTCCCATTCCAGTTCCTTACACTTACTCTCCGATTCTTTGATATCTACACCATCATCAACAACAAACATTTCCAAATCAATATTTTACTAATTAACAATTAACCACATATATAGACACACACACACACACACACACACAACAATGTTCCCATTTTCAAGACCTCGCAAACAACAACGTCGTCGGAGTCATCGTCGTCGGCGTCATCGTGATGGTGCTTCGAGGACTTCTTGGCCGGCTGCTCGACGTCCGAGCCGTAATCTCCCTCCTCTTCTTTGCTCTTTCCCCTTTTCGTCGACATTTTTTTTTTTTTTTTTGAGTTTTGTGTCGTGCAATGTGTTGCCCCTCAATTGTACAAATTGGGCCGGGCTTGTGGAGTGGAACCTAGATTTTTCTTTTTTCTTTTTCTTTTTTCTTTTCATAATTATAATTTATACCTACCCCCACACTTTTCTCTTAATTGCAAACTCTCCCCTCTAACTTCTTTTTTTTTTTTACAAAAAAATTTCATTACATTGTGTAAAAAAGGAAAAAAAAAAAGGAAAAGACAAGTAACTGGGGGCCAATAATTTTGAAGTTTATACAAAATTATAATTTCTAAATTTGTAATGCTATTTAGGTTTGATGGTAGTGTTATATATCCCTTTTAAAGAGAAAACATGTATGTTTAAAATGTGATGTTAGAGTACAATTATAGTAGCAAAAATTGACTTGGGCCTCAAGATCCCACTTCTTTAAATCAAATTCAATTCATAAGGCTACAACCCTCAAGTGTTGTAAGGCTCAAGGCTTACCATGAAGTTCAACTCATTCCTAGACACTTGACAAAATAAGTTTCAGCTTCTAACAACAAAGCAAGTTTTAACGCTCCTCCAATGCTACCTTTATCCAATGTGGATAGCTATAATACGTTACGTAAATCTCCTAATTTCTCATGAGAGAAAGCAAGATAATTATCAAATTATTCCATGTATTTTTCAGATGATCTTTCAAAAGACCAACTATATAGGTCTCTAAACTCTTGACAAATATATAAATAAACTTCTCTGTGTGGGTGGAAGGACATTAAACAATCAACATTCGAGCTTACCACATGGCTTGCAAATGTCCAGTCGTCTTACCAACACTGTCGATATAATACCTTGGTTAATCTTATTGGTCTTCTTAAACTATTACCTTATATACCTTTCTAATGCTTGACAATTGACTTGAGCATCATCAGTGTATCTTTAACTAACACCACATTGGTGTTAAAGACACAACTTATTCTTCTTGCCTTCTATCTTGCAAGTTGTTGGTACTTGCTAATCTCATGATTGTAGATTTTACATCTACTACAACCATCTTAATTTTGGTATTAGGGGAGCATTAAAATGCCGATGAGTAAAGCTCTAAAAGTTCTATTAGCATAGTTATAGGAATGTAATTGTAAATATATTATTGATGGATGCATTACCTTAGTAAAGGATTTGATATATTTTTAGTTTTCCTTTTGTAATGCTTGGGCGTTAAGCAATCCTTGGCTTGTATAGGTCCTTTATATGTGTATTATAACATGTAAAAATTCCTCTCTCAATGTACGATTTCACACGTGCAATTTAGCAATGTCTTGTTTCTTTATTTTCTCGACATAGTATACAAGCGACCATCTTGGTACCTTATGCCACTAAGCTTAACTCAATTGCAGCTTGAAAGCATTCTAGAATTAAAATGAGTTAAGATCATGCCTAAAATATATATCTTATATTGTTTCCTAAGATATTTTTTATCTTGGAAAACATAGTTGTCTAATTGCGTGATTGTTAATCTTGTCCCATTACACAACCCAAACAACTTATCGATATTTCTAAGTAAACTACTGTTAGCTCCAATCATCAACTTGCACATGTGATTCGGAAATGTTGAAAATATTATTTTTTAATTGATAATTTTATTGATATTGGATTGAAATTTGGCAAAAAATGCTTAAAGTGAAACTATTTTAATATTATCAATTAATTAATTACTAGTTTAATCAATATTGGAGTAACATTAGGCAAAAGATGCATAAAGTAAAACTATTTTAGTATAGTCTAAGATACATAGATATAGTTTAGTTGCTAATTTAATTGATGTTGAAGCGACGCTTAACAAAAAATACTCAAAGTTTTCATTTTTGATGTTATTCATTGGCTACATTTTCTTGAAGTAACCTACCAGCAAGATTAGCCTCTATTGTTGTGCTTGAGTGCAGTTTTTAGGTATGATTGGAGCTTACTTTGTTTCTTTTGTACATCATATGATGGGCATGTGATCATTAATGCTGTTAAGATCTGTATTGCTCCTAAGTGAGTATGTACCTTGTATATTTATTACTAACTAATGCTAAGTCACTTTGTTGTCTCATTTTAGTGGTGCTTTTTATTTTACCTTTTCGAATAATAATTGTGGAAGGTTAGAGTCTTTGATTTTGGAGAATTTTTGAACTTGTTAAGTATTTTCGTTTTGGCCTGAGTTTGTAGGTCTTATGATCTGTGTTAACTTGCTTTATTTTGGCAAGTTTTTAACCCTTTCTCTTGATTACACACGGGAAGATACTATATATTCTAGCCATGCAAAAAACACTTATTATTATTGAATAGTGATTTTTATTTCAGAGAGAAATATTGGACGTAGATAGAGGGTCAAGCCATGTCAAAAGTATTGTGTATTCTTGTGAGTTGTGTGTTACCATTATGTATTAATGTTTTTGTGCGTTTGTTCTTGATTTTCCCAACAATCATGTAAAAAATGCCTAGCTTTGGATAAAGTTTTCAAATTTGCAGTTTTTGGCAGTAGAGGTACCATAGTGGTTGTCGACCTCATGCCTCGATTGCACCTCATCCATTTATCTAATGGCAGAGGTTGCTAATATGCGATCGATCTCTTATGTAGTCGACCTCATGACCTTAACATTCAGAAAGCTTTTGTTAAACTCTTTGAAGCACACTTTTAAATCAAGTTTTTCTAGGAGAAAACAATCTCTTAAACATTTTAAGGGCCCAAAATGTTAACATAGTTTTGCAAACAAGTTTTAATGTATGTGTATATAACTTTGAGCCAAAATTAGAGATTACATTGGAGGCAACCTTACAATGAAATATTATGTCCACTCCTCTTATGTTTTCTATTTTATCCTTATGACATCTCTTTGCTTCAAGTCTTTAAAGAATCTTCGATATCGCATCCAAGACTTGCAAGCAACGAGCTTTACGACAATGGATATTTGATAGAGCTCAATAATCAATCATGTTCTTGCAAAGACTCAATTCAATAAGTATTAGCTATTTTAGGCATCTGACTGAGTCAATGTCATCAGAGCAATCTTTTTTAGTAACTCATCAATTCATTCAATATTTAAAACTCTCAACAAGACATTTAACATCAAAGCCATATTTCATCACCCAAACAATATGTAAGCTAACACACATGATTTGACTCCACTTTAAGACGAACATTGTGTAGGAAAACTTAAAAAAAATAAATAATAAAGGCTTTCAATCATTTCAAATAGGCATATTCTACATTTACTTCGCATCAAACTAAATTAGCATGAATATATATGTGTGTGTGTGTGTGTATGTTATGTGTGTGTGCACGTGAGGACCGGGTAGTCATCCCCACTTAACCACTCTAAGCATGTTCTCAAAGTGGTATCGTAAGATGGTAGTTATATTGGTAATGGGACTCTATTAAAAATAAATAGTAATAAAATAAAATAGATAAGATAATATATGACCATTATATCACTGCATGTTCTCACAATTCTACTCCTATGCTTCTTTCTTCCCATATGACAAGAAAGAGAAATAGCATCTTTCTTCCCAAATAACAAGAAAGAGAAATAGCAGAGAATTAAGTTGGAGAAATTATTCTTTAACACCCTATTTGGATTAAGGGGGAGAAATTTAATAAAGAAAAAGAAAGGAAAGGATTATAAAGGAAAAGAGAGGAAAAGGGTATTTCTCGTTTAGATTGATGTATTTTTCTGAGGGAAAACAAACTTAAAGAATTATGAGCATCTTGTGTTTGGTTAGCAAGGAAATGAAAGGAAGGGATAAGTTTTATATGTAAAAGATTAAGAGCGAAGAATTTCAAGAATCCTTTCACTCCATTTTATCTCAATTTGGAGGGATTGGAAATAAAGGATTTGAGAGGATAGAGCTAACCCCCTCCATTCCACTACCCTTCTAAAACTTCCAAACCAAACAGAGAATTTTTTTTTTTAATCCATCCCTTACCATTCCTTTCCCTCCATTCCCTTCAATTTAAACAGGTCGTAAGGGCTGTTTTCAAGGTAAGCCATGACCATGATAATTTGTTCTAAAAATCCTAAGATTGATAAGTAATTAGTTTTTAGAAATAACAATGGAAGATTTTCTGTTTATGCACATAGGGTATTTTGAGAGGTAGATTGAAGAGATTTCAGATTTTGAGATTTGAGGTAAGTGGGGTCAATTGGTAGTCCAATTTTCCCCCATTAGTTCCTGTGTTATTTTTAAGTTATATGGGATTTTATTGTTTCACTACAATCCTAGTCTACTTTTTTTCTTTGGGGATTATGTCCAGCTGATAGTTTTGTCTCGTTGAATTAGAACTCACCATGTTGCATCATTACAATATCTGCCCTTACTAAGTTCTTGTTTCTGTCATCCATTGATCAGTTATTACATGCTAATAGCTTTTTTTTTTTAAAGAAATTCTATAACATTCTCTTAATCTTGCTCTGGCTTCGACTATTGCTTGGTTTGAGGAGAAAAATATGTAGTTGGAGAACTGATCTTGATTGTCTGACATCAATATACATAGAGCCTTGTTTCACACTTAAAATTTTCTTTTTCTTGTTTATCTTTCCTTGATAGTTTATGATTCTAGAAAATTTCCTTCTTTGTTTTTTTAAGTATTCAAACCAACATTCATATTATAATTAGTAAATAAAGTTTGACTCATATGATCAGAATACTCTTACTAATGAAGTAATTATTTATTTATTCATTTATTTTTGATGTCTTCATTTTATTTCGTTCTACAATTAATTTTTTTTGGTTTTTTTTTTCAATTTTAGTCTCAAAATTTGTCCACTTTTATTATTTTTTTTGACAAACGCTTTCATAGCCATGCATTTTTCTAAAAAGAAAAAGAAAACCTTACTCATGTTATTTACATATATACACCACTGCCCTATATACATAATATTTAAGTGAAATAGAAAAAGATATTATATTAGATGATCTTAAGCATACTTCTACATTCTTATATGCGCATCTCTTTTGATATTTTCAGTGACTTTGCCTTCTTAGTGGCCTAATGAAATGAATTATTCTAGCAAGGGCATTTGGTAGCTTGAATCATTTTAATATTTGTTTTGATTGCTAGCAATCTCATAGGTTTTGTATGAGTACGATTATTTTACCATTTTGCATCAACTTATCTTTGTTTTTCTTGGTTCATATTTCTGTAAATTGAACTCTTGCCTTGTTCTCAAATATCAACTAGCTACCCTTATAACTTGTGCCACTCTTTTATGTGGCATTGACTTGACTAGTAAGTTGTGTTGTGATGTACCGTTTTAATATGACATGACATGATTTGATTTGGTTGGTGAATGTATGCCCTATCGTGAAATCTTGAGATCTTATGTCATGTTTGCTTGTGCTTGTTAAGGCTTATACCCCTATCACGTGAGCCTACGGGGGCCTTGTACCCACATCATGATATATGATGTCACATGGCTTGATTTGTGGATACTCGCCTTCTTGTAAAATTTTAAGATCCCACTTCATGTTTGCTTGTGCTTGTTGAGGCCTATGCCCCCTATCTTGTGAGCCCGTAGAGGCCTTGTACCCATACCATGTGCACTAGTGAGGGCCTTACACCTATTATTTGATATGATCGTGATTGATTCTTGATTGAGATATTGGGGGCCTTGTACCTTTATCGTGATTTTTATCATGATTAAATTGCTACAACACAGTCACAACTTATGATGCATGATACCTAATTTACTTTCTTTACCTAACCTTGTTACGACTTAATTCTTGTTATGATTAACACGAATTCCTGATTCTGTGTGCTCCCTTATTTCCTTGTTGACTTTCTGGGAATGTTTTTCTTGTTTCAATTTCTATGTTATATTGAAGTTCACATTTTGGTCTATCGTGAGGAAAAGACTCTTACTTATTGGACATTTGATTCGCTCACACCTATATTTATTTTTCTTACAGATGATGACGAGTAAAAGGAGCATATGCTAGCTGTAAAGGGTGACCTTATCTTTTCTTTATTAGTATTTTGAGAAAAAGATTTTGGTGACGAGATACTTTTTAGTTGATGTTTTGGTTTATGTTAGGAGTGCCGGTTTGGCATGACTTGTAACAGATTGTTTGGAGCTTTCTTAAAATATTGGAGTTCATAGCTTTATTTCAACAAATTGTGATGTTTAGTGCTCTAAATGTTCTCTTGAGATTTAGTAACCTTGTGGTTCAAGGGGTTCATTTCTTTTGGTCCACGGCATGTCATATCTTGACTCTCAAGGTTTGGGGCGTGACAATATGTCCATCCATTTGCTTATCTTATAACATACAGATTTATTTATTAAAATTAGTTAGATCTTGGACATAAATTAAGAGACAAGGTAATATAATTTATATAAGACAAGTAAGGTAATATAATTTATATAAGACTTTGCTAATAAAAGTTAATCTTTCTCGTTAATTTATCTATAACCACTCTTTGGAAAAGTTAAAGGTAGAGAAATCTCCCAAATTAGGGTTCGTTTAGATTTTTTTTTCAAAAATATTTTTCTTAAAATTTTTAAAAAAGAAATTTTCTAGAAGCTAAAATGAGCTTTTTTAAAATTTTTATTTTTTAAAAATTTAATCCAAATATTTGTTACAAAAAATGTGCTTATTTCAAGAAAAAGATATTTTTCATAAAAATTCATACTCAATAATTCTGGTTTTGGAGAGAAAAAAATGAAGAAAAATAGCAAATTTAATGGTTTGACTCACAAAAAGAATACACTTTTAGGCCTAGGAAAGCAAGGAATGTGAAAAGAATAACATAGATAACAGGGAATATTTAGTTACATGACATAATCAACCTTCACCCATTCATTGCTAGATGTATGGATTCTTTGTATTTTATGACTTAGAAGAAACTATAGAAATCATGATTTTTGTCACAATAAAAGTCATCTTGTGAGCAATAGTTGTCACAGGTATAAAATATTGTGATAGTCATATGAAAACATATATGTAGACAAAAATGTCCCATTTTCGAGACCTCACAAATAACAATGTTGTCGGTGTCATCGTCATCGGCGTCATCATGATGGTGCTTTGAGGACTTCTTGGCCAGCTGTTCGACATCGGAACCATAATCTCTGTTGTCTTCTTTGGTCTTTCCCCTTTTCGTCAATATTTTTCTTTTTTGAGTTGTGTTGTGTAGTACATTGCTTCTCAATTATACAAATTAGGGCACACTTGTGGAATGGAACCAAGATTTTTCTTTTCTTTTCCCTTTTTTTCTTTTTTCTATTTTTTTTTGGGGAAGGAGGGAATTATATCATAATTGTAATTATAATTATAATTTAAACGTATACCCACTCTACTCTATCATAATTACAAACTCTCTCCTCTAACTTTTTTGATATTTCATTACATTGTGTTAAAAGTAAAGAAAAAAGGACAAGTGACTAAGAGCAACAATTTTGAAGTTTATAAGAAATTCTAATCTCTAAATTTGTAATGCTATTTAGGTTTGATGATAGTGTTATATGTCCCTTTTAAACAGGAGAGGTGTATGCTTAAAATGTGATATGTAGAGTATAATTATAGTAGCAAAAAATTGGCTTGGGCTTGAAGATTCCATTTGTTTAAATTAGATTTAGTTTATAAGGCTATGACTTGTGATTATCCTAAGGCCTATAGAGGCCTACGCTTCGGAGCTAGGTTTAAGGTCCATTATGAAGTTCGACTCATTCCTAAACACTCGACACTCAGCTTCTGACAATGCAACAAGCTTTCAAGCTCCTCTAATACTACCTTTATCCTATGTAGGCAGCTATAATATGCTCCTCTTATGTGGTTGACCTTATGACCTTGACATGCAAAGAGCTTTTGCTAAACTCTTTGAAAGACACTTCTAAATCAAGTTTTTCTAAGAGAAAACAAACTTTTAAAAACCTTTTAAGTGCCCAATATGTTAACATGGTTTTGCAAATAAGTCTTAATGTATGTACGTGTAACTTTGAGCCAAACATTAGACAACACATAAAAAGCAACCTCACATGAAATACTATGTCCACACCCCTTATGTCATTCCATCCTTATATCGCCCCTTTACTTCAAGCCTCCAAAGAATCTTTGATATCGCACCCAAGACTTGTAAGCAATAAGCTTTATGACAATAGATCTTCCATAGAGCTCAATGATCAATCATATTCTTACAAAAACTCAATTCAATAAGCATTAATGGTTTTAGGCATGTGTGAGTCAGCGTAATCAAAGTAATAATCTTTATTAATATTTAGGTAACTCATCAATTTAATAAGCCATTTAACATTAAAGCTATATTTCATCATCGAATACATATACTAAATTGGCACCAAATATACAATTAAAAGAATAATACACACAAAAAAAAATGTCCATCCATTTAGATAGTCTCATAACATACAAAATTATTTTATTAAAATTAGTTAGTTAGGTCTTGGACATAAATTAAGAGAATAGGTAAGGTAATATAATTTGCATAAGAATTTGCACAATTAATCTCTCTCATTATTGGGAAAAGATAGGTAGAGAAATATCTCAAATTAGGGCTTATTTAGATTGATTTTTTTTTAAACTATCCTTTTAAAACTTTTAAAAGAGTGTTTTTTTGAGAAGTTAAAAATTTTGGCTTCTAGCAAAACTTAAATGAGCTTTTTCAAAATTATAATTTTTAAAAATCTATTAGAAATACTTATTATAAGAAAAAGTGCTTAAAATAAGAAAAAATATTTTTCATTAAAAAAACCAATCTAAACAAGCCCTTAATCTATTTATAACTCAATAATTTTAAGTTCTAGAAAAAAAGAGAAAAGTAGCAAATTTGATGGTTTGAGTTGCAAAGGAATACATTTCCTGGCCTAAGAAAGCAAGGAATATGAAAAGAATAGCATAGATAGACAAGGAATATTTAGTTACGTGACATAATCAACCTTCACACACTAAATTACTAGATGCATGGGTTCTTTGTATTTTATGACTTAGAAAAAACTACAGAAATCATGATTTTTTCTCACAATAGAAGTCATCTTGTGAGCAATAGTTGTCATGAGTATAAAATATTTTGATAGTCATATGAAAAATCTAGCATGCAAGATTAGTTTAGAGTGGTAAATTTCTAAACAAAAAGGCGGCCTCTGTCGTTGAATTTCAAGTTGAAATAAAATTGTAATTATCAAATGTCTTTCATAATGTGGCATTAAGTTCAAGTATGCATTTGTCCATTTTAATGTACAATACATGTGTTTATGTATATGAAAACAATGTAGCACTCGTTCGATTTGAATTGTGGTTTATACTCTCAAAACTAGCTATCAAATTGCTTGTTTTGGTTTTATGTATACCCCTACTCTTGGGCAAAGATAAAAGGAGAGAAGTTCCTGATCAATCTATTTATAACTCGATAATTCGGCTTCCACTAAAAAAAGAATTAGAAAAATAACAATTTTGATTATTTGACTCCCAAAAGAATACGTTTTCAGGCCTAAGAAAGCAAGGAATAAGAGAAAAATAGCACAAATGTACAAAGAATAACATCTGTCTTTTGTCCAAGAAAATTTGTTCTTTAAACCCCAAACAAAGAAAGGTAACATGAAGTCAATAAGCCCAAGCAAAACCTCTTCTAATTTTCTAAAAACCTTAATTCTCAAGCAAAGGAATCAAACTAAGCCTCACGTACAAGAGACTTGGTGAGGGGTCTACATATACAAAATATATAAATAAACACATGCTATAATAATATGCAACAATGCAAAGCGATAGATTTTGACTTGTACAAACAACTGATAATATCCAAGAAAGCCACGTACAATCCTCCAAAAAACTTGTCGCTTTGCTGACATACTTTTGAAGAACCCAAAAGAGAAAAAAAAAAAAAAACAACAACAAAATTTTTACGTAGTTTCTGGTGGAAAGTGACAGAGTTAAGAATTAAGATGATGGATAACTTCTTGGTCGTTTTCTTTGGTTTACTGCTATTTTCATCATCTTCTTCTTTAGCTTCTTCTAGTGATCAGCAGCAAAAATGGTGGAAATGGTCATCTTCTTCAGGAGCTTCTTCATCTAAGAGTAGCCATAGCTATGGCCATGGTCATAGCCGTACCCGTGGCCATGCTAAGTCAACTATTTGGTTTCCACTATATGGCGATGTTTATCCCAATGGGTATACCATAATACATGTTGGGTCATTGAATTTTGTTCTGATTTTTATGTAATATTGAGGATTGAATTCTCTGAAAAGAATTGGGTTGAGTAAATTTTTCGTTGTGCAGGTTCTATTTTGCTCAGGTGAGGATAGGACAACCCCCAAGGCCTTATTTCCTTGATCCAGACACGGGCAGTGACCTCACTTGGCTTCAGTGTAATGCTCCTTGTGTCCATTGTACGGAGGTAAATTACAGTATCATTCTTCTAAGCTATGTTTTAATAGTTAATATGTACTAATGTATATGCATATTTTATGCCTACATTTTGTATGTTTAGATCTTAGGAGCTTTTGGGCCTGTTTGGATTGGCTTTTTTCATAGAAAAACACTTTTTTTCTTGAAAAGAATACATCTCTTTGCAATATGTGCAATATGTATTTGGATTAGATTTCAAAAGAGCTAATCCCGAAAAATGGCTCAATTTCAGCTTCTTGTAGAAGTTAGAATTTTTATCAAGAGTTGCAGAAAAAGCGCTTTTGAAAAAAGTTAAGCCAAACGAGTCCTAAGACCTCTCACCTCGTGCTTCAACTGCCTGTGAGGTGGGGTAGGGCATTAGGGAAGGAATACAGAATCTGTTTGCTTGGAATGTAAATAATGTTCACTTTTGCACAAAGCCATGCTGTTGTTTGAAAGTATTTTGTTTCATCTCTGGAGTATTATCAGGTTTAACGGTAGATTACATACTATTTCTTTCCCCTTCTGATGCAGGCACCTCATCCATATTACCGGCCCAACAATGACCTTGTGGTTTGCAGGGACCTCCTTTGTGCGTCTCTGCACTTGGGTGATTACAGATGCGACAACCCAGAACAATGTGACTATGAGGTGGAGTATGCCGATGGAGGTTCATCCCTTGGTGTCCTCCTAAATGATGTGTTTGCTCTCAATCTCACAAATGGTGCTCGGATTAGTACTTCACTGGCTCTCGGGTTCGTAACCTTGATTGCTTTCTTGATCTTAAAAATCTTTGCTCTGGACTGTCATTCACTACATGCCATTCCACTGATTGATTATATCTTCTACTTCAAAACCAACTATTTGGTTAATGTCTAGCATATCACTGTATGATATCATATTTCTACTAGCGTTCAGGTTTAGAAGCAGATCAAAACTTTAAAAAAGCCATTTCTGAATCATAGCATCTTCCAATTGGTTTAATAGGCCTAGTTGCTCACTTCTTTATCTTTATACTTAAGGAAAATGCAAAGGAGGTACAAATACTCGTAAGAAAGTACCAATTTGATGATCTTGTCCGGTACATATGTTGTTCGCTTTAATTTAAATGAGTAGGTTTCTATTTCATATCACATCAACGGACAAAATTGGGCGACAATAACTGTCAAAACACTAGATAGTTGCGAAGAGCATTTCCATTTTATTTTCAGAAATTATCTTGATGACTGAATTGATTGATGAAACCTATCACTGAGGCATGAGAGGCACGAAATTATAGAATCTTGGAAGTTTATTATAGAAGATTGCTGAGCACTTCGGTTGGGATTTTTCGTATCAGACTATTAATCAATTTTCTTAATGATCTCATAAATGGGATAAACGTAATCAAAAATATGTCGACCCCAAAAAAGATATTAAGGTACAAAGATTCATCTAGAGATTCAAATTGATTTAAGTAATGAATGTTCATGTGTATCATGAAATGTCATATTCTGGCAGCAAACAAGAGTTTAAGAATTTCGCGCACTAGAATTAATTCATGAATCTTTTTAGTACTTAATAATCATTTTGGCTGCACATTAACGGGGCAGGAAAGATTTGTCGCCAATCATTGTAACTGAAGTCAAAATAATTAGACAACGATGAAACCCGGATAATGAGAAAATCTCTTAATAAATTTGTCCATTCATTCATCAGAAGTCGTAGAAATCTGATTTGGTGCAATTTTATATCAGTGCAGGTGTGTTTTGTTTTCTCCCATTCTCAATTAGGCTTTTGAATTTGATATCTAGCCTCTGTCCTTTGAAGTTCTAGTTGAAAATCTGAAAGTTGGGGTTTTTCTTGTCACAGCTGTGGATATGATCAGATGCCTGGTGCATCTTATCATCCCTTAGATGGGGTCCTTGGCCTTGGGAGAGGAAGAACTAGCATAGTGTCCCAACTTCACAACCAGGGTTTGATCCAAAATGTCCTTGGCCACTGCTTAAGTGGGCGAGGAGGAGGGTTTCTCTTCTTTGGGGATGATATATATGATGCTTCCCGCACAACTTGGACCCAAATGTCACTCGATGACACGTAATATAGAATCCTCATTCGTACATAAGACTTGTTTTGGTTACCTATTTAGGACTCGGGTTCTTACTGAAGTTGTGTTGATTTATGATAGTAAGCACTACTCAGCTGGAAATGCAGAAGTCTTTTTTGGTGGAAGGAGTACTGGACTTAAAAATCTTGATGTAGTTTTTGACAGTGGGAGCTCCTACACCTACCTGAGTTCTCGGAATTATCAAATTTTTCTGTCTTTGGTAAGTCTGAGGTTTTTCTCCTTTTGCTTTCCACTTCTCTACCCTTAAGAGATTCAACTGTATTGTTAACTTCTTGCATATATAGGTGATGAAAGAATTGAGTGGGAAGCCTCTCAGAGAAGCCATTAATGACCGCACACTTTCAGTTTGCTGGCAAGGCCAGAAACCGTTCAGAAGCGTAAAAGATGTCAGGAAATACTTCAAGCCTCTTACCTTGAGCTTTGCCAATGGCCGGAAAGCTAGATCTCAGTTTGAAATTTCCCCTGAATCATATCTGATTATCACGGTACAAGCTTCAACAAACAATTTTTCTTTCCTTTTTTCTTTTTTTTTTTTGGCTAAGCAAGCAAGCGATTTCATTGAACTTGAACTAGCACGAACAAGAAACAACAAGCATCTCTAGAACAAAAACTATGCAAAGATAACAACTTTAGCTTCTGATCTCATCACTCTTTTTATGTTCTGGTTGCTGACAATATATCCTGTGCAGTCCAAGGGCAATGTCTGCCTGGGAATTATGAATGGTACTGAAATCGGTCTACAAAATCTTAACCTTATTGGAGGTATGTATGTGTAACATCATACGTGAACAATTAGCCCTGCCCCACTAGTAAAATGTGTTCTTCTGATTTTAGTTTCTTTTCTTTTGTGTGTAGACATATCGATGCAAGATAAAATGGTGATCTATGACAACGAGAAGAAACTAATCGGTTGGTCTCCTGCAAATTGCGATTGGCGGCCAAAATCCTCTGGTGTCTTCATCATGTAATCAGGAGCAGGAGGGGGTTAGAACAATCAAGTATCTTCTTAGGTCACACCACATGAGCAATGAATTAGGGATGATCATCTCTCCTCATCCTAATGTACTTACACATGTACAGATACACATATTTGCTGTGTGCATGCGAGTTTTAGTCTTTGCATCGAGTACATAGGAACTGTGAAGGGGCATACCCTGAATATCCAGTAATATGCTTGCTGTATACGTATTTCCATAATAATTATGATAAAAATGTGTAGGTTCAGAATGAAGTATATGAAAATAGTCTAAAGGTTATATTTCTTTCAAGAGGGAATAGTTTCATTATGATGGATTTTGGCAGTGACTATAGCAGTTTCTGCCAAGTAGAGATTTGAAAATGATCTGTTTAAGAGTATGTTAAAGGCAAAATTTTAGTAAATCTCCCAGTTTTGTCATCTGACATTGGCATGAAGCATCCTTTATCTCTTAGAAAGAAAGAATCATCTGCAAACTGCAAAGAATGCCTGAACAAGATTTCAGTTGAACCAATCGATATTGTCAAAACTGTTAAGTCCCAAGCTTTTATTATCAAAACAGCAAGTTTTCCTGTTTACTCTTGGCATCAAACCAACAGAGACAGAGCCATACCACACTGTCATTGCATCTCAAAAGTCAAAATAAGTTTCATCTCTTCAAGGACATTTTCAGGATGAAATCTGTAGCATAAACAATTAGTAAATGGAAATTGATGAGACAGTTTTCTTCTACCTTCTAAAACATATCAAACAATGTTATACGGCACGATGTCTAGAACTACACCTAAACCATGACCCAATGCTACTTGAAGCTGCGGTCTATTGCTCGATGATCCACTAGTTTTCACTGTTCTTCTTTTGAATTCCAGCCCCCAAAGGGCTAAAAGAACAGGCCACCCAATTCTATCAATCGTAATGATGATGGACAAGATCAAGGCGAACTGGCTAGAAAGGCTTGTGCATGTACATAAACATTTCCTCCAACGGCAACAACTGATCGTTATTCTGCATCTGAGAGGCAAAAGGATCAGCTTGAAAGCCATAGTTCATGTAATTGACCTGATAATCAAGGGGTGTATCCAAGTCATTCCATCTTGGTGCACTTTGAACCTCCTTATAACCGGAGAACTCTGCTGACAATACTTGCTCGGAGCCACTTGAATCAGTCTGCACTCTTGGAGCTGACTCATCAGATGTATCGAAATGCAAATAATCATTCATCATTCGTGATGGCAGCGATGGCGGCATAGCCCCGGAAAGCATTCCATTCTGTACAGATGTGGTGAGCACTTGGGGTTTTTGGTCTTCAACCTCTGTAAATTCCATTGCTTTCTGATCAGCATTGTAATGTTTTTCAATAATACCTTTCTTGTTGTATATTCGGCACAACACCCAATCATCGAGCTGCAAGAAAAAGTGCACCCCACATTAAAATTAGTGCAAGGAAAATGCTATACGACTTTTAAAATGGACAACATTATCGTCAATCAACTAACTAAAATATAATCGCTACACGTCAACAATTAAAATATAATCGCTATCAACTACTAAACCAGCAAACAAACATACTCTAATAGCTAATTTTGTAGACCCTAAGCCCTTGGCCAAATTTCCTCCAAATACAACTCAAAATCGCAAAATAGAGTAAAAAAAAAAGCAGAATAAACATACCCTCAAATTCTTGTTCTTGGGGGCTGGGGATCGGTCGACGTTGGCTAATCGGTACTCGTGCATAATCCAATTGCTTTTGAATCCTGTAGGGGGTTTTCCGGTGTAGAACACCAATGCCTTTTTAATACCCACCGCCTTGGGCTTCCCGACAGGCTTGTCAGCTCCGGTGGCCTTCCAGTAACCGGTGCCGGCGGCCCTGTTCGGACGAGAGCCGTTTGGGTACTTGCGGTCCCGAGGACTGAAAAAATACCACTCTTTTTCACCATAGAGAGCCATACCTATATTTATATACCACCAATTAATTCATGATTAAAGAATGAATTAAAAAAAAAATTAACACAATTAACAAATACGCCAATATCTAATCTACGAATTTAAACTTTTTAAATCAGTTATTGACTCTAACAAGACATCAAAAATTCAAAACCCACTACTAACCATTTAAAAGCATTAAAATTGCTCCTGTGTAACACTCACAGATAAACCCCGCTCGCACGTGAGGGGGCGTGACGTTTAGATAAAATGGTGACTCTAACAAAAAAAAAAATGCATGGAAAAATTAAAACAAAAAAGAAATTACCAGGGAGCTGCCATGGATCAAACTTGTAGAGGTCAATGTCAGCAATAATGGGAACGGAAATGGGGAGGCCTGCGCATTTCCGGCATAAATAATCCACCACCAGTTCTTCATCCGTTGGGTGGAACCTGAACCCGGGTGGCAATACCAACTCCTCCTCTACACCACCCTTCATTCTTCACTCGATAATTTTTAACTCTTCTTTTTTTTTTTTTTTCCCCCGTTTAATTTGATCGTATATTTGTATATATAGACCCTCGAATCTACAATCAAAATCACAATAACGGGTTTAAAAACTTGAAGCAATTCTCTTCCCTCAGCTGCTGCTAGCTCTATATACAGCTTGCCATATATATGATCGATGTATATATATATTTATATACGTGTTCGAAGAGCTATATAAAAGTCAAAAGTAATTTAAACATGCACGTGGTACATGTAACTTGGTCGTATCTGGAGAAAACAACAACCTTGTATTTTAGCGGCAACCACAAAAAAAAAAAAAAAAAAGAAAGAAAAGAAAAGAAAAAGGCATGATCATGGCATGATGAAATGCTTGAGCAAGAAGATTGTGTAGCTTTGGTGTGTTGTGTTGACCGCAGCCCTGGAAGAAGAGAGAGAGAGAGAGAGAGTGGTCAACGGTCTAATAGTAAGATGCCACATGTGCACCTCCTACCCCCCAGGTGTGGGTGCGTAGGGGGCGGGGGTGTGTTTGTCACTGCATTCATCACTCTCTCTCTCTCTCTTTCTTTCTAATTGTGCATGTTGACCGAGGCCGAAAGTTACCATGGCAACGACTCACGTGATGACGTGGATTCACCCATCCTTTGACTTTCTCTCTCTTAGTTCTTTATTTCTAAGACTTTTTTTTTGGTAAATTATGTCAGAATCCCACTGTAGTTGATCGTAAGTGTAAATTAATTCTTTTAGTTTTAAGATAAATACGTATATTATTTTTAGGAGATATATGTTCTACACATTTTAAAGACTATAAGGAAGTGTCATTCACATTTTGAGGACCACAAAAAAGTTTTATGCCCATTTTTTAAGAGAGATATATTATACATTTAAAAAAACAGAAAATTTGGTAGGATTTACTTTGTTTATTTATTTATTTTAAATGAGATGACCTAAATCAATAAAAACAATTATTATATGCGCATGGTAATGACGTGGGTATTTGGTGATGTCGAATTTGTAGTAATTATATGAGGAACGATTTTTCTCATGGGGGCATGCTGCTTGATGACGTGTTCCGTGACCTTGCTTGGATAAGGATATATTGCATGGAATTATCCAGGAAGCTCCCCTACAAACGAATTTCTTTGTCCACACGGAATAAAAAAAAAGCCTTTTTAGACCCATACCAACAATAATTCACAAAACAATAAAATGGAGCCTTTCTTGCGGGTCGAATCATCATTACAAGGATGACAAATCAATGACAAACAATCTAATTATACGTCGTAATTAAAACATCAAATAAAATAATCCTATTGGACCGCAAAAGCATGACGAGTGTGACGAAAATCCTGGCATGGTCTCGCTCTTACTCCTTGACTGCACTAATCCTCACTGCTAAAAAGAGCGATTCAAGATCTAAAAAATGTTTTCAAAATTCTGTCTCAAAGAAGCGGTTGAAGTACATTAAAAAAAATATTCATCAAGCATATCACTTATGATGTCAAACGAGTGAAAGATTAGATTGTTAAAGATTTAAATAATTCCACTCTCTCAAATTAGACTAGCAAAAATCATGTTATATTATTCTTACTTGTACAACAAAACATGAATTTCTATGATATCGATTGATACATTGCTCATAATATGATACATATCTCTCCTTGACAAGGAAAAGAAATGGCTATCATGGAGAGACAAGATATATGATTATATATATACAAGTCGTTCAAATTGATGGATTTGGGCTGCATGCATGAAATTTGTAATAGACAGACTCAACTTTTAAACGGACACGTGTTACCGAGGATGCCCAACTTGTTTGACAATTCCACAGCTTTAATTTTATACTTGGCGGTGAACATGCATGCATTTTTCGGAAGCAAAATCATAATAATTGAAAATAAGAATTTAATAAGTAAATTAATTAAAAAATCTAATAAAATCGAATAATTAAAAATTTAATAAAAATTTACCAAGCGTGTTTACAGTTTTTGTTTCCAGTTGGTGTTGCCAATTTTTTATTTATGATTCTGGTTTCTGTTTATTAAATATTTGACAGCGTTGCCAAACGAGCCCTAAGCTAAAGGATCTCCTCACATGATATGAAAATGACAAATGCATCTGGCTTGTGTGCACCCACAGTTGGTCTTACTAGTCTAAGGAGAAGATTTTATCCGTGTACAGGAGGCATTTATCGATCTGGGGTTAGGTTATCTGAGCCAAGCTCCAAAAGGGTTATATTTTCCAGCATCGTTGAAGGCGGTTATGCAGAGAGGATTTCTCCCTCTGTTTCTCGACACGGGAGGTAATTGAATCAAAATGTCTTTTCATCTTTTTAATTTCTTCTCATGCTTGTCCTCTTTCTTTTATTGTTACGATGCCTGCTTTAGCTGAATGCTTTAAATTAAATATTCGTTTTGATTTTTTTTTTTGTAAACGAGTAAGTGATGGTGTTAGTATTTCATTTCTTTAGACCAACTAACACGCTTTTATAACATTTTCTAACCTATTTTACAAGTTTCAGCAGTGTTTACAAAGGATGCAAACTGGTGGGATGTGGGTCTGCTGTTCCAAGCCTGAAGATATCCAATGACGATCTTGCCAAAATTGTCGACACTTCTGATGAGTGGACATCCTCATCTCTGTCGATTTTGTCACCACACTACGAGCTTTACAGTTTGCCTGTGTGGATTTTCATCATATAGTTTTAGCTAAAGCTTAGCTTTTTCCTTTACGTGCTCGTTTAAGCATGACCATCTTTAATTTTAGTGCGCTTAAGTCTACAATGCATCAGCTCATAATCTTTTATGGCCAGTTGACACAATGCTGAATTGATGACTAGAGTCAGTTGCAAAATTTATGCCCAAGATTCTGAATTAAGTTGAATCAGTGAATCCTTATTTTTTTTTTTTCTTAGCCTTTCCATGAAATCTTGAGGTTGCCGTGGTGTGATTTGTGAATGCCCTTTCTGGGACTTAAATGACAATGGCGGTGTGAAGTTTAGAAGATCAAGTATTCTTTCATAGACATTCAGTGCTATCGCTTAATCAGCTAACTGTTGAGGCTACTTCCAGAAGTCATACTTGCTCCATGATGGTAGTAACTATATATAAGGATAACAGTTAATCTTATTACTGTTGGTCCATTTGGTCCTTGGATTCCAAAATGACAGTTACTGTTCTTTTGAATATGCAATAAGTAAGTGACTTTGTTTTGCTGTCACTTTACAGGGAAAGATAATTTGACAGCTCTGGCTGTAGAGGCAGCACAGAAGGCTCTTCAGATGGCTGAGGTTGAACCTGATGATGTGGACCTAGTTTTACTTTGTACTTCAACTCCAGAAGATCTATTTGGCAGTGCTCCACAGGTAGATATCTATAGAGTGATGAAATTCTGAATTATTTAGAAGTGAGTTGAGCAGATACCCTAGGCTTGGCTTGAATTATGTCTTTAAATGTGTATAGATCACTAGTCTTACATGTTGCTGGTTGTGTTGCATTACTTTGTTTTTAACAGAATAAGCCCTCATCAATTGTTTCTCAAAGGTCGAAAGCCTATGATCTCATGAAGTTTACACTTTGTTTGATTACTAAACTGAAACTACATCAAGAAATCTATCTTTTTATTGTGCCATTTCTTTGTTGGAAACTATTTTGGATTTACAAATACTTAGACAAATTTGAGAGCACAAGGAAGAATAAAATTACCACTAAATATGATATGTATTGAATATAAAATTTTCAAAATATATAGGCTGCTGTCTTCACAATAGAAGTCACTTTTCTCTCAATATTTTCTTCTTTCCACTCACTCTTTTTTCCTTTTCTCTCTTGCTTGTCAAAACACTTTGTAAAACACTCCTATTTATACTTGTACTAGCCTACTCCATGCATTTAATGAATATCTAGGAAAACTAAACACATTTAACTAAGTTCATGGCTATCAAAGATGTATCATGTATGTACATGAATCTCCCTTTGCTAAGTTCCATGAACCAATTATTATTCCTTGTATCTAATTAATTTTGGTATGCATTCTCCAACACCCCCTTTCAAACCAAAATCATCCTCATGCCAAGTAAAGATCTTAACTTCTTGAATGCATTAGCTGGTAGTGCCTTCGTGAAAATATCTGCCACTTGTTCTGAAGTGTTGTAATACTCCAAAGAAATTATCTTCATCTTGACATGTTCTCGCAAGAAATGATACCTGAGATCAATATGTTTGCTCCTTCCATGTTGCACTGGATTCTTTGGTAGCTCAATTGTAGATTTGTTATCAACATATATGACAGTTGAATCTTCTTGTGGATGATTAAGTTCCTTCAACAAATTCTTTAGCCAAATTGCTTCACAAACTGCTGAAGATTTTGCAATATACTCAGATTCACATGATGATAAGACTACTACGCTTTGTTTCTTTGATGTCCAACTGAAAGCTGTTGATCCCAGAAAGAACACATAACCAGTTGTACTTTTCCTTTAATCTTGGTCACCTCCCCAATCACTGTCGGAATACCCATACAATAAAGCATCATCCTTATTGGAGTATAAAAGGCCAAAATTTATGGTACCGTTAATATACCTCAAAATCTTTTTTACTGCAAGCCAATGAGACTCTTTCGGTGATTCCATATACCAACTTAAAAGACTAACACCATATACAATATCCGGCCTAGTGATTGTGAGGTAACGCAAACTTCCAATCAAGCTCTTGAAAAGGGTGAGATTAATAGATTTTCCTTCTCCATTTTTTGTCATTCTTAAACCAGGAGCAACAGGAATTTCCATTGGATTGCAATTCTCCATCCTAAATTTTTCAAGTAGCTCAGTGGCATACCTTTTTTGTGATATGAAAATGCCATCATCTTGTTGATGCACTTCAATGCCAAGAAAAAAAGACATAAGCCCAGCATTTGTCATTTCGAATTCTTTGAACATTGCTTGTTTGAATTCATCAAACATTTTTTGGCTGTTCCCAGTAAAAAGTAAATCATCCACATAAAGACAAACTATAAGCATTTCACCTTGCTTATTTTTCTTTGTGTAAACTGCATGCTCTAGAGGACATTTGATGAAGCCATTCTCTTAAAAATATTTATCAATTCGAGAATTCCATGCTCGGGGGGCTTGTTTTAGTCCGTACAAAGCCTTCTTCAAATGATACACCTTGTCCTCTTGTCCTTTGTTTACAAAGCCTTCAGGTTGATTAACATAGACTTCTTCCTCAAGTATTCTATTCAGAAAGGCTGATTTAACATCTAAATGGAATATCTTCCAACCATGATGTGCTGCAAGAGATATCAACATTCTTACCGTGTCAAGTCGAGCAACTGGAGAAAAAACTTCTTCGTAGTCAATCCCATATTTTTGCTTGTAACCTTTTACGACAAGCCTGGCCTTGTAACGGTCAATCTTTCCATCTGCTGTCCTCTTAATTCTGTAAACCCATTTGACACCAATAGATTGTTGTCCTTCAGGAAGTGAAGTTAGCTCCCATGTGTCATTCTTTTCAATAGAACGCATTTCCTCCATGATTGCTTTCTTCCAACAATCCTCTTTGACAGCTTCTTTAAAGGACAACGGCTCATGATCAGCATAGAGACATAGCAAATCTACCTCTTCAGTTTCTTCATAGATTTCTCTTAGACTACGACTCTTGATTGGTAGAGATGAAGAACTCCCAGGGCTTGAAATTGGTAAGCTTTGATTTTGAGAAGTTCTAGCACGTTGAGGAGTCACCATTATTTGTTCTGGAATTTCTTGTCTTGTCATTTCCTCTTCTTTAATTTCAAGTTGATTTTCTTTGCTTGAACCTTCTCCATCTATTCTCCATGTTTCATTTTAAAAAAAAACAACGTCTCTACTTACCACTATTTTATTAGTTAGTGGATTGTAGAGCTTGTAGGCTTTTGACTTCTCACTATAACCAATAAAAATACAGTTCTCATTTCGATTATCCAGCTTTTTCCTTTCGGCCTCTGGTACATGTGCATAGGCTACACAACCAAAGACCCGAAGATGGCTAACAGTTGGTTTGTGGCCACTCCAAGCTTCCTGTGGTGTCATATTTTTCACACTTTTGGTTGGACATCTATTCAACAAATAAGTTGTACATGCCATTGCTTCAGCCCAGAAATTTTTTGATAAATTTTCTCCTTCAACATAGTCCTTGTCATGTCAAGAATTGTGTAATTTTTTTCTCTCTGCAATACCATTTTGTTGTGGGGTATATGAAGCTGTAAATTGTTGCTTGATACCCTGTTTTCTGCAAAAGTCTTGAAAATCTTTTGAGGTGTATTCACCACCTTTGTCAGATCTGAGAATTTTAATTTTGCAACCATTCTCTGTTTCAACGGATGCTTTGAAATTTTTAAAAATAGCAAAAGCAGTTGATTTTTCCTTCAAAAAATAAACCCATAGCTTTCTGCTGCAATCATCAATGAACGAAATAAAATATTTGTTACCTCCGAGAGATGATGTCTCAAAAGGTCCACAATATCTGTGTGCACCAAGTGTAAAGGTGTATAAGCCCTACAGGATTTTTCACTTTGAAAACTATTTCTTTGCTGCTTACCAAGAGTGCACGCTTCACATACATATTCTGGCTTTTCAATTGATGGTAACCCATGGACCATGTTTGAATTGGACAAAAGCTTGAGACCGTTAAAGTTCAAGTGTCCAAAACGAAGATGCCATTTCCATGACTCATTATTAATTAATCCTTGAAGGCACTTCTCAAAACTCGTACTAAGATGCAGAGGAAACATACGGTTGCTTGACATTTGAACTTTTGTGATAAGTCTTCCATGTGCATCTATCAAGAACAAAGAAAGATTCTCCATGTGTATTACATACCCTTTTTCAAGTAGTTGCCCAACACTTAAAAATATTGCTTTTCATGTTGGGTACATAATACACGTTAGAGAGAAATTGTGCAGCACCATTCTTTTGATAAAATTTAATTTTACCTTTGCCTTTCACTGCTAATTTGGATGAATCTCCTAGGCTCACATTGCCATCCACATTTTCTTCCAGTTCCTCAAAAAAGTTCTTTTTTCCCGCACATATGATTGCTTGCTCCCGAGTCAAGATACCAAACATCAATTTGATGTCTAGACTCTTCATGTGCCAAAAGAAGTGTGTCTTCCTCGTTTTCTTACTTGGAGGTTTGAAGAAAATTAGATTGTTTTTCATTGTTATTCCAACACTCAGAAGCATAGTGACCGAATTTGTGGCAATTGTAACATTCAATATTTTTCGGTTTCCACGCCCTTGTCCACGGCCAGCTCTTCCTCTGCCTCGTTGATTTTCAAAATTCTTTATTTCTTCTTGTTGATGTGAGTTTCGAAAATTACCTCTACCTCGGGCTCTTCCTTGATTACCACGTCCTCCATGTTGAGAACCTCCACCTCTTGATTTTTGGTCTTGTAAATTAAGCTTTGATTCCAAAGCTTGCTCTATGGTGCTGACATTAGAATTCTTTTGAATGCGTTGCTCATGCACTTGGAGTGATCCCATCAACTCTTCAATTGTGAGTTGATCCAGGTCTTTTGACTCTTCAATTGCAACCACCACATGCTCAAAAGACTTTGTAAGTGATCGCAATATGTTCTCAAAAACTCGAACATCTTCAATAGTTTCTCCATTTCTTTTCAACTGATTAACAATTGAAAGTAAGCGAAAGAAATAATCAGAAATTAATTCACCTCCTTTCATGTGAGCATTTTCAAATTCGCCTCGAAGTGGTTGCAAACGAACTCTTTTAACACGATCCACTCCTTTGAACAAAGTGACGAGTTTGTCCCATGTTTCTTTACTTGATTTTGCTTCTGCAATTTTCTCGAACATGGACTCGCCTACACCTTGGTAAAGCAAAAATAATGCCTTTTTATCTTTCTTTGTTAATTCACTTCTTTCTCCTGCAGGTGGTGGCTTTAATAATGTTCTTGTGATCGGTGCTGATGCTCTCTCTCGCCATGTTGATTGGACGGATAGAGGGACTTGCATTCTCTTTGGTGATGCTGCTGGTGCCGTGTTAGTTCAGGTACTTTGTCTATCCAGAGAATCACAGTACTTGGTTGTCTCACAAAAGGATAAAAAAAGCTAATTCACATAGCTATTGCATGCTAAGTTCAAATTTTGGGTGGCACTGATTGCTTGTTGGATGAGTTATTTTTGGCCAATTTTGTGAACTTTTAATTGGGGTCTTTTTTTTGCGAACATGAATTAGGAAGCATGCTGATAGGAGTGTACATGAAATCCTGTGCTTGTGTTCCAGCTATTATTGATAAATAATAGTTATGCATGGTTGTATATTGAAAAAGTATACTTCAGGTTCTCGGCAATTGGCTGCTTGATTTCACGTATGATTCTCCTTATTATGTAGGGGCTTGGACTTCATGACCTCATGCATTTGTAATTGCTTTAGGGGTCTTAATCACCAACGCTGCCAACAATATCTGATTTTCTTGGTTCTCATTAAGTTATGTTATATATTAAAACTTCGTTCTCGTGGTTGAAAGCCACTAATACATTGTCAATGACACCATTTTCTTTGTAAAAGAATAAGAGGACAATCTTTGGCACTGAATTACATTATTTTCTTAGATGTATATCTTTGCGTAAGTTCTTTTCCTTGTTTCTTGGAAGGGGCCTCTTAATGCATATCTAAAATTTTCTAAATGGTAAATAACTGCTGCCACTCTTCTTGATGATGTGCTATGTGGTAGTACTAGGATAAAGATCCAGTACTTTCCCCCTTCTCTTGCATCCCTCCTCAAAGCATTTTGTTTGGCTTGCAATATAATGTATATATTGACCTTGTCTACCCTATGTGCTACCTGTTTATGTAAATGCAGAAGCATGGAATTTTCGATCCTTTTCAAATGCATTCAGCTTCTTGTTGCTGAATGGAGTTTACCAAGGGTGAAATGGGTAGGCGAAATAGAATGTCTTGAACATTAGAACTTCCCTTATTTTGAAGTTGGAAATTTCCATGTATTCTTTTCTTATCTACTGTATATTGATACTGGTAATTGGCTGTAGGCCTGTGACAGCAAAGAGGATGGGTTGTTTGGTTTTGACTTGCATAGTGATGGTGATGGTCATCGGTATGTTCTCTCATCTTTTCTAGAACAAATTGTGTTGTATCAGAATATGTGAGAAGCAGATCTTTCCTTTTGTCGGCACTTAAATGCAACAAACAAAGAAAATGATACGGGCAATGCATTGGGTATAAATGGTTCAATCCAAGGATTACCACAAAAAGTTTCATCTTATTCCTGCATCCAAATGAATGGTAAAGAGGTCTTCCGACTTGCAGTTCGTGTTGTGCCACAGTCAATTGAATATGCTTTAGAGAAGGCAGGCCTGACAGGGTCTAGCATTGACTGGTTGTTGCTTCATCAGGTACGAGAGCGATGTGATTAAAATGAATCTTTCAACAATGTATAAATTATTTGAAGCCATTCTTGGGAATGGTAACACTGCTTTTACCTTTTTGTTTGCGTCATTAACTTTTGAAACTTTTGTCTGTTTATCTTTTTTTCAAACTTTTTACTTTTTATTTTTTTGGATCACTAGTTACCAAACACACATTCTTTGCATGTTAATGAGTGGCAGTATGGCACCCCACCAACTAGATTCACTATATATATTGGTTTTTGTGCGTGTTAATCTTTGAAGTTGGTGTGGTTCAAGTTTCCACCCAAGAAGACTGGTCTCTTCATCATCTGTTTCTTCAATCTAAGAGTTGTTGTAGTGGCTTGGTTGATAGAAACTCAATTTATAAATATAGGAGAGTAACCCATCTTCTCAGTCATAGTAAGTATGATGTCTGAATTTAAAGTTCAATATGCATGCCCATCTAATCTGTTTCAAGTCAGAGCATGAATGTATTAGTTTCCCTTCTCTATATTAGATTGTAGACAAGCAACTTGCCCATTGGAATACCTTTACCCATTGCAAGCAACTTGCCCATTTGAATACCTTTACCCATTGCTATTCCTTTCCCTCCTCTCCTCTGCCAACAAAGCCTGGTGAAGAATTCAAATTGAAAAATGTTATTTGAGATGATGTTATTCATTCTTTTGCTGACTTGGTGGTTCATGTACAGTTGAGTCATCTTTTGTGGTCTGTCATCCCTGTGCCATGCTATGATATCAACTAAGAAATACTAAATGCGATGGTATGCAGGCAAACCAGAGGATTATTGATGCAGTTGCTACTCGTTTGGATGTCCCAGCTGAACGTGTCATATCGAATTTGGCAAACTATGGCAACACCAGTGCTGCATCAATCCCGCTGGCACTAGATGAAGCTGTTATCAGAGGCGCTATCTCAGATTTAGTTCAGTTTGATCAACTTTCAAAATTTCGTTTTTGTCCAAAATTTGTTAAATCAAAGAGTTGAATTTGGTTTCTGAGCCTCTGTTTTGTTATTCGCCACATTTTGAGGTAGTAACACGGCAAGGAAGTAAGACTTTGTATCCGTATTGTTGCACTAAGGAATATATATTCTGCATTGTTGAAGCACTCCTTATACCAACTGTAACAAATTTAGATTTATGTCAGCAAGATAGAATGCTGCAACTGATGCGAAATACAACTAAAGACATGTAAAACTCAAAAGTAATTTAAGCATACACTTGGTACATGTAACTGGGTCGTATCTGAAGAAAACAAGCACCTTGTATTTTACTTTTAGCAACAACCAAAAAGAAAAAAGGCATGACCAAATGGTTGAGCAGCAAAGCTTGTGTAGCTTTGTGTGTTGTGTTGTGTTGACCGTAGCCCTGGAAGAGAGGAGAGAGAGAGAGAAAAACTGTGTGGTCAACGGTCTAATAGTAAGATGCCACGTGTGCACTTGTAACCCCTTACGCGTGCGTGGGTTTTTTTTTTTTTTTTTTGGTTTTGGGGGGGGGGGGGTGGGTGTTGCCGGGGTGTGATTTTGTCACCGCTTTTCACCACTCTCTTTCTTTCTAAAAATGCCTGTTGACCAAGGCCGAAAGTGTGGCAACGACTCATGTGATGACGTGGATTCACCCATACTTTGACTTTCCCTCTCTCAATTCTTTATTTCTCTGTCTTTTTTTTTTTATTGGTAAATCATGCTGGAATCTCTTGTAATTGATTATAAGTGCATATTGCTCCTTTTGATTTAAAATAGACATGTACATCACGATCTGTTGCAGGAAAGGGATAATGTGCAATTTCGAGCGCTTCTTTTGTTGAAATAAGGACAAATGATTTGATTCCATATTTCTTAAGAATTGACTTAGTGACATTTGTTTTACACATTTTAAAGACCATACAAAAGTTTTATGCCTATTTTTTAAGGCATGTGTACTATACATTTAAAAATAACAGGAGATTCAATACGATTTATTTTATTTTAATTTTCTTTTTAAGGGAGATAGCATAAATCGATAAAAACAATTATTATATAGTAATGATGTGGGTATTTGTTGGTCTTAAATTTGTAGTAATTATATGATGAACGATTTTTCTCATTTGAAGATATCAATTTGAAAGGTGACAAACATGGGGGCATCATGCGTGATGACGTGTTCCGTGACCTTGCTTGGATAAGGATATATTCCAAGGAATTATCCGGGAAGCTCCCCTACAAACGAATATCTACGTCCACGTGGAATAAAAAAAGCCTTTTTAGACCCATACCAGTAATAATTCCCAAAACAATAAAATGGAGCCTTTTTGCCGGTCCAGTTATCGTTACGTGGATAAAAAATCAATGACAAACAATCTAATTATACGTCGTAATTAAAACATCAAATTAAATAATCCTATTGGACCACAAAAGCATGACGAGTTTAACCAAAATCCTGGCATGGACTCGCTCTCGCTTCTTTAATGCACTATTCCTCACTGCTAAAAAGAGCAATTCAAAATCTCAAAAAAGTTTTTGAGAGTCCGTCTTAGAGAAGCGGTTGAAGTACATTAAAAAAAAATAGCAGGCATGTTACTTATGAAGCCAAACAAGTGAAATATTTGATTGTTAAAGATTCAAATAATTCCACTCTCTCAAATTAGACTAGTAAAAATTATGTTATGTTATTTTTACTTGTACGACAAGACATGAATTGCTACGATATATATTGATACATTGCTCATAATATGATACATACCTCTCCTTGACCAGAAAAAATAAAATACTAACCATGGAGAGACAAGATAGATATATTATAATATTGCAATTAGAAGTCGTTCCAAATTGATGGATTTAGGCTGCATGCATGAAATTTGTAATAGACAGGCTCAACTTTAAAGCGACACGAGTGATTGAGGATGGCCAACTTGTTTGACAGCTCCAGAGCTTGAACTTTCTATTTGGCGGTCAACATGCATGCATTTTCTGGAGGCTGCTATTTACTTGAGTGTTTTAGTAAATAGTCAACACCTAAATCAACTTCACGTCTACAATTATTGGAAAAAAATTTTAAAAATAAAATAAATATGACAACATATACAAATAAATATTTGGTCGTGACATTATTTATTCTCATGAACATAGAGTAAAATGTAAATATAAATTTAACGTCACCGTCACTCATGGGCAGTGGCGAAACTAGCATTTAAGATTAAGGGGTATAGTAATTCATGTGTCACAAAAATTTTAAGTAAATTAAAAATATATACAAAACAGTTACTAACAATTATAAATAACATTTTTATATTAACAAATCTAAAAAAATTTCCATTATTCTATATGAGTCTTCAATGTCTTAATAATGATGCATGAATTTTTAACTTATTTTAATTTTTTAGTCTTAAAAAGCAAGAAAGAAGAGTGGCAATTAATTTATCACAACATAAAAAAAATATATAATTTTTACTTTTTTAACAATCTTTTAAAACTATTTTAAGAAAAATTGCCCCCTTATTGCTTACATGTGGCTTCGCCACTGCTCATGGTGTATATATATATATATATATATATATAGAGAGAGAGAGAGAGAGAGAGCGGCCCAAGACTCTAATACCAATTAATTAATTTCATTTTTTTGACATATATTAATTATATGTGTATTTTTAATTAGTATAAAATTAGCCTCCAATGAAAATAATATTAATATATCATAATTGTTTTTACTGAAATAATATTCTAAAAGGGACGTCTTTTCAACGGTTTTTTTTGCGCGGAGGCATGTCTTATCAACACACACACACACACACACATTCTTTTATCATTTTGAGACAAGGAAGGAACCTTCCAGGATTCTTTCATTAAAATCTGATGGTCGATGGCAGCGGAGCATCTACAGGCCTATTTGATTGGATTTATTTTAAGAAAAAAGTAATTTTTTTTAAAAGGTATATGATTTGATTTTTTTCTAAATAAACTTAAAAAAATTCAAATACTATTTTTTTTTAAATTTTAAAAATTTAAAAATGTCAAAAAGACACTTTTTCAAAAAATTATTAAAAAAATACTTATAAAAAGAGCTAATTCAATCAAACTCACAAATAAACTAGTCAAAACTCGAAACCTCAGATGATTGTGAGTTAAGACTATAGAATTAATGAAACCAAAAGATCGCATCATCGGTCAGAATAAATTAAGAAAAAGAAAAAGCGGGAGAAGCTATTTTCATTATTCAATATGCTTTCCGGCACCAATTTTGCCCCCCTATTTTTTTTAATTATCATGTTTGCACAAATTTGCTTGCCTTGGTCAACCACAGCTTTTCCTAAACCACACTGCTCATGTCTAATAGGTTCCAGCAACTCTAACATCTACCTCATTCTGTAGTTTTTTTTTTTTTTTAAATAAAAATAAAAATAAAAATTGATAATGATTATTTCGTATTAGTTTTTCGTTTACCCGTTGGAGTTATCTGATGTATTAAAATTTGTTGTTGTAGTCAATTAGGATTCAGTTCACAGCTTATCTTCACGGAGGACGTAAAGCCTATACATAGTGTTATGTTTTTGGTAAATAATATTTACAAAATAAATAAAGAAATAAAATTATAAAGAAAGGAAGGAAAAGGGGGCATTCTTTTTTTTTTTTCAATTTTAACATTATAACATGTTGAGTTGATGAAAGCAGCAACGAAGGACATCAGTTTAAAGTTATACTATATAGTTTGTCCATTTCATACGTCTAGATTAATACTTTAATATTTCTATACCCACTGAATGGAAACCTTGTTGGCACATGGTGATTTAAGGAAGTTCCGGAAAAGAGAATAAAGTCTTATGAGATTATATAATGCTTCATAAATTTTTCTTCTACGTATAATAACTATTGTGGATGATGACTTTATCTTTTGGAATTATGGGCTTATAATTGTGATCATTTGTTATCTTAAATGATCCAAAATTTTCTGTCCTAATAAATGCTGATAAGTATTTATATTATTTCATAGCAAAATTTTCTATCATATTACATGTGCAATAATGCGAGAGAGAACATAAATTCAAGATTCTTTGTAGAGTTATGTTCTCATAAGTACATTAAAGAAGTAAGTGCATAGTTAGTCAACTTGGTTTGTGATGCTCAAATGAATATAATTCTGAATATGGATGTAAATCCATATATATAATTTTTGAAATAGGTGTATTAATGAGAGTTCCAGTATGCATCTTGAGCATAATTCCAGTGTAAATTTCTCACTATTGTGGCTATTCAGTCTAAGTACCTTTTTTTTTCCCCTTAAGTTGGCATTTTGTTTTCATCTAGATATTAAATACAAAAGTTATCAAATTTTACTTGCACAGTGACAAAAAGATGATTTGTCCTAGTCGGATAATTGATGATTGATATAGATGGTTGCGCCAAAATGGGCCTCTGTATTAATTGGGAAATTATTTGCTAAGGACTTGGGATGCTTGCATCTTTATATTAGTATATGCAATTGCTTGCCTAAAAGAGATAATTGTATGTATTAATTTAAAAGAAGTGGAAGTGATAGTGAGGTGGTTGTTCCTTTTTAACTTTAAAGGGATTTGTCTGTCCGAAGAAGACAAATCTGTTTCGAGTTGTCTCACTGTTTCACTTGAGTAGGAGATTTATGTTGTATATTATATATTCTGCCTGAAGGGGAATATACGGTGATACACTTTGAACTCTCATGAGGATGTTACTATTGCAGTTCATTATTTATATTAATTATGTTGTAATATTATATTTGTATTACAAATAGCAACATTCCTTGAATTATTAATTTGTTGAGTTCTTGTCTGGCAATAATTATTTTTTTCATCTTTTTTGTTTTACACAACTTTGAAGTCTCGAATAAGTTTTTTTATGTATAAGTTGATATGGGTTCCTCCAAGCTATTAAATAAATTAAGATTATTAAGTAAATAGTTAAGTGATGATCTTTTCACGTTGAAAGTATTTTTTGACCTTTTCACAACATGCACAAAGATTATTATTTAATCTTTTATATGGAATTATAAATTTATTCTTCAAAGATATAAAGTATATTTAATTTTCGATTTCTATGAATTTCATTGATCATTCATTAATTCTAAAGTGTAGCAATTATTTTTGTAAGATTAGAAATTAATTTATATGACAATTCAATTCATTGATAGAATAATTTAAAAGATAGCAAACTAGTTTTCTTGACATTTCTATTTTGAGTTTATTATCACTTAAAATTACTACTTTAAGTTAAATTTATCAATATTATTATATTATTCTACTAATCTGTAGATGTTGTTTAAGTTTGACTTTATGGTGATTGAGTGAAATTTAATTGGCCTATGCCCCCTCACATTAAAGTTGAATGTTTGGAGTAACTTTTGTTAAGTTAAATTAATGCATACATGATACTTTTCTAATTTAATTGCAAGCACTCCATGTACAAAGTAAGCGTATTTTGATAATCGTTCAATATCATAAGTTTTTTTTAATTGTTCTAGTTGATGTCTTCATAAATTTATTAATCAAGGTTTAGAAGACTCATTAAGGATTCTAGGATATCCTTTATTCCAGTTGGATAATTCTCTACATCACTTTGGATAATTTTGCTGAAACGAATTATCTATCATGGTTCAAAAAATTATCTGATAAAGATTTTGGAATGATATATTTTTAAAGGTATTTTTCACAATTATTTTCCTGGAGTAGGTAATTGTGAGAGTTGACTTCTCCAAAAATACAAGTGAATGATAAGGATGTTGAAGTCATTTTGTTATTATTAACCTTTCATCTTAGAAGGAGTGTTTTACTATTCACTCATATATATATCTTGAAAGTGTTTATATGGTTCATTGGTCTAAAAAGGGGAAGGGGGGGGGGGGAGGAGGGAGGGTGACAAATCAAGTGGTAGATTTCATGACGTGTGCATTATTTTGTATCTAATAATAAAGTTTGATTTGAGATTTAAAGTTGTGATTATTCCACATCATTTGCAAATAAGATAGACTGGGAACAATTATGATTCCTTACTTCTACAATTTTGTCTTTTATATATCTATGTATGCTTGTACTAGAGTAATAAATCATGTCTTTTGCATGTTGACTTGAGGTTGGTTCAGCCTTAATTATATAATGGCACTCTCTTGAAATAGAAATGAGCGTATTGCCTTTTAGAAGGTGAGTCTAAAGACTATAAATATAAATACCATCCTATCTAGAGACTATAAATATGAATACAATCCTTAAGTATATATCATAAGGTATCCTAAGTAAAGGTTGTTTTATATTTTAAACAAGTAATATTGAGTTTTATATTTTAACTAGATACTTTTAGAATATAAAAGAGAGATGTCTCTTATATTAACTATTTAAAGCAAAGTTGTTGCCTTATTTAATAGTTAATAGATAAAGTATTATAGGTTAAGGGGGGACAATTAAAGTTGTTATCATATGTAGATTTTTATTTGCGGCATACAAGTTTTAAGATATAAAATATAAAGCGAACTAATTGAACTTAAAGGTTAGTTGGAGTATTATCTTCATGTGATTATGTGTTTTTATATGTGAGCATATTTTTGTTGTTGCAGTGTGAGTTCATGTTCAGAGCATCTATTGTAGTTTCAACATGAGAATGATGCATATATTTTAGTTGAGTATTTGAGAGAGTCCAACACAATGAAGTTATTGCCCTCTAAAGTAAAGAAAAGTAAAGATTGGATCAAGCTTGGATATTTCTTTAAGATCGTTATGCCACTGACCAAAGTGCTTTTTAGTGAGCAGGTAGATGCTATATTTTTTATGTACTTGATTAGTGGAAGTAGTCCTGGCTTGTATAAAAGTGTTGAACATGATTGCCAGGCTTATATCTGGTGGTTTTAGTATTTGCAACTTACGCAACAAAGTATCTCATTTGATATTATGGTGTTGATTATGATTTAAGATATTGTTATTTTATCCTTGCTTGCATGATTTTTATATTGATGGGAATTAAAGGTATCCATTTTTTGGGACATTTCCATAAAGGTGTATAAAGTGTCATTTTATGCTTGGCATATTTTTGTGCAAGTGTAAGCAAGTTGTGTGCTTAGACTAAAGCGTACAGAATATGGTGTTCTCCATATATTTTAGGAACTTCTTTTGAAGCTTAGCAAATGCTTCATTAACGTATTGCGAATTGAAGGAATAAAGTGTATGTAGATAGTTATTTTTCAGTGATTTACAGTATTCCTTCTATTTCCACTTTATTTAGTTAGTGATTATTCATCACTGTTTACGTATATGCATATAAAGTTCGTGTGAGTTTACACGGGCCCAAAGTTTCATATCTCGAGATATCTAGTTAAAAACTTATTTAATAAAATGGTTTCAATTTGGAAGCATTAAAAGGGATTCATATCCCATTATAGTTTAAAGGTTTCTTCAAAAATGAAAGGGGTTTTATCCCGTAAAAGGTCTTAAGAGACCATAAGGTGGACCTGTTATGGAAATTGGCATGCTTATCATTATAGTTGGCTCACATGTACCAAATACCACATTACACTTTATCACACCATGGAATCCATGTCGATGAAGCATTAATGTTTGTGATTATAGAAGTTCTACGTTGATCAATGGTATAATGACTACTATGCTTCGACATAAATGTCCTTGTTGGACCAAATTTTGTACTGAGACATTTTATACGTGGCCACTAATGTTGTGTTCAACCCAAGAGTCTTTTTAGTGAAATGTAACTTCTTTAAATAGAAAACCAATCAGTGTTACACAAATGGGAGATTGTTAAAATCTTTTATTAAATTGTAGGCTACCACTAATTGAGACCTTTTTATACTTTCGAAAAACTAGGTGGGGTTGACCGTTAAAACCCAAAATATTATTTATTATGATCCATTCTTGTTTGGCCTAGGTTCATCTCTTAAATATTATTATTCAGGTGGTGTGATATGCAACGTATAGAGTGTAGGATCGATAATATTAAGTGTGATGTATCCTCGTCCATATTTTCAAAAATTCTACCAAGAAAACATGCTAGAAAAATAAAATAACCACATAACACACACAAGAATATACTTAAGAACATATAGAATATAACTAGTACTTGCAAAAATATTTAAACTTAACCTTTTGAAGCGTGGCACCTTTGATGAAGCTAAAATCGTCATAAGCTTTGTTCCCGTACACGAACCAGGCCGCCCAAAATTTTACTATAAGGGTGTCGCAATAGGCAATTCCCTAGTCTTCTTCCCTATGATTAAAGAGACTTATCTTGAGAGAATAGCCTCTTGTGTGGGAAGACGCAAAGTAATATGTTCTTGAAAAACTAGAGCGAAAATCACATAATAAGTGTGTACTATGTGTTGTAGTATTTTCTTGCCAAAAAGAAAGAAATCAACTACACAGTGGATTGCATAAAAGGTGTAAGATCTTGTCTATTTATAAAGAGAACCTTGGCACCCAAAGTTGCTAATCTTTCAATGTGGGAGAAATTTTCATGTAGTATTTCCTTTATGTAACTTGTCAATCTTGTCTTGGAAGACATGTGCAAGTTGTCCACTTGTTTTTGTAGTATTTGCAAGTTGTCCACTTGTCTTGGAAGACTTGGACCAAGCCCACCATCCAAGCCCAACACATAGTCCATAATCCATGTGGAGACCCAAGCCCAATAGAAAACCATTCAAGCTTAATTAGGTTATCTTGGACTCTAAAGAAAGCCCAAACTCAATTTCAAGCTTTGGCCCAATAAGGCTACTACTATAATATGGAATTTGCTCTTTCAAGATTACTCTCTCAAAGTCATTTGAACTAGGGAAGGGACCAAGAAGACACCATTATCATTGGCTTCCAAAAATAATTAAAAATGTCCTTGCCCGATTTAGGCGACATAATAATCATTTTTAACTCCTATCTATTCCACCATAAGATCAAAGTTGTATTCCAAAAATAATTGCTATTTCCCGAAAGCTTATCACAAAAAGAATGTGAACTTTGTCTTTGACCTACTAAATAACCGACCATAATGCCCCTCTATGTATACCCACAACTAAGACCGGTCTTTTGGCCTGTGTACTATCACCTCCTTAGTTGTATCTTTTTCCGTTGGGTTTCTTGTCCTATTGCCAACCATCCTTGGTCATGGAATCTCTTGATCTCAGGAGTGACCCTCAAGTCATATGACCGACACACCTATAAAGGTAGTATCACTAGATCTAGATTCGGATGATAGATTTGGACAATTCCAAAGGGGCCACATAGATTCTATATTGCATATGCATGTTCCAATTATTTAGAACTTAGCACTCAACGCACAAGGCTATTGATCTAAACAAAGTAAGCTCTCACCCATAGTGAATTAAAGTACTAAACCTAACTACATTAGTTCATCCACATATACTCAAAATTAAGAGCAATGATCATTTAGTAGTAGTGAGTATCTTATTTTCTTTCTTTGATAGTACGTCTCTAGAAAACATACTCACAATGGTCCTGTCTAATACGTGACACATGTACTATCGAGACAAATCCGAAAAGTCCGCCAATGACCTGGGTAGATCACCCTCAACGAGTAGACTTGCTCAATATAACCTTATCCCGGTAGAGTGCCTAACAGTACCATTCAGTTACGGACTCAATTTATGACGTGATTAAATCTAGACTTGGACCTACTGTGCGTCCAGCCTCACTACGCACCCAAGTCATTAGTTCAAGTCAAGGGGCCTTTACACATGCATCAATAAAACATAACAGAGATAATATGTTAAAAACTCGTAATGCCATATAACAAAAATGATTATACATTGTTTAGCATCCAAAATGTCATGTACAAGTGAGCTTTAGGGCATACTAATCCTAACATAGAGTCTGTTTAAAGTTTTAAGGCATCTTGAGGTGGGGCCCAATAAAATTTTAAGGCTAGGTCCTATTTCCCATTCTGAATACTAGTAGTCTATAAATAGACTATTAGGGTTGGCTTGTCCCATTAGGAGCCACTATCCAGAAGTTGGAGAGGGAGAGAAAGCACCTAGTCTAGACATACCTATCATAACATGCTGCTACAGTTTTTTGCAAGATTATTGTAAGAAAGTTTCAATGGATCCAAAATAAGGTATGCATCAAAATTAATTTATTATTGCATTGTTTTTATTTGTGATATTACTTATTGGATCTATTAAATTCTAAAAAATTCTTAGATATATAACTGTACTTGACAAACACAAATAATTAAATATAAAATTTTCTTGAGACGATCTCTAAATAAAACTTAGAGGGAGAAATATTAAAAGATTAGGGTAATAGAAAATTTTAACCTTTACTCAAGAATTTACACTTGTTCAATTTATTACTCACCAGTACTCATAATAGTATGCCCAAGACAACTCAGCTATTATAATTAACTAAAACACATATGCAGAAACCCATTTGCTTCATTTGAATTTAATCATTTTTCTTGATTTCTCAATTCCAAGACAAGCAATAACGTTTGCTAAAACCCCGTTATGCTGTGCACCACACCACTCAAGTTTCTTTATCCACTTTTTGTTGTCTTAAAACTTTTTGATATTGTGGTTACTTTTCTATCTCTTGACCTGTAAAAAGGGTCACATTTTTATTTTATTTTTTTCTGCTAAAATTTGTAAGTTTCTAGAAATTAACACCCTAGTATAATTTGTTTGATTAGAAACCATTACTTCAGCTGCTTGGAAATTTTTGTTTTCTTGTAGGAGATAACTTGGTTAGACCTTAGGCTATGATATGGATACTCTGTGGCTTGCCTCTTCTTGAGCGTGTGTATTGTCTAACTCTAGCATGTTGTCTATACTACAAGCCATAACAGTGAGACTTAAAGCATGGGAGCTTGTTACTATTGAAGAATTTGAACCTGTCCCCAGGCCCTGTAGGTACAATACTTGCTGTGTATGAAGATGATCTCAAGAATTCTCTCCGGGAGCCTCCTCATGGGTATAGGATTAATTTGGATTGGTTGGTTTTGGAAAGGACTTACTAGAATACACATAGACAAGTAGGCACCACTATATCTTTTGTATCTTGAACATGACCATGCGGTTATAGTTCTTGCTATTACAGGGCTTAATTTGGCGAAGGAGAGACTATGCAGTTTTGTTGGATAATAAGCTGGGCAAGAGGAAATTCGACGTTGCATATGTTCATAACGGGCTATTAAAAAGCAGCTGGCTAGTTATTGGATAGAGAGAGAGTGAGATCTTGAACCTGGAGGAAGAACTGAAATTAGGTGTTAAGGAAAATATATTTTACTAGGTATTGTATGTACAACATTCTCTTCATATTGTCCATATGCTTGCCTCATAGTGATCTTATGAGTGACTTGATAAGCATTAGGAAAATATGGAATTCTAGATTTCATTTTAAGCACATCAGATGCATCTAAAAAGTATCTTTGTAGTCTAAAGCTAGTTTTTTCCAGAAAGGCCAGATGGACTCACATTGGATACCTTGAGTAATTAGAAGTATGATTATTCTTGGAAACTTGATGTTGGATATGTTCATAGCTGGAAGTACGAATTGCACAAATATTTTTGCTCTTTCTTCATGAGCCAGTAAAACTTTTCTGGTTGGAAAAATAATTACAGTTTAGTAACCCTTTATGATATCACTTGTACATTCTTAAAGAATTCCTTGAAATCCTGTATTCCAAACAGAGATTTAGTATCACAACATGGATTGCCAATTAGGTAATTATAAATGTCATTCTGTCATTAAAATGGCATGGTTAATGCTTATTTGCTTTCTGTTTCTCTAGCAGCTTGCCGTGATTGCTTAACTGAATTTTCCTGACTAGTTTAGAGTAGGTTATTAGCATCTCAAGCATTTCTTCTTAGCTACATATAATCGTCAAATAACACGTTCTATGATCTAATTGACCTATTGTCATACCTCTCTATTCTTTTTTCGTAATAACTAAATCCAACTTCTTGCTCTTCCTTACTCCTGTCGCTGGCTGGTTTCCCTTCTTGTATAAATTTTTCTTTTTCCTCTCTTTTTTGTTTAAATTAAGATCAATAGTGATTTTCCGCTTACCCCTATGCCGACTCGAATTGAACAGATCCATAAATCTTAAGGATGCTATTCTTGTATAAGTTTATCTACTAGAACTTTTCATTTCTCCTAAAACAGTAAAGAGCTTAAACGTGCTACTTCAACTTCAAAAATTACACGCATGACATCAATTTTTAATCATTCTATGTTTCTGTTCTAATTTCTAAATTATAGGTGCAGGAGTATCCGTCAGTAGTGCGGACAGCTGTGCCTATAGATGGAAGATTTGAGCACATAGTTCTCTCTTGTCATGCTACTTCTGATGATGCAATCATTTGGATGGAGAGAGAAGGACAAATGGCCTTAGAAGTAAGTTTTTTATGCCATCTTATAAGTGTTCTAATAGATGGTTGACTATAAGTGTTCTAATTTGTTAGTAGTATGAATATGGTAATAGAGTTATGGTAATTTTTTATTATGGTAAGTGGAGAAATAAGAAACTTTGTATGTTATAAATAGGGCTAAATACATAATATGTATTAAGTCATTCTCTTCAATTCTAATGTCTTATTTTTTTCAACATGCTATCTAGAGCTAGGTCAAGACATTAGGGTTTTTTTAAAATACCCACCCACCCACCCTCACACCCACAAAATCCACTAGAATATCCTGCACACAGAAAAAAAGATAATAATAATACTGTTCACACGAGGCCACTATTCAGGCGAGGCACTACTCACGGGAGCCACTATTCACCCAAGTTGCTGTTCACGCCAGTTACTATTCACGCAGGTGAATTTTTTTTTTTTTGCTTAGTTTGTCCATGGTTTTGGTTTTTGTTGTCTGCCTCTCTTAAACCCAAAAGAGAGAGAGAGAGAGAGAGAGAGGAATAGAGGAGTAATAGCTCAACAAGGAAGATATTATGACAGGTTATTAGTGTGGTTATTCTTTTTTTTTTATACTTTATTAATAGGTCTTCTTGCCTTTCCCCTTTATTTTGATTGCGTGTTAATGACTAGTATGGATCCCTCCAACGACACTACTAGTAATTCTACTACTGTTACTGAATCTGTTACCTCTGTTGTCGTACCCACATTCAATGGCACCCCCATTATTACTATGACCAAACTCACTGGTCGAAATTACTCCCCGTTGGTGTTCTGCCGTTACGTTATGGTTTCGAGGGCAAGACTTGGAAGACCATTTAACTAACGATGTTCCAGCTACTTTGTCCGCTGCTAATAAACGGACTTGGGGCCGCGTTGATGCACAACTTACCAGTTTACTATTGCAATCCATTGAACCTGAATTACATGATATCTTTGGTGAGTGTCTTTCTTGTAAGGCCATATGGACTTTGGCGAAAGAGATGTATCCCAGCAATGTTAGTCACATCTATGATGTTGTCAATGATCTCCTCCGTATTCAGTTGGATGATCGTGGTCTTCAAGTTTATTTTGGTCGATTTCGACGTTCCATGTCTGAGTACAATGATATCTTCCCTACTGATACTGATGATGCACGAAAATAACGTGAACAATACTTTGTTGTGCTTATGCTTCGTGGCCTTCCTCCTCAGTACGAGTCTGTTCGATCTCAAATTCTTTCGGGACCAGAGTTACCGTCAATGTTTGCAGTTTCTTCGCGCCTTGATCGTGCATCTATTGGGAATCTTGTCCAAAATCCATCAAACCAATCCGCTTTACTTGTCCAACCTCAACCTGGTGGATGTCAGGATAATGCTTCTTGCAGTGGTCGCGGTCGCGGTCGTAGTGGTAATCATGGAGGAGGGCGATTTGGTAATGCTTCTCGACCACGATGCACCTACTGTAACAAGTTGGGACATACTAAGGACAAATGCTGGGATCTGCACGGTCGACCCTCTAACAGTGCTAATGCCGCCCATGTCAACAATGAAGAATCATCTCCGACAGCTCCATCACCGCAGCAAGGCAACTCTAGTTATCCCACCTTTAACTTGTCTGAAGCAGAGTACAAGCATTATATTCAGTTGCAAGCTTGGCAGCAAGCTGCCCAACCTTCCACTACTTCGTTTGCACATGTTTCCCCTACTACAATTGCTTATCTTTCTCAGTCCTCTTCCAGTGCTGGTAAGTGGATTTTAAACTCTGGTGCTTTAGACCATATGAGCTGTAATTGTTCTCTTCTCTCTTCTATTCAACCCCCTAAGTCTATCTCCCCGGTCAGACTTGCAAATGGTTCTTCCGCTACTATGTCTGGTATTGGTTCGTCGTCTCCCACATCCTCTATCTCCCTTTATTCCGTTTTGTACCTTCCTAATTTCCCTTGCAATTTATTGTCTATCAGTCATTTAACTAAATCATTTAATTGTTCTGTCACTTTTACATCTAATTCTGTGGTTATTCAGGATCAGAGAACACGCGAGCGGATTGGCACAAGGCATGAATCTGGTGGCCTTTACTACCTTGATACTGATTCTTCTACAGTTTTTACAGCTGTTTCCACTCCTGAAATCATTCATAGCCGTTTTGGTCATCCCAATCTTTCAAGTCTTAAACACATGGCTCCTAGTTTGGGTAGTGTTAAGGATATCAACTGTGAGTCTTGTCAATTAGGTAAACATAGTCGCACATCTTTTGTTAATCGTGTCAATAAACGAGCTAATGCGCTATTTGAATTAGTTCATTCTGATATTTGGGGACCTAGTCGTCATGTTTCCAAGTTTGGATACCGTTATTTTGTTAGTTTTATTGATGACTATTCTCGTGTTACTTGGTTATATTTAATGAAAGATCGTTCTGAGTTATTTTCCATGTTCTCTCTCTTTTGTGCCGAAGTGAAAAATCAATTTAATGCATCTATTTGTATTTTGCGAAGTGACAATGCCAAAGAGTATTTTTCTACGTCTGTTTCTTCTTTTCTTCAAAATAGTGGCATTATACATCAATCTTCTTGTGTTTACACCCCTCAGCAAAATGGGGTTGCTGAGCGTAAGAATAGGCACCTAATTGAAACTGCTCGTACCCTTCTTATTCATATGAATGTTCCTTTTCGTTTTTGGGACGATGCTGTTATCACTGCCTGTTATCTCATTAATCGCATGCCTTCCTCTGTTCTTCAAAACCAAATACCGTTTTCTGTTCTTTTTCCCCATCAGCCTATTTATTTATTACCACCTAAGGTATTTAGGTGTGTTTGTTTTGTTCATATCTTAACTCCTGGGTTTGATAAATTGGGTCCACGTGCCATCAAGTCTGTTTTCCTCGGGTATGCTGGTCATCAAAAAGGCTACCGTTGCTATTCTCCTGAGTTGAATAAGTTCTTTTGTTGTGCTGATATTACGTTTTTTAAGTCTCAACCCTTCTTTTCTTCTACATCCTATTCCTCTACATCAGTAGTTGATGATCTTCCACTTCCTGTGCCCCTCTTTAATGCTCCGTTGGATGTCTCGCCTTCACCTGCGCCACTATCCCCTGATCCTACCCTGTCACGCTTGGATCGTCCAGACCTCAAGACTTATCATCGACGTAATCGCCCACCTGTTGCTGCTCCTGTGCCACCGACTTCGCCATCTCTGGATCATTTGTCTCCTCCACCCTCCGACTTAGATGTTCGAATTGCACTTCGTAAAGGTATTTGCTCTTGTACTACTAAACATCCGATATCTAATTTCATTTCCTATCATTCTCTGTCACCCTCATATCGGTCGTTTGTTGCTTCCCTTTCGTTTGTGTCTGTCCCCTCTAATGTAACAAAGGCACTTAGTCATCCGGGTTGGCATGCTGCAATGGTGAAAGAGATGTCGGCTTTACAAACTGATGATACATGGGATTTGGTATATCTACCTCTTGGGAAGACTGTTGTTGGTTGTCGTTAGGTCTATACTGTAAAGTGTTCTCCTGATGGAACTTGGATCGCTTGAAGGCTCGCCTGGTCGCAAAAGGATATACACAGGTTTATGGTGTTGATTATGATGATACCTTTTCCCCTGTTGCTAAGATGCCTTCGGTTCGTATTGTTCTTGCTCTTGCAGCTATGTTTGACTGGCCACTTCATCAACTTGACATTAAAAATTCTTTCCTTAATGGTTCACTTGAAGAAGAAGTATATATGGAGCAACCACCAGGGTATGTTACTTAGGGGGAGTCCGGTAAGGTATGTCAGTTGAAGAAATCATTGTATGGTCTTAAACAATCACCTCGAGCATGTTTGGCCGATTCAATGAGGTTGTTATCAAGTTTGGATTATCAAGATGTGGGGTTGATCATTCGGTCTTTTATTGACACACCTCAACTGGCAAACGTTTGTTACTAATTGTTTATGTTGACGATATTATCATAACAGGCGATGATCTTACAGGTATATGTGACTTGAAGGCATGTTTACATCAGCACTTTCAAACAAAAGACTTGGGATCATTGCACTACTTTCTTGGGATTGAAGTTACCCGTTCAGATCAAGGTTTTTTTATTTCTCAGCATAAATATGCGCTTGATATGTTGACAGAAGCCGGAATGCTTGGGTGCAAACCTTGTGAGTCACCAATGGACCCAAATGTCAAACTTCTACGAAATGAGGGGGAACCATTAAAAGATCCAGGAAGATACAGAAGGTTGGTAGGCAAACTCAATTATCTTACTGTAACTCGCCCAGATATTTCCTTTGTAGTGAGCGTAGTCAGTCAATTCTTGAATTCACCACGAAAAAGTCATTGGGATGCCGTCATTCATATCCTACAGTATATTAAGAGTGCTCCAGGGATAGGGCTGCTATATAAAAAGAGAGGAGAAGGCATGAGCATTGTTGGCTATTCTGACGCAGATTGGGCAGAATGTCCGGATGAAAGGCGGTCCACCTCTGGCTACTGTGTGTTCGTTGGCGAAAATCTCATCTCTTGGAAAAGTAAGAAACAATCAGTCGTAGCCCGCTCAAGTACAAAATTTGAATATAGAGCTATGACATTAACGGTGTGTGAGTTAATTTAGGTGAAACATTTGCTGAAGGAACTTGGGGAAAATTACTCTCAGCCTATGAAGTTAATAGTGATAACCAAGCAGCAATGCATATTGCAACCAATCCCGTCTTCCATGAAAGGACTAAGTACATTGAAGTCGATTGTCACTTTGTAAGGAGTAAAGTGTTAGCTAAGGAGATTGTTACGTCACATGTCAATTCAAATGACCAGTTAGCAGATCTCTTTACTAAATCCTTGAGGGGTCCTCGTGTAGAGTACATTTGTAACAAGCTGGGCACGCATGATATTTATGCTCCAGCTTGAAGGGGAGTGTTAGTAGTATAAATATGGTAATAGAGTTATGGTAATAGAGTTATGACAATAGAGTTATGGTAATAGAGTTATGGTAATTCTCCATTATGGTAAGTGGAGAAATAAGAAACTTTGTATGTTATAAATAGGGTCAAATACACAATATGTATTAAGTCATTCTCTTCAATTCTAATGCCTTATTTCTTTCAACATAATTGATGGTTGAAGGCCATTATTAGAGAAGTTTCTGCTTTTTTTTTCCCTCTCCTATTCATTATTTTATTACTTAATCTGATAATAAATAATTAAATTCTGTGGAAACCACTTGATTCACTTATCTTTAAGAGGGTCCGTAATCTGTATTCATTTGTAATGGTACTGCCTAAGCATATAAAAGAGAAAACTACTTGTGAATTCGATTTTTTTATGTAAAGGCTAAGTTGTACATGGTCAGAAGAATATAGCTGATCACACTTGTTTCAAGTTTGCAATAGCAATGGTTTTTCATAGCTAAATAGACATGATGGTTCTACATTAATAATCATTTTGGATATGCATGTAAAACTGCTACAAAATCTCAATTTCACCATGAACAATTACAAGCCTTTAATCAACAGCAGAACAGGAAATGGAACTCTCACCTTTGAAAGTTCTAACTCTTTTACTTTTTAGCATGCTCTCTGTGTTCCCGAAGACTTCAACTTCAACTTTCTATGGATCGACCAATTATGTGAAACACAAGAAATATGATTCAGCATAAATTCAAATATTCACATATGTGCATCTATATGTATAGAAAAGATATATGACTTATACTTGCTTGTACACATCATATGGATAATACATAAGTTTGATCAAACTCAATAAAATCTTAGCATACCCATTGTTCCCCCAAGTTCTATCCCATGAGTTCTTTACTATTACATATATTGTCCTATTGGCATATCCAAAACCAATAACAAGAAGGGCATGAATGCCTACACACGGTTCGAATGGATCTACTGGCCCAAAATATATCCCCCAAAAGAATGAAAAAAATATTATAATTTATTTTTGAAAAAAATTTTGAAATCAAAAATAATATCATCAACACCAAACCTCTCCTCTAAAATCACAAAAAGCATTATGAACTTCGAACACAAAACATATCGACCCTTCCTTTATGGTGTTGTATATTTGCTCTCTATTGAGATTGTTAGGATCGAAAGTGTCAAAGTGGGTGATGTTATATCTAGGCACCTGAGAAGTTAACATTAAACATTAAAAGGAATAAGTATATATAACAAATTTAAAAAATTATTATGCTACATACTTTAGGGTCCAAAGCCTTGAGCTCTCCCTTTTCGCCAATGTAAGGATAATATTCCTTGATACATATTCCATCTACTGTTATGAATTTAAAAACATCAGCTAGTATCATAAGATAGCAACCATTTTTACCTAGCATAACACAAACTTCTGGAAACAGGGAAGGCATTTTGTCGATAAAGGGTTGCACTGCTATTTAGATATTGGCATCATTTTTTTTTTTTGGCAAGTCTAGTAGAAATCAAGTCTGTTACACTCATAGCACAGCAGCAACCTAAATATTAAACAATGGTACATCAATATATCAATATTTAAAATTACATTTCTTTTTAACTTACTGCAATTTTAAATTGCATATTTATTTTTAACTTACTACAGTTCTTTTGGTCCCAAACTGGAAAATAGATAATCTTGTGGGCAGCAAAATGTATTTGAATAAAAAAACAAAAAACTAAGTTAACAAACGAACTCTTTATGTGTAATTTGGGATAAAATAAAACAAATCAAATCAAGACTTGATGGACAAAAAAAGACAAGGGTTTTATTACAATGATCATTCAAATGAAAAAATTAATTAAAAAAAATTGTACTTATATTGTTCTTCAATCAAATTTTCCTTCCATAAGAATGGATAAACAGTGAAGCCAATAAAGCTAAAATTCTTGACAAGTATTATTTTTCTGGGAAAAAAAATTTGCAGCTAGATTTTCTCTTTCCCACGTGAAAGATATGAAAAAGCAAAATAAATAAATATACATAACCATCAGCAAGTATTACAACTCTCCCTAAATGTTACCATTACAGTTTCCCCCCCCTCCCCCGGCTGAGCTACAGGTTCACAAGGTTACGTGCACATGAAAGAAACTTGGTTCCTTAGATCCCAAAGAAAACTAACAAGGTTGCAAGCCATATATATTTAAATATTACCTCATATATATTTTCTAGTGCCATGTGAATTGTAGAAGAAGAAGAAGTAATAGTCAAGATGAACTACAAATAATATAACACACGGCCACAACTTTATGAGCTAACTTTGAGCACAATGGATATGGCACACACAAAGACAAATGAAAAGAAACTTACAATACTCTTTCCTTGAATTTCTTTTAATGGGCTTAGACCCGTGCTTGGGGAGAAATTGGGAGGGTTTCCTCTAGACAACTTGTGTTAATGTAACTTGGCTTTGTCTCCCTTGTTATTGAAAAAAAAAATTATAATTTTGGAACGAGTGTGATATTTTTGTCTGTAAAATGGTCAAAGACACACGAAAAGAAACTTACAATACTCTTTACTTGAATTTCTTTTAACGGGCTTGGACCTGTGCTTGGGGAGGAATTGGGAGGGTTTCCTCTAAACGACTTGTGTTAATGTAACTTGGCTTTGCCTCCCTTGTTATTGAAAAAAAATTATAATTTGGGAACAAGTGTGATATTTTTGTCCGTAGAATGGTCTTACTCACCTATGGTTTTTTGAACTTCTTGGTTGGCCCCTTCTACTGCTAGACCTATTGTATGTCCTATTAGTTCAACTTTTATTAGTTCAGCTTTTCTTTTTTCCTGTAATGTTAGACCTATTGTACGTCCTAGGAATTCAGCTTTTATTAGTTCAGCTTTTCCTTTTTCTTTGTCAGGTTCTTTTAATTTAGACATAGCAACATATATGAAGACATCCACTGCACCCAAGCAAAGTGGTGAAAAACATGGCAGAATCGCGCTAGAAAAATGTTCTATCTCTTGAGCACAATGGTAGTCATTCCACTCCTCTTTGAATGAAGAATAATGTTAATGCTTCAAATTTGGTTTTATGCAACTGTTTTCACATGAGAAAGCTTCAAATTCATTTAAGAAGAGCTCGATTTTTGCTGCTAAAAGGCATTGGATAATCCGCTATTGACTAGCGTGCAAAGACTTCACCTTACACAAATTTGGACTTGACCAGTGTGCAAAGATTTCACCTGAGACAAATTCAGAATCCCTGATCAATAGCAGATTATCCAATGCCTTTTAGCAACAAAAATCGAGCTCTTCTTGAAAGAATTTGAAGCCTCCTCATGTGAAAACAGTTGCATAAAACCAAATTTTGAAGCATTAATATTGTTCTCCATTCAAAGAGGAGTGGAATGACTACCATTGTGCTCAAGAGACAGAAAATTTTTCTAGCACGATTCTGCCATGTTTTCACAACTTTGCTCAGGTGTAGTGAATGTTAGGACCTAACAAAGAAAAAAGAAAAGCTGAACTAATAACAGCTAAACTATTAGGACACAATAGGTCTAGCAGTAGAAGAAAAAAGAAAAGTTGAATTAATAGGACGTGAAATAGGTCTAGCAGTAGAATGGGCCAAGCAAGAAGTTCAAAAAGCCAGAAGTGAGAAAGAACATTCTATGTACAGAAATATTATACTCATTCCAAAATTATAATTTTTTTAAATAACAAGGGATGCAAAGCCGAGTTACATTAACACAAGCCATTGAGAGGAAACCCTCTCAATTTCTCCCCAAGCACAGGTCTAAGGCCGTTAAAAGAAATGCAAGCAGAGAGTATTGTAAGTTTCTTTTCATGTGTCTTTGTGTGTGCCATCTCCATTGAGCTCAAAGTTAACATAAAGTTGTTGCTGTGTGTTCTGTTATTTGTAGTTCAATTTGACTATTACTTCTTCTTCTTCTTCTTCTTCTTCTACAATTCACATAGCGCTTGAAACTACATATGAGATAAGATTTAAATGTATGTTGTTTGCAATCTTGTTAGTTTTCTTTGGGATCTAAGGAACCAAGTTTCTTTGACATGAATGTAACTTTGTGAACGTGTAGCTTAGCCAAAAAATCCTGTAATGGCAGCATGTAGCGAGAGTTATAATGCTTGTCGATGGTTGTCCATATTTATTTATTTTGCTTTTTCATATCTTTTATTCGGAAAGAGAAAATCTAACTGCAATTTTTTTTCCAAAAAAACAACACTTGTCAAGAATTTTAACTTTGTTGGCTTCACTATTTATCCGTTCTTATGGAAGGAAAATTTGATTAAAGAACAACATAAGCACAACTTTGTGAATTAGTTTTTCATTTGGATGATCATTGTAATAAAACCCTTGTTTTTGTTTCGTCCATCAAGTCTTGATTTGCTTTGTCATATTTTATCTCAAATTACACATAAAGAGTTTGTTTGTTAACTTGGTCTTTTGTTTTTTTATTTAAGTAAGTTTTGTAGCGCGGAAGATTATCTACCTCCAATTCGGGACTAAAAGAACTAAAGTAAGTTAAAAATAGAAATGTAATTTTAAGTATTGGCATATTGACAGAATGATATTCATGTTACCTTTTATGCTATGAGTGTAGTAGACATGATTTCAACTAGCATTACTAAAAAAATTGATGGAATACCCAAATAGCAGTGCATCCCTTTATCAACAAAATGCCTTCCTTGTTTTCGGAAGTTTGTGTTATGCCAGATGAAATTGGTTGCTATCCTATGATACTAGCTAATGTTTTTAAATTTATAACAATGGATGGAATATATGCCGAGAAATATTACCTTTACATTGGCGAAAAGGGAGAGCCCAAGGCTTTGGACCCTAAAGTATGTAGCATAATAATTTTTTAAATTATATATATATATATATATATATATATATATTTCTTTTAATGTCCAATGTTAAACATTTCAGGTGCTTAGATATAACATCACCTACTATGACACTTTCGATCCTAACAATCTCAACAAAGAGCAAGTATACAACTGATAAGTCCAAAATACATTTTAAATCTATGATTATTTGTGCTTGATTTTGGTATTAGATGCTTTTTAATTGATGTTATTTCTTATATTTTGGCATAAATAGGCTTAGAAAAGAAGATGGAAGTGATATATATGGATTTAAGGGACTTTTGCACATGTTTGGAGCAGTTAAAATTGAATTTGCCACCTTGGAAGCGAGTCCGAAAGTTCTACACGGGATTGACCAAGTTTGACCGGGAATTGGAGATTACACGTTTCTTGAAGAGGAATTGTCAACCAAAAATAAGTATTAGTTCTAAAAGGAAAAATATTGGAAGAGTTTTATTTTGACAAGAATTAGATTTTTGGTTATTTACTTTTTTATTTTCATTAGCATTAAAAGAGTTTCCTTATCTGAGGGGACTCCTAGGTTAGATATTTTTCTATAAATTCTCTAGGGCACTACATAGGAATGATCGAAGCTTTTATTCATTATTTTTTTTAGCAAATATTTTTCTTTCTTCTAGGCGCCTAATTGTCAGATTTTTATCCTAGCCGGGGTTAATTCGAAGTTTATGGTTCTACAAAATTTGTGAGATCTAACTGATTTTCTCCTTTCGCTTTATTTTGGTATTTGTGTGTTTACTATTTTAAGAATTAATATTGTCTTGTGATTGTTTAATTTGCTGGTGATTATTCAATTACTTGATGATAAGCAGCCAAATAGATTAATTAATTAATCTAAAAATATTGGTAACCAGGTCTCCTGTGTAAACACATAATCTAATTGAGCGATTGCCGCGCGATAATTGACTTTTAGAATCAAGTCTTTCTAGAATCTAGTGTTGCCATTAGATAGACCATGCGGGCATCTCCGAGGGTTAGACCATCTAATAGGTAAGACGATAGTGGAAAAAATCGTAGGGGGTTTAAACTATTATCAATACTGAATGGAAAGATGAGGTTGTTAGGCCGTGCCAACGACCATAACTGATTTATCAAAATATGCGAAAGTCATCTTTGCATCTAGGATCAGATTTGTAGGCCTAAACGGAGAATATACCCTCGGCTAGGTAGTTTATCATTTAATTCTTTTTCTTAATTATCTTGCTTGATTTTAATTTGTTATTAGTTCTTTAGTTTTATTTATTTATTTAATTTTAATTATCGACCCCCCTTTCTTGTATTTTGCTTGTTCTTTCATCTTGGCATAAAAGAATATATTTTAAATCAATCCCTTTGAGTTCGACCCTTCTCACCACTATTGCAAATAGTGAGGTAAAGTAGAAACTTTATTTTTGATGGATTCGACACCCATCAAATTTTGGCGCCGTTGCCGGGGATTGGTGCGTTAATTTTCTTCTCTTTTTATGACCAAGTTAGATAGTACAGGTGATTTACAATTTTATCCAGAGATTGAAAGGACCGCAAATAGCTTGATGAAGGAAGCAAAGCTGTGGAAAATGCAAGAACTAGTCGGTACATCACAAGCGTCATCCGAATCATCGATTAAAGAAATTGAGCCGAAGCCGCCGGATAAAGCCTAGATGATTGGCTACGTCAAGCCTATGACTTTAAACAAGGGCGCTTATGGGAGGAAATCGATCCTTAGTCCCTGGAGTGTTCTTTTTCTTTTTTTTTTTTAGTTTTGATTTTTGCAAGTTTTCTTGATTTTAGGGTTTTTTATTTTTGTAATTTTTTATTATTTCTAGGAATTTTTATGTTATTTTTGGTCATCCTCTATTTTAGAAACTCTGATTATGGTCTAACAAAAATTTTACAGTGCTTCATGTTGATAGAAGATAGTCTCTAAGAAAAATTCAAGCAAAATTATGGCGTTTTATGGAAAAATAGTGCTGGAAGTTGAGGCGTGCCCACGCCTAATGCACAGGGGCTACTTTGAATAAACATCAAAGGTTAGATACGTTTTTTTTAATTCTCTTATGTCCTTTTTCCCCTCTTCTTCTTCTTTCTCCTCACGTCTCCACAACCAAACCCACCACTATAAACTACCATAACCACCACTCAAGTGCTTCAATCCTTCCACAAATCTCAACACCCACATTCAAAAACACATAATGGACAAGAAAAGCATGGTAAGAAAACCATAAAAATCAAACCCAAAAGCCAAAAAGAAAGTTTCAAGAAGCAAACCCACCACCATCATCCACCATTAAAGTGCCGCAAGAGCTTCAAATCTTCATCATATCCTCCAACCCACTTGCAAATACACATCATGGCCAAGAAAAAACAAACAAACAAGCATCCAAAAATCAACCCATAACATACAAGAACAAGGGACCAAGAGAGCCACCACCCATTGTTGTCGCGACGGCAGTCCGCCGCCATTGGAGTGCACCGGTGCACCTTCTCCGGCCACCAAAGTCCGTTATCTTAGTCTTTGCATGGTGAATCTCGGATTTAAGGTATTTCAAAATTTCTACTTGTCCCATACCTTTTTGGAAATTTTTACATGTTAAGACTTCAGGATTTTTGGTTTAATAGCTACTGTTGGTGAACTTTGTGACAATGTTAGTTGAGTTCCATATTTTTTTGCAATTGAAATCATGCTTATTTTGAGTTGTGCAGAGAGAAATTTTCTTGCAAATTTGTTCATGAGGAAACTTATGGGAAAAAAAAAGACAAAGATGGGTTTGAAATTTTGGTTGAGAATATTGGTTGGAAATCCTTTGTTGATATTAATCGGTCCTGCATATTTTGAACATTCTAAAGAGTTTAAGTCAATCTGTCACTTTGAGGTGTATTTTGAGATATTATAGTGTGACTAATTTTTGGTTGTTGGGAAAGGAATTCAATTGTCCAATTGGGTTTAATCTTGCATTAGGTTGTCTTGAGAAAGAACAAGTTAAATCTGAGCCTCACTTGGAAAATTTGTGATTGTCCTACTAACTGTTATATCTCAAAAGATTTGCATCTAAATTTGAGTTGTGTAGGGCATTTTATGACACATTGAGGTTTGAAATGAAAAAAAAGGAGAAGAAAGAAAATTCCTTGTTAAAATATTGAGTCGATTTTTTTTTGGTTGATGGGTATTATGTTTAGTTTATCAATCAATGGGTTTAATTCAGCTATGAGTTTCATTGAGGATAAATATGCTACTTTTGATGCATTCCTGCATATCCATTTTAACATCCTTGATGATTTTCGAGATGTGATTTGAATCATTTTATATGCTTTGGATTTGCAATAAAAGAGGAGGAAGGTGTCGCTTCTTTGTTTTTGCAGGTCCAAACACCTCTAGCACCTCAACCCTCCAATTGCCTCACACTCACCCTGGCGAAATTTCAGGGAAGTTCTCGTCCTTTCTTTTTCTTTTTCTTTTTTTTTGTTTTATTTTTTTATTTTCTTTATTTTATTTTTTTTCCCCACATTGAGGACAATGTATGTTTTAAGTGTGGGGGAGAGTGTATTTCTTATCTTTTTTTTTTTTTTTTGCAAAAAAAGAAAAGAAAAAGAAAAAAATATGCTCAATTGTGTTAAATCTTATTTTTTTTAAAAAAAAATCAAGGTTTTCATATTCAAGAAGCTTGAATTGGTTGCAATTGTAAGTTCGTACATGCGATAAATCCATCCCCTTGGTATTTAGTTGCCTTTGATAGTTGCTTTGAACACAAAGTGCTTGAACCTTGCTTAATTTCTACTTGGGCTTAAAAGATTGCATGTATTTAAATTGGAAACCAATGTTTAGTTTGAGTTTGATGGGTGCTTGCCTTGATTTATTTTTTGTGGTAAAATTGTGAAAAGTGAGTGCCTAGGAAAGTCATGTAGGGGTTGAGTCCACTCCTGCGAAAGTTTGTTGTAAAGTGTTGTGTAAATGTGAAAAAAAAGGGGTGTAAAAATGAAAAAAAGATGAAAAATCTAGAAAAAAAAAAAAGAGAGAAGAAAGCAAAAGAGAAAAAGCGCCTTTATTCTTAAAAAGTTTGGCCCACAATGGGACCATGAAATCAAAGTTATGTAAGCAAAAGTTGTGTTGTGGAATTTGAATTGTAATGATCATGAACGTGAGCAGTTGAAGTAGACCGGCTTTCCGGCAGCTGGGCCTAGGTACGAACTTGTTTTTCCTGAAAAAAGTTGCACATCAAGGCAGGTGCTTTTGATTTCTCTTCTTTGCATTGGTATAATCATACTTTGGCTATAATCTTGTCTGTGCTATAATTGGTGCAATGTTCATTTACCTAATGTTTGGGTGCTATTGGGGTAACTTGTGCATGTGGTGTACTTGTTTTGTCCTGCTAAATCCAGCTTACTTTTGATTTCCTCTTCGAGTTTCAATGAGTTATGGTGGAAAGATTTTTGAAGGGTTGTGTGTCAGTTTGCTTTGTGAGGAGTTTGGGCTATTTTTGAAGTTCGGTGGAATTTTCAATAAACCATAACTAGGGCCATGAATTTCAAAGGCCATGTTTTTCTTGGAAAATGCTTGTTTTGAGGAATTCTTTTGATGAAAAGTTGGGTTTTTGAGAAAATTTTTGTTGAGTCAAGTCTTGTTGTTTGAAATTGCTGCAATTGTCTTTGAGATAAGATGCATTCTTGTGTTTGAAAGATGAAGCATTGCAAGTTGATACGGAGAGAAAAATAGCTTGTTTTTTTGTGTTTGGAAAGAACTTTTGGATTGGTTGTTTGATGCGGCATGCTTTAACTAGTTATGGATGAATGACTTGTGTTGAAAACCAGATTTTGAATTGATTTATTCTTGTATTGAATAATGAAGAAGTTTGGGATAATTGTTGGGAGCTCAAGTTTGTTAAGATGATTGTGAGGTTTAGAGTGGAGTGTTGCGTGTTTTTACATGTTCTTTGTGAACTGTGTTTCATGAATTGAGTTACTGGAAGTTTGATTTTGAAAAGAAAGTTACAGGAACATTGGTTTTATGCTTGAAAATGTTGCATTATTTTATGAATAGGCTTGCTCTTGGGTTTGGGAAAGCTAAAATCTAACTTCGCAAACAATCCTGCATGTGAACTCTATGTTTTTAACTGGTTTCATGCTTGAGGGCAAGCATGGTCTAAGTGTGGGGGGATTTGATAAGTCCAAAATACGTTTTAAATCTATAATTATTTGTGCTTGATTTTGGAATTAGATGCTTCCTAATTGATGTTATTTCTTATATTTTGGCATAAATAGGCTTGGAAAAGAATATGGAAGTGATATATATGGATTGAAAGGACTTTCAAACGTGTTTGGAGCAGTTAGAATTGATTTTGCCACCTTAGAAGCGAGCCCGAAAGTTCTACGCGGGATTGACCAAGTTTGACCGGGAATTGGAAGATTACACGTTAATTGAAGAGAAATTGTCAACTAAAAATAAGTATTAGTTCTAAAAGGAAAAATAATATTTTGGAAGGGTTTTATTTTGGCAAGGATTAGATTTTTGGTTATTTACCTTTTTATTTTCATTAGCATTAAAAGAATTTCCTTATCTGAGGGGACTCCTATGTTAGATATTTTTCTATAAATTCTCTAGGGCACTACGTAGGAATGATCGAAGCTTTTGTTCATTATTTTTTTCAGCAAATATTTTTCTTTCTTCTAAGTGCCTAATCATCAGATTTTTATCCTAGCCGAGGTTAATTCGAAGTTTATGGTTCTACAAAATTTGTGAAATCTAATTGTTTTTCTCCTTTCGCTTTATTTTGGTATTTGTGTGTTTACTATTTTAAGAATTAATATTGTATTGTGATTGTTTAATTTGCTGGTGATTATTCAATTGCTTGATGATAGGCAGCCAAATAGATTAATTAATTAATCTAAAAATATTGGTAACCAGGTCTCCTGTGTAAACACATAATCTAATTGAGCGATTGCCGCGCGATAATCGACTTTTAGAATCAAGTCTTTTTAGAATCTAGTGCTGCCATTAGATAGACCATGCGGGCATCTCCGGGGATTAGACCATCTAATAGGTAAGACGATAGTGAGAAAAATCGTAGGGAGTTTAAACCATTATCAACACTGAATGGAAAGATGAGCCTGTTAGGCAGTGCCAGCAATCATAACTGGTTTATCAAAATAAGCAAAAATCATCTTTGCATTTAGGATCAAATTTGTAAGCCTAAACAGATAATACACTCTCGGCTAGGTAATTTATCATTTAATTCTTTTTCTTAATTATCTGGCTTGATTTTAATTTGCTATTAGTTCTTTAGTTTTATTTATTTATTTAATTTTAATTGTCAAGATTCTATTGAGTTTGATCAAACTTATGTGCTACCTATATGATGTGTACAAGCAGGTATGGGTCATATATCTTTTCTATACATATATATGCACATATGTGAATATTTGAATTAATGTTGAATTATATTTCTTTTGTTCCACATATTCAGTCAATCCATAGGAAGTTAAAGTCGCCAAAAACATAAAGAGCATTCTAAAAGTAAGAGAATTAGAACTCTTAAAGGTGAGAGTTCCGTCTCCTGTTCTGCTGTTGATTAAAGGCTTGTAATGGTTTTGCATGCATATCCAAAACGATTCTTAATGTAAAACAATCGTGTCTATTTAGCTCTGAAAAACCGTGCTATTGTAAACTTGAAACAAGTATGGTCCCCTGTAATTTGATCAGCTTTTACCATTCAAACACGGCGCAATCAAATTATCCTACAACATAGAAATTACATTGAAATCAGCAAAGGAATATGGAGCAAAACATATTCTCCAGAAATAAAGGCGGTAATTGAACCACGCAAGGGCCGAACATGCCTATATTCAAGTGGCATTTAATAAGGCGTACTGTCTATCAATTAGATATGCATGCAACTCATTCAGGTAAGGAGCATCAGCATCACCCTACAACAATTTAATGGACAAAAAAATAAGTGTGCGAGCTGGCGTACTTTTGCATGAAAAATATGGCAACATCAACACACAGAAGATAATACAAACACACCTAAAGCGTCTTCTTATTCGGTAGATACGCAGTGGTGTTGACAATCCTCATAAGTTCCCTATCAAACAGGACAAATATTCTATTTCTAGTTTCATCTGATACCCACAGTTCCACCTTAAATCTAATAATAGTAAAGCAAACAATTGATAAGAATCAAATTACTGAAATTCGGCCAACAGTCAAAGTGTACTGCCTTATGTATAGATGTGCATGTACATAACTTCATATAAACAGATAGAAAACCGTGTAACCCCAGGCAGAAAATATGGTACAATACCTTGGAATAGCAGTTGGTACAACAGAGTCACAGTTATCACACCAATTGTGCCTATGCTTGACACCAACCTTGTAATGACACTTAAGGCATGACATGTAACACTAGCCACGGTTGTATAGAATGGACTGAATATAACCAACAAGAACATAATGCCCCACCTAAGTGAAAATTGAGTTAACAATGCAGTTGTAGTAGAATAAAAAATCACAAAAACTCACATACAATATAGAAGGCAAAAGACAAATGAAAGATGGAAAGTGGAATGCGACAAAAAGGGAAGTTCAATATATACCTTTATAGTAGCCCTCGATTTGGTAATTGGTTTGAATTTTCACGGCTGACAAGACACGTTAGATGCCAAGTGGACCTTTGGCACCGGAAGCTGACTCTATCATCATGACCCAAATGGATTAGCAAGGCATATGCTGCAAGTAATTAGCGTAAATTAGCAAAAACGAAGTAAGACTGCAAGAGAGACCCTATGCTAGGCAGGCCAATAAACATTATGGAGAAATATGCCTCTAAAAGAGGGAAAAAATATCGAGATCAACAATAAATAAGTGTAGAGTATTGTTTGCTCTTCTCTACTACCTCTGGAGCCTGGGGGTCGACAAGGATCTTCGAAGCATAGAAGGAGTTGGTGATCTGCATTTGGCCTGCAATAGACATAAACACTCAGTAACACTCAGTTATGCAACACAACAATTATATTGCTCGTCTTTACGTCAAAAATACAATTAAGAAGCAAAATATATATATATATATATATATATATGAAGAAGGAAAGTGAAAGGCAACAAATTCAGTACCCTGATAAATTTTGAGCTTGACCAACATAATGACAATAATTATAGGAATAAGAGGGGGAGAAGCCATGTATTCAACTATTTGATTAGCATAGTCCATCTATAACATGCAAGGCAGCCTAGTATTGTTGCCACCAATGCAAGTACTGAAGTTAGAGGATTCATAAATATGACATGCGCAGTTACCATGAAAGCTAACGATGAAAGAAACATAATGCTGCTTATGTTTCATCTTGGAGATGCAGGTCAAGCATTCATGTCCACCTGCTATTAAACAAGGTATCCACCACTGAACCAATCCCCACTAGTTCTCCAATCCACCACTGAACCAATCCCCACTAGTTCTCCAATAATATCTAACACAAAGCAAATCCAAAAACATGAACCGCATCATTTGACAAATAAAGAACACAAGAAAAGAGCAAATATAATCATATTTAACACTAACCAAGGCAACCGGTGGGATCGACCCTATGCAATGCAATCGAGGAAAAGGGTACGAAGTTGTAGTGGTACTAAGGCAGTATAGGTGGCCTAATTTTTGTCACTGTAGTGTATGTGTAAAAATAGAAACGATGGGCATTCGGCATAATATGCAAAATTATCACTGTTGCTACCCAAAGAGAAATGTACTATATTATAGCAGTCCCCTTCTCTAAGTACACTCTGGAGTTGATCCTAGTGAGATGTCTTCATTGATATCTAAACTCTGTCACCCTATGCCACATAAGATAGACTGGATATAAAATCATGATAAAAATAACATTAACCACACACGGAAACAAACATTGTACACAGCGTATGGCAAAGGAAGCTACACATACCCTCTTATCCAAGAGAAGCATGTCAACACCAATGCACAAACCCGAAATATCGAAATGCATCATGTTCCATAATCGAGCTACACGAACATTCATGCGGGAGAACTAATTTGAAGATTCCAAATTACCTCGAAACACAATTTCGTCGGTCATATTGCACACTGGACAAACAGATTGCGTGGAACCGTCCATAGGTAGGATCAGCAGACATAAAATCACATATATTAGTAAGGAGCAAATTGATGACATAGCAAACGACATGTATAAATAATATGTACAAGTAACAGCAAACAAAGGGTAAGTAATAATGGAAAATTGAGCAAATTGATGACATGCAACTACACGTATAAATAAAATATATATATATATATATATATATATATATATATGAGTAAAAGCAAACAGATGGAAAGTAATCGTATAACAGGCAATCAATGGCGATAGGTGAAATATAATCATTACACATCATAAATATTCCAAGAATAGACATATAGCCATGAATCTATTGCAATTGGTAGCATACAAAGACAAGAAGCACATCATAGTGCAGGAGGACAATTTACAACTGAGAAATTGACAAAATTAAAGCACATGCAACACTAAGCAACCTATAGTACCTTAGGATTACCCATACACTACCTAACCCAGGCATGCAGTGAGATGACATAGACACAAACAGTGGAAATACTAACATCACACGAAACCACAAAGGCAAAAACAAAGCGAAGAAGCACGAAATACGACAAAACAAAAAGGATTCACCTTGTAGATATGTGTACCGGGGTAACTTACAGAGGTTTAGTATGTGGATTAGCAAGTGTTTGCTTGCGAAGAATGCGACATGTCGAGCTTAAGCAGATTGCGAAATCTTTACATTATACCAATGACACTTTACCAAAAATTACCACATGGCATACAAAATCAACAGAATAAGTGGAGGTGTTAGGTAATTAGGAAAGAAGATGACAAAGCTTAAAGATCCACTAAGCAGAAGCAGCATCAAAATTCCTAATTTCTAAACTCATGGTGCTAGGGTTTGCTGTGGAAAACAACATTTTCTCCGTCTACTTTTTCGCTTTTTTTTTGGCAATAAAAACCACATTGCGTATGAAATCTTTAAATATGCAGTAAATTATATATATATATATATATATATATATATTTGCAATTTGGTTAATACACTTTGATAAACATAATAGACTATATCAGTTGGATCATTGTAACAGAATTTGATATTAGACGAGTTCTTATTTTATATTACTACATGACTTTTATTAAATTTCCAATCACAGGAAAATGTATTTTTGAAACTCATTCAATTGAAAAGCTTCTATCCCAATTTATAAATTTATCCAAATATTACAATATATTATAATAAATGTATTATTTGAATCTACATGTATATATCTTTAAATACATTTTTATGTTTAATAACAATAGTTATGTCGTTGAATACTACTAGTATTTCACTTTTCCAATTCACTATATATATATGTGTGTGTGTATATATGTATATATAAATGTGTGTTTATATATATATGTATGTATATATACACACACACCCCATATCCTTCTAGCCCAATATTACATTACATTTCGTTTTTTCAGATTTTTTCATTTTTATATCTTATTCAGGTTATAGGATTATCAAAGGATCCCAGCTTTTTATTGTAATTCATATTATAGCATATGCCATTTATGTTTGATTTAATTAGTTCAATTAAGAGCTTTATTGATTATCCTTTCACTTTGATGAAAAAATATATATGTTCAATTATAATTTTAGTACATCAAATTATATTAGATCACATCCCGTGCAACGCATGGACTTTCACCTAGCGTCAATCTATTTGACGCATTCTAACTTTAATTGCAGTCCACCATAATACGCATTGTATTTATAGCTTTACCATTATCATCTCTCTTATGAAATTATAATATTATAATTAAATGAAACGAAAATATAAACCACATACTTGATACCCGAGGAAGTAGGAACTCTGGGCGCAAACAAATAGGCATCTCTGAGTATGCACACATCTCATACAGCAATCTCACTGGCCACAAATATACAATCACGGGGTAATCATTTTGTTACTGAACAAAAAGTTGATTAAATAAAGAAGGGTACCACTACAAACTGTTCAAGTAGGATTAGAAAAAACACATAAACACGGTGTAGATCCAAACATAGCTCCTCCCTAATTAAAGAAAATCTGCACCCACAGGTGGGTAAGCAGGGAAATTATTGTATTTTGATTGGATTCGTTTGTTCGTAGGGCTATTTACTCGATTCCCGCGATTCTTGGAACACCCTCCAATGAGGAATTTCAGATGCCTGGAGCCAAAAGACTGATGCCGAACTCTTTGAACAGTCAGAAGCGAATCCTTTTGACGTCAGTTTCAGGGACATTGATGTCGTTCCCATTACCACTTTGTATTGAGCTTTTTTGCCCAGGTACCTGCACCAAAAAGATGTACACATGTTTTCACCGACATGAAACAACTTTATAATTCAAACTGAATGAATAAATTGGCAGGAAGGAACGGTTAGTCTAACCGCACATAGCCATTATAGATCACATGTGGTAGGAGGCGCTGGGAGATATCAAATTAATGACGTTTACATTCTCTAACAGTTTCAAACTTATAAATGAACTATAACCAGAACTCTCTTACCAAACCATCCCATTAATTTTACTATTGTTGGCGATGCTTGCGTTCCCAACAAGACAATAATCATCGTGTTGTCCGGGGGGATGGGGGGTTTAAAGTATAGTGGAGTTAGTGAGCAAGGAAGACCTACATTTTCATCAGGAACAACTGCATATCTCTCAGCAGGTGAGACCCAAGTTTTGCCTGCTAAAACAAGCCACAGCAACTTTTTGAGAAGGTTAAGATAATAATAACAAATAATAGACACAGATAGGTCAGTATGCATATCACCTGATGATAAATCAACTTTGGAAGCCTCCATAGGCTGGCCACTTGATCCATCAACGCTCAACACCTCTATGATCTTTGGGACATTTCTTCATAATTTTAAATGATGTTAAGTGAATTGTTTCAAAACTAAGACACCATTCGTATATGTTTGTTTCTCAGTTTGCTAATTAGAAAGAGTACGAATCATTTGCAGAAGCTAGATTATACACAATGCAATTGGGCACAATACAGTAAAGCAATTGTCTCTCTGAGAAATCAGGCAAAGTATTGAAAGATTATATCTCTGCAAACACGAGTACAGAAGCTAGAAGTATTATAAGACCAGGAAGTTTAAAGACGAAATCAATCTCAGAGAATATCAAGAAAATTTCTAGATAGGATTAGATAAGGAAATGGCACAGGAACTAGTTACCAAATGAATTGGAATATGATTAAAAGATCAGATAATTTGGAATTAAGAAGTTCTTCAAATACAGTACTGAGGGTGGCCATTTTCGTCCTAGTAATGGATCTCACTCAAGATAGCAGACTCAGCTAATTCTTTAAGAAGCCAAAGCCAATCAGCAGCATAAAAATCAGTAACAATAAGTGATAAGAAAACTCTTTTTTCCCCAAAAGCATCCAAGTCAATGGTCCTTAGAGAAGGAGGGGACAAAATACAAAAGATCAACTTAATAGCCAAAAAAAAAGGAATTCCGTGCAAAGTTCTAAAGATATGAAATTTACTTAAAATACGTCCTCCGAATTGGATCCTAGAGTTGACTATTTAAGGAGCCTCAACCCGAGAATCACTTAAAACACTTCAAATTTTAGAGGAGCTGCACTGAATATAAGTGAACTGCCAAGTAGCAAACAAAAGTATTAATCTGCCATGAAATTCGCTCGCTAGAAAGATATTTTATAGGTATTTTTAGTATCTAAATCCTTCTTATTTTTTTTCCCAAAATAAATGCCCTTTGAATCAATAAAATGCTACTTATGATAACAGCGACAGTTTTTCAGTTGTGCGGCAGGCACTACCAAATAAAGATGCATATCCTAATAAAGAGTTGGAAAATGTAAGTCTTCCAGTATACATTTCAACCAGCAATATATTCCAATTTTGGAGATATAATTTCTTTTTTTTTTTTTAATATATAAAGTGAGACCAAAGCTGAATAAGCAAGTCAGAGGCGAATTTTAGAAGAATGAGAAAGCTGTAAAATAGTGAAAGTTTCCGAATCTCATGCAACACTATGATAAATTTTTTTTAGACAAGCAAATGATGTTGAATATTCAACTGTAGGAAAGAAGACTTTGGGAAGGACAAAGAAGTGCCTTTCAGATGATGTTTAATATTTTGACCTTCTTAGTTCACACATCCATTATGAAGAGCAAGCTCAAGATATTCACTATGATCACTTAATATTAGGTAAAGCGCAAAATGGATTGTCATAGATGATGGCAGATAGCTAAAAGAAACTCCCTGGTATTTGGAGGTGTCTCACTTTATGAGTATTGTAAAACATCCTGCCCTAAATATCTTGGAATTCCTTGAATCATTGCAAGAAACCCCTCATAACTCCACATGATTGATTTATAACATAATTTTTGGGGGTGAGAACAGTAGCATCACTCAAGTACGAGTATCGTAAAACATCCTTCCCTAACAATCTTGAAATTCCATGAAAATGGTTATACCTTTGATTTGAATGCATTTCAGTTCCTTATCCTAAGTGATACTAATGATATTTCCATGCTTTCTGTTTATCAGTAAATCTCAACTTCTATAATGATCCAAAGATGTCCCAATAAGTACATACCATCAGCTGGTGAATTGTGAAAATGTTAGATGAGGCCTAGGTATAACAAACAAGAAATTTAAGCAAAGAGTAAATTGCATGAGGAAGAGTATAATATCAATCATTTCTGAGCCATTACCGGTCGGCAGAGTCTCCATGGCCAAGTTGTCCATTTGTACCTCTTCCCCAAGAGAAGACATTGTGCCTTTCAGTGACAGCAAGTGTGTGCCTCCAACCGCAAGAGATCTGAACTACTTTCTGCCAATTTATCAAAAGTTTGAAACATATCACCAACAAATAGATGTCAATTTGGTGAAACAACCTTTCAGAATTTTGATAAGAAGTTATGCCCTCTTCTTAACCAAAATATAACTAGAATATAAGAAGAAGAAAGTACTTGATCCTGAGGAAATCTAACTTGTACAGGTGAGCAATGATCGTGGCTGTCACCAACACCAACTTGTCCAAACTGTGCACATCAAGCCGCAGCAACCAATCATCAGGAGCAGTTATTAGAACTCTAATCTAATGAAATAAACCTGATGAAAGAAAATAGATATAGCGGCCAACATTTCAATCAAAATTCTATATTTAGAACCCAAATGGTAGAAAATTGAATGATATTAAGGTATTGATAAGTATTATGGTTCTGCAACAAAAGATAAGAAATTAGACAATTATTAACCTTAAGGTATTACTACAGGTCAAGTTAGTTACATCTAAGCCATCTGGTAGATTAAGTAAAAGCTCAACCAGGTGAGTTACTCATTTTACCATAAAAATAATGAATTAGGATGTGAAGGTCAACCTAGCTAGGTAGCTTTAAACACACTCCGATGCATGGTGCTCCATACACACCTTCATGATGATATGCTTACGGTCTTTTCTTAAAACCATGTGCAAGACTATTTGCAACTAAAGAGAGTAAACAAGGGTATGCACATTACTGCATGTATGAGCAGCAAAACTGCATATACAAACAATATACATTTTCTGATTCTTAAAATCTCATAAATCTGTGATTTGTGGCTTGGAATACATCATGTGAAATGTATGCAATAAATATTAGCTTGTCCAGATACCAACATTGATCTTATTAGCATCATTCTTTACTTCTGATAGGAGACCAACCAACACGTGAAGTACAAGTCACGGGCAAAAACAACAAGAAACCATTTAAACATGTATCTGGTAGAGTGACCAAGCAAAAGCTACCTAAGACATGTTAGAGTGTAGGAGAACTTAGTTCATAGCCAGCTATAAACAGAGAATAATAGCCAGCTGTTGTTATTGTAACTAACTGCATGTGCTTGTTGTGTGTTAGTTATAGTCAGTGACAGCTCAGCAGTTAGTTATAACTGCTTATAGAAGGCTCTAGAATGCAGGAACTTTTGTCTATAAATAGATGTATCCTGTACACTTACAGTTAATGAAATAAGCAATGCTTTCTCAAAATTCTCTCTGCCTTTATCTTAACATGGTATCAGAGCCAATTAAGATCCGAGAGGTTTTTTTTCCCGAAGCTTCAAGCTCAAGCTTCCATGGCGGCCCAGCATCTTTTCTTCATCAAAATTTTCAGTATTCATCAATTTCATCTTTCGATTGTATTTCATATGTTTGCCTAGCAATTCTTCATCATTTCTTTCATTAATCTTCAACATCTCTTCATTTTTCACCTAGGGTTTTCTACATCTACAAATCTATAATTTCAGCTGCAATTTTGCTCTCCCAGCTGAGAAAATTCATCATTCTACTTTATTCAGGATTGCGATTCATCTTATAGAATCTTTTTTGCAATCTCCACATCAAATCTCACATTCTCTTCACTTCTCATTTTTGGCAAAACCCTAGCTTCATGGCTTTACCTTCAGATGAGTCACTGCCTTTAGGAAGCAACTGTTGCAACATTTTCAAGCATTTGTTACAATCAAACTAGATGATCAGAATTCCTTGTTCTGGAAGACTCAATTTAAGTCTCTTCTCAAGGCTTCAGGACTTCTTAATCATGTTTTGGTTCATGTACCATGTCCAGATCCACTTCTGAGGCATGCTGATGGATCATTTACTCCAAATCCAGAGTTTACAGCTTGGATGACAACTGATCAGTATCTCAAGACCTGCTTCTATGCAGCAGTCACTCCTACTATCTTCTCTCTTATACACCAGCTTTATACCTCCACAGATATCTGGACAACTATTGAGAAAAGGTTTCAAACATGTAGCAGAACACATATCTATCAGCTGAGACATAAACTTCATCACATAACAAAGGTTCCAAAACTATGCAAGCCTAGATTGATGAAGTGAAATCTCTTACTGATGCCTTAGCTGCCGCTGGTGATAATCAAAGAGAAAAAGATATTGTCTATTATGTTCTTCAAGGTTTACCTACTGCCTTTGATTCCATTAGGAACACTATAAGAGTAAGGCCTGAACCAATCACTCTTCTTGAATTGTCTAGTCTACTGCTTAATGAAGAGCTGAATTTGTCCTTCAATAATAAACTCAATATTGGTGAATCACCTATTGTCAATACTTCACAAGACCTCCACACTGCTCTCTATGCCTCTTCTAACAATCAGAGGGGCAGAGGCAGAGGTAGGGGTTTTAACTTCACTGGTAGAGGCAGAGGAGCTAGCTCTTCTCAATCAGCTCAATCTACTCTATCTTCTGGTTCAACTACTTCCAAAATCATCTGTCTAATATGCGGTAAGCCAAACCACAATGCATTACAGTGTTGGCATAGATTTGATGGGGACAATTACTATTATGTCAAGCCGGAACAAACTGCTTACACTGCTCAAGTGCAACAACCTACTACATCCTCTTCTGCAACAAGCCCATCTCAGTCATCTTGGTATCTTGACTCAGGAGCTACTAATCATGTTACACATGACATAACTCAGGTTCAGAATCCTCAGCCTTATGTCACTGTGGGCAATGGAGCTACTATTCCTATTCAGAATACTAGTTCTGGTATTCTCTCAACTAAAACTGCTAAATTTCTTCTGTCTTATTTGTTTTATGTGCCTTCCTTGTCCTCCAATCTTTTATCTGTTCATCAATTAATCAAAGATAATGACTGTACTGCTATTTTTAATACTAAGGAGGTCATCATCCTGGACAACAAATCCAGTTTGGTAATGTTCCAGGGCCCCAATGAGCAAGGACTTTATCCAATTTCTTCCAATTTTTCTACATTCAAGTCTTTATCCTCTCACAGTACTGCAGCTCTTCACTGTGTTTGCACTAACTCTGAAGCTTCTGAAGACAGGACTTGGCATCTTAGACTAGGTCATCCCTCACAACATGTTTCTAATGTCATTGCTTCTTGTACACATAGGCAGTTGAACTACTCTACAGAGCATTTTAATGATTGTGCTGTAACTAAGTCACATAAGCTTTCTTTTTCTGTTTCTGCTACTCAATCTTCTAAGCCTTTTGAATTGATACACTCAGATGTATGGGGTCCTTCCCCAGTTGAATCATGTATGAAATACAAGTATTATGCTGTTTTCATGGATGATTTCACTAGGTTTATGTGGATTTACCCTCTACACTACAAAAGTGATACTTACAATGTTTTTGTCAATTTTCATGCCATGATTACTAATCAGTTTCAAGCACAAGTTAAAATTTTTAGGTCTAAAAATGGTAGGGAATATGTAAACCACAATTTTCATACCTATTTTCAGAATTTAGGAGCCATACATCACACTTCATGTCCTCATACACCTGAGCAAAATGGCAGAATTGAAAGGAAACATCAGCATCTCATACAAACTACTCTTGCCCTTCTTAATCATAGTCATATGCCTACCCAATATTGGATGGAAGCTCTTGCTACAGCAAACCATCTTATTAACACGCTACCAACTTCTACTCTTCAAAATAAGTCACCATTTGAACTTCTTTATGGCACAAGTCCTGACTATAGTGCTCTGAGAGTGTTTGGTTGTCTATGTTTTCCATGGCTTAGGCCATACACCTCACATAAACTAGAAAACAGGTCAAAACCATGTGTTTTCTTAGGTTATTCCTCCACTACAAAAGGTTATAAATGTCTAGACTTAGAAACAAACAAAATATATCTATCTAGACATGTCAAATTTGTGGAGAACACATTTCCTTTTGCTGCTAAGTCACATAATTCAGCCATTTCATCAATGGAAAATCTATTTTCTCACTTTCCATCCTGCCAGTCCTGCTCACATTTTAGTGCATCTTCAGAGTCTCAAACACTGCCTACATCACATTCATCATTCCCAACTTCTGCATTCCCAACTTCTGCACCTCCAGTTATATCAAATTCTGAGATGTCTTCTTCACAATCTTCTCATACAAATCCTGTAGGGTCTGATATTAACTTTCCATCTCCTACACAGCAGAGTGACACTTCAAATTCTATCAGTTCTTCCTTCAACTCCATTATAATTCTTCCTCTGACATGATTGGTACATCTTCTCCTTCTACTCAGACAAATCATGGACCTGTTAATTCTCATCCTATGCTTACAAGATCAAAAACAGGCTCTCTTCCACCTCTATTATATCCATTGCATTCCCTGACTCTTGTGCCTGCTGAGACTGAGCCTGCTACATATAAGGAGGCTTCTAGATATTCATGTTGGCAAAAAGCTATGCAAGAAGAGTTTCAGGCTCTGCAACAACAAAAGACCTAGACTCTTGTTCCTTTACCCCCAGACAAAAAGACAATAGGGTGTAAATGGGTGTTTAAGATCAAGAAAAATACTGATGGTACAATTGCTAGGTACAAGGCCAGATTGGTTGCTAAAGGCTACAATCAAGAACAAGGCATAGACTACTCGAAGACATTCAGTCCTGTAGTAAAATCACCCACAATCAGGACTGTTATCTCTCTTGCTCTTCATTATGGGGGGACACTACATCAACTAGATATTTCTAATGCCTTTTTACATGGTAATCTTGAGGAAGATGTTTATATGGTTCAACCACAGGGTTTTACAGATCCTCAAAGGCCTGATTTAGTTTGCAAACTGCAAAAATCCCTGTATGAGTTGAAACAGGCCCCAAGGGCCTGGTACTCTAAGCTCTCTTCTTTTCTATTGTCTCAGGGATTTCACACTACTCAAGCAGACACATCCCTGTTCATTCAGAAAACTTCTACATATACTGTTATTCTTTTAGTATATGTAGATCACATTATTCTCACAGGCACATCATCACAGGCAATAATGGACTTGATTGGCATTATGAAACAAGCATTTGCTATGAAATATCTAGGTTTTCTGTCTTACTTTCTAGGTATTGGAGTTCAACATAGCAATTTAGGCCTTCTTTTGCACCAAACAAAGTATGCAAAAGAGCTACTTCATAAGGCAGGACTCACTGACTGCAAATCTACACCAACACCTACAGTTTCTAAGTATGGAGCTGCCCCAAAAGATGGTGCAGAACCCCATGACAATCCTACTCAATATAGGAGTCTTGTTGGAGCCTTGCAATATCTCAGTCACCAAGCCAAAGTTGCAGTATGTGAACACCTTGTGTCAGAAAATGCATGCACCAACAAAGGCTGATTATGCTGCACTTAAAAGGGTGCTCAAATATATTCAGGGTTCTCTCACACAGGGACTTTTCTTCACTCCTGGGCCTTTAACACTGCAGGCATTCTCAGATAGTGATTGGGCCAGTGATGTGGTAGATAGAAAATCTACCACAGGCTATTGTGTCTTTCTTGGTAATAATCTTATATCATGGTGCTCTAAGAAACAACCTACTGTTGCTAAATCTTCTACTGAAGCTGAGTACAAGGCTATGTCTCAAGCTGCTACAGAACTGACATGGCTCTCCTATCTGTTTCAAGCACTAGATATTCCTCCCACTGTTCCTGTTCTACACTATGATAATGTTTCAGCCTTAGTATTGGCCTCTAATCCAGTTTTTCATGCTAGAACTAAACATATTGAGCTGGATTATCATTACATTAGAGAGCAAGTGATGGCTAAAAGACTAACTATATCTTATCTTCCATCTACAGAACAGCTGGCAGATATTTTTACAAAGGCTTTGTCCACACAACAGTTCTTTTATCTCAGAAGCAAGCTTCCCTTGGCAGCACCAAGTTCAGCTTGAGGGGGGCTATTAGAGTATAGGAGAACTTAGTTCATAGCCATCTGTAAACAGAGAATAATAGCCAGCTGTTGTTATTGTAACTAACTGCATGTGCTTGTTGTGTGTTAGTTATAGTTAGTGACAGCTCAGCAGTTAGTTATAACTGCTTATAGAAGGCTCTAGAATGCAGGAACTTTTGTCTATAAATAGATGTATCCTGTACACTTACAGTTAATGAAATAAGCAATGCTTTCTCAAAATTCTCTCTGCCTTTATCTTAACAAGACACTCAATATATTAAAGGTGGGGTTCCTCACAGTCTCTCCATAATTAGCAAAATGAATTTACATGGAGAGGATGCGTATTGAGGACTACTTAATGAATTTAAAATGGAGCGGATGTGTGTTCAGCACCATCTGATAGACAACCAGAAAAAGTAACCAGAAACATTGGGACTTAATTGGCAGGAAACATGGACCTCATACAATAAATTTCTAATACCAACTTAATGGTGCCTATTTTCTGGGCCACTCAAGATACGTTGTCAACTGAGAATGTGCAAATTAATCTGAAAGAATTGTGAATTTATTGAGCCTGTAACTATTTTGCAGAACTAAAATGAATGCAGTTCACAATTTATTCGTGCTTGATGAAAATATTGGCCAGAGAATAACACAATATTATTGAACCTTATTCCATCCCCAACCATAAAGTTTGCCATCCTTTGTCAAAGCCATTGTGTGTCTCCAACCACCTGATATCTGAAGATAAGAGTGAAGCATAAGAATGAAGTCAACAATGGGAGACAGATTATAATATTCAAATATCTTAGTTGATGCCATAGCCCACAGATCTTGTATTTGATATTAGGATGTTATACATAGTAAAAGAAAAGCAGCAGTATCTTTAGGTTTTATCTGGGTTCAATCGCTTTATCCTTTCCCTTTCTTCCTATGTCAATCTACCTTTCTCAATTTAGACAGACAATCTTTAGCCGAAAAAGCAGAAGCATCAATAAAGGAGCAAGCAAGGAGCTAAGCAACAGGATGTGTTTGTACCAAAACAGGTGCAGGAGGTATCCAGGTGTTGCGAATGGATCCTTTGCAAAAACTGGTCATGCATTACTATTTCAATCCATGGAGCTCTGCTGTTCAACTCAGGAAGATGAACATAACCTCAACTATATATTTCTTCCATTTGACTTTTAACGTGTGAAACACAAGACTCTTTAAGCTCATCATAACAAACCGTCATTCGCCATGATTTTCAAAATTAGAATATTGACAATTGAGCTTAAGATTAGTCCCTCAAATTCAGTTCATTCTGGCACTTTACAAGACAACAAATGCTTTTAACTGGCTTTACTGAGAGGCTCCAACAAAAAATGGCAGCAAAATGGAAAATTTAACATCTTTGAATGCAAAAATATTTGAAAAGAATTTTATTAATTTCTGCAATTACCTAATAGAAATTAAAAGGGGATCTCGGATCACACGGAAATGCAGATTACCTGAGAAACGAAATTGCCCTGCAAAGAATCTAGCTTTTTAGGAACGAGACTATCCTCATAATCCCCATGGCCTAGTTGACCATATTTGCTCCACCCAAAAGTAAACAGACTTCCAGAAGAGGAGCCAGATATTGTGTGCCGCCATCCACATGCAACCAAAACCATTTTTTCGCCCTGCAACTGTACACAATCATGACCGGGCATTTAAACTGTCACGGGGTGAAATGATGTAATGACCACATAAAAGCCTATATGTTAAAGTGATGGTAAACTAATATTTGGAAATTTAGTTGAAAATTTAGCTTCATTGCTTTGACTTTAATGGTATGGCCTGAGAAAATGTCCCCGTGCAAACTTTAACACATCAACTATGTGTCCTTAGAGGCTTAATGTTCCCAGAGCCATAAAGCTGCACCCATTCAGGATGAGTTAGCTCATCCATAGTGAGAACCAGAATAACATACGAGTAATATTCTGTGGTGGCCATGGTTCACAGCAGCAATCACAAAAGATAATGCCTGACTGGCGTGAAGCACACAAAGACAACAAAAGATAATGCCTGACTGGCGTGAAGCACACAAAGACATCCTTGAAAAAGTTTTAACTCACAGGATCAGCTGCTAACAATGCCAAACTTAATAAGGTTCTGGGATCTTTCAGGGCTTCTCCAATTAGTAACAATAAAATAACGCTGTGTGACATATATACATGTAAACCATGAAAAGACACACGATAAATTAGAGAGATCTCATACCACTACTGTTGAGGCTTTCTCAGGAACCAAGCGGTCATTTCTGTCACCTAAGCCAAGGTTACCATACCTGCCCCAGCCCCAACCATAAAGCTCACCGTCTTCTGTTACAGCAGCTGTATGTTCAGCACCAGCAGCGACCATTTTTACCGCTATTCCCTACAATAAGCACATTACAGTCACAAAGTGCAAAATGATTTCATTGAACATTCTTACATCCAATGCTCTAATAAACAATTATGAAGAATGTAAGGAACCAAGTATGTCAGACATTCTATAATTTATGTCTGCTGTTTCAGTAGATCATAAAAGCCTAACTGGCTGCAACCAAGGTAATGTATTGACAGCTCATATCCCGCATGCTGTAATTTATGTCCACTATTTCAGGAGATCATAAAAGCTTTACTTAGCCACAGCAAACATGATGTATTGGTGGCAATTGCTCACATGATATGCTAAAAATGGAATTGTGAGGTCCGAGTGTGTACAAATAGTTAATTTTCTTAAAATAGAAAAATCATTTTAATGAATTTCTTATATATGGGAAATACATATGCCGATGGATAATCCTCGAATAGCATATATATGCGTATTTTCTGAAACAAAAAGGATCAAACTTTTCTGACGTTCTTAAAGTGGAGGATGCTAATTGCGAAGCAGATTAAGCCTTAGGGTCAATGGGTGGCGCAATAAAGAGTCCAGTGAGTTCAACCGAGCAAGGTATGCTGAGATATCGCACTAGCACAGGAAATCCACAACTTAATGGGGTTAGATCTCTTTTGGAGAAAGCTTCTTATATGCATTCTGGAGCAGATTTGAGTCAAGACCAAGGTTGAAGCCGTCTACTTGAGAAACAGTCTCAATCCACAACTATTAAGTTGAATATACATTTAAGTCATCATTGGTATTTTTATTGATTACTCTTCGTCTAAAATGTTTGCTTGCCCACCTCAGGTTCATTTGAAGAGCCAAGCTTGACAAAGGCAAAGAAAGCATAACCCTTGATGCATAAACCAAACTAACCAAAACAAGCCTTATACACTAGGGTTATCACATTTCATGAGTCTGTTTGACTAGTCCAAAAAGGAGAAGTTGATAGCCAGCACATACCAAAATGTAAGAGAACAGGTTGAAGCTTGAATCATGCTGTACAGTCCAATACTTCTATTTGGGTGAATGAGCATGATGAAGCACATGAGAATGTGCATGAGCAACAAGAGTATATAATTGTTGTAACGAGCTAGGTCCAGCTACTTGTTTGCCATTATATTGAGCATAATTAACAGACTCAAAATGCTTAAACTCGTGATCAAAGTAATAGTGAAATCAAACCATTACAAGTGAAAACAAATCTCACACAGAACTAGTCTTAGACTCTCCCTTAAACATAGTCAAAGAGAATAAAACCCTTTTGGTGAAAAAAAGAAAATAAAATAAAAATGTAACTTTTGCTTAATGGGGAGCTTTTGACAATTCGCAAAAGTAGGTTTGGAGGGCATTTGGATAGGCTTATCAGAAAATTACTGAAAGTACCTTTGGCTTTAACCGACTTTCTTTTTTCAATTTTCATTTTAAGTAATTACTTGTTTGAATAAAAGTTGTAATTAAGAATAAGTACTTACATATTTGATTAAATTGTGTTAAAAAGTATCTTATATTGTTAAAAGAGCTATTAAAGACATAAAAACAGAATGTCAATTAAAACACAATATAAATGTAGTCATTTATTTATTTTTCAAAAATATATTATCGAAATATTAAAAATTAATAATTTAATTTATGTTCTACATAATATAAGTATATAATGATTAATAAATGAACTATAGTAATAGAAATAAAGGGGCAAATAAGATAAAAGGATAAATATAGTTCAGTAATATAGATAAAAAGGAAAAAATAATATAATAAATATTTTGGTCAAACTTGCTCTCTTTTAAAGTACTAAAAGCCATAAAATGCAGAAATGGGGGTTGAGAGCCTTTAATTTTTTTTTTTTCCTGCTTAAAGCCACTTAGGAAAGCACTTATTTTATTAAAACAAACGCATCTAGTAGTTTAAATTAAGTTTTAATTAGTTTGACCAACTTAAAAGCCAAACCAAACCCCCTGTAGGGAGTTTTATACCTTTTGTTCTAGCAAATATAGAAGGTCTAAATTTAGGGAAAAAATTTTTTTAAAAAAATTACAGTCATAAAACACAAGTTGGGAATTGTGTTTACTAATTTAAAAGAATGTTAGGATCTTATGTGGTTTAGTTTTCTGAATTTAGACTCTATATTTGTTATAACAAAAAGGAAAAAGCTCCCTACTAAATCACTTCCTAAAACTATCAAAAACTATCCACGTGAAGTCCCTTCTTTCATTTTCTTTTCTTTCTTTCCTTTTTTTGGCTAGAAGGCTCTGCCTTGACCAGACAAGGGTCTACTTTGACCAGACAATTACAATTACAAGTACATTAAAGGTATGAATATGCCAAAGAAGTCACTTGCGCTTTCTATATTGTCAATGATGTTCACAAAACTAAGTTTTACAGGTAGGCGTACTTCTATCTTGTATTGGTTGATCTTCAAGACTTATAGCTAGAACAACGTTTTCTTAGGTCATAATTTTGAAAAGTAGATTTACATGAATCAACTAAAGGGATATATTGTTCTGGGGAATGAAGGTAAGATTTGCAGGTTAAAAATCCTTTTATGGTGAGAGGAAAACAACTAGGCAATGGTATAAAAGGTCTGATACCACCATGACAAGTAAGGATGCAAGATCCTTGATGATTCTGTTGTACTGTGTGGAAGATACTGATTGTTAGGTTATGGCTCAAGGTCCAAGCCTATATAAATTAGAAAACTTGTGGAAGGCAATTAATTGTGTTACCAAAATATGAGTTGCCTAAATAGTAGAGAAGAAATCTTGAAAAAGCAAGAATTTCTCTCCTATACATAGAGGGTCTTATAGCTTATATTTGGGGTGCCTTAAGGCCACACCCCAATGAGGGGGTGTGGGTGAGACATCCCGAGAGCCATATGTGTGTGAGAGAAAGTGTTTTATGTTCGTTCTAGTCCTGTTGAGGATAAAGCCATTGTAAGAACTCTGTAGAGGGAGGGTTTAGACTTTTCTGTCTGTACAAAAAGTCACTTGAATTGTAATACTCTTTTCTATTGTGTAGAGTTTTCGTGGACATAAGCAGAGGGTCGAACCACGTTAAAAATATTATTATATTCTGTGTGTGTTTTCTACTGCGCATTGATATGTGTGCGTGTTTCCTCAGTTTTCCCAATACTCAGGAATTAAAGTTAATAAAATTAAAACCGTTAGGAGTGGTAGTGAAGATGGATACACCAATCAAGGAGTAGACATCCATTATAGAGAGTTCACATGCCAAAGGGAGAGAAAGCTATTTGGGCAGGGTGAGTTTCTATGCAAGTGTGCAAAGTCTCAATTTCTCAAAACTGCATGAGCTTACCACAACACAAGTAGATCTTTTTAATTACATATTAGGGAAAAAAACTGAATATGATTTTGGATTTCAGCATATCTCATAAAGAAAGGAAGAACATACACTGAACATACCTATTAATGAAGTTATTCAACAATTCCTTGACATCACCTAACAGATCATACCTTGAAAGCTTCAATTCTTTGAGGCACTAGAGAGTCTTCTGTGGTGCCAAGGCCTAGTTGACCATTTTGATTGCGCCCCCAACTTCAATGTTAACATAATGAGAGGATAGTTAAAGCCCAAAACAACATCCAGAAAAATGGTTAACTGAGAGGAGATTATTTGAAAAAAATTTTTGCGGAATTGCCAAATCTTTTAATAAGGAGTGAACCAATACGATTAGGTAATTGTAAGTAGAACAGAAATGAACACAAGACACCAGTATAAAAATGTAAAATAATGTTAACCTCTGCACATCTCCTTCCATGGTGACAGCCAAACAGTGGCTGTCCCCGCAAGCAATCTGCTTTATCCTCAGACCTTGTAATGCTTTTATTGGCTGTGGGGTGAACAAATCACTAGAATTTCCATGACCCAATCTCCCAAAATCACCCCTACAAAATTTAAAAGCACATGAATGGTTACCATATAGGCATATATTGTTGATTCCAGAAAAGCTATTCTTTCAAAGTTCTAAATAAATCGAGAAAGTCTGTTAACTGTTATCCACCTATCTAACTCTTAATGTACTCAATTTTTGTCAGGTTCTAGAGGCACATTCAATTAAAGGAGGTAAGTAAACAGCTATTAGTTGAATTAAGAATCGTAATAGACTGGAAATGTACCATCCCCAGCTGTAAACTTGCGTGCATGACTCCGAGTATGCAGTGGTATGATCAGCACCACAAGTAACAGATACTATTTCCTGGCCGTCCAATGCACTCAATTGAGTTGGAGAAAGGCGATCCTCGGCATCCCCGTGGCCTAACTGCCCGTCCTCTCCCCTTCCCCACGAGCAAACAACATTTCTGGCTGTCAAATATGAACCAAATCATCATATTGTCTTTGCAATGGGATCAATTTTTTTACCCCTCCACTTCTCAAAGTAAAGTGTTTCACAACCATCTTTTGACTGCTATATATATTTCAATCACATTAAGGATAAAGACTCTTAATATAATTGTATTCTTGGCATAGTCTGTGATAATATATACCGATGACAGTCTTCCGATCATGTACAAAATCAAGGAAAAGATACATGGGTGATGATAATATTCCCACATTGATCATTCACATGGGATGCTGTGCTAACTGATAACATTATAATGTTCTTGATATTTTTAAGAATGTAACAAAACATTTCATGTTGTAACAGAACACAAGGGAGCAACAAATCACATTCTTATAAATTATTAGCAGTAGTATGTTATTACCCTATTGTATCATGTAAATTATAATTTCGATAAAAGAATCAAGACAGAATGTATATTTCGTACATCTAGTTATATAAAATATAGATTTTTAATTTCAATTTCCATTGACTGGCATAACACAAACGGAGTTCATGGTTTTGTTCCCATCATAATCTTTTGTAGAATTCTAATAAATCAAAATTAAATATGAGGGAAGAATGGCTCCGAAATGAAACACCATAACGCATGACCATGCTCAAATTTATGCCTTTCAGATCCGTGTGCAGAAGGAAGTTACCATTTTGCCCCCAGAATAATCGAAAGAAGAAGAAAGCTAAAACGTGGAACATTTATATCCATGCACGCAACCAACCAAACCAAACCTACCACGCTCTTTCTGTAGCTTAACAACAACAACAACATCCAAAAAGCATCACACACCACATAACATCTACACAAACAACAACAGTGCACTATATGAATCTCCACCTTTTTGTCTTTGTTCTTGTTTGTCTATTTTCTTGGTTGGTTGGCTTATGAAATTGTGAGTCAGATAAGAGCAAAAGTACTACAAAAGGTGTGCATGTATCATCATACACATAGCCGAGCAAGCAAAAGCAAGCAATAATAATTCATGAGGTGGTAAATGGGGAAGGCTTACAGAGAAGAGCAACAGAATGACTAGCACCAGCAGAGATGAGCAGCACTTTACGAACAACCGCCTCGCTACTACCGCCCTCTTCCGCCATCAATCTCTCACCCTCTTTCTCCGCCGTGTCGGTGGTGGTGGTGGTGGTGGTGAAGAGGAACAAGAAGAAGAAGAAGAAGAAAGAAGAGTGGAGAAGGAGAGTGAATGGTCAAAACTATCTCACTCCAATTGAAGGGTGGGAGCAGTGGGTATTTATAATGATAGGGATGCTACATGTGCTGCTGCACAAAAAACTTACTTCTTTCTTCACGTTAAAAAAAAAGAAAATATGACTCTAAGAGAGCTGTGCATTTATTATCATCACATGTCTGGCGAAAACTAATTTCGTTTTGACGCAGCGCGCAGCAACTATGTACCTCACCCCTCTTGTATAATTTATTAACATGACTTGTCTTCGTCCCTCGGCGTGCCGCTCTTTTCCAATCATAGCTTATAATATTAAGAAGTTATGATCGAAATTTATTTATTTTTAAAATCCTTTAAAAAATTTTCTAATATTTTGACTATACATTATTTAATTTACCGTCCAAGGGTAGGTCACATTTCTCCCTATTTTGGTCATTACTCGTTTACTTTTTTACTCTCCAAAGAACTTTTTTCCTTTTTAATATCCGCCTCTAACTCAATCTTTTGCCCTAATAAGTTTTAACTCAAGTCATCACTTATATATATATATAATTTTAACCACTTGAAAATTTAATTATTCTCATGACTTGTTATTGTTTTCTGTGATCATTAACATTTATTATTATTATTATCTCCATTATTTTGTTGATACTTGTACAACCAAAAATTAAACTAAACAAACCATAAATTAAAAATTAAAAAAAAAAACACAATAAGAGGAATTGATGCTAATTCACATATAAGGGAGTGGTTTAAAACCACATTACTCTTTTTATATAAGGAATAATCACCCTATTCATTAATTGAGTTATTGCGTGGTCTATTTTATGTGCATAGAATAGGATTAGTTGAGTAACGTTAATCGTAGATTTAAGTGGAACATCATTTGACAAAAATGAAAAAAATAAATAAATAGTGCCAAGATTATCATTGAGATCAAAGTCATGGTTGCATAAAAGTCAAAGGAGTGATTCAACTAAAAGATTTGAAAAGAAAGAGTGGGTTTCTTTGTCGCTTGTGTTGATGAAATGATCAGCTCATATTGATTGACGGCAAACTAATTTGTCGACGACACAACGCATACGTACCGGGGGCCAAGTCTCAAGTCAGGTGCATGGTGAGGTACGTGAAACACGTGGTGGACGCAGGAATACGACGAAACAACGCATGCTGGAGGAGAGAGCAATGTATGCATGCAGAAGTGACATGACCAATCAGATCATCAAGAAATGAGGCTGGCTCTTTATGAGTGTATGACACACGCCATTGATTGTGGAGGAGCAAAAACACCCACCTACCTGCTACCTTGCCTTCATATTTATCTCCCAAGGTCCCGGGGCTTTCAATGTTCTCCCTAGGAAACATGATCTTGTGGAGGCCATTACCTGTTAGATAATAATTCAAAGTTGATTTTTTTATTTTTTTTTACATTTTTAGTTTATGTAATATTTTATTGGTAGTAGTACAATAATGTATTATCACGTATCAAGTACTAGAGATAAGGTAGGTAAGTTTTTACTCAGTCAATCAAGTGGTTAGCAGTAATATGTCAAGTGTTGTGAACATGTTAAATTGGGTAATTTTTTAATTGTCTATTTAAGCAGTAATTGTATTGTGAGTTTACCATTCAATTCAATCAAACTTCTTTTGCTATAATCTCTTTTCCTACACGTGATACCAAAGCCAGATTGGCTCTTAAAAAAAAAAAGGTGTGTGTGAGTGAATGTGGCTGCCAGCAATTTCACAAGTCCTCCAATTCCAATGTTTAACGGTAACAATTATCAATTGTGGTTCATAAAAATGAAAATTCTCTTTAAATCTTACGATTTGAAGGAGTTAGATGAGAATGGCTTTGAAAAACTTAGAGATCCGACTAACAGCCGCTTAGTGGAACGAATTAAAAGAGAAGGTGAAAAAAGATGCTAAAGCCTTGTTCATGATTCAACAAGGCTTGGACGAAGTCGTATTTCCAGGAGTCATCGTTGTAGCTATATCAAAAGAAGCATGGGACTTACTGTAAGATCAACACCATAGGTCAAGTAATGTAGTACAAGCGATGCTGCAGATGCTGCAACAAGAATTGGAGAATTTGCAAATGCAGTCATCTGGAACAATTCAGGGTCTCTTTGTGAGAGTCTATTCAATTGTTAACCAAATTCAGTCTCTCGGAGAAGAATTGACGGAACGAAATGTTGTGGAGAAAGTCTTGAGATCACTTTGTTGGACCAAGTTGCTAATACTATGTCTAGCCGATTACCTAATTTAAAAAAATAATCAACAATAGTAGCGGAATATAGCAACTAAACATCTATTACACACATGTGCACAATCACATAAATAACATATATATATATATATATAAAGAAGATGAGATGTAGTGTGTCACCCTTGATGCATAGTATCATTGATGAAGCCTCCTTCCACAATTACCTGTCTCGTACTAGCCCCTTAATAGTCTTCTCCACTATTATCAATCATCAATTAAGGATTAATTAAGGTTTAGATTAGGTGGTGTGTGTTCTTGGTGTAACTGTGTGAAAAATTCTGCACACAACAAAAAGAAAATAAGGTTCTTATGTTATCTATTCACAATTGGGCCTTGCCAATTGCTACTATATATAGTAAATGGCAACTCTAGTAAAAATAAGGTGCTAAAAAGATTATTATTTCCAATAATGCCCCTCTCTATTTTCTAGAAAAAGAATATTCTTTATGGATAAGTCTTATCCAAAATATCCCACTTCACACACTATAAATATCTTCTATGTGGGCCCTGCTTATATAATTAAGACATCCATGAGTTATATTAAGAAGACTCAAATAATTAAATTCCTTCTTAATTCTAAACTCAAATCTTAATTAAACAATCCACATAATTAGTCATCATCAATTAATTACATCCAATTGAAACATGACTAGCGAAGGGATCAAAAGACTTAATTACCAAAATGACCAAAATGTCCTCACCACGGCTTTGGCGACATCAAAGACCACTTTGACCTCGGTCTATTTCCACCATAAGGCCAAAGCCACACTCTAAGGATAATCACTGACTAAGCAGGAGCTTGTCACCTACTTTGGTGACCTCTGTCTTTGATCAACTGAGTGAAATGACCAAAACGCCTCTTTATGTGTACCTGTAGTGAAGGCTAGTCGTAACAAGTACCATCTAAACATTGGAATCTCTAGTCTCATATTATGATCATCCACTAGTCGCGGATCTCTTGATCTAGGAAGCGACCCATAAGCCAAATGACCGATATACCCCTGATGGGTAATATCACGAATACTAGATTTCTAGTGATCAAGTGGACAAATCCAAGGGGTGCACATAGACTCTGCTGTTACATATGCTTATCCCAACTAAATTAGAATGCAACACCCAATGTAAGAGACAGATAATCTTATCACTCAAGGCTCTCCTTATGGTACATCAAAGTGTTGCACCCTAACTCAGTCAGTTCATCTACACATGCTCAAGATTAAGAGCATTGGTCACTCAGAAGCTGTGAGTATCTCATCTTCAATATGTGATGGTATGGTTCCCAAAAGACATACCCACGGTGGCCCTATCTAATGCATGTCACAGCATTAGAAGCTTAATTCAGAAAACCATCTAATAACCTAGGTAAATCACCTTTCTGAGGAGACTCGCCCATTATAGCCTTGTTTCGGTAGAGTGCCCAACACTACCAGCCGGCTATGGACCAATTTATGATATCACCAAATCTAGACTTGGACCTACTATGCGTCCAACCTTACTGCGCACCCAAGCCATTGGTCTATATATCACACCTTCATACTTTGCACTAATGCATAAATAGAGAGAATATGTTGTGCAAAACTCAATCACATGAACAATATCATGAGCGAATTATGTCTAGTATCTAATAATCACCTTGTGCTTATGGTCTTTAGGACATACAATCCTGACACACTTCTCAATAAATTCAACCATGTCACTACTGCCATTTGAAGAATCAAAGGACTTGTCTGATTACTCACAAGTTGAACTTAGGAACTCACTTCAGTCACATAGCCAATGTTTAAATACAGGGGCTAAAACATCCTTAGAGCATGCCTTTCAATCAAAGGTTGATTTGCAATGGAACTCAAAAAGCTCGAGAATAGGCAGAAAACAGTAGACGACAGGGTCATGGTCGTGGCCACAAATGTATTCAGGGCATGGGGAAAGACATGGTAGAAATGGAGGTGACATTGCTAACTCTTTAGCTTGTTCTTATTGTGGTAAGTCTTATCATGTAGATAAAGATTGTTGGAATAAGAACTAGTCTAATCAAAATAAAAATGTTATTCAATGTTATAATTGAAAAAATTATGTCCATAATTGCTTAGAATTGTGAGTCAAAGGGGCAAGTGAATTATTAGGAGAAAAGGAAGCATATGAAGATAATTTGTTTGTTGCTTGCTTGACTGTTGATTCTAATATATGTCAAGATACATGGTATTTAGAGAGTAGATGTAGTTATCACATGATTGAAAAGAGTAATTTGTGGAATTAAATGAGACATTCGAGATACAAGTTACAACAGGCTACAATAATAAGATACAAGTGTGGCTTAGGTGTTATTGTTGTCATTTCTAGATTTGGTAAGAAATACATTCATAATGTCATACATGTTTCTAGGTTGACTCAAAATCTCTTAAGTTTGGGCCAGTTGATTAGCAAAAGGTACTATGCTTTGTTTGATAATGATGAATGCATGATTTGTAAAAGAAACATAGAAGTTTGATTTATATAGCAAAAATATCAACAAACAAGATCTATCAAATTTTCATAAATTGACCTTAGAGCCTTCCGAGTTTCAAGTGAAGATTCTATGTTACGGCATAGAACATATGCCCATTTCAATTTGCAAGGCTACAATTGTTATATAAAGGGAATACAGTGTCTGGCCTTCTAGTGGTACAGCTAAACAACAAAGTTTGTGAACCATGTATTTCGAGGAAAGCAACATCATGACAATTTACCTGAAAGCACTGCTTGGAAAGCCATATGTCCTTGAATTTTGGTACCTGCAAATATATGTAGGCTTATACAAATTTTTTCTTTGAATGGGAGTAAGTATAAACTTCTTTTTGTTGATGATTTTTCATGGATGACCTAGGTGTGCTTTTTAAAGGAGAAATCGAAGGCTTTTGAAGCCTTCAAGTAGTTTCAGGCATTTGTAAAGAAGCAATCGTGGCATTCAGTTAAAACTTTACACACCGATCGTAGAGGTGAATTCACATCCTGAGAATCCAACTCATTTTGTAGAGATAATGGTATACAAAGGCCACTTGCAGCAAGTTATACACCCCAACAAATGGAGTAGCGGAGCATAAAAACTGAATTGGTAATGATGTAGCAAAAGTATGTTGAGTAACAAAAGCCTACTTAAACTTTTTTGGGTAAAAGCTATAGAAAAAGCAGTATATGTGCTTAACTGTTTTCCAACACGAGGAGAAAAGAGTATCACTCCATATGGAACCTTTAAAGGTAGGAAACCTAATGTAAGTCATTTAAGTAGGGCTGAGCATGAGACGGGATGGTTCGGGATTTCAGTCAATCCTTGTCCTGTCCCAAAATTTCGGGATATGTATTTTTACTAACCCATTCCTGTCCCCAAACATTTGCATCCCGTTCCGTCCCATCCCAAATATTTTTGAGATTTCGGGACATGACGGTCTGGGTTTCGAGATGAAATTCTATTTTCAAAATAAACAACAATAAAATAGCAAATTCATCTTTCAAAATCATCATTCATGCAAATTAGAAAATCTCCATTTCACCTTGAACCACGTACAAAGAGTAAATAATAATTACAAGTATTATTGTTAACTAAGAGAAGGAAATTAAAGATAAACAACTTAATAACCTAGATTCTTGTACTCTGTCTACATTTGCTATATGACATTCTTAGAGTTTTGAGGTTTAAATTATAATTTTAGAATTTTATGTTGAATTGTCTCTAAAATTTTAATTTTAATTTAGAATCCAAATCATAATGGAACTAAATTTAATTAAAATTCTTTTATGGATCTGAAGTTCAAGACATTATTAGAATAAATGAAAACTCACCATTAATTTCCTTTTACAAAAAAGAGTAGAGAAAAAGTATTTTAACTTTATATATGTTATATAGACAAATATAGATATAGATATAGATTTTTGTTTTGTTGTTTCCCTTTATTTGATTCATGGTTCAACTCATCTTTTTTTTTTCTAAACTTGGATGTTAATGATACTTTTTCATCTAGTACATCACTATTTGCGAGTGATACAATTGATTTTTAGTTTTGTACCCTCTATTACATTTACTTATGTTGCATCATCAAAGTTTTAACTTTTTTTTTGGTAAGGGGACTGCACCCCTGAAATTTTATTTCAAAATAAAATTAAAATTACAATATAAAAAGGGGTGCAGATTTAACTTTATGTAAGTTATACAAATTAATTAAAGAAAAAGATAAAGGATGCCTTTAACGTGTGAAAAATTAGGTAGGTAGGGTTAGAAATGTAAAATAGATTTTAAAATGATATATAATGAAAATGATGATGATGATGATGATGATGATAATAATAATAATAATAATAATATTTTGAATAATATATATTATATACGTACATACATATATTATTATATAATTATATATTATTTTGGTTTGGGATGGAATTTATGGGACGGGACAGGATGCTTCAGGTTTCAAGATGGGATTGGATGGGATAAAGGGTATATCCCTATCCTGTTCCAAAATTTGAGGTTTAGGATAGTCTGGGAGAGGATACTAAAAAAAATAACCAGGACTTTTGGTACGGAATAATTCAGTATAGGATTTCGATTCAGTACGGATATCCCGCATCCCATGCTCAGCCCTGCATTTAAGGATTTTGGTTCTATTGCATATGCACTGGTTCCATCAGAACTAAGGAAGAAGTTAGATGAAAAAAGTGTCAAATGTATATTTATCAGCTATAGTGAGGAGACAAAAAGGTACAAATTGTTGAATCCTCACTAGAAAATTAATTATCAGTTGTGATGTCATATTTATCGAAGATGTAGTTTGGAATTAGAAAGATGGAGAAGCAACCATTAGACTCGTGGACATTTAATCTGATCTTAAAGCAACCTCTATACTTGTGCCTTTTTCCTCAACAATTGACTCGACTACATATTCAAAACCACGAAAAGTACAAAGTGATGATGTTTGTGCCTCCGTGAATTTGTGTGCTTCGCTATGAAACTAACTTGTTTTGAAAATATAATTGTGAAAGAAAAGTGGTGAAAGCAATGAAAGATGAGATCACTACCATTGAAAAGAGCAATGCATGAAGTTTGAAGGATTTGTCTGTTGGAAAAGAAGCAATTGGCCTAAAATGGATTTACAAGCCACAATTCAATCTCGATGGAAAGTTACAAAGGAACAAGGCATGGTTGGTGGTTAAGGGGTATGCACAATTCCCAGTTGTGCAAGATGTAGATGGTATTTTTATTTGTTTGAAAAAAATATGCTATTGATCTCTTGAAGAGGTTAGGAATGGCTAATTGTAATGATATCGAAACTCCCATTAACACAAATGATAAGTTTTCTTTGGATGATGGAATATAAAAAGCAAATGAGAAGGATTTCAGAAGAATAGTAGGGGATTTAATGTATCTCGTCCACACGCGACCAAATATCATGTTTGGAGTAAGCCTTATTTCTAGGTTGTATAGATATATTCAAGGTACAATCGGCCATGGCATCAAATATAAGAACATAAAAAATTAATGATTTTATCTCATTCACTGGTAGTGATTGGGCAGGCTGTATAGATGATAGGAAAAGCACATAACATTTTATTATTTGGCTTTGGTACTGAGCTATTTCATAGATGTCAAAGAAGTAATAAAGCACCATATTCTCAAGTACAGAAGCTAAGTACATAGTTGCCACATCTGCAGCATGTCAAGTCACTTGGTTGAGGAGTATACTAGCTGATCTAAAGCAAAAGCATGAGATGCCACCAATTATATACTGTAAAAACAAATCCACAACTACAATGTCGAGAAATATAAAGCAACATGAGAGATCAAAGCATATTGAGACGCATTACCATTTCATGAGAGAGCTGGTTTCTAAGGGTGAAATTGAACTTCAACATTGCAACATCAATGACCAACCAGCTAACATGCTCACAAAATCATTGACAGAAGAAAAGTTCAAGTAGTTAAGGGCCATGATTGGCATTGTCAGATAATAATTCAAGTTAGTTTTTCATCTTTAATTGATGTCCTATTTTATTGTTAGTAGTGCAATAGTGTATTATTATGTGTCAAGTAGCAGAGATATTGCACGCATGTTTTACTTAGTTAAGTGGTTAGAGGTAACATGTCAAGAGTTGTGGAGAACATGTCAAAGTGGGTGGTTTTTCAAGTATCTATTTAAGCAATAGTTGTATTGTGAATTTAACATCCAGTTCAATCAAAATTCCTCTTCCAATATATTTGTCTTTCCTATAATCTTTTTCTATATTAGCAACACCCCCAACATTTTTCCAACCAATCCTATATAATCTCTTTTTATCCTCGACTACCACAATTTATCTTGCAATATGATTATTAGGCGTGGTTTTTGGTTATGATCAATCATAATTCTTCAATACTTAAGTAATTAAGAGAAATTGGTCTATTAAAGGTCAACATAGCAAATTGTAAGGTATATGTACATGTGTATAGGTTTTGAGGAAGTAATTAAAAAATTTCAAAACAACTTTTTAGATTTAGAAAATCTTGCTCCTTCATTAACTCAACTGCTCAATGTGTATTGATTGAATTCTCATTGCGGCCCTAGCACACATATTTTTCATAATCAACTGCAATTAGGTACTTTCCATATAGATTCCGAAGTCAAATTATCTTTGCTTTCTCAAGAGATAGACAACCATACAAGTCAATAATGCTATTTTATTAAAGAAACAAAAGGATTAACTAAATACAATTGCATGCATGGTTCTATCATACCTGGATCAACACAACATGCAATAGAAATATATATATATATATATACCTCCAAGGCTTAATACTAATTCTCTTTACAACGGCAAAAGAGAGAAGGAACAGGAAACAATTGAAGGATTGAGAAGGTAGACAATATGAGACACGTTGATTTCAGATGAAAAAAGAAGCTCCATGTGGATGAAAACTCAGGGCAGTTACATGGCGAAGGATAATCATACATGGCATGTCAAAAAAGAAAAACATATAAATTTTGCACCCCATTATGGTTGGATCTAGGATCCAATCATCAATGAGGCATATATTTTGTACACAATCTACTGGGAAAAATCAAACATGCACACATCAATACACAACAAAATCACATACAAGAATACGCGATATTTTAACATGATTTGCCCCTCTGTATACATCCACAATCCCCTTTTGGGATAAAATTCACTATTTAAGAATGTTACAGTTTTTGCATAGATAGAACTTCAATGAAAACCCTCGCTGACATAGGACTTTATAAATGGACAAATTCTAAACCCTCTCTATGTGGCTTTTTCTGGAAAAAGCATGAAAAACTCCCTTTGATACTCTCAAGTTTTCTCATTCACACCCTTATGGGGCGTAGCCCTTAAGGCACACTAATACAAATTAGAAAATCCTCTATTTATAGAAGAGAAATTCTTGTTCCCCAAGACAAAAGATTTCTTTTACACTATTTTAGACAGGCTTAGAATTTGGTCACATTATTTATTGTCTTCTTCTACTTGTTTCTTAATTTGTATGGGCTTGCACTTTGAGTCACAATCCAACATAATCTCTTAATAATTTACAAAAAAAAAATAATCATAAAAATACATAATATAGATATAATCTATAAAAGAGAACCAAAAGTGCAAAAGAAGAAATTGAAATAACCAAGAAAAGTGGTTATTGGGAAAAAGAATAGAAAAAAGAGGACAAATTTCATTACATCGCTTCAACTCATATAACAATAAAGTAACTTTTTTATGCCAACTTGGGCCTTTGCTCAAGCTGACATCAATATGGCATCCATATATACTACATTTTAAGGGAAATTCAATTAGTATGAAATATTTATATCACTTTGTTGTTGCTTGTTACGAGGAAGTGTATTATATTAATGAATGTTGTTTAGAAAGTTTTCTTTTAACTTTCTAAGAAAGGCCCTTTCTCCTCATACATGTCCTTCAATATGATAAGTACAAGTTCAAATCACAAAAAGATAGTTGAAGGTTGAATGAAGAGTTACATTTAATCATACCTACTCTCTTGAAGTGTAATGATCTTATCGATATCTATTTTTAGATACCAAAGTTAATATATAGGTGCACATGGAGATATTACCCTAGCTAGCTAGTATAAAACTCCTATTCAAATTTTATCAACAACTTATATTAAGACTCTATCAACAAGCCATTTGTCTTATTAGCTTAAAGATTTAGTTCTTATCCAAACTCCAGTTTGCTCAATTTATAAATACAAAACCCAAAGGCATAATATATGCAACTCATTGACACTCAACATCCATTGCTCTCTCGTTTGCTCAACCTATCAACCTTGTCATTAACTTGAGCATCAGCGGGTCTTTGGTCGGTATCACACAGGTGTTTTAAAGATAATTCAATCTTTTTTCATTTAGTCTTGCAAGACCACTAGGCATTGGACATATCGAGTTCAGGCAAACAATCTGATTGATAATTTTTTGCATTATCAGTTTGACGTTGTCTTTAGGAATTGACTATTATTCCCATTGAGAATCCACAATGTCACAGGATATATCAATGTCGATGAATGGTTTCCGTTCTAGTACCAGGTGAAATAACAAGCCCCCAAGAGGCTCGTCTTAATACCATTCCCGAGACCATTAGATCCTGAAAGATCCTTAAGTTCAGCCAAGCTCTTCACATATTAGGTATAAAGGGTTCCTTCCATGCCATTAACTACTCAAGGGATATCGTTTATGACTACTTAGCGTATGCTGAACATAAGCCCTAACTTATTGATATGCTAGAAATCATTAGCATGCTCATAAAGGATACTTAAATTATGCTACCTATCCAAGGTCTCCATGTTAAGCTTTGCTGACGAGAGTGGTTATGTGCTTCCTCTTTTAGGAAATTAGTAGGCTTATTGTAGTATGGGACATAGCAAACCTTTGGACCAGCAATCTCGGCAATAGAAAACTATCCCGACTCCTCTTATTCAACATAAGGAGAAATCACAAAACCCATAAGGAGAAAAACAAAACCATAATCATAAGCTTGCAGCAAGTAGAGGCCCAAGAAATCACAAGCACCATAAGGAGAAAAACAAAACCCACAAGTATCACAAGAAGAATAACCAGGAGACAAGGTTGAGGATAGCTCGTTCGTAAGAAAGAACTGAACAGATAACAACATCCAATCTTGTGCAATAATTGCAGCAACCAGCGAACTTTACACAACAATTCTAGCAATCAACAAGTAAAAGAGATAGACCACCAGCAATATTAGAAACCCATAATCCAAAAAAATGAAAGAGATAATGCTAGAGAGCAGCTATGATTCCTCCCACATTTACACAACTATAGTCGGAGATGCTATAATAGACAAAAGTCATGATGGATAAGAATACAAGTTAATATGGAATAATAACAACTGATATGAGAACCATGAATACCGCACACAGATAATTGATAGCATTAAGTAGAACTGATGTGAAAACATTTGATAATTCCATATAATAATAACTGTTGTGTTTGAAGACCATTAGAACATATCACACCTTGTCGTCTAGGTGCCATAGTGGAAGAGAAGGAATAGCAAATAAATGGTTAAATGTCATCTGAGATTCAACAGGAATCGAGAGAATGCCAAGCAGGGCTGCCGATTGCTCAATAAAGGACCATAATCAACACCTCTTCAATTTAGTAAACCACTAGATTCTATTGTTTGTGTTTCTCAAGACCTCTAAAGTATATGAGGACGTCATCAAACTACAAATAACTAGTTAAGGGCAACCATATATCTTCTTCTTCTGCTCCACCCTTCCATTAAGTGTGCAAACGACTACTACATATCAAAAGAGACCCGAGAAACAGAGTCCATTGTAACAAGCATAAGAAAGTCACAAACTCGACTAGAGAAAGAAGAAAGCCTTGAATAAGATAATTTATGAACAAGAAGGAGACAAATAAAAGCATCTAATTTGACATGATATCATATACCTGCCAACTTTGCACAATTAATGAAGCAACCATCAAGCTAGACAAGGTAGACCATATCCAGTGGCCTCAATGAATTTGACTCTATTACGTGCATTCTAAATTGAAGGACAGCTTGTGCTGCACGTGTATGTCATATTCTCTTCAACTTAAGACTGTCATAGAGACTTACAGATTACTCCCCATGCCTTGATACAAGACTATCCAGATTTCTAATGCGGTGATGAAAAGTTACTGGATATGGGCGAGTGTCACCAAATCAATGCATAAGTCAAGATGAGATTGACCACTTTAGGTATTTGGAGAATGATGTTTTGATTTACTCCGATTCTCTAAGTGATTGGCCAAAGCACTCCTTGTAATAGGCCACAAGGGTTAGTCGTGATGAGTCATAATGGGATCGAAACTTGATGTGGAATGACCGATTAAGGGTTTGACAATTAACCATGCCCTTAGTGTTATTTGGAAACATGGAAGGTCATAGGGAATCCACCATTGTGCTCGGGTTATACAAAAAAATTTTGAAATCCAAAATGAATATTTGTAAACAATGTGGATATCATTTGAAAATAGTTGAGAGTTTCCTTGCAATTATTCAGCTTATTCGAATGTCAAGAACCTCTGCTAGATAGCATCATCAATTAATTTTCAATATGTTCAACTAGCACTTAATATGTGGATCAAATTAATTCACAGAGTATTCTTTAATAATTAAATATTGATTTAATTTGGGCTGATTATGGATTTAACAAGTTTATAATTGTAAGCCCAAAGAGTTAGGATTTAGTGGGATGAGAAAATGGGCTCTAGGAAAGCTCATATCTCTTTATTTAAAAAGAATTCGTTGTATTTTTACACAATCTTTACTGTGCTCCGTAGGGATGATGCTCTTATGGAGCACTATACACCGGACTATGTGTGAACGGTGCGCACTCACAGTACGTAACAGTACATGTGTTGAAAATTCTTATATTACATGTTCAAAATTCTTATATTGTATATTCAAAACTCTTATATTAAGTTGTAAACATATTTAAGATTTTAAACTTAAGAATTTTGAACATGTAATATAAGAGTTTTAAACATAGAGTGTAAAATATATGAGATTATAATTTTTATTTTGTGAACTTACTTTTAAACATGTAATATAAGAGTTTTGAACATAAAATATAAAAGTTTTGAATCGATAATATAAAAATTTTGAACAGATGCACTGTTACATACTGTGCGCGTATACTGCATACACAGCGTAAGTACTGTATTTTTAGGACATGAGGGTTATCGAAATTCCTTATCTTAGAATAAGTTGTTTAGAATTTTTTTTCAAAAGTCAAAGAGAATTCCAAGGATGAGTTTCATCTTTGTATAGCCCATCATTAGCTTGTACAGCCTGTGAAAGCTGATAGTAAACGCACGAATATTAGGAGTGGAAAGCAAAGATCCAAGGATGAGTCTCATCCTTGAGGCAGACTAGCTAAACATTCGAGTATTTTAAGCAAACCAAACGCCACCATTGATGACAAGAATAGAAATTTTAATAATGTTTCAAAGACTCGAGAACTTAAGATCACCGGAACCAATGAAAGAGATCCCAATAGAAGGGACCGGACCACAACAAAGGGGTGAACGAGTATGCCGATCATTGTCATGACATTGAAGTTGGGCCAATTAAATGGGTTTGACTGGGGACCTAGTCTAAAAAAGATAGCTAGCCTGTTACATAGCCCTACCAAGTTTTAAGGCAACTAGGCCAGGAACCAACGAGCCAAAGCAAAAAGGTGGGAGCATAATCGTTGAAGATAGAGAAGGCTAAGGGCTTACTAGATAAGAGCATTAATACAGCACGAGTCCAAATGCTGTTATCTAAGACGAGCAGAATTTGTGCAAGGTTGGAACCCCAGAGGGAGATAGAACGAAAGACCACTACGTGAAGCTAGAGTGATATTGCACACAGTAGAAGAACGGGCTTATAGGAGATGATGAAATTAAAAGTAAAAGACAAGTTGAAAGAAATCCTTACTTTTACGGATGACGATCCCTTAATCAATTACAATGAGGATCAAGAAGTTTGACATCGATAGGATTTGGGAAAATGAAATGAAGCTCGATCAATGGAAGGAAGGAAGTTGATCCCATTGAAAGATGATTAGATGGGATGACTAGAAAATGGGTTTTGACCTGACAAGGGAACGACTCTACACAAAGCCTGAATACGAAAAAAATAATGATCATTTTAAAAGTACTACATCGACGTCATTGTGGGAAAATTGGTAGAGAAAATTAGAGGAAATATCCTTTCGCCAAGGGGTGAGAGAAAGCTTACAAGGTCGAGATGGAAACTGTCACTACTGCTAGGCCTTAAGAAGAGGAGATTTTAGGACTTCATCTCGAGGAATGCAGACATGTTTGCCTAATCATCCATCCAAAGACGTCAAGGGGTAAACATTGACTTCAGAAATCCTAACGAGTCATGTCCAAAGGATTTGCTTTCCTCACCCAGATAAGTTGGAACATTTTGCTTTCCTCATCCGGATAAGTTTGAACATACACGTATATAAATATGTTGGACATGTCCTTTTTTGCAGAAGTAAATGAAGTTTATCTTGACTTGTGGCAGCATGATACTGAATATTTTTTTATATTCTTGTCATATTTTGTTTTGTTAAGAATAGTCTAGGAAAATGACTCAAAAGAATTTCAAGAATGTAGAAACTCTTCTTGTTCAACCATTGTTTGATAATCCTTGTAAAATAAGTTATCTAGGTTTAAATTTTAAACCTTTGGTGACAGAACCCTTAATAAAACCTAAAAGTCTTTTTTAAGAGCTGGAAAATGCTTGCTAGCAGGTGAATGCGTATGCTGACGTATGAATTGGTTATAGAATGCAGACAAGGCCTTGTTGTGGTCAAATACTGTAAAGCTCTTGCCAAGCTTCTGAAATAAGTAGTATTGTCGTATGTTTAGAGATTTGAGGGATCGGGCCATATGCATTGTAAGATAAGAGACTATTTGTTCTTTGAATGTAGCTTTTCAAGGTGGCATGGTCTCTCTCTTACCAAAACTCCGGAGTACTTGATTGAATGGGCTAAAATTATTGACTATCTCACACCTTATGCTCTCAAAGGATTAGAAGATTATTTTGCAATGAAGCCAAAACAGAGGAACAACTTTTTTTCTTGTATTTACAATGATGTAAGAACTCGACCTTTTTTTGGGGAGGAAATTCTCCTCTACCTAATTAAATATAGAGATAGGCAAGCTGTGGAAAATAGACGAAATCATTATATAGAACCTACTACCTTGTGTAAATTACAAACACCGTACATGATCTTTTACGGATAATACAATACATACTTACTTTCCCCACCAAACAAAAAAAAAAAAAAAAGATTTATGGCTTATTTGTTTGGACGTAGTAGCAGATTTGGCCCAAAATGGGTGTATTTGCTGATAAAGACTATTGTATTTTAAGTTTATTATGGATATTTGATCTGATAAATTAAATAAAATACCTTTCTTCTAATGCATTCCAGATTCCTATGGTAGTTGGAAGGTGATAAACTTAAAACCAAACAATTAGAGTTATGGCAGCAAAAAAGACAAGTCCTAAGATGCTTCTCTGTGGTGAGCCATTTGGTGCATTCAGGATTAACAATGGTAAAGCCAATTGAGGTCGTGACAGCATAGAGTACGGCCGCAAGCTGAGCTTTTCATATGAGGTAATTAGATTTGTCTAGTTTAATCTGCGAAATTCCTGGTGAAGTTTTGAATAGAAGTTTGAAGCTTGAGTTAAATCTTGTTACGGATTAAGTTCACCGAGTCTTTCTTCTTAGGACTCTGGGAGAAGACTTCGGGCCTCTCAGGTGGAAGCTACTTCTAAGCCAATTCAACTACTTCTCTTTAGTACCGGTATTCAAACTAGTACTTTTGTAATCAACTCTATAGCTTCTTAAACGTTAATTTTTCGATCGAGTTTTACAATAACTTTCTAGTTAGATCGTTCTTGTAATCTTGGTCAAGCATATTTCTTTTAAGAGTTGAAGAACACTTAAAGTTCACAATTTACCCCTATCAGAAACACGCATGAGAATTTAACAAAATTTTCTCAAGAATATTTTCGAACGAACCAAATGATTTTATACCACTCCCAGGTCCTAGGCATGTGACTTTTACAAATAAAAAACCATTCCGTGAACTAAATACCCCCAATATAACCCTTAAAAAGTCTATCCCCAAAATTAATATTTAATTTTTGTTGCGTTGAGGCTTGATTCATGGAGCTGTTTGGAGCTTTTCCTATCCCCTGTATAGACCTTGTTTATATGTCGCCGTAAGTTGTCAGTATTTTGTGATCTTTGCTCCACTAAACGCGTACCTTGATGAGCCTGTCAACTGGCTGCTACAGTTCCTATATTCTTCATGAAGTTTACGAAGATGAGAGGCCTTCAGCAAAATGTGTCAAATAAAAAACTAGATTATTTATGGTAAAAACTTTATTCACTGATTGAACTGCTGAATGTTTGCTTGGTGCCTACTTATTGAATACATGAGTAACAAACATTGTCTACCAAACTGTAAAACAGGCGTGGACTATGGTCTACATGTCTCCGTGAGCCAAATAACTATATCACCAACTTTGCATTGATCCTAGTAGTAGTAGAGGCTATTCCACCTAATGCACTGTAAGTTATCGAACCTGCCCCATTTTCAAGAAACCTTTATGCTCCAGTCATCCGCAATTCGCACATCAGGCTTGCGAATAGTTGGGACGAATGGAACCCGACCAGCTCGAAGTCGAAGTGGCCCCAGTTCAATATCCACCTTCTTCTTTGCCGGTTCTACAAAAGCAGTTTTTGGTCCAGAAGAGAGTCCCAACAATACGATCCTCTCCACTGTGCACTCCGAGGAAAATCTGCTTTTGCCAGCAGAAGGTGACACATTCGAAGATGTGAGCTTTCCGTCAATGAAGGTAAAACGGCGGTGGATGTATGCTCCATTCTTAAATTCGAAGCTCTTCCCATCATCGATGTAGAGCTCACCTTCAGCTGCTTGGGAACTATTCAAAGCTACAACCTGTAGACCACAAGATGCTAGATGGTTATTCTTCAACATTAAGGTCTCATTATTATAGCTAAATCTTAAGGTTTACAGTTCAATCGAGATGGGTTGAAATGTCAAGACAAGATTACACCTTGCTCCATAAATGTAAGATTAAGTCTCTCCAATTATCCACTCCTAACAAGAAAGAACAAAACCAAAAACTGGAAAATTTACAGAAGGAATAAAAGAAAGGTTGGGGAAGAAAAAGAGGAGAAAGACGGCAGGAGGAAGCAAAAGAGGGTTATTATGATATTTTTCTTATCATCGGACTTATTAATGTGTCTCATCGTTTGGCATATGAAATCATAGAAGAGGTTTAAATGTGACAAGTTCCTCTGTCCATTACACATAAATTTTTCTTATTATATATGATGCTTCAATGATATAATGATTAGCAACAGTCCAGTAAAAGAACAGATATCATCTGTAACGTCGCCAGTCTCCTTCAAGAAACAGAGATCAAGCAGAAATAAATGCAAAGAATGCACAGACCGCAGCAAGAACACGAGTTTGAGAGAGACCGTGTTCTGGAGGGGAAGGTGTTGCAGATAAATAAATACATGCAGAGGCATGTTCCCAGATGTAATATTGAATCTCGGTCACATTATGAGTAGGAAAGATTCAACTAAGGTTTTTATTCGTACCAAAGTGTAAGGATCGTGCTCCATCTGTGTCGAGCTTCGCCGAAACCGGTCTTTTCTTGGAATGATAGTTCCTGCCTTTTGGAAAGAAGGAATATACTCTTCTGAGACCCCAAATTTGTGCGTCAGACCTCCCTTATATGCAGTTCCACTTCTCAGATCATACCACGATTGTGGCCCAGGAAGATATACATAAACATTCTTAGGTCGCTGGTACAAGATGTTTAAGGGTTAATTACATACAAGTGAAAACCTAAAATAATATAAATGCACATCAGATTTCACTACCTCAGTGTAAATTCCTTGGACTAGAAGACTGTTTCCAACCATGAAAGCTTCATCATTGTTAAAAGTTTTCTCATCAGTAGGGAACTCCATCCAAAGAGGACGTAGGACTGGGATACCACTTGTATTTGCCTCCCTAAACAGTGTGTAGAAGTAAGGGAGGAACATGTAGCGAACATGTATGGCTTCTCTCATCAGTTCTGTATTTCGTTCTCTGTAGAACATAAACCATGAAGCCCCAAAAGATCTTAGTAAGAGATAAAACGACTCAACAACAAAATCAAAGTTTAACTTGTAATCAATATTAGCATGTGCAACTGTTGATTCAATGATTATGCACAAGACACATTTGAGACTACAATCTCCAGATTTAGACCTTAATAAGTAAACATCAATAGATGGCAAAACTTCTATCAAAGTTAAGAAATTACTACAAGTAAAAGACAGAGAACAGCAAATAATCTCCAGCATCAAGCATAGACAGTTAGCAGAAAACAAAGGCATTGTATTAGAACATGCAAACCACCAAAGAATTTCTATGAAACATAGATAATTATCAGAAGACAACGAACACACTTAAAAAGCATAATATGAGAAAATGACAGCCTATATGCATAAATATTGCACGAAAGAAGATGCCTAATGTTTTAGGTAGTCTCTTTAGGAATAAAAGATGCCTTTACCCGAATAACCAAGGTTCTCGTCTTCTGGTGTCATGATGGGCATGGCCTCTGAAGAAGGGATAATAGGCACCCAGTTGATACCAACGCACTAGCAACTCAGGCTCAGAATTGCCAAAAAATCCACCCACATCCGCACCTATGAGGTTTATGCAAGCATCTTCAGAAAATAAAGAAAAGTAGGAGTGCCTCTCAGAAAGTGAGTGAATAAGGATAATTTACCAGAGAATGATATCCCTGTAAGGCCAAGAGTCAAAACCATTGGAACTGAAACCCTCAGGTGTTCCCACTCTGCCATGTTATCTCCGGTCCAAACAGCTCCATGTCTTTGACTTCCAGAAAAGAATGCTCTTGATAATACAAAAGGCCTGTTTTTCCCATCTCCTCGCTTTAGTAGCCCCTCAGCTGTAGCCATGTGAAAAAAGTAACCATAGGCATTATGCAATTCTCTGTGCTCAACACCCCCATAATGTAAAGCATCTCTAGGCATTGATACCTGGTGAGGAACACAACGTAGAAGCAGCATGATGAAATAATAGGCTAAAAGAAAATCGTAAAACAAGTATTACCAAAAGTATTAGACAATTCAGGTTGTACGACATAAAGAAGATGATATATTCAAGTTGTCCTGAACTTTTTCAAGTCAAAATGTAAAGATGTCCTCCAAACTTTCAACAGCATCCAACCTCCTGTTTGAGTTTCTCTCTATAGTAGTTGAAGAAAAAGTTTAAGAATCTTATTGATTTTCATGATGTCAAATTTAGTCAAACTACTTTTGCAAAATATAAAAGATTCTGTCTCATTTCTGTAGACTATAGTTTTTAAAAGATGGCAGGTGTAGCACTATCTAATTTCATCCTCCGCCGATGGGAAGGCATAAATGCTGACAGGAAATGCTTCTAGAACCTGGATTATGCGTTTGGGGTACACTGTACACTTATACAGCATCTAGAAGACACAGCCATCTTGATATTAATTAGACATGCATTTCTGTGAAACTGACAAGCTAAATGAATAAATAAATATTAAACAACAAAAGAAAGAGAGAATACAATAGTTAAGGAAAGGTTGACTATTAAGTGATAAATCACTGATATAAACGCTTAAAAGGGGATATTTGCAGGTGTAGCATAAGACTGCTTCCTGATGTGATGAAAATGTGGATACTCTAAAACATACAACAAGCAAGTTCGCATTTTAGAAGACAAGAGAAACCATGTAGAAGACTCCCAAACAGAGAAAGATCTAGCAGCACATGATCAAAAGAAGTAAAAACAAAACAAACAAAATCAATTCAGCCAGCCTTGCAAGCCCAGAGGCCTCCCAAATGCAACTGCAGCAGACAAATATCTTACTTTTTCCTGCTTTGTTAAGGCAGCTACCATATATCCTAAGACCTTATGACTGGCCTTACTAAGCAAGGCCCAAATGCATCTTCCAACCATGTTTAGTATATATAATATATAGTTTATACAATCCTCTCTGCATCACTTTTCACTTAACTAAAAATATTAATAAATAACAGTCGGCGATAATACTCAGCATCAATAACAAGACAAAATCATACAACACAGGATCTTCTTAATTGAAACAGGTTATTATTGTTAACACCACCAGTAAACAAATTTTCCCATTATGGAACAAGTGCATTCCGGAAGAAAGTTTCCACAGCTGCCTTTTCCTTAATTCTTCTTGCTTAACATTCAACACAGTAGTTCAGGCACCAAATTGTTGTAGTGGGAAGGGATATACAACAGTACTAACAGCACCATAAATATTAGAAGAGGTAAAACATATTCCCTTCACCTCCTATTAGACTGAGATTATCAAACTCCAAGCGTCCATCTAAAGCTCCATTCTAGAGAGTTTTCGTAAGGCTCTCAGTAAAGATCAATGCTTGGGGTCTTTGTTTGCCATAAAACTTTTTCAGGAAAATCTTTCCTAATTTTATGGTGTCGGTGTTCTATGACACCATAAAATAAGTCAACTAGAATGTTATTTTCGGTCAATGTGGAAAGAATATTTATGACGAAATGAAAAGAGTGTCTATGGGCAAAAGAGAATGGAAAACATTATCTCCCCCACCGCACTATCTCTCTCTCTCTCCCCCCCCACCGCCCCAACCCCCTCTTTATCTCTCTCTCATTGAAAACATTATTCAAATGTGATAACCAAACACCAGAAAAGTACTCTCCCCTGCAAATATTTTCCCTCATCAAGTTTTTCCTTTCTGCAAATAAAGGGACCCCTGGAACCTCCAGTCAATTTTTTTTACAAGAAAATAGAGTTACAAGTTTCATTTCAATTCCACCAACTAAAATTTGCATAGTCACATGTTTTAAAGCTTCTCTCTGAAGCTTTTAGCCCAGCAAAGAGCTATTTACGAGCATACGACCGAAACAATTGAACGACTGCCTGTGTAAGAGAGGTGAATTCCTGAGGCAATGATGCCAAATCACATAGCAGTCTTAATATCATAAAAAGAGTTAAACGACAATTTATTATGCTTGTTCTCTATTAGCAATTGCCTACTTATACAAAATCCAAAATCGAAACAAACCAAAACATAGGATCAGCAAGTCGAGTCTAGAACCTTTAAAGGAGGAATGAATACTCTAAACATATTAAAAGGAATGGACAGATACTGCTGGGCAATGTCAAATTACCTCTGGGCCATTAAAGACAGATGGTTCATTCATATCATTCCAAACATACAAGTAAGGAGTTGAACCAACATAATTCTCATACGAGAACTTATCAGCCCACCAGGACCTAATCTCCGGATTTAGGATGTCAGGGTAAGACGAGGAACCAGACCAGCACCACCCATCAAAATCTTTACCACTTGCATCCTTGACATAGTATCCCTTCTCGGTAGCCTCCTTGTGTATGTGATAAAAATCATCCCGCTTAATGTGAGGATCCACAATTGTAACCATACGTCTACCTTTAGCTGCTAATTTGTTCTGCATTTCTTCGGGGCTAGGAAACAGCAGTCTATCCCAGGTAAAATACCTCTTCCCATCTGTGTGCTCAATATCAAGCCATAGAACATCATATGGGATATCATGCTCATCAAATTTGGAATCCACATGATACACATCCTCTTCATCCCTATAATTCCATCTACACTGGTGATACCCAGTGGCAAATAACTGCGGCATTGCCGGTGTCCCTGTCACACTAATATATTGCCTAACCACATCTTTTGGCATAGGGCCCACGAAAAAGAATGCATCAACCACACCAGCTTCACTCATCCACAATGTATCAATCCGTTTATCGTCCCAGCCACCACCACCACCACCAGCAGAATCCCAACCATCCCCCAAGACATCAATCTGCATTTCAGCAGCATTTAACCAGAAAAATCCAGAACTCCCCTGGGATTTTCCGTGTGAAATCATAAAGGGTATGGAGCCATAAATCCCGAAAGGCGAATCATGAAAGTATTCGAAAACATCCAGATTAAAAAGCCGATATGGCTCGGAATGATCCTCCAAAGCAGGGCCTCTGGTAGGCTTCAAAGCAAGACTTGTGGCATGCTCAGGGATACCATAAACGAAATCTGCCCCGTAAAACGAGACATCAAAGCTAATGGATTGAGGACCATACGGCCTCGAATCAACATGACTCCTAAACCTTTCTTCCCAATCTTCCCCATCTCTTTTCTTTCTCAGCTGTTGGAAATCAAACAACCCATTCGAGTTCACAGAAAGTATTCTTCTCTTGCCACTTTTTTCCCTCACAAACACCTCAAATGGTTCGTGCCTAAGCACCCCTTCATACCCATCACCCAAATAAACAACAGATGAAAATCCCACGTCACCATCGATTTTCTCCTCTGTTTTGCTCTGCAAGTAGAGCTTCTTACTGAAAAACTCCTCCACAATCACATCGGGCACCTCGAATCTCTTCTTCAAGCTCCGGTCCTCATCGATTTTCAGCCTCATAATCCCATCTTGGTACACTGAAACAGTGAGCAGCAAAGGCCTCTGCTTGTCATCATCATTATTACCGTCTTGTTCTGCAGTTTCAGGCTTGGGAATGAGCTTTGCGGTGAGATCGCCGTCTTGGGAAACGGCGACATCGGTGGCGATTAGGGAGCACGCGCCGGGCTTGCGGGATCGGGCGCGTTTGCAGAAGGGGGTCTGGTTACAGGTCCTGAATTCTTCTTTCTTCCACGACACTGACGAGGGTATTAATAATGTAAGTGTAAGGAAAAGGATAAAGAGAAGGTGGGTTTGTTTTTTCAGTGTTTTATGCATTTGTTTACTTGGTTTTGTTGATCAAATAAATTATCTTATGTGTGTACCAATTGATGTAACACAGCTATATAACTTTCGAAAGGTTCGAAAGGGGACAGAAGACAAGTTGAAATATTCTATTGAGAAAGAAAAAGAGTGACTATTGTTTTTTGGTCATAAAGTGGTTTGAATATGAGATATTTCTATGATCTAGTGCTTTTGACTAAAAATGTCCACTTATTTGAGATAGCTGTAAAAAGTTATTTCTAGTTTATAGTTTTTAAATTAATTCGGTTAATCAGTTATGACTTCTTGATGGTACTCGACTTTTTTCATTGACTGAACTGGTGGTATCAGGAAAAAAAGGAGAGAAAAAAATATCCAGAATATGATTTCATTAAAAATTGAATTGCTCAATTACATGAGTCGCTATTTTTAGTAAAGTTAGTTAATAACTAACTTCTTTGTTGCTTGGAATTAGTTGTTCTAATGCTAAGGAAGCTGCCTAACTCACTTTAAAACACTGCTTGCAACTAAATTAAGCTCAGACTTGCTTCTATAGTTACTTGCAGCTCCATCTTCCTGCTAGTTCCCTCTGTACAATATTGCTTGTAACTAAATTAAGCTCAAACTTGCTTCTACAATTAGTTGTAGCTCCATATTCCTGTCAGTCCCCTCAAGCTAAGACTAGAAGAAACTTGGAAACAAGGCAGTGATAAGTTGAAAATGGCAAAGTTGTAGTAAATAAGTCTCAAGCTTGTCGGTAGCTAGAATGTAAGATAATGCAAGCTGCCTAGCCAAAAGTTGTTCCCTGACAAAGTAATAGTCCAAGTCTATTGCTCTGTTTGTTATAATCTTATTTTAAGATACTTATCCTATTGAAATAAGGGCAAATCTTATAAGATTTAAGAAATCTTATCATGCATCCTATGAAAATTTAAAACAAAACCATACTTTTTATCTTATAAGAAATAAGCAATCATTCCTATCTTATTTTTTACAACTATAGAATGCATGGTGTATATGATAAGATATCTTAAATCTTATAAGATATCTCTAAATTTCAATAGGATAAGCATCTTAAAATAAGATCATTCCAAACACACTATATGTGCTTAGTGCAGTTGTGTTGGACTAGATTGGCAGCCAAAACATGGGCGAACTAATTGTCACACTAGATCACAGGACATTTGGTTGTGAATGCATAGATAATGCAGAATCTACTTCACGTTTGTTGCAGTTGTGGCAAAACTTCTATACTCCACCTCCATTGAAGATCTTGATATTGTGGATTGCCTTTTAGATAACTATGAAATCAGATTACGTCCAAGGAAAACATCACAACTGATGACTCACCTCCTAGTAATAGGGTTTTATGAATTAGCTTAAGCTAGGTAGGGAAGTGTTTAAGAGTGTACAATACAAATATTTCGATACGTGGACCTTCTTGGCTTAGGTGCTTATATAGGTTCTATTGTTGGCAATGTTGAAGTCACACTCAAACTCTCCATGGCAATTAGTTAGTTAGTCTTAATTGGAGTTTACTTCTGGTTCAAGTAGAGCTAAGCCTTTAGGCATTTAAATCTAACCCTTGACACTACACTGATCCAGTGGAGACCTAGATCCAATTGTGTCAATTATTTGCTTGTACAAGAAGACCCACAATGCTTGGACCAGTCCAAGCTAACTCCCATCAATAGCCCCTTAGTTCCAGTTGAACTGCCTCAGGATTTCTGTGTGAAATTATAACGGCTATCGAGCCATAAATTCTAAAAGGTGAATCACGAATGTTTCAAACATGTCTAGATTAAAAAGCCAATATGGCTCAGAGTGATCTTCCAAAGCAGGGCTTTGGTAGCAGTGGTGGATGTAGGGGGGCAAGCAAGGGCAATATCCCCAAAAAATTGACAAAAAATTATATTTTTAGTTTATTTTTTATCAAAAAAAAACTGTATTTGTATTTGTATTTTAGCCCCCTAGCTCAAGAAAAAAAATAATAGTAAGTATATGTTTTTATTATTTATTCCTTTTATTAAAAGATTGTTAAAATTAATAAGTAATTTAATTTCAAAGTTATTGGTTATTTAGTTCATTTTTAATGATTCTTATAATACTGGATCAAATCTTTGTTAAAAATTTTAGTTAGTGATATTTAATTAAGTTTGGGATCTTTATAAATTATTCGTTTGGGTAATAATATTTTTTATAGAGAAAGTAGTCGACTGCTTAAGCATTAATCTTTGATACTAAGAGGGTGTTTGGATTGGCTTATCAAAAAGCTACTTAACGCACTTCTGGCTTTAAGGGATTTTTTTATTATCGACTTTAAATAATTATATGTTTGAATAAAAGTTGTAGTTATAAAAATAAGTATTTACATATTTGATTAAAGTGAGTTGGAAAATAAGTTATATGGTTAAAATAACTATTAAGGATATTAAAATAGAATCTAAAAAGGAAAGAATAAAATAAAAGAGTCAAGATATTTTGGTAATAAAAATAAAAAATAAGGAGAAGATAGTAAATAATTTGGCCAAACTTACTTTTTTTCAAAGTGTTTAAAGCCATAAAAAGTAAAAGCTAAGGTTGAAAAGCTTTTTATTTCCTACTTAAAACCACTTAAAAAAACACTTTTTTAATTAAAATAAACACTTCCATTAGCTTAAATTAGACTTTAAGCAGGTTTGACCAAAAAAAAAAAAAGCCAAGCCAAAACCCTCTAAAAGAGATGTATAAATATGCTTTTTAGGTTAATAAATGAAAAATAGTTACTTTTGTATATGCTCAAAAATGGTTGGAGAAATTAGAAATATTTTTTTCTTTTTTCTTAGTGCATGTACATATTCTATAATGTAATGACACTAGATGAATATGTGTGTGTGTATATTCAATGTGTTTGTGATGTTTTCTATGTAGGACATTTTATTAAAATAATTATTAATTTTTTGAATAAAAATATTAATACTTTGCCTCCCTAAGCTTAAATCCTGGCTCTGCAACTATCGGGAAATGGAGCCGGTGGTGGCGACTAGGGAGCATGCGCCGGGCTTGCGAGATTGGGCGCGTTTGTAGAAGGGGGTTTGGTGATAGGTCTTGAACTCTTCTTTCTCTCATAACAAGGCCGAGGGTATTAATAATGTTAGTAAGAGAAGGAGAAAGAGGAGATGGTTCTGTTTTTCCGGTGTTTTTTTTACATTTGTTTATTTGGTTTTGTTGATCAAAAACTTATCACTGTCTGTGCGTGTACCAATTGATAAACACTACCATATAATTTTGGACGGGGGACAGGAGACAAGTTGGAAAATTCTATTGAGAAAGAAAAAGAGTGACTATTGTTTTTGGGTCCATAAAAAGGCTTGAATGTAAGATATTTCTATCCTCTAGTGTTTTTGACTAAAAATATACACTTTAGTCTCTATACAAGATATCCATTAAAAGTTATTTTCAAATTGTAGTTTTTAAATTAGTCTAGTTATGATTTGTCGATCATGCCCAACTTTCTTAATGGCCTAAGCATGAATGACTAATGCATCATACACACATACACACCAAGCCTAGGCACCAAGGCATGCATGCTTGGGCACTAATGCACGTATGATCTAGGCACCATAGGCACCAAAGCCTCGCATAGCCTAGTCACCTTGGGCACATGAGCACACACAACTTAGGTACCAAAGGCACCAAGGCACGCATGGACTAGGCACCACGAGCATCCACAGGCATCAAGATAAGCAGGCCAAGGCATTAAGAGCACCAAGCAAAGGCATTAGTGCACGTACGGTCTAGGATCTTTTGGGCACCATGAGCGTCAAAACCATGCATAGCTTAGGCAACTTGGGTACTAGTGCACAGACAGCCTCGGTACCTTAGGGTACCCAGGCAAGCACGGCCTAGGCACCGCGAGCCTCTGCTGGCACCAAGGCAAGCAAGTCCAAGGCACTGTGGGCAACAAGAAAGGCCACTAATGCACGCACAGCCAAGGCACCACGAGCTCTAAGACACGCAAGGCCTAGACACCATAGGGTACTGATGCACGCACGACTTAGGCACTATAAGGCATAGTATGTGTATGACCTAGGCACCATGGGGGAACCTTGGGGCACCAATGCACGCATGGCTTAGACACTATAGGTACTAAGGCACGTAAGGCCTAGACACCTTAAAGCATCAAGGCATACATAACATAGGCACCATAGGGGCACGTTGAGACACTAATGCATGTACAGCCTGGGCACCGTGGGCCCATGATATCAAAGAAAAGAGAAGAGAAGAAAATATATGGAATATAATCTTAGCTTGATATACCATGAAAGGGTAGGCTTCCATAAGCTTATTCAAACCCCCAGACAAGAACTTTGTTGCCAAAATGAACAAGCCAAGAGACAAAAAGCCCCATAGATATTTAAAATGACTTGCAGCCTGACCATTAATTATAACTGAAAATTTGCAGTTACAGACACATTTTTCCACCAAGTTCATCTAGCTCTCTCCAAACCCAAATGTTCTCATCATTCTCACTAGAAAATAGTCAACTCTATCACATGCCTTAAGCATGTCAAGTTTGAATACCATATTTCTTCTCCTAGTCTTCTCATCTAAGTGATGTATCATCTCCTGAGCAAGTAATGCATTATCACTTATGAGCATCCCAAGCAAAAAGCCACTTTGGTTTAGATATATTAGTTTAGTTATCAATTCAAATAACCTTTTCTAATATGCAATTTTTAATGGCTGAGGCACCAACTGACCCTGACCCTGACCTTATTGGTTAGCTGGTAGGTGCTTTTTACTATTTTTAACATATAAATCTGCTGAGGGATCTACTTTTTGGCTATATAAGTACCACCCTCACCTCCAACTTAGATAAGAACTTAATCTAAGCCTTCTTTGCAATTAAATAGCATTCAAAACTCCTTCATTACAATCTTTCAACATTTATTGCTGTCATTCATCGTTATTGTTTATTGATTGCTCATCATTTTGCATTCATTGACAAGTCACTTGAGCTCATAAATTGTCTATTTACTTAGAGCAATATAGGAAGTTGTAAACACTTCTTGTATTTTTGCTCTTAAGAGCTTGTAAATCATACACTTTACTATTCTATTAGGAGTGTGCTTTGCTCTTGTGTAGACTAGAGCGTGATCATTCTTGTCAAGAATGAAGGCTTGCAATTCCTCAAGTGTTGGGAGAACACATATGATCCTTGTTGTGAACAAGATATTGTGATTGTTGTTCTATATTTCTACAACATACTAAGTAAGAAGTCGATTCACTAGTGAAGTTGAAAATCTTAAGGGGAGATCTTAGGGGATAGATTAGGTCTTCAGGAGTTCGAACCAGTAGAAATCACTGCGTTTGATTCTAGCCTAGAGAAATAATATCACATAACATGTTCTTGCATAAAATTAGGCAATTTCACAACTATAAACGATTGTCTAGGAATACACTGTTAGGTGTTCAATGAATGATTTGACTAGACCAATATATACCCCTTCAATTCATTATAAAACTTAGACGATTTAATGTGCAGGATTGCCTACTAATTCATTTTTCCTCTTAGAACAAGTAGCACGTGTATAGATGCATATATGAATTCTCAAGAATTTTCTTCATTATTATTGCACTCATATGACCATCATAATATCTATAATATTATTTCTATAATCATATCTATAACAATAAGATAATATATCATTCTCTTCAAAAAATGGTTTTGAGCAAATTGACTCATAAATTATTTTTCTCATAGAATGTGATAATACCAAAAAATAAATTTTCACATCATGCTCTCAAATATTGATATATTAGATCATATTCAAGGCATTTATATTTTTTTCACATAGAATTATTTGAGAAAAATATTTCTAATCATTACAAATTTACATTCACTTTCAACCTTAAATTCTATAATCGCAGTTATAGCAAGTTTGCAAAATATTGCCTTTTGATGGTCATATTTTTATCAAATTTTGCATAAGGATCCCAAATCTTTTGCCAATAAATATTCAGCATTAAAGCTTCCATGGAGATAATTAAGGAATATTGTTAACTTATTGCAATCTTTCAGGGATGCATAATTTGCTTCTATAAAATATTTTTCCTCATAATAATTCATAGCATCCATATGGATTTTAATCACAATCGATTCATCTCACATTTTCATTGTTTGCTATAATAAAATGACGAACTTCTAGATTGTGACTATATGAAGTTTTTCAAGCTAATTATTTGAGCTTAGTATATTAAAATAACGAATTTTTAGTTCGTGGTATTTGATTTCATGAGATATACATAATTGAAACAAAATTAAAAAGGTTGAAAGAAAACTTTACTGATAATCACAATATTACTTTACCAAAGATTGCAGCATGGAATATCCTTATGCTGTCAATAATACTTTCTCTTCAAATCTTTATAGTAATATCTTCATAACTTTTGATTAATAGAAACTAATTATGCTAATAACGTGTTATAAAACTAAAGAGAAAAGAAGAATGGAAAAAGAGATAAGAATGAGAGAAAAGAGATTTTATTGATATTGATATGTATATAATTATAAGTTTACAACATATAAAGCCTTATTTATAGGAATTCAACGACTTACTTTTCAAGAATTTTCCTTTACAACAATGCAAGGCTTTTCTATTCTCAAATTTCGATTTGGTTGTAACCTAATACCTCTTTATACAACATGAATATCCATAATAACTAATAATTTCACCACGTGTTTTACCTTATAATATTTTTTTGGCAATTTTCACAAGGAACTCATGCATCACACGGGTTGAATACTAGTCATATACTAAAAGAACAAGCTTAAGTATCAAATTTTAAAAATACCATGTTCTGCTACATGACCTACAGAAAAAACTATTCATATTGTGCATCAACTTTCTCAAACAAAAAAAATTATTATAAACCAATTCAACAAAACTTGACTTGCACCCTTACTCATAGCAAACAAACTTTTCTTCCATGCTTTAACGTAACAAAACATTCTAAAATCAATTAATATAGCAATATGACAAATTATTTATATAAATTAAAAATATTACATTCATTTACACAACTCATGCATAACAAGTGATATATTTATAGTCTATACATATATATATGTGTGTGTGTGTTTTTTTTTTCCTTTTTAGTTTATGCCACATATTATCATATCATGCCTTTTTTCCTAACTTTTTTTTTTGTAATTGTTGGCTCAATATTAATTATTGTAATGTTTGAATGATTTTAATGATGCAAAGTATGTTTAAATTACTAAAAGCATCTTTGTGAGCCTTATTGAATATTCTAATATAGGTGCTTGGAAGTAATGGAACTTGTGTAGTCTTGAGCCTTGGTTATATTGAAGATTATTTATCCAATATTAGAGCTCAAGCATGAAGATAAGAAGTCATAAGGCGAAGACATGGCATCATAAGGGGTACCGGTACTTATGCTCCTTGTGAATAACATTAGGTTCACCATAATAGCTCAAAGTATTCTTATCTTCATTGCATATTTGGTTTAAACTCTTAAGGCCATTGGTTTACAAAATTCAAGTCTTGATTTAATTGCATAAAAGGCTTGATTTTTTCAAGCATATGTATTGGGATGTTTTTAAGCTTTATTTGATCTTGAAAAACATGTTTGAAGTCAGTTTGGTGTTACCAAAAGCTTTGATTTTGAGTTAAATGTGTTTTGGTCTTGTTTGGCTTTAATTCAGACATTTTGGAGTGGTCGGACCCCTTAGCTAGTTGACCGACTGTCCAGGAAGGTCACCCAGCCAAGTTAGAATGCCAGGGACTAAAGTTGGACTCCTAGTTGGTCGATCGGCTAAGGCGCTCGGCCTAGTAAGTGAGTTAAAGCACAAGCCAATCAACCTAGCCGGTCGATCGGCCAAGCGTCCGCAACATTAAATGCTGTGGCTAGTTATATCCGCTAGAACTACTCTTTCCCCATTTTTCTCACCAATCTTTGCCCTAACATCAAATCCTTTTTAAATACACATTTATATCATTCAAGGACACATGATCTAAGCTTGCAAAAACACTTTCTCATCATTTATTGCTTAGAAATCTTTGAGCTATTATCGTGAAATCATTTGATCATTCAAGAGCTTTAACTTTCTATATCCACTTTGAGAAATTGAACTATACTACACATTTATTCCTTCAATCCTTTGTTGCATGCACTCTAATAGTTGGAAAATCTTGAGAGATATATTTACTGACATTAAGAGAGTGTGGAAGAATTTTAAAGAGCAGAACTCTTGGGTTCTTTGAAATAAAGTTTCAAAGAGGTGTATTCTTGGTTTGTGCTTCATTAAGTTTTGAAGAAGCATCATAATGGAGTGTTGAAGTCCTAAGGGGAGCATACTTAGGCGGTGGACGTAGCCAAGACCGAATCACTTAAAAATAGTTTGTTATCTTCTTCCTTATCTCTACTTTACATTACTTATTATTATTGACTGCTTGGTGTTTGATTATTTGCCTGAGAGAGTTTATTTGTTTTGTTTGGTAAACTTTTAGTTTCGAAAATTGTCCAATATTTTAGTTCCCCCTCCCCCCCCCAAACGATATTTGCCCTTACAGTAATCTATATTTATATATCCATAGATTTCTCTATATATATATATATATATATATTTTGTATATGCTTACCTTTGATACTATATATGCTAATTCTGTCTATTCTTTTTCCCTTGAAAAATAAGTTAAACGACCAATAAATATATCATTTTTCTATTATAGTTTTTTTAGAAACTATCATTATTTGACTTTACTTTTTTAATTTAAATACTTAATTCAATTATTATAGATCTCTTATAAAAAATATAATATTAAAAATTTATCAAAAATTAAATTTCATCGTCATATAAAATATATAAAAAGACATGATACGAAAATTTTCCCGTCCATCCCACAAATCTTTTTCTAGTTTGTATTTATAATAAAACCCGAGCTCCCTCCAAAAACTTCGTGGGGATGGGATGGCTGGGGGGAGGGTATAAAGGTAAATGCACCCTGCTCATGGGCGGGAAACCCCAAACCCCAACCCTTTGGTTTGGTGTCTACACAAAGTAGAGAAAAAAGCAAGACAAAAATCAATTTGAAAGCAACAAATTTCTGAGAAACCCGAATAAAATTAGTAGTTAACCAGTAGATAAAGTAGCAAAATGGCTAGCGGCGGCGGCGGCGGAGGAGGAGGGTATGGGCGTCCGATAAGGGCGTTGAACGTGGCCGAGAAGCCGTCGGTGGCGAGGGCGGTGGCCGGAATACTATCGAAGAACCCGCAGAGCGGTGGACCGAGGGTGAGGGAAGGGCGGTCGAGATACAACAAGATATTCGAGTTCAATTACGTGATCGGTAGACAGATGTGCCAAATGGCATTCACTTCTGTGACTGGTCACCTCATGGAGCTCGAGTTCGACGAACGCTTCCGCAAGTGGCATTCTTGCAACCCTGTCGACCTCTATCACGCCCCCGTTAACAAATTTGTTCCTCAGGTATAAACCTAGTTTGTGTTTATACAGAATGTTGTGATTCTCTGTTTATATCACTGGGTATGTTTGAGAATGCTTGATTATAAGTTACATGTATATTAGGAGAAGTTAGATATCAAAAGGACGCTTGAGGAAGAAGCTAGAAAGTCTCAGTGGCTTATCCTGTGGCTTGATTGTGATAGAGAAGGAGAGAATATTGCATTTGAAGTTGTGGAAGTCTGTACTCAAGCAAATTGCAATCTTAATGTGTGGAGGGCTCGATTTTCTGCATTGATTGACAGGTTTTACATTCTATATATATATATATGTATAGGCTAACATATGCCCGTTTCAAATAGTTCTACTATTTTTTTCTGTTCACCAATTTGGTTGTTATGTGCAATGGTTAGGGAAATTCATCATGCGGTGCAGAACCTCGTTCGTCCTAATCAATTATTTGCAGATGCAGTAGATGCTCGGCAAGTAAGATCTTTCTGCAACACCTCATTTGAGTTTTCTTCTGTTGCTTGTGAGACTTTGTATTTTTCTTTTTTTTCCCTCATTTTATAATACTGAGCTGATGTTTGGGGAAACTATTTGGGCATCTTTTTCCTGCTAGTTGTGGCAAAACTACAAAGCCCAGTTAGCAAAATAATGAAAATCACAGACTTTTGGTGCTTCATTCTTCCGAAAATGTTGGCATTTATAATGCTTTCACAGAGGGACAAGTTATAGGAGATTGGTCAGGGCCAAGTGGAGCTTGTCAGATTAGATGCATGTGTCCTCTAGGGGAATGTTAATGGAGGAGAACAATGTTTTTTTGAATTAGACTTCTCACAAGGAAGATTGCTATCTTATGGGTGGCTGTTTGGACAACAAGTTTATTAGGATGTTCTCCCGAATAAGGAGATTGAAGGAAGGTGAACTTTTTCTAAAGATGGCTGGCATTATCATAATATTTGAAACTTGATAATCGTCAATCATTCAGCACCATTGCAGATAAAATAGTAAGGCTAGTCTGAGCTATTCTTTATAAGAGAAACAAGACGTTTAGCAGTGGATGACTTTTTTCTGAAGCTTTACGTATTTAATATGGGGTTTTTTGTTGGTAAAAGATAAGGTGGAGATCCCCAAAATGGAGATTTAAGGAAGCAAATCCCTTACCTTCTTCCTTCAGCGGTTAGCAAAGGCCTTGTTTTTGCCCAATAAGGTTGTTTAGTTTTCATGGAAGCAATTAATTTAGCCATCATAATTACATTCTATGTGACCTCAGAACTATGGCCCATACTTCCTTATGCAGGTCAGTTGGGATTTTACATTTCATGGTATGTACATTTTAATTTAGTCGAATTTTAAGCTGGAATTTAAGCGAGAGATTCCTCTTTGTTTTTCTGGGTTTTGTGGAATTAAAAGCATTTCTCAAATGCACTGTCATGCATTGGTTCAAAATGCAAATGAAGGCTCAGTTACGCAATGTGTCTTGATGTAGAGAAGTTATCCTCTTTGTGTACATTTTGTGTAGATCTTTTGAAGGATGTGCAAATCATATAGAGAAGTTACCCTTTCAATCTTCTGTGAACTTTATATATGTGTTAGTGTGAACCTCTTTCACTTGGCAAAATATTATTTCACAATGTGCTTCATCTTCCTTCTTTCCTGTACAGCAGTATTCCCTTTGTCAGCAAACTAAGTTGATCTGGATTCTTATGCAGGAAATAGATCTCAGAATTGGTGCTTCTTTTACTAGATTCCAGACTATGCTTTTGAGAGATGCTTTTGTCATTGATTTTGCTGTGGGCGACAAAAATCTTGTCTTAAGTTATGGTCCTTGTCAGGTACTCACCTTTTGCTTCAGAATAAAGAGAAAAGGGAAAAGTAAAGGAAAGAAAAGAACTCACTGATATTTTACCTAGTGTCTTCAATGTGCAATCTTTCATTTACAGTTGAACTTAGTGAATGATCTCATTGATGGCTTTTGTAATTTACTACAGTTTCCTACTCTGGGATTTGTTGTAGAGCGATATTGGGAGATACAATCACATGAAAGTGAAGAATTCTGGACAATTAATTGTACTCACACCTCAGAAGAAGGCAGTGCTACTTTCCATTGGATGTAATAATTGTGCAACAATATATTGTCTGATGTTATTTTTGCTATTGATAATTTGAATGTCAAATTAATTTATCTTTGAATTAGCAGGCGTGGCAATCTGTTTGATTATACGTGTGCTACGTTAATATATGAGATGTGTGTAGCTGCACCTACAGCAACTGTGAGTTTACTTGTTTTTGCTATGCTAATTTCTGGAGTAGTACTGAATTTCTTACATGGTGTAAGCAGAAAAACTGTTTTTGGTGCTTTAGGTTACAAAAGTTAGACAGCAAGAGAAGTTGAAATATCCTCCTCATCCCCTAAGTACAATTGAGCTTGAAAAGCGTGCCTCCCGTTACTTCAGGATGAGTTCTGAGCACACCATGAAGGTCAGCATCTGAAATAAGAGTGGAAGTCCTGCATGTTGTAACTATCTGTTGATTTTATTCACTTTGTCATTTTAAATTTTGGTTCACTGATTTCTGAAGATGGCATCTTCTCTTCCTGGCTTATTGTAACTTACAGAACTAACTATATTGACTTCACATTTCAGTAACTAACTCATATAAGTGATGATTGCTGTACATCATACAACTAATACTAGCATGTGCACTTTAACCAACTACTTCTCCATTTCTCTGCCTGTTGTTATTCTGGAGCTGTATCTTTCTACACATCTGAACAGGCCGCCTCCATATTTTTATAGTCTCAACCTATGTCCCTAATGTCTTCTCTATCAAAATTGTATTATGTTCTAAATTTTTTTGTTGAACTTGTTGTGAGTGTGGTGCACAAGCATTGTGTATGCATAAGCTTCTTATACTGACTTGTCTTCTTGTATTGTTTCTCCATTCCGAAAAATAGCATTATAAGACCAGTGTATGTTCCTACATTTAACTATTTCAGAGGAACTTACGCAAGACTTTGTCTTTCAGTCTGTTCACATCCTTTGCATTTGGTAACTATTTAACATATTGCTTCCTCTTCCAATTATGATTCCCTTATTGATGCACAAACTTTTGTTTTATTTTATTTTATTATTTTATTTTTTTTAATGATGATAATGGGCTGTTGTAGCATAATTTGACCACTGCTGATGGATAGTCATTTACATTTTTGCTAAATAGGTCGCAGAAGATCTATACCAAGCTGGTTTCATAAGTTATCCACGTACAGAGACTGATTGCTTCTCTGAGAGGACTAATTTGCATGTAAGTAGTCTTGTTCTCCTCCATTTCTAATTTTTGATTGTCAGGTAATTACTTTGGAAAGTCGGGTACTTCGACATGTACTAGACTTGAGATTAATGAAGTTAGTCAGTTGTCAAATTGGATTAGAACAGAGAATTTAATTAGAAGAACTATGAAATCAGTATGAATTTGAAATGGACCTGTAATCTGTTTTAATACACAGAATCCAATTTTTTTAATTCATTACTCAAAAGCTTTACCACCTTTGCGATGCCTTTCCGACATAAGTGGGGTACAAGGTAATCCTGTGATCTACGGGTATATGTTGGAAAGCTTAGTAATAACTTGCTAATTCCATTTTGGGCCGTGTTGCGTTAAACTCAAGTGGTTATTCCAGTCCAACACTTGGTTTTGTTTAACGCCTATTTGTAGGTTCATGTCATTACAGGATGGTATAGTGTGGGCAGTTAGAAGGGTGGGATGTAAATGCTGTTAAGAAAAACCACCATATCATGGGAAGGTGGTTGAGCCACCTCTACAATCTTGTATTGCCTGGTCGGTCATGGATTCCCATGACAAGTAAAGTCAGATTTTTAGCAAGGATGAGTGGTTTCCTCTTTCAGCATCAGCTGGGAAGAGGGCAATTAAGTTGTTCGTAAGTATATTTCAGGGAACTTGAAGTAACTTGGCAATTACGCCTAGATCTGTATTTTGATTTTACTCAAGTAATTATTCTAGGGCAAACGTCCAGTCTCATCTTTCAGCCTACTCGTGGACTCGGGGGAAAGAAAATTTTGATCAGGTATCATGTGAAAGTTTTATTTGAAAAACTGGTTCTAAAATGCTTATTAAAGATCATCCAAAATGTTTATTCCTGATAAGGAAGTTCGTTAAGCAGTTGCCTCGTCAGCATATCTAGTAGTTAGAGTTGCACGTATTTCCATGTGATAAGTAGTTATTCCGCAGCTGTAATTAGCATGTGCAGAGATATTAGTAGTTAGAATTAGTTAGAGCACATGCTATAATAGAACAGAGACTTGGAGATCAAGTCAGATGTAGCTCCATGAATACATGTATAGCACAGCTCACAGCTGTAATTAGCATGCACAGATATTAGATGTAGTTAGAATTAATTAGAGCACACGATATAATAGAATAGACACTTGGAGATCAAGTCAGTTGTAGCTCTGTAAACATTGATGTACTCAAATCATTTTCTGCCATGAACATAGTGGTTTTTTTCTCTCCAAACTCATTTTCTACAACATATTTATAATTGGTGAATTGCTTAATTGTAATCTCTCTACTTCAAGTTGAAAACTTTACTTTGGTGATGCAAAATTTTAGGGTTTAGAGGTGAGAGAACATATGATACTCGAAGAGTGTTAGGTTATATAATGGGACCCACAACTCGAGTGAATGCCACCAATATTCCAAATCTATACTCATTTCATTAAGTGGACATAAATAAAACTCGTCTAAAATGAAAGTAAGGCATGTATGGAAGTAGATGCAGCTTTTTGTTGTGCTACCCTTTATAATGTTCAGATTTAATCAGCTTATGTCAACTTTTGGGTAATGCCTGAAGTCAGAAAGCATTTTCCACTTGTACAATTGTGGTTTGATTTTGTCAGTGTCCCTCTTGCATGCTCTTTTCATGTGATGTAGGCAATTGTGCAAGAACAGGAAGGCCATCATGTATGGGGCTCATATGCTAGACGATTGCTGGATCCTGAAGCAGGACTTTGGAGAAATCCTCGTGGAGGTGGTCATGATGACAAAGCCCACCCACCCATTCACCCAACAAAATTTTCAGCCGGAGAATCTGGATGGAGTGCAGATCACCATGTTAGTAGAGCTGCTGGAAAAAATTATCAATTTATTACAATAATATAGATAACTTAAGATGACTATCCAAGTGAATTTATTCTTTGACAGAAATTGTATGAATTGGTTGTTCGCCACTTTCTTGCCTGTGTATCTCAGCCAGCCATTGGAGCCGAAACTACAGTTGAAATTGACTTTGCAGGAGAAATGTTTTCTGCATCTGGTAGAGTGATAGTTGCTGTGAGTTTCCCATCAGAAAATATATTTCTGTTTGGATGGCAAGATAATACCCTTATTTATCAGATGATTATTGATTGGTAGCTTGAATGATTATCCATTGGTTGAGTGTTAAGCCTGTTGATTTATCTACAGGATTGTCATCCTGAATTCAGCATCCACAGTATGACTTCAACATGAGAAAAAGTTGTTATGATGTTGTTGATAACTTATCTCTTCAAGCCGAGGTTTATCATGTCTTTTACAGACTCTGTCATTCTAGGAGATCATATAGAAAGATATACCCCATGATCTAGTGGAATATTCTATATCTTTTCTTGTGGATCACATTGTTAATTTTACGTTGTTAGAAATGAGTCAACTATAGAACATAAACTTCTTCTATCATAAACTTTTGGTTACTATACAAATGTATCTTCTTATGGTTGTGTTAACTTAATTTTGTTCATGCTTGGCAGAAAAATTATTTAGACATCTATCAGTACGAGTCATGGGGAGGTTTGATGATCCCAACATACAATTTTGGACAGCAGGTTTGAGCTTTATTGTTGTTCTTTCTTTCTTATGATTTAATGGTAAAATTGTAGCCATTTGGCCTCACCATACGTAACCTGTAGTTTAACATGTTTGGATATTGAATGTCATCATATAGCAATATCTATGTATATGCGCTCTCTCTGTGTGTGTATGTGTGTGTGTGTGTGTGTGTGTGACAAATTACTAATGCGGTACTCTTGACACTGATTAGTGCCTTGTCTAATATGTTCATGCATGTCTTTCAGACAACTCTTTTTTGTTTAACCATTTATTCAGTTGTGCAAGTTAATTAACCCCTACATACTTAATAATTCATGTAAAATCTGTCCAAGAAACATAACCTGTCTAGGGCAAGGTGGAAATTAATTTTTTTAAGATGTCTTTAGGAAAATTTTTTCATTATTCACTTGCTAATTCGTTTGTGAATATAGTTGAAGAATACATGGTCAATGATTGAAGCATATCATAGAAATAAACTCAACTATATTGAACTTTGATGTCAACTTGATTGTTGTCTAGGGTGATTGGCTTTGTGGGTTACAAGTGTCATTTGAAGGTATGTGTCTAATTTTAGGACGTGAGGATTTGGCTATGAAATATCCAAATATGTGGATATAAGTACATGGAAAAGTTGTTCATGGCAAGATCCATGACGTAAAGAATGAGAAAATGTTTTTGGCTATAAACGGGTTTCAATCACTATTGTGACCTTTCACAAATAATCTTTAAAGAGAAGCTTTCTCTAACATTGAGGCACTAATGACGTGATGATCTTACTTTCTCTTCTTAGAAATTGAATAATAAGATTTCATCTTTTCTTGATACCACTAACGTATTCACTTCAAATGGTTCAGTGATGAAATAGATATTTTGAGAGAATTAGATATTTCTTAGATTGATGGAAGATGGTAGAGAATAAAGACCCATGTCTACAGGGTGCCTAAAACAGGACCTTGTGTGTAGAAATGTCCACTATATTTATAGAGTTACTGCCTTATCTAAAAGCTTAAACTTGTAGAGAAAATATTGGTGTATTTATTTATCGTGTTAAAACGCCCTTTCACGTGCAGGGGTGATTTGTTATTGAATCTTGCACGGGCATAGTTTTAATGCTTTTGAATGGGTTGCAGCGAGCTTTGAATTTGAGACCTTTCGATTTCTAGGCTCTGGTATCTTGACAGTGTTATCACTTAATTAAAAGTTTAAGTTTGTAGAGAGGATATTAACGTACCTATTAATTGTATGACAATAGCTACCTCTTTAGAATTAAAAATAAGAGTGCAATAATTATCTTTAGTTAATTGACAAGAAGAAAGAAGATTTGAAGCTATGAAGCACCGACACCTTCAAAATGCAGCGTATCGCGTGTCGGACACCGACACGTTCCCGACACGCTCCGACACGTGTCTGGCAAACTTTTTTTTTTAAAAATTTCCGACACGTCCTCCGACACGCTCCGACACGCTCCGACACGTCCTCCGACACGCTCCGACACGACACGTACGGGGTTTTTTTTGTAATTTTTAAAATTATTTGGGGCACTAATGAAAATCCAAAAATAATTAAAAAAAGAAAAAAGAAAAATCAATTTAACTTATTTATGCTGCTTATCGTCTTTTCTAGAGAAGTCATCTTCTCACTTCTCAAAATTCCTTCAGCATAAATGACTCAGCCCTCTACCAAAAAAAAAAAAAAAAAATAACTTACCTCTAATATTCCTGTGGTGGGTAGAATTGAAAAATTATATTATTGTGTGTGTTATTATATGTTTGATTGAAAAATTATTGGGGTTTTTCAAGTCTATTGTTGTTAAACATGAATTACAAGAACTGGTGGTTTTTTTCCTTTTTTTTTCATGCATGAATTACAAAAATTGGTGGTCTCTTTTTGTGTCATATTTTGGGGATGGCTGAAGCCTATGAAGCAAATTGATTTGCCATGATAAAAATGATATTTATGCAATATATTCATGATAAAAATGATATTTATGCAATATATTCATGATAAAAATGATATTTATGCAATATATTCATGATAAAAATGATATTTATGCAATATATATAAAATTTAAATATTTTTTTATTTAATGTATCCTGAGTGTGTCGTATCCTAGTTTTTTGAAAAAAGACGTATCGGCGTGTCGCATCGTGTCGCGTATCGTGTCGGCGTATCGTGTCCGTGATTCTTAGATTTGAAGAAATACAAGGAACATGAAGAAGACTAGGAAGCTGGAAATTAGATGAAGTGAAGAGATTACCAGTTCCAATGTGTTTAATAGACAAAGAATGGTTAATGGACAAAGAATGGCCACTACCAATAGCCAGAAAATCAGTTCCTTGAAATGGTTGAGCAGTGTGAAGTTTGCAGGTTAGGTGTGACATGGGCATTAGTTCCATTTCCCAAAACCATCTCTGATTGAGATTTTGAGGTCCTAGCTCCATTTGTGCTTTCATAGTCTGCTTAGCAAGTTTTGGATTGACATAATACTGAGTATCTAACTTATGCTAACATTCTTTTTTTTTGAAAAGTAAAGAAACTTATGCTAACAGTCTAGAGCCGAGTGGTTTGATTTGTCACAGATTTGACAGTAAATCTTGAGAGTATTCTAGGTAGACTCTATTGGGATAGCAGGGGGAGAAGCCATAGTTTGTGAAAGGAATGGAACAGAATGTTAAGGACCCAAAATGCTTGGAGAAGAAGAATGTGCCTCTGCTAGAAGAACCTCGACCTCCTCTGCCTCTTTCCTCTTTGCCTCTAGAGGAGGCATCAATGGAAGCATTGGTTGTTGTATGAAGAGCAATGTGGATATCAGGGGATGAAGAAGTCAGGTTAAGAAAGAAGTTTGCAAGTGCAATCTTTTGAGATAAGTAAGTTGCTTATCTATTTGGATGTAAATAGGAGCAGGCCTAACTCTAGTGGAGGCTTTAAAAGTATCAACTGTGAAGGCAGCCTTTAAGAATATAAATGATTAAATCCTCATGATCACTATTATTGAGGTAGTTGAGAAATTGTCAGTAATGGCTTTCACTTGATCTAGATAGTCTTGCATTGTGAGATTGCCTTTGTGAAGATTAGCTGTTGGTACGTGTCCTGCTTATGGAATTTGTAGATTGATTAGTAATGGCTTTTCCTTTTTAACCTTTTGTTTTGCCAAGCAAGAGTTTCTATTAATTTGAATTCCTAGTGAGAAAGTGGAGAAGAAGATAAGTCAAATCAAGATTTGTGACAAGCTAGATCATATATATTGTAGCTATATGAATATCATTACAAGATGGTTTTGTCGAGATACAAGGAAGGCAAATTTCCCTATCAAGTGAAATGGCTCTAAATTTTTGTCACACTCAATTTATGTCTAGTGTCATACTTGATTCTCATCAAGAGCTGGTGTTCATTTAAAGCAGTGAGGGCATAGGTCCTTCTATTTCTCTCAGACCTATGACAATAGATAGCAGAGTAGAAGGATGCCTTAAGTGCAATAGGTGGAAGTTTGTTAGTTTTGTAGAACTGGCATATCCATGTAAGGATAGAGAACCAATTATCTAGTCTAGTGTGCTCTGTTAGTATGGGAAAAGAAACAAAGGCTTCTTACTTCTTGTGTCATAGCCTGCTCTATTTATATTATTCTAAAAGACAAATATTATTCTCTTCTGATGTTGAAGACTTATTACACAATAAGATTATGTAAATAGAACAGGCTGGTATTGTAAGAAGTATGAAGCATCTGTTTCTTTTCCCATCTTAACATGGAATGAAGTCAACAAATTTTTCCACCCCTTCCTTAATCTATCTCTCCCTTTATTTCCTTTTCTCTTTTTATTTCTCCAGATTTAGAAAAGCCCGAATATATGAATGTATGTATATGTATGTATGTGTGTGTATATATATATATATAAACCTGTTAGTAGTTTTTAGTATTTGTTAGTAGTATTATGGTAGGTCTCCGTTATGGTAATGTTAGTAGTGTTATGGTAATTCTCCGTTATGGTAATTCTCTCACATCGGAGGATTAAGAAACTGTGTTATGGATTAGGAAACTTTGTGTTATTACCCAATGTTATAAATGAGGCTAAGTATACAATATATACTAAGCCCTCTTCAATCCTATTGTCTTGTCTCCTTTAACATGATATCTAGAGCTAGGTCAAGACATTAGGGTTTCTTCCACCTAAAATTCTTTTTCATCAACAAACCCTAATCACTCACCCACCCTAACACCTACAAAATCCACCAAAACACAAAAAAAATACTAAAAAGGATAAAAAATACCACCGGTTATTGTACACAGCCGGTTATTGTTCACGCGCTAAGGTTTACCCGGCGTCTCTGTCTTAGCATGCTCAGTTTTGCCTACTTTTCTTTTTTAGTTAGTCGTTTTATGTTTTTCTTAAATCTTTTGTTTAATTTGTCCATGGTTTTTGTGGTCTGCCTCTCTTAACCAAAAAAAAAAAAAAAAAGAGAGGTACAGAGAAGTAACAGCCCAACAGGGAAGTTGTCATGACAAGTTGTTAGTGTGATTGTTCCCTTTTCTCCATGCTTTATTAATTGGTCTTCTTACTTTGCCCCTTTACATTGATTGAGTGTTGATGACTAGTATGGATCCCTCTAAAGACATTACTAGTGTTTCTACTCCCGTTACTAAGTCTATTACCTCTGTTGTTGTGCCTACATTCAATGGAACCTCTATTTTTACTACGATCAAACTCATTGGTTGGAATTAATTCCCATTGGTATTGTGCTGTTACGTTATGGTTTCGAGGGCAAGACTTGAAAGATCATTTAACTAACGATGTTCCAGCTACTTTGTCTGCTACCAATAAACGGATTTGGGGGCGCGTTGATGCTAGCTTGCTAGTTTACTATTGCAATCCATTGAATCCGAATTGCGTTATATCTTTGATGAGTGTCTTGCTTGTAAGGCTATATGGAGTTTGGCAAAAGAGATGTACACCAGTAATGTGAGTTGCATCTATGATGTCATCAATGATCTCTTACGCATTTAGTTGGATGATCGTGGTCTTCAAGTTTATTTTGGTTGATTTCGACGTGCCATATCTGAGTGTAATGATATCTTCCCTACTGATACTGATGTTGCACGACGTGAACAATACTTTGTTGTGCTTATGCTTTGTGGCTTTCCTCCTCAGTACGAGTCTGTTCGATCTCAAATTTTTTTGGGACCAACATTACCATTGATGTCTGAAGTTTATTTGCTCCTTGATCGTGTTTCTATTGAGAACCCTTTCCAAAATCCGTCAGAACAATCTGCTCTGGTTGTGTAGCCTCAGCCTAGGGGGCGATAAGATAATGCTTCCCGTAGTGGTCATGGTCGAGGTGGTAATTGTTGAGGAGGGCGATCTGGAAATGCTCCTCGGCCACAATGTACTTATTGTAATAAGCTGGGTCATACTGGGGACAAATGTTGGGATATGTATGGTCGACCCTCTAGTAGTGCTAATACACAGGTTGTAGTGTCAAATTCAGACTATGTAGCAAGAATATTAGTCTTTAATACAGTAACACCCATTGGTTGCAAATGGGGTATATAAGATAAAGCAGAATGTTGATGGATATATTTCAAGATATAAGGCCTGACTTGTGGCCAAGGACTTCTTACAAGAGGTTCTCCTATTATCAAGCCTTAGACCATCAGGGTTGTTTTAAGTCTTGCTATTGAAAATGACTGGGTTATTAAGCAATTGGATGTGTCAAATGCTTTCCTTCAGGGGTCTTTATCTGAAACTGTCTACATGACACAACCCCTAGGGTCTGAAGACACTAGTAATCTCACCTAGTTTGTCACTTAAAGAAATCCTTATATGGGCTTAAGCAGGCTCTTAAGGTCTGGTTTCACACGCGCACATCTTTCCTTATGCAAAAAGGGTTTGTTGCTAGCATGGTTGATGCCTCCATATTCGTCCATCATACTGGCTTAGACTTCACCTTGATGTTAATCTATGTAGATGACATCATAATCACAGGGAGTTCCATTGCTTATATTCAAGGGTTAATTGCTACTATGAGCCAACGATTTGTCATGAAGGACTTAGGATCTCTTTTCTATTTTTTGGGACTGGAGGTTCACAGGACACATGACTCTATTACTCTTAATGAAACAAACTATGCCGTTGATCTACTTAAAAAGTTGGAATGGCTTAATGCAGCTCAGTGCAATTTCCAACGTTATCTAAACAATCCCAAGCTTTTGGTTCTTCCAATCTATTCTCAGGTTGTATATTTTTCAGAAGTATCACTGGGGCATTGCAGTATTTGACAATGACAACGCCAAAAATCCAGTACGTAGCGAATAGTCTATGTCAATACAAGCATGCTCCTACCCAGGATGATTTTCAGGCTCTCAAAGAGATGCCTAAGATATATTCAGGTCAGATTGGATTTCTAATCAAGTGGACAGAAAATCTACATCTGGTTACTCTACCTTTTTGGGTCCCAATTTGATTTCTTGGTGTTCCAAAAAGCAATCTACCGTACCAGAAGCTCTACTGAAGCAGAGTATACGTCTATGGCAAATACAACTGCAGAGCTTAAATGGTTGACCTATCTATTGCAAGACCAGCATATTTGAGTGCCTACTTCATTGCTGTTTGTGACAATCAAATAGTAATGGATTTGGCAACCAATCCTGTGTTTCATGGCAGAACAAAACCTGTAGAGATTGATTACCATTTTGTTAGGGAGCAGATCGCTAATAAGGCTTTACAACTCAGTTACCTATCAAGCTCAGAGCAAATATCTGATTTCTTCACTAAGCCCCTGCCACAGAAGCAGTTCACTTGCTCAAGGAGCATGCTGTCCTAGGTTCATCACCAAGTTCATCTTGAGGAGGGCTAATAGAGTAGCAATATAGCTGATGTACAATAAATGCATGATCGAACTATACTGTTACTTAGTGGCATGTACATGATCTGTGCTCAATCAGTTAGTTATTTTCCTGACTTGAGCTCTCGGTAAATACTGGTTGTAACTACTCTAATAATCATAATGGAAATCATTTGCTCCACCCCAAAATATCTTCTTCTTCACATATTACATAATGTGATACTCAACATGCTCTGTTGTAGAACCACCACTTTCGCCTCAGCGGGATACTTTTACTTTCCTATCTGAAATAAATTACTGTAGTTATTATTTTATGAGGTATAGATTTCGTGGTCCAGACTTCCTAACATAGGCCGTATCACATTTGATAATTATTCCATTGTTCTTATATTAGGAACCAGTTATGAGCATTCCGCTAATTGACTTCCATTGTGATCTCTGGATCATGCCACTCTCAGTAGATGAAGTAGAAGTCACTTCAGTGATCTATTGCTTCTACTCTAGGTCTCTAGCAAAGGATTTGTTTATGTTCGTGTTTTAGTTCTCCACTTTTTTTCTGCCTCCAAATTGTTGCAAGTTATCTTTTGCATATTTGCTGCTTACTGTTTGTAATTAACTGGTTATACATATAAGTTCAGCATGCATTTGCTGGAGTTAATGTGTACTCATTGCCAAACTGACAACTGTCAGATACTTTTAGAGGCTGGTCAGCAACTGTCCAGAAAATGTTGAAATGCCTGACAGTAGTTAACTTTTGGTCAGATGGAATACATATCTGAAATTGTATTTATGTTGCACTAATTTGTAAATTAAACTCGGTAAAATACATAAGATTCTCTCCTGTGTTTGACATGCCCATTACGAAAAGGATAAAGAAAGGAAAAAGATGAGCACATAGTTCTTGAGTTGTGGGATATAAATATATATATATATATATATATATATATATATATATATCAAATAACCATGTGTTTTGTTCCGGTTACAGTTCATAACACATGGTCTGACTGACACCTTAGTTAGTTTGCTTTAAAGATGTTTCTAATTTTATTATCTGCTGCAGTTTGTCCCCACGACATTGACTCTTGACTCAGGTGTCACAAGACCGCCACCACTTTTAAGTGAGGCTGATCTGCTAGGTTGTATGGACAAGGTAAGTGATCTCAATAAGACAAAGTTGTCATATGCACGGTTCATTTATTTTTACTTCTAACTTTAGTTCTTTCTAGTTCATGGAAGTGATATGGAGGTTTCATGAGCTATTTGTTCTATTCATTTGAGTAGGCAGGCATTGGAACAGATGCAACAATGCATGATCACATAAAGAAGTTGCTTGATCGATTTTATGCGACGAAGGATTCTCACACTCGGTTCTCACCAACAAATCTTGTAACTTCTTTTCATTTTAGATTCACTTTTTCTGGCCTTATTTTGCTTAGCTTCACTATATTTAAAATTTTGTGCATATATTTTCTTCCTTTTCTCTTTCTAGGCTTAGTCTTTGGTGATGCAGGATTTATGTCCTCTAGTTAGAAATAATATTTTATTTTGGAGTCTATCCTAATCATGATCCTTCTCTTGTAAAGAAATTACAGAAGTATGCTCAATTTTCCTGTCTTGGAATAATCTTTACTATATCTTTAACCTTTGCATGTGATTGACAAGACATTTTTCCTTTCTCTTTCCCGTTTTCAGTTTTTTTCTGTTATATGCCATCTCTTGCCCTTTCTATGTTTAATACTGACAGGAAATGCTTATTGATGGTTATACTTTATTTTGCCCATGTAAAAGTATTTCTGTGTCTAATCTTGAGCCTGACTTTATTCAGGGCGAGGCTCTAGTGATGGGATATGATGACATGGGGTAAGTAATTTAGTGTTTATTTTGCAGTCCAATCTAGGATTTACCTTCTTTTCTGATTGAAGACAATTGTGTCAGACCTTTTATAGAACTAAGAGAAGTAAATGGAACAACTTTGCTGTATGTGAGGACATGTTCATGCAGCAAACTGACTGACTAGAGCTGTTGTGCAACGTATATGTGCCTAAAAGGTCGTACTTGGTGTACCAAGGCTTATGTTAACAAAAAGATTAAGTACAGCCCGTTAACTATGTGACCTGTCCCACTTCAATAGGATGGTTAAGCGTAGGCAACACGTAATTGCACAAGTACATATGCATATTGTGCATGGAGGAATCTTCTTGAACGATTGGGACCTTAAAAGGTGTACTCAAGCTCCTCACATGGCAAGCAGGATTCTTTTTGATTGACTTAGAATGTGTTTTGTTCAATTGATTTTTAAATGGTGGTAGTGACTCCAAGCAAGAATTTCTGATATCAGGCTATGATATCGTATATAAGTGGCTATCTAATTTAAGAACTTAAGTTGTTAAGTAGGGATTTCATTTAATTATGTACTTCAACACAATGGGATATGACCTTTCAATTTAAAATGGGATACTTGTTTCATCTGTAGGTCCTGTAACAAATGCTACTTCTTCAGTAAGGAAGGATTTCATTTTAACAATGCTCAATCTCTTTCAAAACTTCAAACATCAGTATCTTAGTCGTTCTTGATATAAAATTGGATATAAAAGGTATTCTCAATAGATTTTAGGTGATTCCTATATTTGGGGCTGGTTGCAAAATAAGGGTCACTGGTCACTGATTTTTCCTGTAGTAATGTGTTTATGTTTCTTACTATCATCCTGAGAAACATTGAGTTTCATTTTAAAATCAATTATTGTTAGGTGAAGTAACCAGTGTCCTATATGATGGTCTTGGAGCTTATGGCTTAGGATAATTGTATTCTTTAATATCTTCTTTATGTATGACTCAAGATCGATAGAATGGGCTCGGTTGTCCTTAGGACACTATTGATAATGCATTTGTGTGGTACAGAAAACAACTTGAATGGTGTGCTGGAATGTGAATAGGGAGAATTGTCAATGCTTGAAAAAGAATGAGTAGCACAGGATAGACAAGACTAGACCCCGACTTTTGATACATGATTCTAGTACCAGTCACTTTGGTGAAGTAATTTAAGGATCTTGTAGGTGGCCATAGAATTTACATTTTACCAATGTATTCTATGCTAGTTCATTTTTACTGTGATAACTTAATGGTTTATAAGAAGAGAAATATTATTTTCATCCTAAAATACTTTGGGTGACACCTTGTTGTCTTGCTGAATGTAATGTTGACTATAGGTTCTGTTGCATCCTAGCTTTAATTGTAAGTGTTGAATCCAATACCCATTCTTAGTGTCTTTATGGCGCAACTTTTAGACACTTAAAAGTGTTTTTTCTTTTGAGTTTCGAAGTTGAAATTAACATGTTTGACCAGTTTTTTGTAGAGCTTTTAGGTAAAAGACAGGGTAAAAAAGCCTGAAAAAATTTATGAAGTTCCAAATTGGAGCATTTGGAAGAAGACTTCTGCGAAGCTATTTTTACATCTTGTAGGGAGCTACTTTTCTTCTTTTCTCTTTCCTTTTTTCCTGCAAGAACACCACCCAATACTTTTGAAAGCCTGACATTGTTCTCAACATAGCCGAAAGCTTATTAGCTAAATATAAGGCTAGGGAGTCAACAGTTTGTGTCTGACATCACTTCTTAGTTCTTACTAAAACTATGCTGCTGAAAGCTCCATAGCTCAAAAGTTAAAATTTTATAATTAGGCCAAACAAAGCCTTCCTCCTCTTGAATATCTTGTACTAGCATGCTCTCACTTGATGAAGTCTATTAGGAGTGGAAACCCTTTCCACACCCTTGTGAAACTAGCAATAGGGACTATCTTTCTTGATAGATATTTTAACTTTAGTAGTTTATTCTTTAGACACTATATGCTAAAGATCTGTCTTAAATAACATGCATGGATGCTTTTTAAATTTTCAAATTTAGATATTTGATATGGTTATTAGAAATGTCAAAAATAGAGATGATTTTGTTTTATTCTACTCAGTTATGAACTATGGAAGCCACATCTTCGTGCTATGATGGAGTCTGATATGAAAGCAGTAAGCATTGGCACAAAGCAAAAGAGAGAGGTTTTGGAAACTTGTTTGCAACAGATGAAAGCCTGCTTCTTAGATGTGAGTTTCTTTTTGTCACTTATCTTGTAACAAGCAAATCTTCAATGTGAGGTTATCAACTCCTGCGATTCTTTTCGATGCTTTCTGATATATTAAATTTTTATCAACTTCTGCTATTATTTTCGATGCTTTCTGATATATTAAATTTTTTTCTTTTAACTTTTTGCTGTGCTTTCATGTTTTTTCTAAAGAAAGAAATTCAAAATGCATCATTTAACTCATATTTTGGCACTCAATTCATTCTTGCTAAGTATTACATCAAGAATATTGATGTGACTTGAAGAATTATATTTTTACAGATATGCTGCAAAGTTCATATCGGAAGTATAATAGTAGCTTGAAAATTAGCCATGTGACATTAAGAAGGTTCAATAGAAATATTAATTCCTGTTATTTATGATTTATTGTTGCATATGCAACCATGACTTTTTATTTGACATGGGTATCTGAACAGTTATGGTAATTTAACAAATGAAATGCAACATGGGTTTGTTTATTTGGAGATTAAGAATAGGAAGGAAATATTTAGAATTTTTAAAGTTAAAGAGGCAAAATAGAAATAGGAAAAATGCATCTGCTCTATCTTTTTCATTGAAGAGAGTGTGAGAGCAAGAGGACTAATAAATGAACCCAGTCAACACATAAAGAGCCAAAAGAGGTTGATAAATACTTCTATAGAATAAAATTCATTTTATCCCCTGTGCTTTGTCAAAATTGATAAAACCCCTTATTGGTGTAAAAACTTGCTAATGCCCTTATGATATAAAAAATGTTGCTTATACCTGCTTGTGCTATAAAGAATGTTGCAAAATCATCTAACATTTGGGTTTTTTTTGCAAAATTCTTTATAACGTAGGGGATATTAGTGACTATTGAAACACAGGGCATTTTATGTGATTTTGATAAAAATAGATGAGGGTGAGAAGTTTACCCCTTTTTATTGCATTTTATGTGATTTTGATAAAAATAGATGAGGGTGAGAGGCAGTTTACCCCTTTTTATTACATCACTAGGCAAAATGCACATATAAGTACCAAATTGCACTCGACTTTAGCACAATAAGGAGAAAAAAGAAAGAGTAACTCTAAAAATCTTCTTCTAAAATAACCAAGTCATACGAGAATAATCATTTATAAATGTCTTGAAACACGATAACCAGTTTTGGAGAACATACAACGAGGTCCTCAGATTGAACTAAGGCAAAAGATGTACTAGCCTGTATATTGACTCAAGTAATGAGTGAAGAACAACGTTGATTATTTAACTGACAAGACTCACCGGAAATGTCATGAACAGTACTAAGACTAGGGACCATCTTCTTGAGGTTGGAAAGATGAGGGTAAACCAAGCAACAATAGACCTACTTGGATGTAGGAATAACAAGCAAGGCATTGCTGATGCAATATCAAGTTTCCAGATGGTATAGTCTCTGCAACTCACACCAGGTATCAATCTTCTAGTGGGTTAGCAGATGCTGATTACAGTTACATGCCAATTGTATTACAGCCTAACTAAAGTTCATATAACTGACTTCAGCTAATTACTACACATGCTTTAATTGAGTATACTACTTAAGAGCTATGCAATCACTAGTTGTACAGGAATGTACCATTGCAGTATTCATACAGTTAGAGGAATGCCAGCTGTACATGATTGGTTAGGCAGTTAGAAGATTCTGTCACTAAGCTAGCATTACCTATAAATAACTGTAAACAACTGAATATTCAGTGAATGAAATGATCTCAATTCTCTCATCTCTCTCTCTCTCTCTATACTCTATCATGGTTATCAGAGCCTAGAAGGCTTTGCCGTCATTTTTTTAGCGAAATCTCCATTGATCTTCCATGAAAATAGCTCAATCCTGAAGCTATCAGCTGCGCGACACCGGCGCGATAGTGTTCTCCAACACAATCTCACAAGATCTTCAACTGCTGAAGCTCTTCTCCTCTCCAGCTTGAGATTAGAGTTTCCTTGAGATTAGAGTTTCGAATCACAATTTCTTCCTCTTAGCTTCGATTTCACAATCGATTAGTGAAATCCTCTTTGGATCTCTCTTGCGAACTTCTCTGGTAAGGTTTTCTGAAATTCTTCAAAATTCTCATGGCTCTTCCATTTGATCAAGCTCTACCTGCTGGTTTGAAGACCTTTCTTCAACAATTTCCAACTGCTGTTAACATTGAATTGGACAACTCTAATTATCTTTTGTGGAAAACTCAATTTTAATCTTTGCTTAGGGCTACTAGATTAATTGATCATGTCTTAGGGAGAATTCCCTGCCCCAGGCCACTTATTCTGCATGAAGATGGCTCTACTACTCCCAATCCTGAGCACACTCAGTGGCTTACTGTGGATGAGTACCTATAGAGCTGTTTCTATGCATCTGTCACCCTTTCTATTCTATCACACGTACCGACAATTCCTTCGGCAGCTAAGATTTGGACCACATTAGAGCAAAGATATAAGCCAGGAAGCAGGTCCCATATTCATCATTTGAGGCACAAATTTCACAATATATCCAAGGCACAAAAACCATTCAACAATACCTAGATGACATCAAGACAGTCACTGATGGTCTATTTGCTGTAGATGAGCCTAGGAAAGAAAAAGAGGTCATATTCTACATATTGGAAGGACTTCCCCTTGCATATGACTCCCTTATCTCCTCTGTTAGAGTTAGGGACAGCCCTGTTATAGTACCTATGCTTACTAATCTGCTAAATAATTTGGAACTGTGGGTGTAAATATCTTTGGGGGGGGGGTGGAATTAAAATTTTTACCAATTTTTGTATTTAAAAATTCACCAAATAAATCAATAATTTCTTTCAAGCAAACTATCAAACATAAGATTGTCAATAAGTAAATAAAGTAGATGAAGAGCAGAGAGTAAGAAGACAAATGATTTTTAGGTAGTTCAGCCGAGCCTACGTCTACCGCCCAAGGATACTCCTTTTAGGACTTCAACAATCTTCACTAAAAATGCTTCTTCAACTCTTGGTGAAGCAAGAACCAAGTTATACAACTCTTTGAAGCCAAATTTCAAAGAATCCAAGAGTCCCACTCTTTAGGATTTTCCCACTCTTGTAAGCTCTATAAATGTATCTCTCAAGATTTTCTTGTTTATAAAGTGTGTGTACAATCAGGAAGGATGAAAAATGATGATAGATAGTTTGATTCTTCTTACAAGAGAATATGACAAATAAAGCTCTTGAAAGCTCAAAGATTTCACAAGTGTAGCTCAAAGATTTCAGCTATTGAATGATGATTTCAGATTTGGCAAGCTTGGATCTGTGTTTTGAATGAGTTTTTGATGAGTATTTAAAGAGAATTTTCGTGTTAGGCTTGGTAGGTGAAGAAATAAGTGATTTTGGGGCTGAACGGTAATAAAACGATTAGTGTATTTATTGCAGAGTCTGCTTAACTAGTCGACCGGCTTACCCTTTTGCTTCATTGACTAAGCTAGACGCCTTAGCGGGTCAACCGGCTAGGGGGTTCGGCTTTTTCTTCTTTTTCTCTGTTTTGGCCGGGCGACCTCCCTAGTCAGCCGGTCGACCGGCTAAGGAGGTCTGACCACTTCAGAGAAGCTGAAGCAAAACCAAACACGCCCAAAACACTTTTTCAACCAATTTTAACAAACTTTTATAACTCCAAATGAACTCAAAGCACTTTGTAAACAATTTGAAAGGCTTAGTAACATTTCAAAACACATGCTTATGCTATGTATGCATCCAAAATCATTTTTGCTTTTTACGGAAGACAATGTTCATGAGATTAAAATTGTTTGTATCATGAAGAGAAGAAATTTTAGCTAACACTTGTAATTCTAAGGAATTTCACAAAAGGAGTAATGTATTCGGTATCCCTTATGACGCCTCTTCTCCGCCTTATGACTTTTCATCGTCTTCTTCTTCGAATTTTTGAGCTCTTTGATAAATAGATTTCTTCATAACTCATTTTCTTCTATCTTCCGAGCATCTATCTTTTCAATTTATATTTGACACTCACAAGATGCTTTTAGTAATAAGATAATATTTATCAATAATGCACATTAAATTTTTCATCATCAAAATCAATAACTAGTAGGCAAAAGTCAAAATTCATTTGCTCAATCTTCAGGAACTACTTCCTATACCTCTAGAAACAACATTGCTCCTTTGATATGCCAAATTTGTGGAAAGCCCAACCATAATGCACTCAAATGCCAGCATAGGCTTGATACAACTAACTATTTCTATGTCAAACCTGAGCCTTCATCTCAAAGTGCATTTATCACTCAAAACTACTAACTCATCTGGACCATCATCTACTTGGTACTTAGACATAGGGGCTTCTACACATGTCACCCATGACGTTGCTCACCTGCCGCAGCCTCAATCATATAAGGGTAATGATTCAATGGTTGTTGGGAATGGTGCTACTCTATCTATTCAAAATACTGGACATGGTATACTTCACACTCCTACGACTTCATTTCATATTTCTAATCTTCTTTATGTACCATTCATTTATGAAAATCTCATTTCAGTCCATCAACTCACACATGATAACAATTGTACTGCTATTTTTGATGCTAAGGGAGTCAAAATCCTAGACAACAAATCCAGTTTGGTGCTGTTCCAGGGCCCTAGTGAGCATGGTCTTTATTCCTGTCCCTTCAACACTATCCACACCAACACAGTCATCTCCTATAGTTCTCCATTGTGTTTGTACTAATTTTGACTCCTCTCAAGGAAGGACTTGGCACCTAAGATTGGGTCATCCATCAAGATTTGCTTCCAACATCATTTCTCTTTCAATAAATAGGCAAATAGGCTATTGTACTGAGCATTGTATAGATTGTTATGTTTCAAAGGCACATAAAAAGTCATTTACTCTTTTTGACAATAAAACTAGTTCACTTTTTGAACTAGTTTATTCTGATATATGGGGCCCTGCTCCTATTCCCTCTTGTATGCAATACAAATACTATTTAATTTTTCTCGATGATTATACTAGGTTTTCATGGATTTATCCTCTAAAGCAAAAATCAGATGCCGTTGTAGCTTTCCAAAGCGTTCATGCCATGGTAACAACTCAGTTTTTCACTTAAGATTAAAATTTTTAGAAACATTAACTCCTAGTTTGCCATATTTTCTCCAAAACCGTGGCACTTTGCATCAAACCACTTGCCCTTATACCCCAAAACAGAATGGGAAAGTGGAAAGAGAACACTTGCGTCTCATTGAAACGACTCTTGCACTACTAAATCATAGCAAAATTCCATGTAAATGTTGGCTTGAGTCCCTGGCCACTACCAATTACCTCATCAATAGACTCCTTACATCCACTCTGAACGATAAGGGCCCATTTGGATTGGCTCTTTTCAGCAGCGCTTTTTTTTATAGCTTTTGAAAAACAGTTTTTTTTTAGAAGCTGAAAATTATGACTTCTGGAAAACGCTGTATTGGAGCTTTTTTTCAGAGTTTCAGGTTTTTTGGAAGCCAAATCAAATAATTATTGCAAATTTAATGTAACTTTTTCAAGAAAAAAAGTCAGACCCTAAATCACCCTATGAGTGCCTGTACTTAGAACCACTTAATTACAATGCTCTTAAACTCTTTGGCTACCTATGTTTCCCCTAGCTCAGGCCATACACCACTCATAAACTACAAAACAGGTCTCATCCCTGTGTCTTTCTAGGGTATTCTTCAACAACATAAGGCTATAAGTGTTTGGACATGGTTACCAATAAAGTCTACCTATCCAGGCATGTGAAATTTGTTGAAAATACCTAACCTTTTACAGTTCAACCCTTTGACATACTTTCAATTTCTCATTTTCCACCTATCTTTCACAGTCATGACACAGCACAAACATCCATTGATCAGGACTCTTTCTCCGACACTAGTTTATCTACTCCAATCTCTGTTACTGCTTATCTAGTTCAATCTCATTCATCATAGTCTCACAACCCTTTATTCTTCAGTCTTTCCTTCCCAGCCAACTCATGGAATCACATCCATAAATGTATCAGTCACAAACATCTACCTCTAGTTCTCTTGAAGTTGAATAATCTCAACCCTCAACCACTTCCTGTATATCTTCACCTCATAACTAGGGTTCTGTTAACCTTCATCCTATGCTGACTATAAGTAAAACAGGATCCCTACCTCCACCCTTGTATAATCTACAAAGTGTAGCACTAATCTCACCACAAACTGAGCCTACTACTTTTAAAGAGGCTTCCAAATATCCCTGCTGTTAGAAAGCAATGGATGAAGAATTTGCTGCCCTGTAGAGTCAAAATACTTGGACCCTAGTTCCTTTACCATTTGAAAGGAAACCAATTGGTTGTAAATAGGTCTATAGGATCAAAAAAAATGCAAATGGTACTATTTCCAGGTACAAGGCAAGGCTCGTTGCTAAAGGTTTTCATCAAGAACAAGGAATTGATTATGATGAAACCTTTAGCGCTGTAGTCAAGTCTCAAACTATAAGGACTGTCATCTCTGTGGCCTTACATTTTGGATGGATTCTTCATCAAATGGATGTGTCAAATGTTTTTCTTCATGGTGACTTGCAAGAAACAGTCTACATGACTCAACCACAGAGTTTTGTAGACAAAACCAAGCCAGACTATGTCTGTAAACTAAACAAGTCACTTTATGGGTTAAAGCAAGCCCAGGGGCTTGGTTCTCCAAGTTATCCACTTTCCTACTTGTTAATATAATAAATAAATAAACCAATATCCTCTCTATAAGCTTAAGCTTTTAGATAAGGTGGTAACTCTAACATGGTATTAAAGCCTAGAAGCCAAACGGCACAGGTTCGATCCTTACCGTCACCCATTTAAAAATATTAAATTGTCCACGTGCAAGCTCTAAACAAATTATGCTGCACGTGAGGGGGCGTGTTAATATAATAAATAAATAAACCAATATCCTCTCTATAAGCTTAAGCTTTTAAATAAGGTGGTAACTCTAACACTACTCAATGAAGGGTTTTCAAATACTCCTGGTTCTCTAAGTTATTCACTTTCCTACTCAAACTCTTTAGTTGTCCAGCACACATTTACTCATATTCTAGTCCTACTAGTCTATGTTGATGACGTTGTGCTCACTAGGAGCTCTGAAGAGGCCATTCAGTCCTTCATTCAGGTTCTACACTCACATTTTGCCATGAATATCTTGGCGAACTTTCTTATTTTTTGGGAATTGAAGTACAAGAGTGCCCTATTGGTCTTCTATTGTGTCAAACCAAGTATGCCAAGGAGATATTGGAAAAGGCAAGTATGTCCAATCGCAAACCTGCTAATACTCCACCAGCTTCTTAACATTCCAGCTCAAAATCTACTACAACAACTTCATTCTCCAATCCTACGTATTTCAGAAGACTAGAGGGAGCTCTACAATATCTTACTATGACCAGCCTAGAAATTTAGTTTGCTGTCATTCTTATTTATCAAAAGATTCACTTCCCTATAGAAGATGACTATAGCCTCTTGAAGAGAATACTAAGGTACATCAAAGGCACCCTGTCTCAGAGACTCTTGTTCAGGCCTAGTGATCTTAATTTACATGGGTTTTTAGACAGTGCTCGGGCATCCAGTATGACTGATAGCAGATCAACTACAAGATTCTGTATATTCCTTGGCTCAAACTTGATCTCCTGGAGCTTAAAGAAACAACCAACAGTTTCTAGGAGCCCTGCAGAGGCAAAATATAAAGTCATGGCTCAAACATCAACTGAGCTCACTTCGTTGACTTATATCCTACAAGATTTACATATTCTAGTGGTTACTCCAACTCTAGCATGTGATAACATCTCAGCACTTGCCCTAGCCTCAAATCCAGTCTTCCACAGTAGAACAAAGCACATAGAACTTGGCTACCATTATGTTAGAGAACTGGTCTTAGCCAAAAGACTACAGATTACCCATCTTCCTTCAGCAGAATAGTTGTCAGACCTGTTCACAAAATCATTACCTACTTCTCAGTTCTACTATCCAAAAGACAAGCTTTCACTAGCAGTCCAGCGTCAGCTTGAGGGGGGATAATAGAGTATACTACCTAAGAGCTATGCAATCACTAGTTGTACAGGAATGTACCATTGCAATATGCATACAGTTAGAGGAATGCCAGCTGTATATGATTAGTTAGGTAGCTAGAAGATTTTGTCACTAAGCTAGCATTGCCTATAAATAACTGTAAATAATAGAAATATTTAGTGAATGAAATGATCACAATTCTCTCTCTCTCTCTCTCTCTAAACTCTATTATGCTTAAATCTATTTCCTATTCCTCTCATCTAAAGTATCTCTCTTAACATCCCCCTCAAGTTGAACTCTGGCGGAGCAAGAGGAACCTGTATCTTAGAGCTATGTACTTTGCATCAAGCAATGCTTTAGAGAAAATATCAACTAGTTGATTTGCTATAGGAATATAGGATACTAGGAGCTGTTCAAAGATCACTCTTTCCCTTACAAAATGATAGTCAATCTCAATGTGCTTAGTTTTTTCACGGAAGACTGCAGTAGATGCAATAACTAAGGCTGACAATGAATCACTTGTGAGGATAGGTTGACTGTAATAGATGTAGATCTCTTAAAAGATAGGTAATTTATGAGCTTGAACCATGGCCATGTACTAAGTTTTTGTGGATGATCTAGCCATTGTAAGCTACTTTTTGAAGCACCATGAGATTATACTAGTGCTGAAAAAGATAGAAAAGTCGATAATTGATTTTTTGGTGACAGGGTCAATTGCCCAATCACTAGAACTATGTGCTTGAATTGTGAATAAGCCCAGCTGAAATTGCAAACCATGAGAGATTGTTTCTTTGACAAATATTAAAATCTCTTTAGGAGCAGCATAATGGGAATTTCTAGGATTGTGCATAGCCTAGCTTATAATATTCACTGCATAGTATAAATTTGGTCTTGTGATTGTCAAATATTGTAATTCACCAACTAGGCTTTTGAAACGAGAAACATTAGGGTATGGAAGTTCTGAAACTTGTGTACCAAGTGCATACTAAGATACTACAAAATTAGAACAGTGCTCATCTGAGAGACATGCCTTTTTTAGGAGATCCTTGGTATATTTAGTTTGATGAAGCATGATAGATGAACTAGAGTATGAACACTGTATGCCCAAAAAGTAAGAGAGTTTGCCTAAGTCCTTCATGGCAAATTGGGAGCTCGTGGCAGTGACAAGACCTGAAATTACTGTTGACGAGCTGCCTCAGTTGTTGATTGATCAAAGACATTCACTGATTTGTTGAGACCTAGTTGGAGCTTTTCTAGAAGTAAAATGCTATTGAGCTTTAAAATAGATATTTGACTAGACTTGATCCTTCTTGAAGTCTTAACAAGTCGTATGAAACAAGCTAGCCTTTGAGGAGTAGCAGAGTAAGATTTTCCTTTCCAACAAGTTCAGAAAAGGTAGCAAGTTGATCACATAAAGCGTTGGTGCTATCCAAGTATGCTTGCATTGACTGTTGGCCTTTGTTTATTGTGAATAATTGCATTTTGAGGTGATACACATGTGACCTGCTCAAGAAACTAAATCTTTGTTCTAAAGTAGACAAAAGGGCTTTAGCATGTTGAAGATGAATTACTCGTGGAAGAACAATTGAAGGTGATGGTAGCTATGAGACAAGTTTTTTGATGTTTATCACTAGTGACCAATGAAATATATTCAAGATCTGGTATGGTGGTTCCAGTGGCTAAGGTAATTTTCCTGCTGTGATATAGGAGATCATTGGCACTGAAAATGGCCTCTAACTTAACCTTTCAAAGCACAGTTTGACTTATCTAGTTTCACTTGAATCATGCCTGTGAAGTGTTACAGAAGAAGCTTGAGACTAGGAGTGAGAGCTTCCAAGAGCCATGGCTGAGAGAGAAGAGAATCAATGTGAAAGGAGAGATTTCTAAATTTTTGGATTTGAGATGAAGTTTAAGGCAGAAGCTCCCTAGAGGTGACGTCGCTATGAAAAATGTAGTTGAATGATTCAATGTTTGATAGTTGGGTCAAAGAAGAAGTTGGAGTTATAACAATGGAGGAGAAAATCCTAGGAAAACATAAGTAGTGATGAACATAGAATCGATCGATTGTGAGAGAGAACCAGTTGTATTAGCTACTGGAGTTAGGTTTGCAATTTTTTCTGAAAGTTGCAACTTGATTGTCAGCTTGAAGATGAGAGCTTGAGAGAGCTGCCATGGAAGCTGTAAAGCTTTGAAAAGAATATCTCACAGGATGAAGACCTGTTCTGAATACCATGTAGAGAATGTTAGAAGTACACAGGAGGTATATATACTTGCGTTTAGTCTTGCGATACAAGTATATTGATTGCACAAATAGATCTTCCACTTCCTGCATTGTGAGTAACTCCGACTACTAACTATAAGCAATCTTAGCTAAGATACGTAGTCAGTAAATTTATGCCTATTGAGCTACACAGACTAGTAATTTAATTATCCTTGACAAGATATATAATAGATGGGTTTGTGTACTAAGCAAAATTCCTTGTTATTTATATATCATTACTCATGTACACAAGTGTCTGTCTTGCCAATATGGGAGATGTAACACTTCATAGAGACAAGCTCAAGAATTTTTCGTAGGATTAAGCTCTGTAAATTTAAAATATACAAGAAGAAGAACAAGAATTTCCTAGTGGCCTACCTGTATAGGTTAAAGTTTTTGAAATTTTGCCTGTTGCGGAAGCTTTTAGCCTCTTCTCTCCATATGTAACCAAAGTGTTTGAAAGGAGGCTATGGGTATTTCTTGTCATGAGAGAAATTTTCTTTGCTGGAAATAATTCAGAATTGACAAGAGATCTTGTATTTATAAAGAAAAGCAAAAGCAAATAGTTAAGCCTTCTCAAGGCCAAGCCTTTTGCCTTCCAACACACTGAGCCAAACCCTATTAGACCTTGGATTTAAATTTAAATCCTTATCTAATTCCATACCTTTTTCCACCCTAAGATTAATTCGAGCCCCATGTTCATTGCTAGCCGGAAATAGTTGAAATGAAACCATGACTCATAGATCAATAACTAATATTAAATATTTGAAGAATTCTAAAGAAAGAGAATAAAGCTGAAGATATTTCTCATTATTTTAGAATGAATACAAAGACATCTATTTATAGATGTCAATCACAATAGAAATTAGTTACAATAGAAGCTTCAAGAAGCTATAACTGACTTGACAGCTAATGTAACTAACTTGACAGCTGTAAAGCATTAACTAACTTTATTCTCTACAGTCTGTCATACTTAACTAACTAACTAATCTACAGTGCTAACATCCCCCCTCAAGCTGAGGCTGGGTAGCCAGAGGAAGCTTGGATTTTAGATATTGAAATTGAGCAGTGGAAAGAGACTTTGTGAACAGGTCTGCAACCTGCTTTGTAGAAGGCAGATAGGAAATAACAAGTTGTTTAGCAATCACTTTCTCTCTAACAAAATGATAATCAAGTGCAATATGTTTTGATCTGCCATGAAAAACTGGATTAAAGGCTAAAGCTATTGCTGAAAGATTATCACAGGCCAGGGTAGGTGGTTGAACTGGAATATGTAAGGCTCTTAGTAAATAAGTAAGCCATGTGAGATCAGCTACAGTTTGTGCCAATGCCCTGTACTCAGCTTCTGTAGAACTTCTGGATACTGTAGGCTACTTTTTAGAGCACCAAGAAATGAGTTTAGGCCCTAGAAATGAATAGAAACCTGTAACTGATCTTCTATCAATTATATCACAGGCCCAGTCACTATCTGAATATGAGTGCAGTGTAAGAGATCCAGGTTTGAATTGTAACCCTTGATGTAAGGTACCTTTGATAAACCTTAAGATCCTCTTTAGGGCAATATAGTCCAGATTTGTTGGTGCATGCATCCTTTGAGAAATAGAACTCACAGCATACTGCAGATCTGGCCTTGTCATGGTGATATATTGTAGAGCCCCAACCAAACTTCTAAAAAGAGTAGGATTAGAGAATGGAACAATTTCTGCAGAGTCTTTAGAGTCATGTTTGGAAGCAATAGGTGTGATTGCTGGTTTGCAATTTGTCATTCCTGCTTTCTCTAGAATTTCTTTAGCATACTTTTTTTGTGTTAGCAGTAGACCAGTAGAGGACTCAGTTACTTCAATACCCAAGAAATAGGATAGATGACCAAGATATTTCATAGCAAATTGAGTCTGCATTTCAGCAATGAAAGACTGAATAGCAACTGCACTACTCCCTGTCAGTATTATATCATCAACATACACTAAGAGAACCAGTGTATGATTTGCAGAGGTAAGCACAAACAGTGAACTATCTGCAGCTGTGTTGCAAAAACCTTTGGCCAGTAGGAATGTTGATAGTTTAGAATACCAAGCCCTGGGTGCCTGTTTAAGCCCATATAATGATTTTTGTAGCTTGCAGACATAGGTAGGATTGACTTTGTCAATAAAACCCTGAGGTTGAGTCATAAAAACTATTTCCTGTAACTCCCCATGTAGAAAAGCATTTGAGACATCTAGTTGATGTAGAGTCCACCCAAAATGCAAAGCTAAAGATAAGACAATTCTAATAGTTTGAGGTTTGACTACAGGACTGAATGTCTCAAAATAATCAATACCCTGCTCTTGGTGAAATCCTTTAGCTACTAGTCTAGCTTTGAATCTAAAAATGCTACCATCTACATTCTTTTTGATCTTGTAAACCCATTTAAATCCAATGGGTTGTCTGCCTGGTGGAAGAGGAACTAAAGTCCAGGTTCCCTATGTTTGAAGAGCATTATATTCTTCTTCTATAGTCTTCTGCCAGCACAAAAATTTACTTGCTTCTTTAAAAGTAGCAGGCTCAGTATCTATAGGGACAAGAGACACACTGTGCAGATTGTATAAAGATGGAGGTAAGGAACCAGTTTTACTTCTAGTCATCATTGGATGAGAATTATGTGGAACAGGTAATGAGGAGCTGGAAGAAGATGATGATGCTGAAGATTGAGTGGAAGATGAAGCAGTGACACTATGATAGTGCCAATAGAAGATGAATTTTGTGCAATAAGATCAGCAGTAAAAGAGATAGGTTGTGGAATTGATACAGCTGAAGAAGAATGTAATGATGTACCTTGTGTAATTGGTACAGAAATAGAAGATATTTGGTGAGATGATGAGTGAGTGCCAAGAGGAAAAGATAAAGACACTGATGAAACAGAAGATGAATCTAAGATTGAGGCTGATTGTTCTGTGATAGGAGTATCACTGTGAAAAGGAGCTGAAAACTGTGAAACAGTATGAGAGGAGAATGATGTGGTGGCAAAAGGAAAAGTGGTTTCAACAAATTTGACATGCCTAGATATATATACCCTATTAGTGACCATATCCAGGCATTTATACCCCTTGGAAGTATCTGAGTAACCTAGAAACACCCAGGGAATTGATTTATTTTCCAACTTGTGCTCTGTATATGGCTTGAGCCATGGAAAACAGAGACAGCCAAAGACCTTAAAGGCATTATAATCAGGATTTGATGATACAGGCATTGATATGGAGACTGATTGTGCAAAATTGGGGTTGGAAGCCTGTTAATCAAATAGTTTGCTATAGCTAATGCTTCTAACCAGAATATAGAGGGCAATTTGCTATGATTTAACAAAGAAAGGGTGGTTTCAATTAAGTGAAGATGTTTCCTCTCCACCTTTCCATTTTGTTCAGGTGTACGAGGACAAGTTGTCTGATGAACTGTCCCTTTTTGTTGTAGAAATTGACTGAATTGTTTAGAGGTGTACTCACCTCCATTATCAGTCCTAAAAACTTTAACATTGGCATTGAATTGTGTATGAATGAAAGCAAGAAAATTTTGAAAAACAAGAAATGCTTCTGACTTTTACTTTGAAGGATAAAGCCAAGAGAATCCAGTGAAATCATCAAGGAAAATTATATAATATTTGTAGTTCATACAACTACCAATAGGGGCAGGACCCCATACATCAGAGTGCACTAAATCAAATGGTGCAGTTGTTTTATTTTGAGAAATAGAAAAGGGCTTTTTATGAGATTTTGCAACAGAACAGTCTAAACAATGCTCAGTAAAATACCCTAGCTGTCTATGTATGATACTAGAAACAATCCTTGAGGGTAATCTGGATGGGTGTCCCAGCTTAAGATGCCAGATCATATCCAGAGAAGGCTCAGAAGTAGTGCAGACACACTGGAAAGCTGAGGATTTTATTTGACACTGATAAGCTGATGACTGTGCAGAATTTGAAGGTGATAGAACAGATGGAACAGGATACAGTCCATGCTTACAGGGGCCCTTGAACAGCACCATATTGGTGTTGTTGTCCAGGATAGTCACATCCTTAGAAGTAAACACCACAGTGCAATTATTGTCATTAGCAAGTTGAAAAACAGATAGAAGATTAGAGGTAATGGATGGAACATAAAGAAGTTTAGAAATATAAAACAAGGCAGTTGGAGTACAAAGAGTACCAGTTCCAGTTTGAGTTATTGTGAGTGTGTTTCCATTTCCCACAGCTACTGTATCTGCCTCTGAGTAAGGCTTAGGCTGCTGCAGTTGAGTAGCATCATGAGTAACATGTATGGAAGCTCCACTGTCAAGATACCAAGATGATTGAGAAGAAGATGAAGAGCCTGTTTGAGAGTCAGGGCAGTGGAATTTTGCTTGGCAGGGCTTTCATAGTAATAATTCTCTGTGTCCAACCTATGCCAGCATTGCAGGGCATTATGGTTGGGTTTGCCACAGACTTGACACCACACAGTAGGTCCTGGAGAAGAACCAGGAGATTGAGATAAGGTAGGACCTGATCTTTGTTGAAAACCTCCCCTGGTAGCACCTCCTCTCTGATTCCTCCCCCCTCTATAGGAATTATTCTGATTTCTGCCCCTGCCCCTACCTCTTTGATTGTTATTAGCATAAAGGGCAGTATGTTGATCAGAGGAAAAATTCTGAGATGAGTCAGCAACAGTTAAGGTGTTTTTGAAGGAGAAATTAAGTTCCTCACTAAGAAGTAAACTAGTGAGTGCAGGAATAGTGATAGCTGTATCTCTGACTCTTAGGGAGGAAACAAGTGGATCATAAGCAGGAGATAATCCTTTAAGAATATAAAAAATCACTTCATCTTCTTTTAATCCTTCTTCTGCTACAGCCAAACTATTAGTAATCACCTTAATCTCATCCAAGTACTGTTGCATGGATTTTGTACCTTTTGTAATATTCATTAATTTGTGCCTCAATTGATACACACGTGATCTAGTACTTGACTTAAATCTTTGTTCCAACATACTCCAGATAGCAGCAGCAGTGGGAAGATCACTGATATGATTATGTATAGTAGGTGAAACTGAAGCATAAAAGCAAGTTTTTAAGTATTCATCAACAGTAATCCAAGAGGTATACTCTGGACTAGGAGTAATGCTAGCATCAAGTTGATGAATGAGTGGATCAGGACATTGTGCTTTGCCCAGAACATGATCCAATAGTCTACTTGCTTTAAGTAAGGACTGAAATTGAAGCCTCCATGGTTTGTAATTGTTGTTGTCCAATTTGATGTTAACCAGTGCAGAAAAATGCTGAAGCAGAGTCTTCAACCCAATTGGTAAAGCCTCATCTGAAGGTAAGGCCATGGATGACAAAATGCAACTTCCAGAAAAATCAAGAGAAGTTGAAGAAAATTATAGTTTCAGAGTCGCAATAGGCAAGCGAAGCAGTTTAAACTTTGAATCAATCAATTTGAACCAAAAAAAAAAATTGAATGTGTTGATTGATTCTTATGATGAAAAACCCTAATTTCCAACTCGAGAAGAGAACTGAAATCGCAAGTTGAAGTGATGGATTGATATAGATGAATGACTCTGCGCAGTATTGAGAAGATAGATTCGAAGCTGAATTGATGAAGATTCAATGAATTTGAACTTGAATCGATGAAGATTCAAGTTATTTGTTGAAGAGAAGAAAAAAAAATGGCTCAAAGCCTTTTGGCTCTGATTACCACGAAGAATTCTAAAGAAAGAGAATTGTTAAGTATGAGTTAGGTAGTATATTGTTATAATAAGTCTCTCTCCCACATCGGAAGAGAGACCATATTTGTTGTCTTTCATAATATTATAAATAGAGTAGGCTAGTACTCTAAAAGGTACGAAGCCTTTAAACCATTCTTTTATCTTTATGTCTCTTTCCTTATTAACATGGTATTAGAGCCAGGTTTTGATCCTGGGACCTGTGGGTTATGGGCCCATCACGAGCCGTCTCAATGAGATGACGATTCTTCCTTTCAGCCACCCCATTTTGTTGTGGAGTATGCGAACAAGACGACTGATGAAGAATGCCATGAGAAGATAGAAATGAAGAAAAAGAAGAAGAAAAGTATTCCTTCGCATTGTCACTGCGAAGAACCTGAATAGAAACCCCAAATTGCGTGTGAATTTCAGCTTAAAACTTGGTAAAAATAGAAAACACCTCAGAACGTTCTTTCATTAAAAACAACCATGTCATACAGGAATAATCATCAATAAATGTAACAAAATAACGGAATCCAGATTTGGAAGTAGTTCGACATGGGCCCCAAATATCAGAATGAACAAGAGCAAAGGGGGTAGTAGCCCGTTTATTGACTCGATTAATGAAAGAACTTCGACTATGCTTGCCTAACTGACAAGACTCACAAGACAATTCTTTGACTGATCCTAAACTAGGAACCATTTTTTTATTACAGTAACTACAACGAGGACGCTGGCCATTTGAGCGACCTCCCCCTCGTCCAGAAGTACCACGACCTCTACCGCGACCCCTACGATCAAAGTTATCATCACGGATCGATGTAGGAGCAACCGAGGCAGATTGATCATCTTGCGAACCAGAAATCAAAGAGTGAGAATGAGCACACTGTACTCGAGCATAAGCATCATCTAGAGTTGGCAAAGTAGAGTTAGATAGCAATTGAGAACATACAACATCATATCGAGGATGAAGTCCGTGTAACCAGAAGATCAAGCACAAATTATCCCATTGTTGTGCTATCTCTGTAGGATCAGTACTGAGCGGAAAAAGGTCACGGAATTCAATCATGGAATTGTAAAAACGGCTATAATAATCTGTCAATTCCATATCTGCCTGGGCCCGCAGCATATCAGACACAACATCGAATGCTCGAGTAATTTGATGAGAATATAGTACTTTAGCAGAATTTCAGATAGATTTACAGGTTTGGCAATTCCGAAATCATGTTTGAATGGAATCTTCCATGGATTGCCAGAGCAAACTTACCAACTGGGCATCGACACGACACCAAGTACGAGAGTCGGCCACAGATAAACCGGGACGCAATCGTAAGATAGATGGTCTTCTAATCCTTGCCCAAGAAACCAAATGTTGACGCCACACCATGAAGAGTAATTTTTGCCATTCAATTTGATTGTAGTGACGGTAGGAGTACGAAAAGGAGGGACAACAAGCGATGAAGCGGCGATAATTTGAGTTCTTGAGGACTCGGCATGAGTCTCTGTTTTCTCAGTAGAAACAGATACCATAATAACTAAGAAAAGAGATAAATGTGCAGCAATCTACACTATAACAATGGTACTCCCCCAAGCTAAGCTAATAACGAAGAGACCAAAAGAAAATTAATTCTGCATTTTTTTTTTGTCTCTGTTTTTTTTTTTTTTTAGAACATAACAGATCTGTTGATCATAAATAAGCATGATCGAGCAAAAAACTTGCGAAACCAACCAGACAGCGGAGATGGGCAGACCAACGCGAGCATTCTAGTCTGAGATGGTGGCCGGCCGGAGCCCCGGCGGTGGCGACACGTGGCGGGTCTTCCGGCGATGAAAAAGTGATGTCCAAGGTCGCCTGAGTACAATAAAGCTCCTGGTGGGTTCAGATTTGAGAAAGAAAGGCTGGATGATTGCTAATCAGAGATGACATCTAGGGTTAGGGTTTTGATATAATTTTTCTGGCGGAATTAAGACAGAACAGCAGCTGGTGGTGGTGTTTTGTGGTGGGTTATATTATTTTAGGGTTAGGGTTGGCTCTAGTACCACCACCAGCCGCTGCTCTGTCTTAATGGAACTTGGGAGTTACATCATAATGGAACTTGGGAGTTAGTTGACTTGCCAGCCGGTAAATCCTCCGTTGGTTGTCGATGGGTGTATACAGTGAAGGTCTCACCAAATGGTCAGGTGGATCGTTTGAAAGCTCGACTTGTGGCCAAGGGATACACACAGGTCTATGGACTTGATTATGGTGACACATTTTCTCCCGTGGCTAAGATGTCCTCTGTTCGTATTTTCTTTTCCTTGGCAGCTATTCATCATTGGTCACTTCATCAGTTGGATATCAAGAATGCTTTCCTGAATGGTGATCTTGATAAGGAAGTGTATATGGAGCAACCGCCAAGGTTTGTTGCTCAGGGGGAGTCTCAGAAGGTATGTCGTTTAAAGAAGGCCCTGTATGGTCTCAAGCAATCTTCGAGGGTGTGGTTTGGACGCTTCAGTACTGCGGTTCTGGAATTTGGCATGACTCGTTGTAATGTGGACCATTCGGTGTTCTATCGATGCTCATCCGGTAAACGGCTTCTTTTGATTGTGTATGTAGATGATATTGTCATAACAGGTGATGATAGCAACGGGATTGATGAGTTGAAGGCCTTTCTTCATCAGCAATTCCAAACCAAAGATTTAGGGCCACTTCACTATTTTTTGGGTATTGAGGTTGCACAATCGAAGCAAGGGGTATTTATTATTCAACGTAAATATGCATTAGATACGTTGAGTGAGGCAGGGTTACTTGGCGCACGACCTTGTGACTCATCTGTGGACCCAAATGTGAAGCTTCTTCCAGATGAAGGGGAGTTGATATCAGATCCGAGGAGATACAGAAGGTTAGTTGGAAAACTCAATTACCTTACAGTTACTCGACCGGATATCTCATTTGCAGTAAGTGTTGTCAGTCAGTTTCTGAACTTTCCACGAGAAAGACATTGGAAAGCGGTTATTCGAATCTTACGGTATATTAAAGGCTCACCTGGAAAAGGCTTGCTGTATAGTGACCATGGGCACATGGAGGTTGTTGGTTACCTAGACGCTGATTGGGCAGGGAGTCCTACTGATAGGAGGTCCACCTCTGGTTTTTGTGTGTTTGTCGGAGGAAATCTTGTTTCCTGGAAGAGTAAGAAACAAGATGTAGTGGCCCGTTCGAGTGCTGAATCAGAATATCGGGCTATGGCAGTAGCTACTTGTGAGTTGATATGGGTAAAAAATCTTCTGAAAGAGCTTCAAGTCACCTATTCAAGTCCTATGAAACTTGTTTGCGATAATCAGGCTGCGATACATATTGCCACAAACCCAGTGTTTCATGAAAGGACTAAACACATTGAGATAGATTGTCATTTTGTTAGGCAGAAGCTATTATCCAAGGAAATAATTACTTCTTTCGTTAGCTCGAGTGATCAGTTAGCTGATCTATTTACAAAGTCTCTTGGTGGTTCTCGGGTTAAATATATTTGTAACAAGCTGGGCACTTATGATATATATGCTCCAACTTGAGAGGGAGTGTTAAGTATAAGTTAGGTAGTATATTGTTATAATAAGTCTCTCTCCCACATCGGAAGAGAGACCATATTTGTTGTTTTTCATAATATTATAAATAGAGTAGGCTAGTAATCTAAAAGGTACGAAGCCTTTAAACCATTCTTTTATCTTTATGTCTCTTTCCTTATTAACAAGAATAAAGCTGAAGATATTTCTCATTATTTTAGAATGAATACAAAGAAATCTATTTATAAATGTCAGTCACAATAGAAATTAGTTACAATAGAAGCTTCAAGAACCTATAACTGACTTGACAGCTAATGTAACTAACTTGACAGCTGTAAAGCATTAACTAACTTTATTCTCTACAGTCTGTCATACTTAACTAACTAACTAATCTACAGTGCTAACAATATTCAATATTCAATTCAATATTAAAATAAATTAATTATTAAATGTTTTATTTAATTCATAATTAAATAATAGCCCATTTAGTTCTTAATAGAATGTAATAAGTCATTCCTTCAACAAAACACTTGACCTTATGCCTCAGCCCATAAATTCAAACTTAAGCCAGTAATACAAGGATCATCTTGTACTAATTTGAGGATCAGATAAGCTAAATGGTTGCAAGGCAGTGATCAACAAACTTGGGTACTAGGCCAAATTCTCTATGACCCTTGATATTCTAGAATAATTCTAGAGGCATGATTGGTTGTCAATCCCCTAATTATTCATTCCATTTAAGCCTCGATGCCATCATGACTTTTCATGACATCACAAAGAGAGCTTTAAGACTTAATCAATCAAAATTAAGTGGACCATCATTCTTCTAATACCTGGACCAGTCAATCCCATCTTGATCTACACATTGACTTCATGACACATGCTTATGTCTAGTGACCTTCTATTTCTAGAGTAAAAATCTAGGTAGTCTTATACCAGAATTCAGAGAGTAATTCAAAAGTCATTATGGCAGTATTAGGTCATAGGAAGTACTACTTACAAGTGCATTTTGAGCAACTCTTTGACAGTAGGGCATTTAGCATACGATGCTCATAAGATAGGCATGTCAAATGAGCATGTACCAATGCTTAACCACTGTGTCACATTGGTGTTCCAACAACAATTAATCGTAAGGATGACTAACCATGCAACAAATAATAACTTTTACTCAAAAGAATTGACTTCCTAGTATCAATTCCATCATTCGGTTATAGACTAAGTTTAAAACTGTTAGAGTTACCACCTCATCTAAAAGCTTAAGCTTGTAGAGAGGATATTGGTTTATTTATTTATCGTGTTAACACGCTCCCTCACGTGCAGCGTAATTTGTTTAAAGCTTGTATATGGACAATTTAATATTTTTTTAATGGGTGACGGTACGGATCGAACTTGTGTTGTTTGGCTTCCAAGCTCTGATACCATATTAGAGTTACCACTTCATTTAAAAGCTTAAGCTTGTAGAGGGGATATTGGTTTATTTATTTATCGTGTTAACAAAAACAATAGAATCATTCCTCATTCACTTGATCCCATTTAACTGTTCTAAGTAACTACATCATGAAGAAACGTAAAAGAAGATGGTCCAATATGATGTAATAGTCAAATATTTTCAATAATTCACATACAAAACAATTCCAAAATCTACATTAGATTGACTTAAGTACACTATTCCTAACGGGGGAGACACCAACCCTATCTTACTTATAATCAAAAGAAAAATTGATGTTCGTTTATCCTGAAACATATGACAGTATCATTTTCAAATAAACTTTTTCTTTTGCAGGCCAGATCAAACAAAGGAAAGCTTCTCGAAGCTATGGCTATCTTCTTTGAAAGGTGAAGTTGCACATTCTCTGGTGACAATCATTTGGCATTGTGCCTTTACTGATAACCTTTCACTATACATGTAGATCCAATAGAGCAAGTGCCAATGAACAGCACATGAGTGGAGATGTTGTCCGGAGATGCAACGTTTGCCAGGAACGAGATATGGTGCTTAGGAAAAGACCGGTAATGATTTTCACTATATATTTGGTTAGAAAAAGAAATGAATGTATTTGTCCTCTATAGGTTATATTGCTTTTCTTTCTGCCCATATGGTTTCTTTAATTGGGAATCTTGCATTTTCCCTTTGGTTATCTTTCTGCTGGAAGCAGAGTTCGTCCGTAAAACCCTAGAACATAGATCTATGAGATTCTGCCATCTAAAACACATCAAACAATTACACATCCTACCAACATGTGTAACTTTCAAGATATTTTTAAAGTGACCAACTCATAGTTGCTAGATTCACGTTACCGTGCGAGTCGTGGTACCAATACACGTATGGAGATCATGGCACTTAGGATTTCAAGGGGTACGACAGGAGTAGACTTCTTTTGGTACGATAATTAGGTTCACGTATACTGTGAAGAATTATTTGGTTCATTTACGAAATACTATGTTGAGTAATGATATTTTATGTCTACTAATTACCAAAAACAATTTGTTGCAAAATTTAGTCTAAATTCCGAAATCCAAATCCAATAACTAAGATAATTTCCTAATATTGTATTTCAGGTGAAAAACACATAAGCAACCTTAAAAACTCTGTAACTTAACAAAGGTTTGCACTCTGCATATTTTAATAATATAAACCCAAAACTATAAAAAAAAAAACAGTGATGGTACTTTAGTAGTTAAGGCTTCTCCGTTCTCTTTCATTATTGTTTTGGTAAAAATTTGTATACTATTTGGGTTCTCAACTTTAGTAAACTGGAACATGAATTGCAGTATTTTGGTATGCAGACATATCACGAATTCGGATGTGCAATTTCGTATGCAGTTCCAAGTGGGTAGGGCAGATATAGTAACTATTTCTCCAACTTACGGAAACAAAAGTTTTGCTTCTTTACCTACATTTGGTTGATTATTCGTCTACATATTGATGTGCTGTTTCAGCTCAAGGACATGAGGATGTGCATGTTCCTTGTTTAATAGTTACATGGCCCAAAAGCATGAGGGTTAGGATTATGTGGAAACAAGCTTCACAGTCGATATAATTAGAGCCTCCGGCCTTGAGAAACCATCTTTGTTGAACATTTCCACTAGTGACAAGGAGAAAGTATTTTGCATCCCTCTGCATCGTTTGAGAAAGAATTCCTTCCAAGTAGATGCTTCCTCAAATAAATCTGCACTTTTTGTCTTTTCTTCTTGCCTCCTTGTTGCTATTTGGCATATAGCCAGCATACTGCTAATTCAAATGTCAGCTATTTATGGTTTAATATTGTCATTTTCATTTCCTAATAAATAACTTTCCTTGTTACGTGCAGGATGGAAATTTCATGGTTGGGTGCTTAGGTTTCCCACAAGTAGGTGTCCTTGTTTGCATTTTTTTTCCTCATGTTCGGCTCTTCAAGACTTTGACAAAACTTTTCCATCTCAATATGTGACTATTCAAGTTAACTGGTATGATGTTTGTTGTTCATGGTTCTTGCTCGTGATTCCCTGAAGCAAATACTGTCATATTATCAGGCTTTAAGTATTGAGGCGTTTATAAATACTTGCATTGGTAATTTTATATCAATGTATTATCAAATTTATAAGTAAGCATCTGTTATGAAAGATGAGCAACACTTAATCCATATTTACGCTGGCTGTTGGATACCTAAACCACCCTCCTTTCTTCGGGCTTTGTTTGGTTATGGAAGTGTAAACATGCCAACTTTTTTTTCATAGCATAGATTATTGTACTTCTGAAGGAATTCTTCAAGCAAATTGCGGGAATAGGTTGAGGAAAAAGAAAAGAATGAAAGTTGACAAAAAAATGGTGAGACACCTTGGAAGAGATTTTTGTTGAAAACATTAGAGATGTTATCTAGAAATTCATATGTTGTTCAATTAGGAAACACTTATCAAGTACTCCACTTAAATGATAGTCGCTTAAAACTCAACTTTTGTTGGAAAAGATCTCCTCACAGTATCTAACTAAATAATTGTAATACCAATGAACATGATCAGAAATTTTTACTGAATCACATTAGGGTAGATGGGTTTGCCAGTAGATTATTGTGGTGTGTAGAAAAGTAACATTGACTACATGCAGCAAAAGGGTAGCATCTTCAATTACTCAAGTAAAAAATTACAATAAAGTAAACATACTATGAGAATGTGTAAACAAACTGCCAACAGTAGCATATGGAGCAATTTAATTTTCTCTGCAGCAAGATGTGGACTAATGATATTATATTTTTAATTGCATGAGACCCTTTGCTTTCAAGGTTATGTTATATTTTTTTTTGCCACATTCTATATATGCTAATGATTTATATTTCTACTTAACTCTTATTACAGACTCTATGCACACATAAAAGGAGTTAAATGATAGGTTGTGTCATTTCTGTTGACATTATCTAAGTCTGTCTAACTTTATCTTTGGTTAAACAAGGTGAACTAGTCTCCATCATCATGTTCTAGCAGCTTGTTCCTATTATCAAGTGATTTCCCTTTTCTTTGAGTAGATTGACATGCAACTGAGGCAATACTTGATGCCTCCTGGTGCCCTGATTGTAGCATTGCTCCCTGTCTACTCCATATAAAACAAAACATATTGAATGGAGGGAGAAGGTTCTGTTTACTAGATATGAACCATATCTTGATCAAATTCGGGTCTTAGACCAGCCAAAAGCTTGGTTACTCTTAAGAATCATAGGCTTCCATCTTAAAATCAATTGATGTTTAAAAGGCGTAGCCCTGGATCTTTTATGGTTCATGCATACCATAATTAGATTTTTCACCGTATCCATGGAGGTAGCATTCTGAACAAGAGCAACAGTATGATGCCCTAGGTTCCCATACCACTGGCTCAATTTCTGTTGAGAAATACTTGTTGAGGATCACAATTCAAGGCAGGCTTTCCAATAAGCTGAAGGTCTGGACTGCTAATAATGGAGTGGAGAGAGAAAATAGAAATGAAACCAATGTTTTGTGTTGAATGAGTGAAACTCAGTAATGTATTTATAGTTGTAGTGTAGTTGTGTTTACAAGAAGATATTTACATGGAAGCTGTACCTCTAACTGCTTAACTCGTTAACTAACTGAATTAGAGTTATAGATACTTATAGCTATCAACTAAGGACTCGGCTGATCTATATTCTCTTCCTTAACATGCCCCCTCAAGCTGAGCCTTGGGATAGCCATGGGAAGCTTACTCTTGAGAGTGCTGAACTTAATATTAAGCAAGGGCTTTCTAAAAATATATGCTATCTGATCTGCTGTGAGTGTAAAAGAGGTGCAGAAGGTTAGACAACACCCATTCTCTAATGAAATGTGTTAGTAGTTATTAGTATTTATTAGTAGTGATATTGTAATTCTCCCACATTGGAGAATTAGGAAACTTGTTATTACCCAATATTATAAATAAGGCTAAGTGCATGATACGTACCAGGCCATTCTCTTCAAATCCTAATGTCTTTTCTATTTAACGAAATGAGAATCTATCACTTTGTGTTTGATACAAGCATGAAAAACTGGGTCTGATGCTAGTATTGAAGCTGAAACAAAGTCACTGGTCAAGGCATGTCTACTATAAACAGGCCTCCATGCGCTCTACACATACATACCAATTATAATTGGTATGTAATGATAAGCAGGAAGATTAAATAATCATGGGAAAGAGCGAGAGAGTCAATCAATGGTTGAAAAATTTGCCAACCTGAGATAAGTTTAGTGGAAGGAATCACAATTTCTAACTCATAGTACAAGGAAAGAGTTGAAGAATAATAATGAGACCTTTCTTTTGGCAACAACCTATGGCTACACTGTTGTTGTTACCTGCACACCCAGAACTTCAATATAAGTGGTTGATCACGTAGTCCTTTTCCTGGTAATCCTAGAACCTATCGTTCTTGTTAGAAACAGATGAAGACGAACTGCATAGACGGGAAGAATTCGTGGGTAGAAAGTGATGTCTATAACTAAGCTGAGGTGACAGTATCTTCTCTTGGGTTCCTTCTCATTCCTTTTCCTTTTTTCCCCTCTTCCCTAATCAGCTTGGTCCATGTTTGTTTGCTTATGAACTCCTATAACTATCAATATCTATGTCTTAGTTACTGAATTTCTATATGCTCCTTATCCATTCAGTGTCGGAATGTTGTCTGGCTTCCTGGTTCCCTATCGGAGGCAGTTGTTACCACAACTGTATGCAATATCTGCACCCCAGGTTCTCTTCCTTAGATCTACACATTTAATGATTTTTTAGTTTTCCCTACAATAATAATTAATTGGTCTCTTTGTTCGAATGAATTGGTTGCTTTCTTATCTCGGTATTGAAATTCAGTTGCAGGACCTGTACTCAAGATTCAGTTCAAATTTCGACGGCTCGAAATACCACCAAACTATAATGTCGACCATTTGGGTAGTCTCTTACTCTAATAAGTTCTTCATAGCTTTTGATCAGTGTATCAATTTATTGGATTCCCTTGGAGCAATCAGTTTTCAGAATATTTCCAAATTTCATTTATTGGGCTGTTAGAGGTACTTGCTGCTTTGCTTTGCTTCCGTTTTTGTATGGGCCTTGGTTATGAGTGCAGAATTTCTAAAACATGTTTCGTTTTGAGAGGATTCTATGTAATGGTTGTCAACCATAGTATTTCATTTAGATGTCATAGACAATATAATCTATGCTTTTGTTTGTAGGACTTGAGCACCCAAAAACTACTGCTGTGTGCTTGATCTTGCACAGTATAACTGCATAACAGAAGTGCAACACCATAAGGACTATGCTTTCACTCACTAATAGTTCCAACTTGGTCCTTACTATTGTACTTGTAAATAAGTCAATTCCTTGCCAAACTGATTGTGTAGAAGAGAATGTAAAGAGTAGAGTGGTAGAACAAGTAGATACAAGTATTATTGTGTTAATGCTTGCCACTGTCATTTTGTGAGTAGTGGCTGATCTGTTGTAGTAAGTTAAAGTTGGTCAGGAGATATTTTCTGTAACTAACTCAGCTATATATAGCTGCTCCTATGTACAAGATTCATTCAGGAAATGATAAATATTTTCATCTTTTACGTTCTCTCTCATTTTTTCTCACCTATTACGATGATGGAAATCAACTATTGTTTATGTCTTATAATTGTTCAATGACTACCAATCTCAGATTGAAATTGCCCATAGATCCTGTGTCTTCATGCTTTCAGCATGGCAGCTTGCTATCTACTTAAATACATCTTCTGTAGTTGCAAAATTTGGTCTTTCTGTTCTGTATTCTTCAACCTATTGGGGTAATTGAAGAGACAAGCATTCGCCAATCAGGAAACATTAAAATGTCAACAGCCCATTTGTCAAAGCTCCTTATTGGCCTTGTTTGTGGTTGTAAGATTGCGTTTCATCTGTGGCATTTCCTGATGGCGAACGTACTTGGTTCAAAAAGTTTGGTGGCTGGTGTTTTTTTTCCTGGTGGTCTCCTAAGGGGTTTGCGAGGGTGGTTAGGCTGATCATCTAGATGATTTCATTTAAAACCCAAATTGTTTCCTATAGTTGATTCAGTTTCCTTTTCCATAGCCAGACTAAAGCATGGCTTTATTGAAAAATATCAAAACAAGTTCAAGACATGCAATCTGCAATTTGAATGTTCATTTTAACCTAGAGTAGTAGTTACTTGTGCTGCATACAGATTAAAGAAAATGTTGATGTGGCATGCCATTAGTTGAATTTTACTGAAATAAAGTTCTATCCATCTCTTCCTTCACACACATTTTTGTGTTCCTATGTCATCAAGAAACAAGAGAGGTTCTTTTCTGAGTAACTATTAAGTAAACAAAAGAAAGATAATGCAAGCTTTCCTACTTACTGTGACCATTCATATTAAACTCTGAAGTTTCTAAAGTAGGTTGTCATAAGCTTTCTGTGTGGATGTTCAGGTTGCATCGGTGGCTGTGATGATATTCTAAGGCAACTGGTAGATATATGTGGAACAGGTTCCCGCAATATTTCAAGCATACCTGGTATTTCTTAAATACTTCACTCTTAATTAATTTAATTCCATTCATACATCTAGATACTTAATTTTACTTTTTTTTGGCATATTTCTCTTTCATATACTATCCTGTAATATTTGCCCACTGCAAGTAGGAGAACATTCATTTATAAATGCAGTGAAGGATTATTGAGAATGGCCCAGAGTGGGTATTTACCCTTGTACAACTGGAAGTACATCTGCCACAATACTAAAAGATTTTGACAATCAAGAAAGGAGACGTGATTAGCAGGAAACTGCCGATTGTTAGGCAAGAACAGAGAATACAAAAGAAAGTCTTCATTCCCTATATTATTGTTATGTAAGAAGAGAGAGAAAGAGAGAATAATGAGTGAGAGTGAAAAGAATGACTCAGTGCTCATCACTAGCACTAGCACCACCACCAACTATATGATTATATCCCACCCACAATTCTCCTATCTACCAACGTGAGAGATATCATGAAACTATTCTCACTCCCAACACTAATAGCAACACTTCTCAATTTGGAGCATGTCTATCATGTCTGCCAACTTGCTACTGGTCAAGTCAACTCGAGGGTCTCTCAAATACTTAGTAAACAAATCAAGTAATTGGTTACAGAGCTAACACAAGGTGAAAAATCTCTTTTCTCCCTTATAAAGTGACAGTCAACTTCAGTATACTAGGTTTTCTCATAGAATACAGGATTTGATGTTGTCAAGAATAGTATTAATATTAGTGCTAGTTTGTTTTGTGTCTATCCATATTGCAAGAGTAGAAATTTTGTTCTTTCGTAGTTGTATTAATAAAAGGCTTATGTTGAATACTAGCATTAAGCCATTCCTTAAACCTCTAATGTCTCTCTTCTCAAATTACATGGTATTATCTAAAGCTAGGGAGGGACATTATAATCCTAAAACACCTCAATCCACCATTCCAGCAAAATTTAACCTTTAAAAAGATTAAATTAAATTAAGAAAACCCTTGCTTTACCATTGACAGTAGCTAGAGTTCACCGCCACTGGAGAAACCAATCAACACATTACCCAGGTGTATTTGATCCTCTCCTTCAGCAACCTCATCTATCCCACTACTGATAACAACTGTTACCAAAAACCCAGTAGAAAATAAAAACCCATCAACCATGTAATAACCTAGATATACACAGATTCATAGCTCTGAGTTTCCGACCATCAATGTGATCACATTGTTGGACTTGCCAGCCAATTCCAAGTCAGACTCACTTGTCACTATTAGCTGCCTGCACTATGCATGAGCTCATATGCTGCCGCCAATTGTGCATGCCATCCATGCATCAATATAAACCACCAATAGGCTCATGTTGACCTGTTTGTCCTAGTTCTATATGGCTTTTGCAACATTTTGGGCAAGAAAGATTCTTGGGTAGGACTTAAAAATTTCTTTTTCCACCTATAATAAATTGTGTGGTTTGTAATGTAAATTCTCTCAATTGTACTTTTGAGATTGAACAAGAATGGGTTGAGCAGGCACTCCTCTAACATGTTGGTACTATAACCATAAGGAAGTTGCTTCTTTACTAAGAACTTCTTTTTCCCCATTGTTAAGCATTTTTACCGCAAGGTATCCATGTATATATCTTACAAGGACTTTGTAGCAAATAGATATATATGTTGAGATGATGCATCTCTTATAATGCAATGTCCCTTGTCAATGGAACGAGCATGTATTTAGTGGCTTATAAGTGGGTATTGTGGGGATAACTAATAAGTTGGCTTGACCATTTGGTTAGTTAATTTGAGACCCGATTAGTTATTTGTTATGCTTGCAAAACTAGTCTTGTTTAGAGCCACCTTTAGAATCTTGCACCAATGATATGTGTCCTTACCAAGGATGAGGATGTAAGGTTCTCAACATGAGGTGTGTATATAATATCCTACATTAATGGAACAAGTGTGTCATGTAGTAAAACAATCCAACAAAGGAAGGAGGTAAATTGGATTGTATGGCGTAAGTGATATAATAAAAATGCCCATAAGTAGGGTTTAGCACTGCTTAAAAATAACTATGTAGAGCAACGGAAGAAGAAACCAAACATGGTATTATGAAGTGCATTATTACCATCACCATCTTAGGGTTTTGGAAATTTTTTTGTTTTGATTGTTGGAGAAGCGACAGACCAATGTTATTACTCTACACTAGGAGGATTTTTCCCTTCACTCAAAACTCACACAAAAGATTGATCACACAATCTATTCTGCCCAGAAGAGTGAAAAAGCTTAATATTGCAGTGTTTTAAGAGGGTTTACAAGGAAGCTTCTTTGAGAGAAAAAGATGTGCACAAATGTGTATACATATATCTCTCTGATATTGCTCAAGTAGATTTGCAAGTTATAACCCAAAGAACTTGATCAAATGTAATAAATGAAAATAGTAAATGTAAGAGAATGACTTTAAATGCTAGTAAGATCACCTAAGTTATGTCAAAATGGGTACAAAGGGGTCTAAATAGACAATGTAATGACTAAATTGTGAAACAACTTCTGCAAAGCCAATTGTCGTGCCAATTGATTGAGACCTTGGCCTTGGTTCTTTTGAAGGACGTCTCGAGAGAGAATTTGTATTGGTTAGCCAATCTCTGGTTGGTGAACAAGAATATCCTGCAAATAAAAAGAGACGCTACCAGTCAAACCTATTGGTTTACTCTATCAGTAGATCAGGAAGCTTGTCTGCGAAAGGGTAAGTCACACTGGATGACCCCCTTGTTTGGCAGCTCCTCCAGTTAGCAAGTAAAAGTGCAGAGACTTGCATCAAATCAATTTTTCCAATCACTAGAATTTTCCAACAAGCCATGCATGAAATCTTAGGCTCTCAAAGGTCAAAATTACCACTTTGTGGCCTTTATAATATCAAATAAATTATGAATCAAATCCAACTTTATACTCCACCTTTTTTAGAAATATCAAACGCCAACCTTTATTAAGATACCCTTTTAAACCATTTTTTAGTGTCAGTAAAATATGCAAAATCATTTTAGAGCTTTAATAAGGAACAATCAAGGGAATGTGCATAGGTAACATAATACACCTTTACTAGATCTTGAATGTTCCAAAAGCAAAGTAAAGATGCCAAATCAATTGTAAGGGGCAAATATTGTTAAGAGTGGGATGAATTAAGATTATGTCCAATTTTCGATAGAATTACTAATTGTTGAAGAATATTTTGGTTATTAACGTTATTTCCTTATTCTATGGTATTAAACTAGACAATAGTTTAGATTAGGTAATTAATCAAGTTGGTTTCCTTATTATTTTAGTTTCCTTAGAATTCTAGTTACCTTATTAGTCTAGCTTTTAGTCTTGCTCACCAAGTTATCATGCCTATAAATAGGCTCTTCTATTGTATTCATGAAATATCAACAATTCACAATTTAGTATTTATGAATATTTCGCTTCTAGAGCCACCGTTGGTGGCGGCTACAACCATCTTCAACACTTTTATATTTTCTCTCCATATTTTATGTTTTGTATATTTTCTACATGGTATCAGAGCCGCCCTCTTAATGGCTTTTTTCCCTTTAATTAAAAAAAAAAAAACACTAAGCAATCATGTTAGCCTACAAGTCTTACGTCCATCCGCTTAGCGGTCGTGTTAGCCTACGGGTGACACGACTATCCAAATCCAAATCTAAATCTAATTCCAAATCGAAATCCAAGTCCAATGCCAATGCCAAGCAATATACATCCAAGCCATGCTTACACTTAGCTTAATGAGTTTATACACGACAAGCTTGCAAGGTGCATTAGCATTCAATTTAAGATCATAAGGATTGGCCAACAACTTTTTGTCATGGCATACATGTTGTTTAAGTAAGTTATTTGCCAAGCAGCATATATAAGCATAATTTTCATCATCAAAACAAGATTAAAACCAATATAAAGTCAACATCAATGATCTATCTTCAAGACATCAATGCTCATTCCCAAAGGCTCATTCATACAACAAAATACCTTAAGGCAAGCCTCAGTTAATCACATTAATAAGCCATTATATTTTGCTCAAGATACACAAAATAATTCCAAATTTCCAATTTTCTATTTCTTGAAAATAAAATTACTAAATATCCAATAAGTCCAATAAAGTGTGTATTCATAAATGGATATTGTAGGTATGACTAATAACTTAAGTTAACTATTTTGAGTTGGTTGTGAGGTCTAAGTAATTATTTGTTATGCCTGTGAGACTAGTCTCACTTATGGCTCTTGATTTTGGGCTAAAGAGTGTGACATATATATCTACCATATATGGTACAAATGAGTGACAAGGAGACAAGACAGAAGTGGTAAAGAACTTATTACCACTTTGTTAGAATAGCGTGTTAGTTAGAGTATTATATTGTTATTGTAATAAGTGTCTCTCACATCGGAAGAGACATAATGTTGTTTCCTTCCATAATATTATAAAAAGAGCAAACTAATACTACGAAAAGTATGAAGTCTTTCTTTCCTAAATCCTAATGTCCTGTCTTTTTTTAACATGGTATCAAAGCTAGGTTTATATATTGGGATTCCTATTCACATTGAACCCTAAATCCATCTTTAACCAAAAATACATATATATACACACATACACATATATACAAAAACCTTAACCCTAGTTTCCAAATATACTACCTCTGTCACCACCACCTTCACACACACACAAAAAAAAAAAACCTCCAACCAACCCTTCAAGGCCAGATCTACGCAAATCGAGGCCTTCTCTCATCACCATAGCATCGTGTTCTAAAGAATTTTCCAATCAAAGCCCACGCACCGCCGTCGCCGGAGTAGTTGCTGATCACCACCTCGGGCCATGTCACTTGCCAAAACTTGCCCCGTTCGTTTCTCCACTCGATTTTGTGAAATTCCTCTCCTTCATGTATTTTTGTGAGAAACTGACATTTTAGGTGCTTTTAAAAGAAGAGCAAAAAAAAAAGAGACAAAACAGAAAACAGAACACAAAAGAAAAAGAGAAAGAGAAAAGGACAGGCATGTTTGGTTGATCCGCTTGTCGTTGATTAATTGTTCATTGAGTTGGAGTTGGCTTGTGGGAGTAGTCTTTATTGTAGGTTACTGCACAATTTCTTTTCCATTATCATGGCATCAGAGACTACAACTGAGTCTTCACAGTCTACAGTTAGTAAGTCAAGTTCTACGGTTGTTGTTCTCTTCTTTTCTGGTACTCCCATTGTTACCACTATCAAATTGAATGGTAAAAATTATTCATCCTGGTCTGTGGCCGTCAAGATTTGGTTTCTTGGACAAAGGATAAAAGATCATCTAGTCTCTAATTGCCCTTTTGATTTATCTAAGGCTAATGCTCGTACTTGGCGTCCTGTTCGTGCTCAGTTAATGAGTTGGCTTTGGCAATCCATGGAGAATTCTATTCAAACATGTTTTTGGAATTGCTAGACTTGCACGGCTATCTGGAGTTCTGCTAAGGTGCGGTATTCTCTTCAAGTCACTCAAGCTTTTGATGTTGTATCTGATATGTTGCGTGGCCAAGCAGATATGGAGTTGACAGATTATTACAGTTGTTTCCACAATGCCATGATCGAATTTCGTGACCTCTTCCTTATCAGTACAAACCCTATAGGGATTGCACAACAATGGGATAATTTGTGCTTGATTTTTTGGTTGCACGGACTTAATCCTCGGTATGATGTTGTACGTTCTCAGTTGCTATCTAGCTCGACCTTGCCCACTTTAGATGATGCCTATGCTTGAATACAGCGTGCTCATCCCCATTCTCTGATTTCTAGTTCACAAGAAGATCAATCTACTTTGGTTGCTCCTTGCTTGATTCATGATAATAACTTTGATTGTGGGGGTTGTGGTAGATTCGTGGTACTTTTGGACGAGGGGGAGGTCACTTTAACGGCCAACGCCCTCATTGTAGTTATTGTATAAACTTGGTCATGTTCGATGGACTTTTCATGGTTCTCCTTCTCAAGTTGCTAATGCTGTTCAGACTATTCTGGTAGAGCCTTCTACTTCAGTTCCTTCACAGCCTATTATAGTGACTATTACGGGGGATGAATACTCTCAGTTCTTACAATTTCAACCAGTTAAACAGGCCATGCATCCTACTTCAAGCATTTCCACTGCCTCCTTTGGCAAAGCTAGCTCATCCGTAGCCCTCATGTCTCATACTATGCTTGACCTTGGTCCCTGGCTTCTTGATTCTGGTGCATCTGACCACATTAGTGGTAATGTCCATTTATTCTCTCATTGTAGACCTGGTTCTCTCTCTACTATTACACTTGTAGATGGGTCTTCTACCTTTGCTCGTAGGGTTGGTACTGCATACCCGACACCCTCTATATCTTTATCATCTGTCTTGTATCTTCCAAAATTTCGCTTTAATCTTTTGTCTGTCAGTCAACTTACGAAACACCTTCATTGTTCTGCTACATTTACTCCTACATCTGTGTCTATTCAGTTAAAAAGGCCTGCTTTATAGTGATCGTGGGCACATGGAGATTGTTGGATACTTAGACGCAGATTGTGCAAGTAGTAGAAGGTCCACCTCCGGTTACTGTATGTTTGTTGGAGGAAATCTTATTTCATGGAAAAGTAAGAAACAAGATGTTGTCACTCGTTCAAGTGCTGAATTAGAATATCGAGCTATGGAAGTGGCTACTTGTGAGTTAATATGGGTGAAGAATCTGCTCAAAGAGATTGGTATCGCTTGTTCTGGTCTGATAAAACTTATTTGTGATAATTAAGCTGCCATTCACATTGCTACAAATCTAGTGTTTCACGAAAGAACCAAGCATATTGAAATAGATTGCCACTTTGTGAGAGAGAAGCTGCTGTCTAAGGAGATTGTTTCTTTTTTTGTAAACTCAAATGATCAATTAGCTGATTTTGTTTACGAAGTGTCTCAGTGGTTCTCGAGTTAGATACATTTGTAACAAGTTGGGCACTTATGATATATATGCTCCAGCTCGAGGGGGAGTGTTAGAATAGCGTGTTAGTTAGAGTATTATATTGTTATTGTAATAAGTGCCTCTCCCACATCAGAAGAGACATAATATTGTTTCCTTCTATAATATTATAAATAGAATAGACTAGTATTACAAAAAGTATGAAGCCTTTCTTTCCTAAATCTTAATGTCTTGTCTTTTTCTAACACACCCTAATGATAAACAAACAATTTTTGTTACCTAGAAAGTAATGGGTTGACTTTTGGTCATAGTATGAATAATGAAGTTCAAAAATGGAGAATGTCATAATTTAATTTTGTTGCAGTGACATGATTCCCAGTTAAACCAACCATAATAGCTAGGAATTTTGTTGGTATGGTTGTTTGTTGCTGTGATACCAATCTCACGATGTGAGGAATACTTGCCAGGTAGAGGACAAGGCCATACTGCATCATTGGGCAGTGCGCAAAGTAATTTTCGAGGACAGGATACTTGTGTACACTGCAGGCAAGCTGGGCATGCTTCAAATAACTGTCCTTCACAGGCCTCTAGCAGTCGATATCAGGAAGTTAATGTAGAAAATGGTATGATCTTCGTTACTCTTAAAACTTCCAAGGCATGCTGCACCCTATACTCTACATGAGTGGAAATCAATTTAGAAACACGTTTAATTAATCTCAATAAGCTGATATGTAAAGCATTAAAACAAGGAGCTGCTATTTTGGAGTCAATATGGAAAATCGCCAGTCATGGCTAGGTTACACACTCCCATGATCTTTCTCTCTTTTTAACACAATCTGTTATTTGCAAGAAGAAAATCAAAAAGAAGCTAGAAACAGTGAGCACTAGCGATTAGAAGAAGAGATACAGGGATAGATCTTAACTTTATGACTACGATCTTTTCAGGACTGCTTTAATGACATGTATCTTAGTAATGCTAATCATTTACAGCTCCCACAGATTGAAGTGCATATCTAAATATGTTTTCCTCACTGATGATGCAGGAGATTCCTCAATCCCTTGTGACTCATGTGGCACTCCTTGTGTTCTGCGCACTGCTAATACTGCAAATAACAGGGGGCGGAAGTTCTATTCATGCCAGTCGCAGGGGTGCAATTTTTTTGTGTATGTTGAGCTAAAATATTTCTTACCTTTTTATGTTGTGTGACTAATTTTCAAATGCACATTGTTAGTCATCATCTCTAAGTCTTTCTTGTATCTTGTTAAATGTTCTTTTTGTGTTTGTCCCCGGCTAAAAATTTAGTGAAACAGATTCTGTTCCTTTGATCCAAACTTGAGTCATCTAGTATGCTTCCACTGTGGAAATATGTAGATGAGTTACTCCCAGCTTTAGTCTGCAATGAAGCCTGAGTAATTGAAATAGAATGAGAACAATAGTGTCAGTTAGATGCTCTTTCTGCAGGAATGGTGGAAAGGCAATCAAGCTTTTTACTATTATTCTGTTATATGTAGAGAAGTGGAGCTTTGGCAAAATGGTGAAGTTATTAGTCGTGTAACCTAGATGTCACAGGTTGAGTGGCAGAAATAGTCCTTCAGAAAAGCAAGGTACATATGATAGACCCCAAAACAAGTCCGGCGCTTTCTTGAATCCGCACATAGTGGGAGTTTCGTTATTAGGCTGTCCCTTATTCCTGATAGGTAGAATAACATGCCACCATTAGAGAGTCAAAGACTTGACATCTGACCATCAATGAATTGAATAGATGCCGAGGTTATCGCAGAAATTAAGTCAAAAATGAAAAAAAGAAACTTCCATGCAATTCATGGCATATCCACGAGTCCGATGCATTCTTCTACTAGGTGAAGTTGTTTGTGTTTTTAAAATTTGAATCCTGCAATTACTAAATCTTGGTACTCTGGGGTTCTCGTATTTTCAGATGGGAAGACAATGTCAACGCAGGACAGAGAACTACGCGTGCAAATAATAGCAGATTGGTTAATAATAATCAGAGCAGGAGGGGAAGGGGTGGGCGCGGGCGTGGGAGGAGTGGAACAGCAGATGCTAGTAATGTTGCATTTGTGTCAGCCACAGGTGAACCCTTATCTGCTGGAAGATGTTTTGTTTGTGGTGATCCCTCGCACTTTGCAAATGTCTGCCCAAATCGTGGCAGGTAAAAACTGCTAATATATCTGTCTCCTTGCAGAAAAAACAGTGAGATAACTTGAACTTGTATCCCATTTGCTCTTTACTCACTCATCATTGAATATCTACTTCTGCTAATCTTTTCAATCCTTTGCCGAATGCATTAAATTGTTCTGAGTGCTGTTTTCAAGTCTCTGCTAACATATTCTCTCACCGATGACAAGCACTAACAGGGACGGACCTAGAATATTTCATCAGTGTGAATTATAATATCAGTAATTCTTTTTACTGGAGATTAATTTGATTATTCATGTTGTTAAATACGCATATTTTACTCACAGACAAAATGGTAGTTCAAAATTTTCTTTCATAACTAGTCTCCATAAGATTTGACAATCAATTTTTTTTTTTTTAATTTCCAGAAGAGGAATTTGCTGACCTCGGTTCTTGTTCATAAATACGTTTACAAGTTCAATTACGTAAATAATAAAATAATATTCACATGTGATCACCAGTGATTAGGTGGCATATGTCGTGATCCCCAAAATAACAAAAACTCGTTCTTTCAACGGGGCAAGAAGACTGTTTTTATTATTGTTGGTTAGTAAAATAATATGTTTCAATTATTTGTTTCCTTGAATAGTTAATTGGACTGAACAGGCTTTTTAGTCACTAATGTATTCAACTCCCTCTCATCCATGCTTGTTGGTTATAATTTCGTTCACATTCTAAATCACAATACAACAGAATCATGAAAGCCTGCGTATTTGTTGGGTAGGAAGATATCCAATCTAATCATTTCATCTCTTTTTGAAGATTTTGATGATGTCATTAAAGTAGGCATGAAAGGCACCATAGAAACCTTTGGCAAACTATACCAAACTGAAAAAGATCTTATGGTGAAGCAACGAAAAATCTGTTTTTCTTCAAAGGAAAATGACACTGTTCTTGAAATTGTATATATGACTTGTTGCACCATCAACATTCAAAAATGGCGTTGCAAGCACGAATGTACATGGACAAGCACAAGATATTCGGTGGTTGTGCATTTAGAGTAGCTTTTTCATGAGCGTCTACTACTTTCAAGTATAGAAAAAGAAGATAAGAATAAAGAGTAGGTGACAATTAGAGTTGATTATGAAAGGTCAGGAGTAGTCTTTTGAATAACATCATTTGCATAGTGGAGGATAGATAAAAACATATCAATTGATTGCTTAATTTTTGTAATAAAATTATGTCTTATTTTACTATTAATAAAATCTTCTCTTTATTATAGCCCCCCAAAAAAGAAAATGGCTACTTAAACCTTTGGATCACCGGTGATCACATATGCCACCTATGTTAGTGTAATAGCCAACTATTTCTAATAATTGTGTTATCACTAAAAAAATAATTATGGCATGTCATTGTAACATCAATTGGGTACGTGAGCAAAATATGCCGAGGTGGCATTACACCTATCACCTGAGGTTGGTGATGTGTTGTCTTGAGCTTGAAGCATGACACTGAGGCTAAAAGGCTTGAAGGGCTCAAGGCATATGTGTCAAGGATTTTAATGAGCTCAAGTCTCAAGACTCTAAAGTTGGCTCGAAGGCTTGATTTGGTGCAGTTCGAGGTAAGTGCGATGGTTGAACCACATGGGTGGTCACTAATAAATGCTACAAAATTACAAATATTATAAAAGAAAAGAAACAAGATTGAAAAAAAGGATCCGACAATCACACGATTCATTTCATCCTTTATCAATTTCCTTTACATTCCTAACCTAGGACTAGTACAGTAGCAATAGCGAAGCTTAGCTTAGTTTGGCTGTAGTCTAACTTCGTGTAGTTCCTAGCATAAATTTACCCTGCTTTCCTATTTTAATTTTTACTTCCCTACAAGTAGTTACCAGTAGTTTAACTTAGTCAAACACTATGGCTATACTTGATCGGGCATTTCTTTGCTTGTACGACGAAGATTTCAATAGTAATGAAATTATTTGTTTCTTTCTAATATTTTTTTTTATATAATGTTTACAATTATAACAATTTAATTAACTAGGAAGACAAGAATGCAAGGTTATAAGCACACTTCTTGACTTCTTATAGGACTCAAGACCTATTTAGGGACCACTGACTTAAGACCTTCCTTAATAAGGTTAGAGTCCAAAGTAAGGATCTAAGCAACCCCAAGAATATAGCCCAAGCAAAGAGATTATCATTAATTTGTTTGCTATTGTTTGCTTTAATATTCAAAAGAATTGTGTAGTGCTTCAATAATACTTTTCCATACTTAATAATCATTGTTGAATGTACATCCTCTTTCTAATTTTCCAAAATGAACAATTTGTTCCATTTAAAATTGGAAGTCTGGTAAAGGCTTTGCATGTATATTCCATTAGACGACTAGTTATTAAACTATACAAAAATCTTAATTCTTAACATTAATTCTTAACACCACATGTAAAAAGCAAAATAATAATATTATTTAAAGAGGTGAATTAAGATTATGCAAACAAATTATGTGAACTAAAAACTTTGGAAGTTTTATGTGGACAGAAGTCAAAAAAGAACATGGAGTTAATTGGATATTTTAGGACCCAGTTGGATTGACCTTTTTTTTAAGAAAAAAGTATTTTTTTCTAAAGTTATATATATATTGCAATAACTTTTTTGGCTTGACTTTGAGAAAAGTTAAAATTTTTGAAAAAATTGTATATGAGCTTTTTTCAGAACTTAGAATTTTTTATTTTTTAAAAAGCAAATTTTCCAAAAATTTTTGAAAAAAAAATACTTAAAAAAAAAGCCAAATGGTATAAGCCCTTTAGGGGGCGTTTGGTTTGGAGAATGAAAAATCATTCCTGGGAATCACATTTCTGAGAATGATCTAAAAACTGTTTGGCATATAAAAAATATTCCCATGAATGTTAACTTGACATATTTGTTTAAAAACTAATATTGCTGGAAATTTTGAGCTATTTTATAAAAATGTCCCTTAATTAATTAATTAATTATTGTTATTATTAATTATTTATTTATTTCTTTGGTTTTAATTTTTAATTAACTATAAATTAATTTAAGTAATTAATTAATTATTCATTTTTAATCAATGATTTTTTACTTAATTAATTAATATTTAACTTTTACTTAATTAATTATTAATTAATTAATTAAATATTAATTTTTAAATTTAGTTTAATTTTTCAAATAATTAAATAATAAACTAATTAATTAATTTATTAATTATTATTTTTCAATTACTATTTTATTAATTTTGAATTGATGAATTATTTTTAATTAATCAATTACTTATCATTTGTTATAATTATTTTATTTTTAATTATTTAAATTATTATTTTTAAATTAATTATTAATTTTTGATTTTTATTTTTATTTTTATTTCATTTTTTTATTTTTAATTATTTGCTAATTTTAAAATTTTAATTATTATTTTTATTTTTATCTTAGTAATTATATTTTGTTTTCATTAATTTTTAATTTTTTTTATTTTTTATTATTATTTTTAAATTAATTATTTTTATTTTTATTAACAATTTTGCCATCCTTGTCTCGCCCCAGACTAGGGGGTCCTTATCGTGTTTTAAGATAAAGTGCCTATTATTATATATTAATTATTTTTTATTATTGTTAATATTTATCATAATTAGGGGGTCTTAAATATGGGTTTATTTTGTCTTTTTAATTAGTTTATATATTCTCACAACTTAGGAATGTTGGATTCTCACCCCCTTGTGTAAGAATGGAAATTAAGCAAATCATGAGAATATTGCATTTTCGAGAATGCGACACACCTGGGAATCATTTTTTATTTTACGAACCAAATGCGAGAATATCACATTCCTGAATTTACTTTCTCAAGAATCTTCCATGATTCCGTGAACCAAACACCCTAAGTCTTTAAACATTGGTAAATAAATGTCATATGGAGTGGTACAAAGAAAATACTAGGGGTTGATATTATGATTTAAATTAAAAAAAAAAAGGGAGGTTAGTGCCATTTGCTTGAACCTTGATGATTGAATTGAACTATATGCCCATTTTTTTTTTGTCATGAAAGAGTACTTTGTTTTTTGGAAAAAAACTCATTTTGTCTGCAATAAATATTTAGATTAAATTTTTTTTTGAAAAGTTAAACTTTGAAAAACTAAGAGACTGTTTGGATTGGCTTTTTTTGAGAAAAAAATATTTTTTTCAAAAAAAAGTTATATTAAATTTGCAATAATATTTGATTTAGCTTTAAAAAAGATGAAACTCTGAAGAAAAAAAAAGCAAATACAACTTTTTTTAGAAGACAAAATATTCAATTTCTCAAAAAAAGTTGTTGAAAAAATGCTTTTGAAAAAAATTAATCCAAACGCACTCTAAATATTTTTTTTCAAAAAAAATTCAGAAAAAGAAAATCTTCAGAAGGAAACAATTCAAACCAGTCCTAAATAAAAGAATTTGAAGAAAAAGGCGGAAAAGCAGAAAAGAACAAAAAGTTAAAAAAGAGAAAATCCCGCTTTTCTGGTCTTACTTTTTGGCATATTATATATATATATATATATATATATATATATATATAGAGCACAGTGTACACGCTACACAAACTAGTTAAAGTGTTGGAGGTGTGTGTGTGTGGATGCAGCAGCTTTCAGCATCCAAATTCAATTCATATAAAAACAACGACAACAACAACAAATAGATAGAGTTAACATCGGCTACGCGGCTTCTTCCAACGCCTCATTTTTAATTTAATTTTGCACAAATTTTTCCATTTTCTTCATCTTTCACTACTCTTCTTCATTCATTCATTCAATTCCATTCCTCTTCTCTATCATTTATTTATACTTTTGGCCATGGGCCGCCACCGTGCTGCGGTGGCCTCCGTCGCCGCCGCCGATTCATTGCCTTCCTGTGCCGAGTCCAGCTTCCGGGAACTCGATGATGCTTTTCTACAGGTTCCCCCCAATTTTATTTCTTTTATTTTTCTAGATAACAACTTTGTTGTTTGTCAGGAACGAAATCAAAATTTGGTTGCTTGATCGAGTTGTTTCGTTTGTTAATTTTTTTAATGTATTGCGATCAAAGCGAAGGAAAACAACAATGCCAAGAGATATAGATAGGAGAGATTTATGTAGAAATGGTTTTATGGACTTGACTTTTTTGTCACACCAGCAATTTTACCAAATGAAACTTTCAAAATGGAAACTTTTTATTTGTTCCAATTAACTCTTTAAGTTAAATTTTTATCTTAAACATCTTAAAATTGTATACTCTCAAAGGATAGTTTAATCTTGTAAGTAAATGAAATGGCTCATTTCAAGCAAACCGTGGAGTTTTGGGACGATTTGTAATACAAAAAGAGTTAACTGAGCAATTTGAACCATAAACAATTAGTTGCTAGTGATGGTATTTGCCTTTATTATCGTTGTTGTTATTATTAGTAGTAGTATTACTGACAAAACCGTTCTTTGGTAGACTCAAACAAGAATATGGCTTGGAGAAGTATTAAACATCAGGCTGGATGACGATGTCCACATATCTGATTTGCTCGCAGATGGTGATCTCCTGTAGGTTTCTTTGTTTGTTTTTTGTTGATGTTGTATACCATTGCTTTATGTTTATACCTCTTCTTTGAAAAACATTGGTTTAGTTGGCTTAGCACACTGGTTGACCATCCAATGTTGACTTCTCCAGTGGAGTAGTTCTTGCTGAAAGAGAGTAGTACATCTTTGGATGATGTGTTTACATACTGAATAACAAGTGACTGACAAATTCATCAAGTACATTGCAATCTTATATGAAATGATGTAATAATTGAAATGGCGTTGTCTTTTCTTTTGTTATTACCTGACATTCAAATGCACAATGACTTCTCTTTTCATTTTCCATTTCTGATTATGTGGTAGAAAAGCATCTTTTTACTAAATCAAACATCCTTAGAGATCCCATTGTAGAAAAAATCATGCCAAAAAGAGAAGCCTTAGGGAAACTTGAGACTGTTATTTATCTCATTTAGGATCTTGAAGACCTTCTGCCCCTTAGCCGACACTGAGGTAATGTAAGAGTAGTTTTGTGGTGTCAGTTTTTGGGTGAAGGCTCTCTAATTGGAGCTTTTACTAGAATGCGCAAGATTGGGGTTGACCATCCAAAAAGCCTCTAATTTTTGTCACTTATGCTTAGCCTAACAACCCCCTTACTGTTTGTTTATTGGTAGTTATGATCAGCTAGTTATAGGCATCATGCTCTATCAGTTAGTAGAGTTGATGTATTTTGTACTTGAGTTTGAGATAACATTCAGTATAAGCTTTACAGTCTTGACTTGATGCTCCAGCCACTATACAGCGGTCACCTTCTATGAGTAGACACAATGGAATGTAGTTTCCATTCTCTGGTTTTCAAAATTTTAAGAGTTGCTTTCTCCCTTGTTCCTTTTCTTAATAGTTAAAGGCGTCGAATTATCGCTGATATCAACTGTCCATTTTTGGCTTATAGGTGTGAAGTTTCTAAAGTAGTGTGGAATATGCTGTTGACCAAATGTGCGGAGCTTTGGCACTTAAAAGCAAATTTAAAAGGACCACTTATGTCCAGGAAGAGTAGTGGGAGATACATGCCTTACTCTAATGTTGACTCTTTCCTTAAGGTGAAGTTTTAGTTTTGTAATCATGAACTGTTTTGATATATTGTACATCATTAGCCACTTCATAGAAGCAAAACATGGTGAACAATGTGCTTCCCTTTTGTCCCCCTTTTCTTGAGAAATTAACTGCCTCTGTTTGGATTGTACATTTCAATTACACCATCTGAAAAAAGTTACGGAATGAAACTTTCTTTCTCTTTGCCTTTGCAGATATGCAAAATTTTGGGATTAAATGGTATTGATCTTTTCTCGCCATCAGATGTTGTCGAGAGAAAAAATACCAGAAAAGTTTGCATCTGCATACGGGCACTTTCTAAGAAAGCCCGGTCTAAGCAACTACGAGTAAGAAATGGATTCTTTTCATAATTTTGTGTTCGACTATTTTATCTTCAGGCTCATCTTCCCCAAACCTTTCTTGTTGGTATAGTTCTGAGTATTCATCTGATTTTCATAGGTTCCTGACTTTGACATTGTCACCTATACGGTTGTTATGCCAACTGATATGGTGGGATGTATAAGAAGAAGCTTGGAATCATCCCAGTCTAGCTTTTCAAGTTCTTCCAGTTATAGTTCACATAAACAATCAATATCAAAATTTAGGCAGGTATGCTACCATTAGCATAATTAAGAGCAAACGTAATGCTGTTCAGGACTGGATGCCTGTTTTAAGAGTAGAGCAGAACTTTTTATGTTATTCAAAGTATATTAATCTCTGCTTAAATCTATTTTTTCGGTGTAGAAAAACTTGATTTCACGGAGTGATAGAACCGATGATTGCTGTTCTGAAGAGTCTGACGAAGCAGAGAGCAACTATATGGGAACAACCTCTCATTGCTCAACCATAAATAATCATGAAAATGCTGCAGCGACCGATTCGAATTTAGAAAACTCGCCTGGAGCATATTCTGTCACCAAAGAGGAAAAATGTACTTCAGGACAATATGAATCACTATATGATGTTGAAAACCAAGATGCTTCCAAGTTTGGGGATGGCCAACGCAAGTCACTACAAGTTTCAAGATCAAGGAAATCTACTTTTAAGCACTTTAGGAATGACCTTTTGGTACAGAGCATGTCATCTGATCATGTCAATTCTCGAAATAAATTACTTGATAGGGCCCCATGTCTAAATAGTGATCAGAGTAAGAGTTCTCCAAATTTTGACCTTGCTTATCAAAATCTAGCTACTGGGGATACTTCGGGTGACAATGCAGCAGAAAGAGACTATATTTCGGAGTACTTGGCATTTTCAGATTCAGTTGTCTTTGGAGCTGATGGTAGCAGTCCTGTCTTGCATGATGGAGAAGTCAATAGTTATAACTTCTTTTTGGGTATTGATGCTCATGGATCAGAGTTTAAAGGAAAAGTATATGAAAATGGGACTCAGAGAATAGATTCTGATGTTGAAGATGAAGTATCATCAACTGCTAGCATGAGCTCTATCTTAGGTCGAGTGCTTACTATGGAGTTTGATGACAGATTTGATTTAGATGCTTCTTCTACCACAAAAGATCACTCAAAGCAATTGCTGGAAAATGAGACTGAAGAGAACCAGGACAATGGTTCACTAATAATATGCAGAACTCAGGGAATGGATGAGTATGAAACCCCTTTGCGTTGTTTCACCAGTGATGCCAAGTCACATTTATTCAAAATGAAAGAAGGAGATGTAGGCTCCTTCCCAAAATTTTTTGAACCCGGTGATGAGGAACAACTGACCATCCTAGAGTCTCACGATATTGATCCTCAGAGAATTCCTGGAAAAGACTCGAGTCTAAAGGATGCTAAGCTAGTTGTTGCAGATAAGGATAAGGAGAGTATTAGAGATGAAGATAATGATAGAGCAATGATTCAAAATAACATTTTTGGATCAGATGTCGATTATGAACAGCGTATACATGCTCAAGTTTTAGCATATAACCATCCTAATGTTTCAGATATGACACCTGGGGATTCAAACAGTTCATGTGGTATGCTTTCAGCTGAAGGAAACAAAAGATGGTGTTGCAGTTTACGTAATCAGGATGGAGTTACTCACCATCTTAGCATCCATGGTACACCCGATGCCACAGAAGTTCTGCACAAAACAATTGCTCAGAACAGTTTTGAAATTCTTCCAAATGAATGTGTACCTGTAGAAGCGCATCCATGCTCCTCTGTCAAAGTTGCAAATGGTGTGAGTGAAGTATGTCATCGAGCATGTTCGAGTGTTGAGAAAAGTCTTGATTCTGCTGAATATGCAACTAAGGTGATAATCAATAATCTCTTGCACAAAAATATGATGGCAACTGCATATCATTGTATATTCCCCATTGACATTCACTTTTCTCTCTCATCATACAGGATGACAAAAGTGACAAAGATACAAACATGATGAAAAGTGTTTCAGATTGGAGAAAAGACACAACTGGTGGACTCTCACGTGACAAGCCCCACAAAAAGCTGCTGAAGACAGTTGTTAAAGGCACTGCCATCGTTGGTGTGTTGTTTCTCTTGCTGCATGTTAGGTGGGTTTCTTCTGAACTGCAGGCTGTGGCAATTGGTTGATATTTATTTTGTAAATGGCATGTCAATGATTATTATTGTTTGAAGTTTAAAGTGTGGGATTTTTACTTGACAGAAAAAGAGTTGGAGATGAAAATGGTAAAGCAAGAAAGAAGTCTGGTCAGATGCAGAATGTCCGTCAAGCAGAGTTCTTGGGCAAGAAAGGACAAAAGTGGGGTGGGGTAAATGGTATTTATCCTGGAGAAAAGCTTAAGGTTGGAAAGTAGAGTTCAGGTTTAGAAAATACCTGGTAAATTTGGTAAGGCTTACAAAATACAGTGCAGCTATCATCCATTTTCTCTCTAAGTCTATACATATTTATTTATGTTGATTATATGTACTTATGGTTAATCTCCAGGCTTAAAGAGGAGCAAAATAGTAAATTGTAGGTGTAAAGTTTGAGATGCAGCTTACAAATTTTGCTGTTACTTGTACATGTACAGCTTGATGATGAATCCATATGTATGCGCTGCTACCCTGAGATAGCTGTGGCATCTCGTCATATATTTGTACTCTGTAGTTTTATTATATGTGATAATTATCATATATGCAACTTGCATTGGTTCTCTCCAAGTGTCTTTCTTTCTTTTTCTTCTTTATTATGATTTTTTGCTCAGAAGAACACGGAGTGGATCAGGGAGGTGTTGTGTTAAAAGTCTAGAGGCCAAGAGGTTTGGAAAGGTCCAAATTTGCAAGTTAGTTAGCATACCGATTAGTTTCGCGACATACATCCGTCTCAATTGATAGTTTGCTCTCCTGTTAAGAATATTTGGTCGTCTGAGTTTTTGTGCCACCATTTGAGACGGTTGTTTGATCAGACATAAAATGAAAATATAGCGAAATAGACAGTTGGGCCCACTTTTTGTTGGGGCCCAGTTTCTTGCTTTGTCAAAGACTTGTTTGAATTAAATAATTTTTTTTAAAGAAAAAATATTTTTTTAAAAAAATTACATTAAATTTATAATAACTATTTAATTTAATTTTTAAAGAAATTAAAACTCTAAAAAAAATTTAAATACAATTTTTTTAGCATTCAAATTTTTTAACTTAAAAAATTTATTTTATAAAAATTATTAAAAAAATGTTTTGGAAAAAAAGTAAGGCCTATTTGGATAGGTTTTTAAAAAAAAAGTACTTTTTTTTAAAATTATATTAAATTTATAATAATTATTTGATTTAATTTTTAAAAAAGTTGAATTTTTTAAAAAAAATCAAATACAATTTTTTAAAAAATTAAAATTTTTAATTTTTTTTAAAAAAATTATTTTTTAAAAATTAAAAAAAAAAATATTTTTAAAAAAATCCAATCCTAACGAGCCCCTAAATCCAAACACGCCAAACGAACAAAAACAAAACAAAACAAAGTAACGGGGCAGTGGAAGAGTGGGGTGCGGCATGGAGAAGAAGAAGGAGAAGGAGAAGGAGAAGAGAACGAGATTGTTCAGAAGGGGTGACGATGTAGAGACCGTTAACAAGAACGAGCCCGGTTTCAAGGATTCCTTCTACCAAGCTGTTATCATTTCACCACTCACCAAACCACCACCACCACCACCACAACACCACCACCAAGAAGACGAAGACGAAGACGAAGACGAAGACGAAGAAGGAGAAGCAAGATACATAGTGGAGTATCGCACCCTCCAAACAGAAGCAGAAGAGTCCAAGTGGTACGGCGTCGCTGGTCCGTTGAGGGAATTCCGCTCTCATTCGGAGCTCCGACCATTGCCACCCATCGTTCCGGTATCGGAGGAGTTTAAGGTTAATGATAAAGTCGACGCCTATTACAATGATGGCTGGTGGTCTGGGGATATCATCTCTGTTCGACACTCTCAATACCATGTCCTCTTTAGACATACTGGTGACGTCATCCCTTTTTCCTTTGATCAACTCAGGCTTACTCAACTATGGCTTCCTCATACTCATACCTGGGTTTTCCCTAAAAAGGTCGTCTTCTTCTTTTTTTTTTTTTTTTTTTACCCCTTTTTTCATTTTTTAATTCCTTTTTTTTTAAAGTTAATTAATTAATTAATTAATTAATTAATTTGCATTGTGCCAATTAAATTCTTATTTTATTTATTTCTTTAATTAGTTAATTTGTTGTTTTGTTACTTGGATTAGTTGGTTTACTATTCTTTGGCCGTGGTTTATCCTTTGCTTTACTAATATGGTTGGTTTCCTTCTCTGGGTTTGTGATGTGAATGCTGAGGTCCGTTCAGAGGCTTCTGCCGCAGTTGTGTCTCACAGCCCGTTTGGCTAAGCTTATTTTTAAGTGCTTACAAGTAGCTTGTGCTTATGAGATGTGTTTTGTATAATATGTGCTTATAAGCCGTTAAGACGTTTAGTAAATAAATGCTTATAAGTAGTAGTGGTGCTTATAACCCTAGCCAGACACCCTCTTAATTACCTTTCAGAGGTATGTATAGGACCCAACATATTCATCTTGATTACAAAACTGAAGGCCTGCTCGGGTTGGCTTTTTTTCATGAAAAAGCACCTTTTTTCCCAATCCCTTCGTTTTTTGTGATAAGTTTTTAGATTAGATTTAAGAAAAGGTTGACACACTGAATATTTTAGATTTTTTTAGAGGCTAGAATTTTTAGCTTCTCAAAATAGCAGTTTTTAGAAAGTGTTTTAAGAAACAATGCATTTAAAAAAAAGCTCAATTCAAAGAAGCCCTTATTCTGGTTTTCTAACCTACATGTATGAGCTGGTATTTTATGCTGAATACATTTCTCTGGATGTTACTTTTAATCTAATTAATCAGAATGCGTTTGCTATTTGGACTCTAATTATGTCTTCTTTATATTGTGGCTCAGAGAGGAAGACCCAGGAAAAAATAAGGTCAGTACACAGGTCCTGAAGTGCATTCTTTTAAAAAATTTGTTAACTCTGCAACTTAGTATATGTAAGATTTTTCTATTCTTTCTCTGTAGGGCGTTCAAGGACACATGTCAGGAACCTGCCGATGCATACTGAGAAGCTACTGCTGTTAAATTTAGTGATAAGACCTGCATGTGTAGCTAGAATTAGACAACCTGGTCCAGTATGCCATGAATTGATTTCCTCTTTCTTCCTCCGGGCACCAAGCTTGGGCGAGGTAGCTCCATAGTTTAGATTATTATCTTAGGTAAGTTGACTTGAGTATGTTCTTATGTATTCTCCACTGTTTTCTGGCGATGAGCATCAATCTGGTGCATGGCAATATGAAGTGCAGCTTGCTATATTGTCTGGCTTTCTTTATTCTCTGGACAAAATGTCCCAACTTGTGAATTCTTACATGTTAGATGATGGAAAGTTGTATATATGCTGTTTTACTGCCAAAATCTTCTACTGTTGACAGCTTTATGTGGTTGGCTAATATGTGGTTCACTGAAATTTCTTGATTCTAGTTGTTCATCCCCCTTTCTAGTCACTTGAGCTTAAGATGGACACTGGTTGCAATGAGTTCTGGCTTTTCTTGTTAGTGGCGACTTATGATATGGCTTGAACATTAAGGAATCTTCTTCTTTCTACTGACGGCATATCAGTTAGGAAAGGGGAGACCGGAGAAGGGAATGGATAGGGAGAGATTGGAAGCCCTCCCTCCCATTGTTTGCTTTGAAAACTTCAGAAAAGGATATGAAATGGAGGGATGGAGATAGTTTTTTTACAGTGTCAGCGGTGTGTCTACAGGGAGAGTGTGCAAGTGTGTGCATCTCCAATTCGAGTAAAGAAAATCCACCATCTTTTGTGATCCATTTTGTTTGTAATTTCGTGCGATCCAAACCCAGGCTTATTACTTTGCCTCTTTCTACTGTCAAGTTCCTAATCTTAAGAATAGAACCAGTAGTTGCTGATCTTTCATTTCTGTGATGCTGTTAGCTTGACCGGAGTTGCGTGTGACACGTATGTGGCTACTTATGTCCTTGAATTGTTCAGTTTATTAGAGGAGTTACAGTATTACAAAAATGAAAAAATAAGGGACTATTAGGTCTGATTTTAAAGATTAGAGACTTTGAGTATCTGGACTCTGGAGGAGCAAAGATAAAGGGGTCATAGGTATTACAAGTTGTTTTTCTCCCCTTTAGTGGAGTAGTTTCTTGACTTAATTTTCTCCTCTAATTTCTCTAAAGATGTGATCCAAAAACAAAGAGTGTACTTTTAGCCCGTTGCGAAAACTCTTAAGATATCTCATTTCCTCCCTTAAGTTGGTGTTTGTTCATTAGCCCTCTCCTATGCTTTCTTGTGAAGTTCAAGGTGTATCAGTATATTTGGGATGAAGACAGAGATCTGCCTCACAATCTCACAGGGTGGAAACGTTATCACCCATTGAGTCATGGAATGTTGCTCGAAGACGGAGTGGTTGTGTGTCAAGCTTGAAACTTGAAAGGAATAGCTTTTGTTAGCTCTACAACGGTTCTGGCTTCCTTATGATCATCCATTAGAATTGAAGGCAAAACCCTCTTTGAAGGCAAGTCAAGTGCTAAGTTCGGTTCTCTTCCCACTAAGTTGGCCCACTTACCTTAGGGCTACATACAAAAAGAATCTACAAGTAAAGCGCAGTACGGAATAATACATATCACCAAGAAAAAGCTCCACCTCGAGCAATAATTGTTGGAAAATAATTATTCATATGGGCCTTCGTGTGCAATTTAATGTGTATTATAAATTATCTTGAAGTTAAGCCCAATTGAAGTTATTGGCCTTAGGCATCTAGTTACTATGGACTTTGTCTATGTAGAAACCTAGTTTTATCTAACTTTGGTTAATATTGGGCCAAAATGAAATAAACATTCAAAATGATAAGCTCAACATTGCCAATCTGTTGTCATTTTAAAACGTGCTGAATTTAAATGTGTGGTTAAAAAAATCATTTTACTATATCATAAAATTTTTGTTCAATAAAAAGAATATTAATTTAATTTTGGAATTCTTATTTTTCAACTCTTTATCTTTTTATTTTTCAATTTTTAATTTTTAATGATTTAAATTTTATTTTAAATTAATTTTAAAGTTTCTAATTTTGTTGAAGTAATATATTTAATCTTTAGTTTTAAATGAATATGTTGCAATATTTTTAATTAATAAAGAGTGTGTGTGTGTGTGTATACACAGATGTTGTTTATAAAACATAGTTTAAAAAAAGAGTATAGTTAATACTTTTTCAAAATTCTGTTTTGGACTTCTCGAAATATTTTGTCCATAACCAAACACCTTATGGGCCTTTTTTTTTTTTTTGGGGGGGAAAAATTTACTTTTTTGCCCCAATAAACTTCAATCTTAAACAAAGTCACATTAGGGTTATGGTCCTCATTAAATGGGATTAACCATATTATTATTCCTATTCTCTGTAGCACTCCAACATAGAAGAAATCACATAGTTTTGGAAGATCATAAACTTATAACCTTATTATTCTCTATAGATCAAGGTATGCTTTCTTTTTTGTTTTCCTTTTTTATGATTTGACATGGAAATGCTCTAGTATAATGAGGTTTGACATCAATAAATATTTCTAACAACAATCTATATCTACATATATATTATGTATAATGTAACAACAATGGTCTTTTTTGTTTTTCCGCTTAAAGTAACACATTCCTATGTCTGCCATATGGCTATAGGACCATGTCTATATGCATGCCACGTGGATTTTGTCTTTTATTTTATTTTATATACATTACATATAATAGTTATACTTTTTTTTAGCATTGTGAGAGTGTCATAATTGAGTATTGTGAGAGTGCCATGTCAGCATTTTCATGACATGGTTATGTCATTTTTTATTATTTTACTTTCTATTATTTCTTATCTTTATGAATATATATATAATTAATTTTAATTGAAATATCAAATGGCCAATCAATTAATGCTTAAGATTAAATTCATCTGTGAATTCTAAAAGTTTATTTCTTATCTATTATGTGTGTGTGTGTGTGTGTATATATTATTAGCATTAGAAATTTAATTTTCAATCAATTAACGTTTGAAATAATATTCATTTGTGAGTTTTCAAAAGATTAAATTTGAGTAAATTTAAAGTTTTCTATTAAAAAAACTACTTTTTTTAGTATTATGAAAGTGTCATCTCAACGCTTATATGGTGTGGATATTTTATTATTAGCTTATACAATAATTTATTATTTATTTTATTTATATTATTTTTATCTTTGTAGATATGATTAAATTATTAGGTTTAATTGAAACATTAACTAATCAATCAATTAATGCTTAAAATATAATTCATTTGTGAATTTCAAAAGGTTCACTTATTATCTATTATGGATATATATGCTTAGTTTTAACTCATAAATTTAATTGTCAAATAAATAATTTTTGAAAAAAATACTCATTTGTAAATTTCAAGAGGTTCATTTCTTATTATGGATATATATTATTAGTTCTAATTTAAAATTTTAATTACTAATTAATTAATGCTTAAAAGTTTTAAAGTATTTTTCATTTGTGAATTGTAAAGATGAAACCTGAGTAAATTTAACACTTATTATTTAAAAATGTCCATGGAGAGCACAAAATATTCTTGACTAAAATTTTCATATGCTATTAAAAATAAATCAATCTAATTTAACTTAATATTTTTCTATCAAAAAATAAATCCATGCAGAGCACGAATAGAAATGCACTGGTATTATATATAAAGCAATAACCATGGTCTTTTCCATTTTTTCGCCTAAAGTAATGCATTCCTATGTCGGCTATGTGGCTGTAGTACAATGTCTATATGCATGCCACAAGGATTTCATCTCCTATTTTATGAATTACCAACAAATGGAGCTTCTTTTTAGGCACTATTTATACGTGTTAAATGGAGATGGCCAACTTTTCTTTTTATGCCTAATTTTTTATGCCCATTCTTCTAATTTAGGTGTAGGTTCTTTTTTCAAAATAATTTATCAATCTAATTATTTTTAGATGCTTACTTTAATTTTAATGGATGTTGGATTTGTTTTACATTTCAAAATTTTTATGTGCAAGTAATTACCTTTTCATATGTACATTGACCACAACGGATTTCGCATATAGTTATAATCTCAAACCACTATGATAAATTTAGCTACATAAATTAACCTATTCAAAGTATATAGTTTACTGTTTCAATCTTTTTCAGCCTCTTCATGGTAGCTGTTGGCATGATAACGAATTGGGTGAATAGCACAACATCCCCTTGTGATTTGACTAATATGCACAACACCCTCAGTGGTTAGGAAATTAACTAAGACACTCCTATGGTTTTAATGAGAGTACATATAGACCCCCTTTGTTAACTTTTCCGTCCAAGATAACGAGATTTGAGATACACGCGCGGCTTGTGAGATGCTATCTTTTTTTTTTCATGATAAATGTATTAAATGGGCTTTTTGCCTTTATTTTATTTAAAGAATAAAAATTAAAAATTAAAAAAGAAAAAGAAAAAGAAAAATGCCAATTAGCCCCAACCCAATCCCCGCCGCCACTACCCCACCCCACCCCTACCCTTAGCCACCGCCCAAACCCCTATTCCCCACCATCCTTATAAGCATGAACACACACGCACCCACAGAAACACACACACACACACAGATGAACATACTCACACATACAGCGCACCCATGGAAAAACAGGTAGATCTAACGTGATGACCAGATTTGATGCAAAGACCAGATTTGACGTGAGGAAAAACCATGGATTAAAGCGGAGGTTGATGAGCAAATTGTGTTGATGATCAAAATCGTGATGTTGATGTGGATGAGGTGTTTAATGGAGGTTTCTTTTGAAGGTGAAAATAGTTAAGTTGGTTTGCTTATTAATGGGGGTGGGGGTGGGGGTAGGGGTGGCAAGGGGATTGGGGTTTGGTTGGTAGGAGTTGTAGGGCATGGGGTTGGGCAATTGGAAGATGGCTAGGATGGTGAGGATGGGGGTTTGGGCAGTAGAGGGTGGCTGGGGATGGCAGGGAGGGGGCAGGGGGTAGGAGTGGTGTTGATGACTAATTTTCTTTTTCTTTTTTAGTTTAATTTTTAATTTTTAAATAAAGTGAGGGTAATAGACTTTTTGTTGGATTAAATAGGGCAAAATTGACATTTTCTTAAAATCTGTCAAAAAACTAACAGCCATTAGCTTTAGGGGGACATGTGCATCTTCTAAAAAACATGAGGGAGTAATCTACTAATTTCCTAACCATAGAGGGTGTTGTGCATATTAGTTAAACCACACCGGAGTGTTGTGCTATTTAATTTAACAATTTTTTTTTACTACAGAAGGGTTTGGTGTACTTTTATGAACCATAGGGGCTTATGAGAGACTTTTTAGACCACGGGGGGTTCAGTGCACTTTTGATGAACCACATAGGGGTATGGTGAATTTTACCTTTTCTTTTTAATCTTTTGCAAGTTTATTGGTATTAGAATTAATCACATGTACGTCATTTGATGCCTTTTCTTTAAAAAGAAAAGCCAATCCAAACAGGCCCTAAGGCCGTGTTTGGATTGACTTTCCTTTCATGAAAAACACACTTTTTTTTTCCTGAAACAATCATATCTTTTTTGCAACAAGTATTTGGCTTGGTAAAAAAAGTTGAAACTCTGAAGAAAAAAAAGACTCTGTGGGTGCAAATATCTTAAGGGGGGGGGGTGAATTAAGATATTAATACTAATTTTCGTTTTTTAAAATTTTCAGAAAATTTACAACTTCTAACAAGCAATATATCAAATACAAGATAAGCAAGGTAATAACAATAAAAATAGAGATGCAAGGAGAAGGGAGACAAACGATTTTAAGGTGGTTCGACCAAGCCTACGTCCACCGCCCAAGGAATCTCCCCTTAGGACTTCAAAGATCTCCACTAAAATACTTCTCAAAACTTGGTGAAGCACAAACCAAGTTCTTTACAACCTCTTTGAAGTCTTACTTCAAAGAACCCAAGAGATTCTCTCTATAGGATTTCCTCACACTTTACAAGCTTAAATGGATATATCTTACAATGATTAAAACTCTCAAAGTGTGTATATACTCAAGATTGAAAAGAGATTGAATCTGAAATCTTCCTCAAGAAGAGAAAGAACAAGCTCTTGAAAGCTCAAATATATTACAAGAATGGCTCAAAGATGGATTGAATGATGATAAACACTTTTGCACACTTCAATTGATGTTTAGAAAGTGTATTTGAATGAGTATTTAAAGAGATTTGGGGGTTAGGGATTTGGTAGGAGAAAAAGGATGAAGATTTTCGGTCAGAACGGTAATAAACGGCTAGTGCATTTATTACGACCCGTTCACCGGCCGACGGCTTGCCCTTCTCCTTCTCGACTAGGCCGACGCCTTAGCCGGTCGACCGGCTAGGGGGTCCGGCTTTTCCCTTCACCTCTCTGATTAGGCCTGGCGACCACCCAGGTCAGCCGGTCGACCGGCTGAGGGGTCCGGCCACTTCAGAATGTGAAGTAAAGCCAGATTTTGCAGAAAAACAAATTCAAGTGCATTTTCACAACTCCAAGTTATTTTGAATGACTATGTAAATGCATGTTGTGAATAAAAACACCCCAAAAACTTATTTTATCTCAATGTGTGCATTCAAATACATTTGTGCATATGTTATTTTCAAAAGTGTAAGACTTGAAAATTTTTCCAATGACAAAGAAAAATATTTTGAGCCAAGTCCACACAATATATATGCATTTCACAAAAATAGCAAGAAGAAAAATAAATCTGGTACCACTTATGTCTTCTCTTCTCCTCCTTATACCTTCTCATCTTTTCTCTTCTTCAAATAACCCTTTTGCACATCTTCATATCTTTCCAAGCTTCATATTGATGACATCTCATTTTCACAAGAAGCTATTTAGTTAAATAATGCATATATATATTTTCATCATCAAAATCAATAATGAATATTTAGCTAACAATCTCCCCCTTTTTGATGATGACAAATTTTTAAGATTTGAGATAAAAATACTCCCCTTTAATATATGCATTTCTTTAAAAGTGCCTTTTGAGAAAATGCTTTGATTATCAAATTTAAACTAATGTGAATAGATAACCATATATCATCCAAGCATAAATACCAATACCACATCATAACTTCATCATCCATATATCATAGATAACCATATATCATCAAAGCATAAATACCAATACCACATCATAACTTCATTCTCCCCCTTTGGCATCATCAAAATCAATATAAAGGCAGGAAAAGAAATGTGTAAAAGAGTTAATGTTGTAATCAATGTTGAGAGCGTAAAGATCAACTAAAAATTATTTTTAAGTGGAAAGAGGAAAATCAAGGTGCGCGATCATGATGATCCTTGAAGTAGTTTCTCATGTCTGACTTCATAGTAGCTACTTCTGAATCAATGTGTTGCCTCCAAGCAGTGAGCTCGTCCCATTGGCTTGTCATTGTGGCCCTCATTTCACCCATACCAGTGTTTAAGGCCTGTAATTGGGAGAGAATCTGAGCCATCAAAGAAGGGTCTTCCTGTTGTCCCATAGAGCTAGAACCAGCACCCTGACGCATTTCTCTTCGGCGTAGCTCATCAATATGCTCTTGCTCCCTAGATTCTCTCATCACTTGCCTAAGAGTAGCTTCCTCATTATTTTCCTCTTCTTCAGAGGAACTAACAACCATGGGTATGGTTCCTGGTATGCCTATGTTAGGATTTCTCTCAATTTAAGGCCCTTCATCTTCATCAAGGTTGATATCTACCCCACCAACTATGTCATCAAGGTTTTCTGCTGTGGTGCCAAAAATAGGGTCGGTGAAAGTAGTCCCCTTCTTAGTTCTATTTCTAATTGCAGCTTGAGTGCTTTGGGGCAAAATTTTGAAAGTTTCTCTATTTATAGGCTCCATATTGTACCAATAAATACCCATGAAGTTCATATATAGCATGTCAAAATTCCAAGCAAACATCTTATATGGAGCATTTGAGGTTATGTTGAAATACGAGAAAATGTGCATTAAGGCCATACCATAACCAGGAGTGGTCGTTTTTCCTCCATCTTTTCCACTAATATGCAACATATGCTGAAGGATAAAGAAAGGCAAGGCTATCTCCTTTTTCTTCCTAAGGCTATAAAGGATATAAGCATCCATGATTGGAATTTTCCCATCATTGATATTCCTAGGAAGAATCACTTCACTCATGATTTTAAGAGCAATCCTTGTATTAACATCAACATCTCTTAATAGTGGAAGAATCAAATTTGGATCTTTAGGCCCTACTTTCTCCCACATAAATCTTATGACATTACCCGGGATGGCGGTTCCCTTAATTCCTTTTGGCCTATATACCTTCCCCTTCAATAGGTATATGAAATATATTATGCAAAATGGCCTCGTTAAGCACAAAGTTTACCCCACAAACTGTTGAGGCTAATTCTAGTCTTGGGCTTCTACAATGTATCTCGAGATTTTCATAGAACTCAATCACTAACACATCTTGTACATCACAATGCAAATGAAGAAAGGCATTCCATCTATCAAATAGTGGCAAGATATCAGTGCCAGCAAAGTCAGAGTCCACGATATATTTACCGTAGAGAATTGATTGTTTCCCTTGAATCTTGGATGTCGGAGGTGGTGGTGGTGGAGGAGATTGAGTTCTTGCCCTTTTTCCTTTTCTCCCACGTGCTTAACTTTTTCCTCTAAGATTCACCATGATTTCGCGTTGTTTTTGTGAAAATAATCGGTAAAATCTTTGTTTTTTGAAGTGGGCAAGCCAATTCTAGGAAGAAATTTGGAAGAAAACGGTTGAAAATTGAAGATTTTAAGATGGGTTTGAGCGAATTTTGGTTAGGGTTAAAAAGAAATTGAGAGAATGTGGTGAAATTGGGGTGAAAACCCCCAATTTTTAACCTCGTCGCGTTCATCGGTTGGATGGTCGCGGGGGGTCGACTGGCTAGGTCGACCGGCCGGATCAGAGAGCTTATTAAAAAAAATCCTTTCAGCCGGACGCCTAAGGCATTAGTCGGTCGACCTGCTTGGTTGACCGGCTTGGTCAGAAAGTGCATAAATTGCTTATTTTCTATACTCAAGCCACATAAACACATATATATATATATATATATATATATATATATGTAATTTAACCACATTTTATCATTCTAATCTCCCTCCTAATCTTACAAAATTGATCTTCATTCAATGGTTTAGTAAAAATATCAGCAACTTGATGTAAAGTATCAACAAATTCAAGAATTATATCACCTTTTTGTACATGATCTCTAATGAAATGGTGTCTAATCTCAATATGCTTAGTTCTTGAGTGGAATTGGGTTCTTAGTAAGATTAATTGCACTAGTATTATCACAATATATAGGAATATGATCATAATTCAATCCATAATCAAGTAAATTTTGTTTCATCCACAATATTTGAGCCACACAACTACCAACTGCAATATATTCAGCTTTGGTGGTGGAAATAGCAACGCTATTTTGTTTCCTACAAGACCAATATACTAAGGAATGTCCTAGGAATTGGCATGTTCCACTAGTGCTCTTACGATCTACTTTGCAACCAGCATAGTCAGCATTAGAAAAACCACATAGATCAAATGACATTCCTTTAGCATACCAAAGCCCTAAATTAATTGTTCCCTTAAGATATCTAATTATTCTTTTTACAGCTATTAAGTGAATTTCCTTAGGATTGGATTGAAATCTAGCACATAAGCACACCGAGAACATGATATCAGGTCTAGAGGCAGTTAAATATAATAGGCTACCGATCATACCTCTATATTTCTTCTCGTCTACTGATTTACCTTTCTCATCTTTATCTAGCTTTGTTGAGGGACTCATGGGAGTTCCAATTTCCTTTGCATCTTCGAGTCCAAATTTCTTGATAATTTCCTTGGTGTATTTGGCTTGATTTACGAAGATCCCCTCTTTTGCTTGTTTGATTTGGAGTCCGAGGAAGAAAGTCAATTCTCCCATCATGCTCATCTCAAACTCCTTGTGCATGCACTTTGAAAAATTCTCACACAAGGAAACATTAGTAGCACCAAAAATTATATCATCTACATAGATTTGGACAAGTAGAATGTCATTGTCTTTTCTTTTGATAAAAAGGGTTGAATCAAGTTTCCCTCTTTCGAAATTGTTTTCAACTAAAAATCCACTAAGTCTTTCATACCAAGCTCTAGGAGCTTGCTTTAAGCCATATAAAGCCTTTTCTAATTTAAAAACATGATTAGGAAAACATGAATCTTCAAAACCGGGGGGTTGTTCAACTTAAACTTCTTCTTCAATAAATCCATTTAAAAATGCACTCTTCACATCCATTTGATAAAGTTTAAAGTCCATGTGACATGCAAATGCAAGTAACATACGAATGGATTCAAGTCTAGCTACAAGAGCATAAGTTTCATCATAATCAATTTCCTTCTTCTTGATTGTCTCCTTGTGCAACTAGTCTAGCCTTATTCCTAGTCACTATTCCGGCTTCATCTAGTTTGTTTCTGAATACCCATTTGGTTCCAATTACCGGTCTATCTTTAGGTCTTTCAACTAGCTTCCAAACTTTATTTCTCTCAAATTGATTGAGTTCTTCTTGCATTGCTATTATCCAATTTTCATCTAGTAGAGCTTCTTTTACATTTTTGGGTTCAATATGAGAAATAAATGCATGATGCTCACAGAAAGTGCTAATATTACGCCTAGTTCTTACACCTTCATTTGGATTACCGAGAATAAGATCTTGAGGATGGTTTCTCACAAACTTCCAACTCTTTGGTAGATCTTCATGAGGTTCTTTTGTTTCATGATCTTTGGTTGAGCAATGTTTGATTTCCTCATTTTCTTGAAACCTCCTTTCTTGAAGTTCTTCTTCTTGCTTCGTTTCTTTGTCTTTTGGAGTTGGATCTTCAAGCGTTGTCTTTTCCAAAAGATAACCAACATCATCAATTTCCTTTCTCGGCTCAAATGGATTAGTCTCATCAAATGTAACATGTATTGATTCTTCCACAATAAGAGTTCTCTTATTATATACCCTATAGGCTTTGCTCTTTGTGGAATAACCTAAGAATATTCCTTCATCGGATTTAGAATCAAACTTTCTTAAGTGGTCCTTAGTGTTTAGAATAAAACATTTACAACCAAATACCTTGAAGTATGATACTTTAGGTGTTTTGCCATACTATAGTTCATATGGAGTTTTGTTTAAAATAGGTCTAATCAATACTCTATTTTGCACATAGCATGCAGTATTTATGGCTTCACTCCAAAACTATGTTGGCAAGTTGTGTTCTTTTAGCATAGTCCTTGCCATTTCTTGTAATGTACGATTCTTCCTCTCTACTACCCCATTTTGTTGAGGAGTACGAAGGGCCGAAAAGTTATGCTCAATGCCATGTTCATCACAAAAGTTCATGAAAGGAGTATTCACATATTCGGTGCCATTATCACTACGAATGCAAGTTATAAAATAGCCTTTCTCATTTTGCACTTTTCTACACAATCTTGCAAATTCATTGAAGGCATCATTTTTATGTGCAAGAAACATGACCCATGTAAATCTAGTGTAATCATCAACTACAACAAATGTATACCTAGATCCTCCTAAGCTTGCCACATCAATGGGTCCAAACAAATTCATATGTAGTAGTTGTAATGCTCTATTTGTTGAAACTTTATTGAGGGATTTGAAGGATGTTTTATGTTGTTTTCCTAGTTGGCAAGCATCACAGATTTTATCTTTTTCAAATTTTAGTTTTGATAGGTCTCTAACTAGATCATGCTTTGATAAATTATTCAATAAGCTAATGCTAGCATGTCCTAATCTTCTATGCCATAACCAAGTATTTTCATGCACAACAGATAAACACTTAACATGGTGACATATAAGTTGATCAATTTCAACAACGTAAACATTTTCATTTCTCTTAGCTACAAATAACACAGTTTCATTTCCACATTCATACACAAGACATTTAGAGGATTGAAATATGACTTTATGCCCTTTGTCACATAATTGACTAATGCTAAGTAGATTAAATTTTAGACCTTCTACTAGTAGAATATTGTGTATAGTAAGAGAATTTTCATTACCAATGCTTCCTTTTCCAATAATTTTCCCTTTGCTATTGTCCCCAAAGGTAACATCTCCTCCTTTTGCCCTTTTTAGTTTGTAGAAAAGTGAAGAGTTCCCCGTCATGTGCTTGGAACAACCACTATCCAAGATCCATTTTATTTTGCTTGAATTTCTTTCATTGCATACCTACACACATGAAATTCAAATGCAATTCTTTATTTTGGGGTCCCCAACACCTTGGGTCCTAAGCGTTAGTTTAATTTTTGTTTTTGACCACCCATTTTGGTCTTTGCCAATATGGAACATGTGATCCTCTATCACGAATTTTCTTGTAATAACAATGAGTAGATACATATCCTTTCTTTTCACAATAGGTACAAATAACATTTGTCTTCGGTGAAGAGAGGGATGTAGAGGTAGAAACCTTGACAAAATAGGTTTTGAAATACTTTTGATTAATACTAGGTTTGTATCCAATACCACTCTTATCAAAAGACATTTTTTGACTTCCAAGAAGTTTTTCAAAATTTTCTTTCCCATTTGTAAACTTTTGAACAATTCCATTTAAATCTTCATTTTTCTTTTTTAAATATTTAACTTCTTTTTAAATCTTTACAAAATCTTCGGCATATGAATCATTTTCTTTTTCTGAGATGTCTAATTTTTCAATAAGAGAAGCATTTTTCTTTTCTAAAATTTCTTTTTCATTTTGAACAAGTTTCAAACTTTTATGCATTTGCTTGTTTTTTGCCAACGCTAAGGATAAATCATCATGTAATTTAGCAAATGCTTCTTTTAGTTAATCAAAACTATATTCCTCTTCCTCCTCTTCACTAGATGAATAATAAATAGATAAAGATGGTGAAGATAGTACCTCATCCTCATTGGCCATGAGGCAAAAATTGGCTACCTCATGATGCTCTTCCTCATCTTCTTCGATTTCGGAGAAGTCCCATGTGGCCTTGAGCGCCTTTCCTTCCTTCTTCTTTGAAAGCTTAGGACAATTTGCCTTTATATGTCCCGGCTTGTTGCAATTAAAGCACTTTATTTCATCTTTTGTATCTTTTATCTTTTTGAACTCTTTGCCTTCTTTTCCTTTCTTCTTCCAATTTGTGTTGCTTGAAGAAGAAGCCCCTTTTCTCATTTTTCTAAATTTCATAAATTTTTTGAAATTTCGGGCTAGAAGTGCAATCTCCTCATCTTCTGGATCCTCATCATCTTCTTCATTGTCACTTGATGAAAATTTTGATGCAACTAAAGCAATGGACTTCTTTGCTTTCCTTTCTTCTTTTTCATGATCTTTTATCTCAAGCTCATGAGTCATGAGTGACCCAATGAGCTCATTGAGCTCCAATGTATTCAAGTTCTTTGCTTCCTTTATTGCCGTGACCTTAGGTTGCCATGATGATGGCAAGCTTCTTAGCACTTTCCTAACTTTCTCTACATTGGAATAATCTTTACCAAGAGCTTTCAAACCGTTAGTGATTTCAACAAATCTAGAAAACATTTGTTCAACATTTTCATTTGGAAGCATCTTGAATAATTCATATCTATGTACAAGCATAGCAATCCTAGATTCTTTCACTTGGCTCGTTCCTTCATAAGTTACTTCTAATTGATCCCAAAGTTCTTTAGCCGAAGTGCAGCCCATTACTCTAGCAAATTCAGTGGCATTCATAGCATTAAATAAATAATGTAAAGCTTTTTGATTTAACTCAAATAATTTAACATCTTCATCATTCCACTCATTTTCTGGTTTGGGTATTCTCCTATCACCTTCTAATTTTGTAGGCAAGGTAGGCCCATTTTCTATGATTTTCCAAGCTTTATAGTCATGTGATTATATAAACACTTTCATTCTCATTTTCCAAAATGCATAATTTGTTCCATCAAAAGGGGGTGCTTGTTTAATAGAAATTCCCTCCATATTTGCTAGAAATTCTACTAGTTGTTAGACTATAATGTAGAACCCTAGCTCTGATACCAATTGTGGGTGCAAATATCTTAAGAGGGGGGGTGAATTAAGATATTAATACTAATTTTCGTTTTTTTAAAATTTTCAGAAATTTACAACTTCTAACAAGCAATATATCAAACACAAGATAAGTAAGGTAATAACAATAAAAATAGAGATGCAAGGAGAAGAGAGACAAACGATTTTAAGGTGGTTCGGCCAAGCCTACATCCACCGCCCAAGGAATCTCCCCTTAGGACTTCAAAGATCTCCACTAAAATGCTTCTTCAAAACTTGTTGAAGCACAAACTAAGTTCTTTACAACCTCTTTGAAGTCTTACTTCAAAGAACCCAAGAGATTCTCTCTATAAGATTTCCTCACACTTTACAAGCTTAAATGGATATATCTCACAATGATTAAAACTCTCAAAGTGTGTATATACTCAAGATTGAAAAGAGATTGAATCTGAAATCTTCCTCAAGGAGAGAAAGAACAAGCTCTTGAAAGCTCAAATATATTGCAAGAATGGCTCAAAGATGGATTGAATGATGATAAACACTTTTGCACACTTCAATTGATGTTTAGAAAGTGTATGTGAATGAGTATTTAAAGAGATTTGGGGGTTAGGGATTTGGTAGGAGAAGAAGGATGAAGATTTTCGGCCAGAACGGTAATAAACGGCTAGTGCATTTATTACTCTGCTCAGGCCGACGGCTTGCCCTTCTCCTTCTCGACTAGGCGGACGCCTTAGCCGGCCGACCGGCTAGGGTCCGGCTTTTCCTTCACCTCTCGATTAGGCACGGCGACCACCGGTCGGCCGGAAGTCCGCCACTTGAATGTGAAGTAAAGCCAGATTTTGCAGAAAAACAAATTCAAGTGCATTTTCACAACTCCAAGTTATTTTGAATGACTATGTAAATGCATGTTGTGAATAAAAACACCCCAAAAACTTATTTTATCTCAATGTGTGCATTTAAATACATTTGTGCATATGTTATTTTCAAAAGTGTAAGACTTGAAAATTTTTCCAATGACAAAGAAAAATATTTTGAGCCAAGTCCACACAATATATAGGCATTTCACAAAAGGAGCAAGAAGAAAAATAAATCTGGTACCCCTTATGTCTTCTCTTCTCCTCCTTATGCCTTCTCATCTTTTCTCTTCTTCAAATAACCCTTTTGCACATCTTCATATCTTTCCAAGCTTCATATTGATGACATCTCATTTTCACAAGAAGCTATTTAGTTAAATAATGCATATATATATTTTCATCATCAAAATCAATAATGAATATTTAGCTAACAGACTCAAATTTAGCGTTTTTAGAAACCAAAAATTTTAGCTTGTGTGGAAAACAATTTTTTCAAGAGTAGCAGAAAAAAAGCTTTTAAAAAAAGTCAATCCAAACGAGCCTTAAAAATTGTTAAAAAATATTTTTCAAAAAAGCCAATTTGTAATTTTTGGTCAAACAAAAAATTTCATTAAGCAAACAACGAGTACATAATAAGACTAGAAGTCTAACATGACAACAGTACAACACATGACACCCAAGATCTTGACAAAAATAATAAAGACAAACTACCACCACAATCTATGATCAAAGGAATATCCATATATTCAAAGTAGAACATGTCTCACTTGGACATCTCCAAAGGAGCTAAGAGAGAGTCAACCACAAATGGGCCACAACAAAGTGAGAACAAAGCTCGCCAGTATGGTAGTGAAATCGATCTCCAAAGCTTTCTTTTGAAATTTTTTTGAGAGAACAAGACCACCAACAATGGTAGAAACAAAACCAAAGGACAAAGTGGATGGCCAGGTATGCAAAGAAGATGGGGAAAGATCAAATCGAAAAAGCATGAAAAAGTAATTGAAGTATGCAACACGAATAACCAATATGGTGAGACAACTTCTACAGACAAGATCTGGGACATACAAAATACCATAAAGTATAAAGAAAGACATAAAATAAGCATGAGAGGAAGTTGGGGGAGAATTATGGCTTCTTACAAAAACACAATTTAAACGAGACCTTAATGTTCTTAGGAGAAAATTTGGATAATAATTAAGGGAAAATTAAACAATTAGTCCTCATTGTTTCCTTATTTTGTTAAATTGGTCTCCATTGCTTTAAGACATACAATTTAGTCTTTAATGTTTTTACAAGAATATTTAAATAAGTCCCCAATGTTTTGCAAATATGGTCAAATGAGTTCTTATTATTTAAAAACATTCATACTAATCCTTAATGTTTCACAAAGATAGTCAAGATAGTCTTCATTGTTTGAAAGAAAAGTCATACTAGTTTTTAATATTTTACAAACTTACTCAAATTAGTCCCACTCTTTTTTTATTCATTTTTTTTCTTAAACTAGAGACTAACTTGAGTAAATTTGTAAAATATTAAGGATTAATATAATTTTTTTTAAGCAATAAGGACTAGTTTGATTATTTTTATAAAACATTAATATTAATATGCTTTTTTTTAAACAATAGGGACTAGTTTGACTTTTTTTTTTATAAAACATTAAAGATTAATATGAATGTCTCTAAATAATAGGAACTAATTTGATTATATTTGTAAAATATTAAGGACTAATTTAAAATTTTTAAAATAATGAGAACTGATTTAAAAAAATGGACAAACAATAAGTACCTATTGTAAAATTAACCTAATTAAAAATTCAAAGAAAAATATTTAAATAAAAAGGAAAAAAAAAAAAAACTAGAAAAGCAAGACCTCCATTCTGTCCGTCAGCAAAGGAAATATCTGAAGAGCCTCTCCCATATCCAACACAGCAGAGCACCACCCAACACACACACAACAATGGCGCTTTCAACAACAACTACTACTGCTTCAAACCTGTTCTTGAAGTACCCAGAGCCGCACCGTCGGGCTGCTTGTTTCCAATCACAATTCAAGCTCTCCTTCCCTTTCCCCACGAAAACCACAACGCCGCTTAAGCATTTCTCTTGCTACGCCAAAGCAGCAAAACCCAATGGTGGCTCCGTCAAGAAACGCTCCAACCCGAACGCGAGCAAGAAAAAGAAGAAGCCCAATTATCCTAATAATAAGACAACCACCCCTACTAAAACTACTACTAGTACTACTGCTGTAGCTTTTGATGTTGAAGAAGATGTTGAAGATGATGATGATGATTATGGTGATGATGGTGTTGAGGTTGTTTCTGATCGCTATCAGCCTCTGCCTTTGCCGAAACCGCCGGCTGGGTTTGTGGTGGATGACCAAGGCAGAGTTCTCATGGCTTCTAACAAGCGCATTGCTACCATTGTTGAGTTCCTCTTTTTCTTTCTTTCTGTTTTTTTTTTGGCATTTAATTCTTTGTTTTATGCTTGTCTTTTTGTGGTTAGTTTAGTTAACATTTGGGTGTATATAATACATATACATACTGTTGACTTAGGCCTCGTTTGGATTTGCTTTCTCTGAACCAAAAAAAAAAAGTGTTTTTTGAGGAGGTAAAAGCTCTAGCTTCTTGAAAAAGCTGTATTTGAATTTTTTTTTTAAGAAAAAAGCCAATCCAAAGAAACCCGTAAAAGCATTTTGGATGGGTTCATGGGATTCCTTGTGTTGCTAGTAATAGAATGCGGATAGTTACAAGTGACATTATAGTAGCCTACTAGGGATAACTCTGAGCTTGCCTCCAGCTGTTGGTCCTAGACTGCACTTTCGTTTTGTCTTGGGCGGTGAGGACCTTCGTCAATTTGACGAGGAGTTTGCAACATACCATCCTGTAATATGTGTTCAGTTTATATTAATTTAGTTCTCTATTATTGCTAACATGGTCTTAGCATTTTGGGTTAATTGATCCAACTTTGTGTGTCAGATTAGAAGCCAAACTCATTATGATTTGTACTGAATAGTATGGCTTTGCCTTCTTTTCCTTTCAATACTATTGTAACTGTGTGCTTCATTGAAAGTGATGGAATATTAAGCTGATTATTTGTAAACTTGACTCATTCTTGTCAAATTGTGAGGAGAGTAACAGAGTTGGCAGCCATGTTCTGAAATGAAGCCAGCTCTACATGACTGAGGGAGATATTCAGTTAATAAATGTTTTCCAGTTGATGTGATTCCAGTCACCTTTGGTTTTCTTATTGATTCTGTTTGCTCATACTTGCAATGTGAAAGAGGGCATATTAGAGAACTTAACCACGTGATGCAATAGCAATTGCTTAGGGTTAGTTACGTTTTAGTTTCGTGTACGTGTTTACCCAACTATATAGTAACTGAATAAGCCACATGGTCTTAGTTTTCACATTTAATCAAGAAATCATATGATATTACTTAAATGGTGGGAAGAGTGTAAAAAGATGCAGAAATAAGGGATATAGGACTTGGGAGTGTGTTTGAGAAAGGCTTGATGCAGTAATTTGAGGTTGTGCGATCACAAGATTGCTAGTTATGTATTTGTACATTAAATGAGAAGGAAGTTATGTTACAAAGTAGTTTTTGTTGAGGACAATAAATAAATACAAAACGCCCTGTTTTACCCTCTAAACAAGATCCCATGGTCATACTCATTCCAGAAGAATTAGACAGATGCTATTTGATCATGGCTTAGGAAGTTGAATGGATTTCCTTTTGGAGACCGGCTTAGCCAGTTGGGTAAATTTCCTTATATAGATCTTTTTAACTGGTCCTATATACTGTACGCAGAATGTTTTCTCTGTTCTATTTATGATCTGCTCCAATGTATTTTTTGACCGAAGTGCTAATTGCTTGAACGGATTTCCTGCTTTCAGCATAATCTTTTTCATGTCTGGTAGAAAAACTTATTTGTTTCTTGTTTCAAGTTGGTTTTATTCTTTAGGATACTAAATATCTTTCAGTTACTTGACATATCCTGAAGTACTCATTGGCAGGTTGATTCTACCAATAATCTACCTTTAGAATGCATCATCAGGAGGGTATTTAGAAGTTCAGCAGGTGATGAATGTATGCTACTCTGCCCTATTGATATGTAAGTGAAAATAACAGTTCTTGTTCAAGTTACACATATTCATTTGCAGAAGTATATGTCAGTAATTAATTTGCATCTGCAGGCCTGTTCAGATTTTGAAGAGCACCAATTTTGAAGGCTGGTCAGCTGTATGTCTTATTTAGACAAGAAGCAACTATTTATTATTTATATGGATAAATTCTGCATTTTGCCTAATCTACTAATCTTTGCTTTTAAGACTATATGATTGAGGGAAGCAGTCTAAGTAAGTTATATTCTCCTTCATGATCTTATAGAGAAAGATTTACTACCATAGAAAATTTCTGTTGCTAATTAATGAATCTTCCATCATCCAATAACACCAAGTAAATGGGTGCATTTCTTCCTTTACTGCTGCCCTTGTTGTTGCTTATGTTTTAATAACATTGCGAGTAAAATGCAGGATGCAAACAGAGAAGGTATATTGAAAATGTTGTAATGTATTTCAAGTTTTATTTAAAGAAAGTTAGAAGTGGGCACTAAAGTTAGAGGTGAGAAGATTACTGAATATGTATTTTCACGGGAGCAAAACAAAAATAAGGCAAAGCTTACCACATATCTACTTAAATAAATTATACATGAACTTTAGCCTGTTTTAATTGTTTTGATAATATACCATGTTTTAAACAAAAAGTTTCATGTTTCGCATGTTTGCTGAATAATTGATTTATTGGACAAGTCCAAACAAGCATAATTCATACTTATGACAATAGTTTGTAAAACAGCGGAAATTTGGAGAACATAAACAAGAAACTAGAAGAATCAAGGAACTTAATTCCAAGGCTGAAATTTGCCAAGAAATCCCATAAATAATAAACCCTAAGAGAGGAAATAAATATATTAATGAGTAATTTTGGAAAAGTTCCTCCAACAATGAAAACTTTCACCCTATATATAGCTATTTTAGGAATCTAAAGTTAAATAAAATTTGACTCTACCAGTCCTTTCCATATAAAAATAGCTAATAAACTAATTCTAATATAACTAGGACTCAATAACAAATAACAATAGGACTCAATAACAGATAACAAATCCAAATTCTAATATAACTAGAATTGGGCTGCATCAGTCTTCCCAGGTGCGAAAAGAAATCGTTCTCGAGTTTTCCACCACCATGGTCTACTAAATCACCCTGATATGGAACGAGATGCTTGACTTGAAGACATCTCTTCCTCCGACTCATCATGATCGTCATCATGAGTTAGAGTTTCCAGTTGCGCAAAGCCCTGGGATAAGGCTTCAACTTGTCTTCTCAACTCTTGTAATTCTCCATGTCGTTGTTGATCAGGGAGGAAAAACTCCAGATACCAACTAATGCCTCCATCTCGTTGTTGTTGATCAGGGGGGAAAACCTTGCTTTGATACCAACTAACCCAGCGGAAATTTGAAGAACATAGCAAGAAAGGAAGAAAAATCAAGGAGCTCTTTTTCAAGGCTAAAATTTGCTTGGAAATCCCATAGATAATAAACCCTAAGAAAGGGAATAAAAACATTGATGAATAATTTTGGAGAAGTTCCTCCAACAATGAAAACTTTCACCCCTATACATAGCTATTTTAGGAGTCCAAAATTAAATAAAATTTGACTCTACCAGTCCTTTCCATATAAAAATAGCTAATAAATTAATTCTAGTATAATTAGGACTCAATAACAAATAACAATATGACTCAATAACAGATAACAAATCCAAATCCTAATATAACTAGAATTGGGCTGCATCAGTTTGGAATTGTCTTGTTCTCAGCAAACTGTTGGAGTCAAGACACTAGAATTGAAGAGAATGACTTGGTACATATTGTGTACTTAGCCTTATTTATAACATACAAAGTTTCCTAATACAAAGTTTCCTATTTCTCCGATGTGGGAATATTACCATAACGGAAAATTACCATAACACTATTACCACAACATACAATTACCATAATACTGACAATTACCATACATAGTTTCCTAATACAAAGTTTCCTATTTCTTTTCCTTTGTGTTTTGTTCCTTGGTAAGCTCAGATGCATCTACCATTGACATATTTTGTAAAAGTGATGTTGCAGTTATATTATTGATAGTTTTCTGCTTATTAGAAAAGAATCTGGCCATTTTTCTGCTCTCACATATTTTTTCCCGCATTGGCTGATTTATATCTTCTGAACAAATGTGAGCTGTAGGTCAGTGATGATGAAGTTGAAGCTATCCTCCCTACTGCAGCCTATGCCCTCGCCAAAATACATATGCATCTGGTACATAGTGGGTATGTTTACTGCCTCAAACAATTTTCCATGATTTTGCTGTTATTAGATAATTGAATTGCTGAAATTTTTAAAGTGATTTTGTCTTCATTTTCCTCATAATCATGACATTATGCACTCTTCTTTTTGTCTTTGAATCAGATTTTGTTACACAGCAAGGGGAGGATTTTGCTATACAGAGGATGACATACTTGAATTTTGCACAGGCAATACACTTACTCTTTAAACTATCAAAGTCTGTCTCCTTTCAAACAAGTAAACTGTTCAACTTTGCCAGTCTTTCTTATCTGCATTGATATTATTGGTATTGGGAGGAGGAATTCTTTTGGATGAGGATCCTCTCCTAACTCCTATTTCGGTCCTAACCTTCTAACTTCAAATCTCAACAATGTATTTCATATATCAACAGATCTTCACAATTGATTTAAGTATCTTACCCCTACCAAAAATAATTTTTGACTCCCATTTTCTCACTCCTCTTTGTTTAGACTATAAATATATGGTGAAGATTTGCTGACATATAAAATATATGGTTGAGATTTTAAGTTAGAAGGTTAGGATCAAATAAGAGTTAGGAGAGAATCCTTGTCCAATTCTTTTTCTTAAGTGAGTTATATATTTCTCTAGCTAATCTTATCTGCTTGAAGTGTGAGCCAGATAGCAACTGATTATGATGTTGTTGTTGTTGTTGTTGCGGGCATAGGACCCTTCAGTAGAAGCTAATATTGATACAGGAGCTTTATTTTCATCAAGGCACATGACATCAATATTGTTGTCGTATAGGTATAGGATTATAGGTCATTTGCTATGTTATAGTTTTTTATCTTTGCACGATGTCTTACCGAGTAGTGGTTGTTGCCAGCTACCCTACCTGATGAGTTTCGCCTTGAAACCCATTGCCCTCTTCTCTTTCATGTGTGATAATGGATGGCACGTGTTGCTTTACCTTTTCTAGCCCACAGATCATCCTTAAAATTTCTGCCAGAAAACTGCCAATGCAATAACCACGCTCGCCTATGGCAATGGTTAAAGCTGCAATTCATAATTGTAGTGTTGTGAGAGTTGTATCCACCAGGTTAGAAGTGTACTAGTTCATTCCATTCCATTTACCATTTGGTGTCTCTATGAGATGCAGCGCGTAATGGATTATAATATTACTCAGTATATCCAACAGTTAATACAGGAGCAGGTCAAAAGAGGTCGTAGTTCTTTCTGTTTATGATAAATTTTACAAGATCAAATATCATAGAAGAACATAAAACTTTTCTCATCTTTTGAGAGAACTCCTTATTCAGCAATCAGTAGTGGCTAAATTCTGTGACGAAAGCTTCTTGGTGTCTTTGCAGATGATGGCCAGGATGTAGATGGTTTGCCGACTGAAGGTATAGAGATAACATGCTTCCATATGGTAGGTAGTTAGTGATCATGTCCCGTTTAGTTATGCCAATACTGGGAATTGTTTTACAATGTGCGCTGCTTAATGCTTGATATACTTAAAGATATGATATCAATAGTATGGAACTTACTAATGTTTAGGTTCTTGGACAAAAAACTCATGCTCACCGATGAGATGAGATTCTTAAATTAGTTGCTGACTTGCCTTGGGTCTCGGTCCTGGATGAGGGCCTACTATAAAAAGTCTCAATCCCTAGGTTGTTGGGCTTGGAAATGAATTTCTTTGAGGACAAGTGTACATCAAAACCAACTGCTTTACTATTGTAAGCCAGCTCACTCTTACCTTGTCCATTTGTTGCCCTAATCTCCTATTTCCAACTTTGAATGGGAGAGACAAGAATATTGACTAAAAGTTTCATGATAACAAATTACTATCAGCTAAAAATGCTTCATGCATAAATATGACTTTTTTCCTTTTATGCTATACTTTATAACTTAAAGTCTTAAATATTTATTTATTTATTAGATCTATTGAACATTTTAGGAAATAATATCCTTTTCTCTCCATAATTTTTCATGATTGTTTCCAACAGTGTTTTGTTCATTGATATAAGCCACAAGACCCGTGTTATGAGGTAACATGCCTTTTCCCTAGTCCTCCACCTTGTAAACACTGTCCCAATGAGAAGGGCATCAAATAACTGGTTGTTGTTCTGTTTATTGGAGATTATGAATTTGCAATTAGTGAAAATTCCCCCTTTGTTTTTTTTTTTGGGGGGGGGGGGTGTGTGTGTCGTCTTGAGAATTACTTTTCCCCTTTAGAGCATAATCTAGAATTAAACTTGATAGAAATTGCGATACAAGAAGAACTGTTTTGTTGTGGTCTAGTGAGTTTGAATCTTAGGCTGTCCCTGATCTTTTGTTTCTTTGGATTTGTCCTTCAATGTTTTTAAGACTCCTACTGTTATGTCAATGTTAACCTGTGTTTGCTTAATATTTGCAAAATGAGCTATCATCATAACTACTATTTATGCTCATGGTGCTACCTGTAGTATCACGTAACTAGTTCATATACCGTTTCTGTTTTAGTGACAATGTTACATGACATGCCCTTTAACCTGTGCGGATGATTGTGTCAACTGAAAAGACAAGAAAAAATTGCATCAACGAAAGTATAGTGAACTGGAAAACATAAATGATAATATAAAAGCAAAAGAGAGAGTGCTTATCCTAGGTAAAGCAATGGTGATAAGTTAAGGTCCACCATGATAAATGACTAAATGTTTCGAGCATATATATGAAGATGCAGTTGGTGATTGTTTAACTAAACTGTCGGAACAAATTGATTGTTTTTATAAGCTTGATCATGAATTTGCAGATCCACACTTTAGGAGCTAGCATCAGCATCTCCACTGATTATGTTGCTTAAGGTTATAAAAATCCTTCTTTGCTGATTTAACATCATAAAACCCTTCCTTGCACAACCACTATGTCTTTGTTTTTCTGTTATTCCACTAGCATGCGGAGAAAAGGATTTTTTTTGGCTTTGTTGTATAACTTGGTAGAAAACCAGACTCAAACTCATAATCCAATCGCCTTAGGTTACATGATCTGTTCCATCAATATGTTAGGAGAATTCTTTAAAAGAATCAGCCTTGTTATGTCACCTCTATATTAGGAGAATGGGATGTTCAAAATAATTTCTCATTTCAAATAATATCCTTAAATGAAATCATAATAAAATTTTTTTTTCTCTCAGCCTAAATGCAAAATCTATTTGTAAGATGCCTTCTGAAATCATTTTCTCTCAGCTTAAATGCAATTTATATTTTGTAAGATTCCTTCTGAAATTGTTTCCCATGGTGCCACAATGTTTTATTGGATAAACCGGCAGTTGGATTTGTTTGCCTGCATACAGGCCAGCTGTCGGGTCCAGTATAATACGCATGACATCAGTAAATCTTTATTTGCAGAAACTGGGTTTTCAATTATTCAACCAAATATGACAATTTTCATCTTCATCTACCAAAACTCACTTCTCTGACCGCAAAAACGACTTTCCAGCTACCTCAAAATGTATTGAAGCATCATCCTGGTCTACAGTTACTGTCTTAGATAATACAAGTAGAAGATTAGAAACAAAAAGTGATACAGTGGAAAAACGAAACTGATGGTAACTAAAAAGTCATGCAGAAATAATTGGACCTTGCTCTTGTGCAGAAAAATGAGTGAAGCAAGTGGTGAGAATTATCCTGTTATGTTAGAATTTTTTGTCACGGATTAAATAATAAAAGTGCAGTTTAAAAGTGAGATATTTCTTTTGTATGCATGACATCATGAGTGAGAGGTACCTGACAAAAGAAGCAAGGTGAGACTTCAACACCTTTATGGTGTGTGATTGTGTATGACCATGAAACTAAAAAAGTAATTGCTCAGAGTTTTGCGATCTCTCACTTGCAAGAGAGATAAAGTGAGGTCACAATTAAAAAATAAGGAGTTTACTTGGGAAAGAAAAGTGATATAGCTTGGAACTGCTCCAGCAAAGGCTTTTTCTCATTTGGTACGGATTAGAAAATGCATCCTTGGAGTAGAATAAGACATGGGATCTTGTCTAGTTCTAGGTGACAGGAAAGGGGCTTGGATGTGAATGGGTGTAAATGCTGATGGTCCCATTGCCTGCTTAAAGTTACAATTTGTGGCCAATGCCCATGCTCAAACATACGGTGTTGGTTATCCTGAGACCTCGGTGGGACCAAGTTAAATCTACTCATTTGTTCATCTCTTATGCTACAACTTACAACTAACATTAGTCTTTATATCAACTGGATGTCCATAATGCCTTTCTCCATAGAGATTTACTGAAAGAATATGTGGCTCTGTGTTTTTTTTGCTCAAGGGGAGAGTGGGAAAGTATGTCATCTCAATAAATGCCTGCATGGACTGAAACAATCTTTCCGTGCCTGATTTGGAAACTAAGTGAAGCTATACTTGCCTTTGGTATGACCAAGATCAATTATGATCATTCAGTCTTCTTTTGCCAATTTGCTGCCAGATCTATCTTGATGGTCTTCTATGTTGAAGATGTAGTAATTACTGGGTATGGTGGTGCTAGAATTTCCAATATGAAGCAGTTTCTTCCATCCAACTTCAGAGCAAAGACTTGGGGCATTTGAAGCATTTTCAGATATTGAGGTTGCAAGAAGTAAAATGGTGTTTCTATCTTAATGGAGTACGTCCTAGATTTGTTAAATGAAGTTGGCTTGCTTGGCACAAAACCTTGAGAGACTTCCATGATTCCCTTCGTAAAGCTTATGGCCGAGGAAGGTGCACTACTAGAAAGGTATAGAAGGATAGTGGGAAAGTTTAATTACGTGACAATAAGGCGTTCAGATGTGGCATTCCTAGTAAGCGTAGTGAGGCTATTTATCCTTCAAATAGAAAATCTATTTCAGGATATTGTGTCCTTCTTGGAGGGAAATTAGTGTCTTGGAAAAGTAAGAGAGTGTGGTAGCCAGATCCATTGCAGAATTTGGATACTGTACAACAGCTCATGCTACATGTAAATTAATATAGATATTGTTAGTAGTATTGGTAGTATTGTGGTAATTGTCTACTATGATAATAGTGTTATGGTAATTCCCCGTTATGATAATATTCTCACATTAGAGAAATAGGAAACTTTGTATTAGGAAACTTTGTATGTTAGAAATAAGGTTAAGTACACAATATGTATTAAGCCATTCTCTTATTTAATTATAATGTCTTGTCTTTTTCAACATGGTATCTAGAGTTAGGTCAAAACGGTAGGGTTTCTTCCAACCAAAACTCTTTTCATCAACAAACCCTAAACACCCACCCACCCTAACACTCGCAAAATCCACCAAAACACCCAAAAAGGGAAAAAAAAAATACTGTTCACACGTGGTTACTGTTTATGCAAATGTTTTTCTTGAATTGTTTGTTTAATTTGTCTATAGTTTTTGTTGTTTGCCTCTCTTAACTCCAAAAAAAAAAAAAAAAGAGAGAGAGAGAGAGGGGGATAGAGGAATAATGCCCCAACATGGAAATTGTCATGATAAGTTGTTAGTGTGGTTGTTCCCTTCTTTTCATGCTTTATTAATCGGTCTTCTTACCTTGCGCTTTTGCATTGATTGAATGTTGATGACTAATATGGATCCCTCCAAAGACACACTAGTGCTTCTGCTACCTTTATTGAGTCTGTTACCTCTGTTGTCGTGCCCACATTCAATGGCAGCCCCACTATTACTACGACCAAACTCACTGGTCGGAATTACTCTCGTTGGTGTTCTGTCGTTACGTTATGGTTTCGGGGGCAAGACTGGGAAGACCATTTAACTAACGATGTTCCAGCTACTATCCATTGCCAATAAACGGATTTGGGGGCGCGTTGATGTCCAACTTACCAGTTTACTGTTGCAATCCATTGAATCCGAATTGCATGGTATCTTTGATGAGTGTCTTTCTTGTAAGGCTATATGGAATTTCGCAAAAAAGATGTACACCAGCAATGTTAGTCGTATCTATGATGTCGTCAATGATGTCCTTCGCATTCAGTTGGATGATCGTGGTCTTCAAGATTATTTTGGTTGATTTTGACTTGCCATGTCTAAGTACAATGATATCTTTTCTACTGATACTGATATTGCACGGAAACAATGTGAACAATACTTTGTTTTGCTTATACTTCGTGGCCTTCCTCCTCAGTACGAGTCCGTTCGATCTCAGATTCTTTCGGGATCAGCACTACCATCAATGTTTGAAGTTTATTCGCTCCTTAATCGCGCTTCTATTAGGAACCCTTTCTAGAATCCGTCAGAACAATCTGCTTTGGTTATGTAGCCTCAGCCTGGGGGACGATAAGATAATGCTTCCTGTGGTGGTTGTGGTCGTGGTCGAGGTGTTAATCGTGGAAGAGGGCGATCTGGTGATGCTTTCCGGCCACAGTGTGCTTATTGTAATAAGTTGAGCCATATAAGGACAAATATTGGGATCTGCATGGTTGACCCTCTAGTAGTGCTAATGCTGCCCATATAGACAACGAAGAATCTTCTCCGATTGCTTCACCACCTCAGCAAACCAACTCCCATTCTCCTATCTTTACCTTGTCCAAAGCAGAGTACAAGCACTATCTTCAGTTTCAAGCATCGCAGCAAGCTGCCCAACCTTCCACTGTTTCTTTTGCTCATGTTAACCTTTCTACATCTGCCTATCTTTCCCATTCCTTGTCCAGTACTAGTAAGTGGATTTTAGACTCAGGTACGTCAGACCATATGAACGGTAATCGTTCTCTGCTTTCTCATATTCAACCCCCTAAGTCATTTTCCCTTGTCAAACTTGCAAATGGTTCTTCCGCTACAGTGCTTGTTATTAGTTCCTCATCTCCCACATAATTGTTCTGTCACCTTCACATCTAATTCTATGATTATTCAGGATCAGAGAATGCGCGAGTATATTGGCATAGGGCATGAGTCTGGTGGCCTTTATTATGTTGATAGTGATTCTTCTGTAGCTTTCTTAGCCGTTTCCACAGCTAAAGTCATTCATAGCCGTCTTAGTCATCCTACTATTTCAAATCTTAAGCATACGGTTCCTAGTTTGAGTCACGTTAGAGATATCAATTGTGAGTCTTGTCAGTTAGGTAAACATAGTTGTACATCTTTTGTTAATCGTGTCGATAAGTTGGCCAATGCCTCATTTAAATTAGTTCATTTTGATTTTTAGGGACCTAGTCGTCATGTTTTCAAGTTTGGATATCGTTATTTTGTTAGTTTTATTGATGACTTCACTTGTGTTACTCGGTTATATTTAATTAAAGATCATATTGAGTTGTTTTTCATGTTTTCTCTCTTTTATGCTGAAGTGAAACATTAGTAATGCATCTATTTGTATTTTGCAAAATGACAATGCCAAATAGTATTTTTCCGCTTTTTTTTCCCTTCAAAAGAATGACATTATACATCAATCTTCTTATGCTTCACCCCTCAGCAAAAGAGGGTTGCTGAGCGCAAGAATAGGCACCTAATTGAGACTGCTTGCACCTTTCTTATTCATATGAATATTCCTTTTTGTTTTTGGAACGATGCTGTTCTCATTGCCTGTTATCTCATCAATCGCATGCCTTCCTCTGTTCTTCAAAACCAAATACCGTTTTCTATTCTTTTTTCCCAACAGTCTTTTTATGTGTTACCACCTAAGGTGGTTGGATTTGTCTATTTTGTTAATATCTTGAGTCTTGAGATTGATAAGTTGGGTCCATGTGCCATTAAAGTGTGTTTTCCTTGGATATGCTTGTCACCAAAAAGGCTATCGTTGCTTCTCTCCTGAGTTGAATAAGTTCTTTTCCTGTGTTGATGTTACTTTTTTTGAGTCTCAACCCTTCTTCTTTTCTAGGTCCTATTTCTCTAGTCGTTGATGATCTTCCCCTTCCTGTGCACCTCTTTAGTGCTTTGTTGAACTTCTCACCTTCACCTGTGCCACCATCTCCTGATTTTGCCCTGTCATGCTTGGATTATTCGGACCTCAAGACTTATCATTAACGTAGTCGCCCACCTACTGATGCTTTTGTGCCACCAGCTTCGCCCCTTTCTAGATCCTTTGCATCCTCCACCCTTCGACTTGGATGTTCCTATTGCACTCCGTAAAGGTATTTGCTCTTGTACTGCTAAACATTCGATATCTAATTTTGTTTCTTATCACTCTCTGTTTTCCTCGTATCAGTTGTTTGTTTCTTCTCTTTCGTCTGTGTCTGTCCCCTCTAATTTAACAGAGGCTCTTGATGATTCGGGTTGGCATGCTGCAATGGTGGAAGAGATGTCGGCTTTACAAACTAATGATACATGGGATTTGGTTGACCTACCTCCTGGAAAGAACGTTGGTGGTCGCCGCTAGGTTTATACCGTGAAGTGCTCTCTCGATGGAACTGTGGATCGCTTGAAGGCTCGCTTGGTCGCAAAAAGATATACAAGGGTTTACAGTGTTGATTATGATGATACCTTTTCCCCTCTTGCTAAGATGCCTTCGGTTCGTATTGTTCTTGCTCTTGCAGCTATGTCTGACTGGCTGCTTTATCAACTTGATATTAAGAATGCTTTCCTTAATGGTTCACTCGAAGAAGAAATATACATGGAGGAACCACCAGGGTTTGTTGTTCAGGGGGAGTCGAGTAAGGTATGTCGGTTGAAGAAATCGTCGTATGGTCTTTAACAGTCACCTCAAGCATGGTTTGGTTGATTCAGTGAGGTTCTCATCAAGTTTGGATTGTCAAGATGTGGGGTTGATCGTTCGGTCTTACACATACACACTTTCGCTGGGAAACGCTTATTACTAGTTGTTTATGATGACGATATTATCGTAACAGGCGATGATTTTATAGGTATATGTGACTTGAAGGCATGTTTATATCAACACTTTAGTACGAAAAACTTGGGACAATTGCACTACATCAACACTTTAGTACGAAAAACATGGTTTGGTCCATTGGCAACTCACAATATGTACTAAGCCATTCTCTTCAATTCTAATGTCTTGTCTCTTTCAACAAATATGACTTTCGCTTGAAGAAGTTGGACTTGGGAATTCGTCAACTGTTAATTTGCAGTGTGATGGTGAAGTAGCTATTGGTTTTGCATCCAACCCGTGTTTCATGGGAATGAAAACACATTTAAGTTAATTTTCATTTCATTTGAGAAAAAGTTCAAGAAGGGTCTCCTTCAACAGATATGACTTTCGCTTGAAGAAGTTGGACTTGGGAATTCGTCAACCGTGAATTTGCAGTGTGATAGTGAAGTAGCTATTGGTTTTGCATCCAACCCGTGTTTCATGGGGAAAAAAACAAATTTAAGTTAATTTTCATTTCATCTGAGAGAAAGTTCAAGAAGGGCTGATATCCACAAAATCAGGTTCACACAGGAAAAAGTGACCAACTGATATCTTCAGTCAAGCACTCGCTGGGAACAGTTGCCTTTATTTGTAACAAGCTGGGCATGATGAATATCTATGCTCTAGCTTGACACAAGGTGTTGGTGTTAGCATATATTAGCCAATGATTAGATCAGATAGCTTAATTAGCACTAGTTTAGGCCTAACGGATTGACATTAATTAGTTTTCCTTATTACTTACTAGGTGTCCAAGGTATCATGCCTATATGAGGCAGTATGCACTGGATGTATTTGTTTAATATACCAATAGAGGGACTTTTCTCTCAATTCTCTCCTTGTACACATGACATGAAGAAAAGGATTAACAGAAAGTGTTCCCTGCCAAGATACCAGCCTGTTGAACGAGTGAACCTGTTGTACTGGAGCAATCCAACAGCCAGTTCATTTTCCAATATTTTGAAAAGATTGATTTTCCGTTAGACGGAATCATGGGGTGGTTATAGAGGAGAAAAAATGAAAACAATTTGTGGGAATTATATGCCTCTCATAATGGATAGTGCATGACATAGGCTTGGATGCGATTTTCTTGATATTTGCCTTGTGAAGCAGTTTATACCTAAATATTTTTGTTACATGGGTGCTTTCTTGAAAATAACATTTCGTATAATTGTGAGATTCACAGGTTTTACTTAATCTTCTACTTTGTGTTCGGGTTTACAGGACTCTTGTCTCATGATCTTGTGGAATTATGCTGAGTCAGTGTCTTTATACATTTTCCTAAACTTCACTAGCATGAGAATCAAGGAATTCTTTTCCCTGGTTGGGTGTATCATTTGATAAATACTATTATCTATGATCTTATTTTATTGTTTCTTTTTGCTTTTTGCATTAGCTGTGATTTCTTAGATTTTACAGTGCCATCCGTATTCTAGTCTCCTACTTCAAAATAAGTATTCATGAACAACTGTATCTGCTTCAACATCTTTGCACCCAAAAGTTCTATTGAAGTTTTAAAAGTTTCAGAGAGATTTCTTGTTGCTGATGTATATATGATGATGAACAGGATAGACTATATGCTCATATCCTGTAAATCATAATCTTGGTGCTTCGTTCTGCAGGATGGTTCCCACTATATGATTTATACACCTTCCAATCCACTTCTCTTTGTTTCTGTGAAGGTAAAGCGTCAACTCTCATTTGTATATAAAACTTTCACCATTTCATTATCCATTTTGCTTTTTTATATACGTTTTTAAATTACTTGCGCAATGTGATAGACATAGTTCCCATTTAAAACTTAAATCCTTTTTCTTAATTGGATCAAAATTCATGATGTCTATTTCCCTTGTTAGGCTTTTCTTTTTGATTCTTCTCTTTATCCTCTATGCAGGACAAAAATGGTGTATTGCAAATAGCAGATGATGTAAGTGCATATTTTCGGAGAGTGTATGATCAATTCTTTGTTATGTTAATTTTGGGTTTTTAGTTTGTTTCTGCTGACTAATGTTTCCAATGCCTCATTAACGTCAATGAGGATTAGCCATCACGCAACATTCCTCCATCCTTCTCATGGCAGAATTCTGGTTTTTCTAACGAGTTCATACTTCCAATAGTTCTGCCTTTCACTGTTCATACTGTTTAAATGAGTAGTTCACTAGGAACAGACCCCAAGTCTAATATTTCTTTTAATTCTTCTCTTGTGGCCTCAGTAATTCCTCAGCCTCTTTTGAAATAGCAAGAACTTTGACCTACGATCTATTAATCGACCTCATTCTTCAGTTGACATGGTCAAATGAATAACATCACCTTGTAGTTTTATCATTTGTGGCCCATAATTCTAAACTTTAATGATTATTCTTTCTTGATGTGGCTATCATTCAGTACTTTGCAGGTGTCCACTTTGGTAAGTTTGTAAACTGTTTTGATTGAAGATTTCCCTAGTTCCAGCCAATACTAATAAACTATGGAAGTTTTACCTGATTGGTTGTTTGTTAAGGGATTTGTCGAGTTTTTACCCAGGTTGCTACAACTGGTAGTAGCAAATATATGTTGTGAGATGTTGCATTTATTCTTCTACATATGACGTGTTAAACTTAAAGCAAACTGATATATATAGCAGTGGTTTTTGATTTCTTCTTTTGCACAGCAATATCTTATTTCAGTAGTAATTTTGAAGGCCTGTCAAATTCTGGAACGGTTTAGTTTGCAATTTAGATGACACCTTTGTTAATCACACTTGACAACACAGGAGCTCTTGGAAGACCCTGCTATCATAAGTGCCATAGATGAGGAGACGGAATTCAACGCGTTGGTGGTATGTTGTGTTTCCATGGCAACCCATAGACACAGTTGATGGATGGAATTGAGCTGACTTATTATAGTGACAACTATTGCTTACATTTTTGCAGGAAGAAGAGGCTGCCCTTCTTGAATCATTATTAGGAGAACGATAAGCCGGATAGTTGAAAGACGAAATTCTATTTTAAGGTGCCATTTTCTGTTTGTTTAAGTAAATTAATCTGCTGCAGTGTAGTAGCATAGAGTTGTATATAGATTGTAACTTTGTGTTGTAGGAAAGTAGCATTTTTGTGAGAGAGAATAACTTGTGTTGTTGATTGAACCAGGAAAAAGGAATGAAAAAATTTCGTCAAGCAAGGAGCAGTCTGATAGAATTCAATGTATAATCTACTAGTGTAGCACTTGTGCGGGTGTCACATAAATAATATATTTTTAATTAAAATATATTTTTAATTTTTAACATTAAGATACAAATAAAATATATTATAAATCAAAATAAAATTTAGCTAGTGTTGTATCCGTGCCCTGCCGCTCGCTTCGCTCTTCTGTTAAATGACCGACGCTTGGTGGGAGTTGGAAGACTTACTGTAACTGTTTTTCTTTTATCAATGAAATGAATTAGACCCAAAAAAAAAATTTTTTTTATAAGTCTCGTAAACAAACTATACATTTTCAATCAATTAATATTGAAAAATTAAGAGACTAAATTATACTCCAAAGAGAATAATATACATAATTAAATATATCATAATGGTTCAAGATAATAGCTATATGTGGGATTTGTCGTACTTAATATACATATGAAAAAGTAATTGCTTGCATATTTAAAATTTTAAAATGTAAAACAAACTTAACATCCATTAAAATTAAAGTAAGCATCTAAAAATGATTGATCCACTATTACAAACAACAAAAGCTAGACGGAAAAAATGTTTAGATAAAACAAAAATAATGAACGTTATACAACCTTAACCACTCAATCCCGATGTAAGTGTTGGCACTTTTTATTTTGGTTAAATCCCCATCTCATAGCATTGAACTTAGAATTTCAAGTCTGAGGAGAGATAGTTTTAACTACTTAAACTATTCTCTAATCCCAAGTGTTGGCACTTTTTTCGTATGAAGACCTTCCATATGACGTGCATTAGTCATCCACCAGATGAAACCCGCCAAACTACAATTGAAGCAAATGAAGAGACCAGAAAGCTTTTCAAGTCCTCGAGTATGTTAATAACATTGTATCATATGCATTGGATGAGTACACCTCTCGAGGGCTTAAAACTCAAGTTGACCGTTTTGTAAGTTATATAATGTAACAAAATAATTGAAAATATAACACTGATACAGAGGCTATCTATTCTTGTTTGTATAAACCTAATCATTCACGAAAAATTAGCTATGATATCCAAAATTGTAGATGAATACACCCAAATGAGTACAACTTCACAATTGTTTAAATTAAGCGCATTCTTATCTATTTCAGTAAAGAGAGAACCCAAGGATGTGGATCTGGATCAACATTAACCTTTCCCCATTTTCATTTTCCTCACGTCTTTACAATTAGTCATGGCTCATGAGAAGCAGAAACAACAAAAGCTCATGTAGGCCATCCAATATGTATCAGTGTTAAACCTGAGTTCAGTCCAAACACACATTGGTATACAACACTAATTTAAAATGAAATTCCAATCTCACATAAATATAACATATCTAATGCAACAAAATAATTATAAACAAAGAAATAAAATTCAAACCAAATAATCATTCCTTCTATTTCCAGCAAGACCCGAAACATGAAAAACATAACCATGGAAATGACAATTGATCTAGATCTTTAAGATCAAAATACAACAACACATCAACTTTATACACTAATTTAAATGATTTTCTTGAATAACAAGAAGCAGAGAATAAAAGACAAAAGATCTAAATAACATAAAATACCAAGATAGAAACTATGAACTACTTGATTAAAAAAACTGAATATATATATATATTTTAAAAAAAGCTATGTCATGAATTGTTTTAAGAAGAGACAAATATAACCAAAAAAGTTATAGATATCATAAGCATATATGTCAAATCCTCATTCCGCAGAGACAGAAGATTTTATAGAAATCTAAAAGGAGAAAAGAGCACCATAAATTTGCTTTTTGCTTTAAGCTTCAAATAATAAGATAATGGAAGAAAAAATGTCAGTGATTGAAAATACACAAATACAAAAAAATTGACCGACCAAACTCATGTACAGAGAAGAGTTGAAAAATAACCAACAAAATAACAAATTGATATAAAGGAGAATAGTAAATGTACATACCTAGCTGCAAATGAAAATGGTGGGATAGGGAGAAGACAAATGCTAATTAATGTAATCACAACACATACAAATACAAAAAAAAAATAAAAAATTGCAAACCATATGCGGCCAACCTAGAAGGAAAAATATCTATCATAAAAAATCGTAGTGAGATTAGTGCAAATTTTGTTTGAACAAAATCATTTAGATAGTCATAATCGTGTAAGCATGGAAAAACGTAGTTGAACTCCATATATAAGTTAGACGCTTGATTTTAGAGGGAATTTATGTAATGGTCTGTTGTGGAATTATAGATGAACACTGAATAGGAAAAAAATGGTATTTAGTGCAAAAAAGGCAAGAAGTTGGATATGGCAAAATTGTTGTACGCATTGTAGTTAGGGAAAAAAAAGAAACAGTGAAAAAAGATAAGTGCATATGATTAGGGTTTTTGGTATATTTGTGCCAAAGGGTAATATATGAAAAAGAAGCAAATTTGATGGCATGAAACTTGAAAGGTATTTTGGCATGTGATATTAAGCACAATTACGGGAAATATGGTTTTTATAATTGAACGTAATGTAAGAGACCCATGTAGCAAAAGGATGTTAAGAATGCTATTTGTGTGACATTTGTAATTATTATATTATAGAGGATTCTTCTATATAATATAGTATAGAGATATATATAATAGTTTAAACTTCTATAGTTTGTAACTCAAAGAGACATGCCACATCATCATTCATTTGCTTGTCAACTCAGTAAAAAATATATTATTACCATTATTATTTCAGCTAAAAATATACTAGTACCAATTATTATATAGAATTATTAAAATAAATCTTTCTCCCTCTCTCTCTCCATTACACAATTATTACCATTATTATTATAGAATTACTAAAATAAATCTCCTTCTCTCTTTTTCCATCATTATTATTGTCATTATTATACAATTATATTTCTATATAATTTATATAAAATTGTACCTCATGTACCATGTTAGCTTAAAAGGTGTATGAGTAAGGGAATAAACAAACACGGCTAATTAAAATATTTATTACCATACATGTTTTATCCCTCTGTCTTCCCATGCGTTTTCTTTCCCTCATTTATGTTATTGCAACTCAATGGCAAAATGCAACCTTAATCATCCGAATCCCCAAAAAGGCAGCAGAAATCTGCACTAGAAGTTTGCATTTGTTCTACATGACAGTTTTTCCACAACCACTTTTTCGCTGTAGTGAGTACTGCTTTCGTTTTTTCACATATATTTCCTTTGTGATTCTTTGCACTAGATTTCTCTTATCCAGGAATCTTCAACTGTGGAATGTGGAGCTAATTGCAGCTTAGTTTTTCCTTTGAAGCTCATATTGATGAATTGATGCAGGATCATCTTCAAGGACAAGGTGGCTTTGAATCGCATTAGCAATATGCCTATTCGAGCTTGAATTCATGGCAACCATATGATCAATATCATTGAATGTGACGGAGCTTAATTTACTTTTCTTGTATGCTTTTTTTCCAGGCGGCTCTTATTTGTATGCTTTTTTTTTTTTTTTGCATTCACGGTCGCCATGTGATCAATATGCTCTTCTGCCTGCTTCTTTGGATCTAATAGGAAAATCCCACCTCTCAGGTCTGCTATGATTGTAATAACCAATTTCATTTCGTTAATTAGTAGCAATCTTATGACAATGGCTATGAGCTGATTATGACGTACCATGGATTCCAATGATGCATTAAGTTCAATGGAACCCATACTACGTAGATTTTTATGTTTAAAGAAATCAAGAATTTAATAAAATTTTCCAATTATTAGGAAAGATTCAGCAAGTTCTCATGTCAAATTCCGTTGAGATTCTACCTTGGTTGGTCATGTAAACGGCTACATTAAGTGCTTCAGCAATTTTCATTAGCCTGGAAAGCATCTGAGGCAACTTTTGTCAGAAAGGGAATCTGATTTGCTTTGGCAAGTTCTCATGTCAACTCTAGCAAAATTGTGTAGGTGGTAGGCTTTTGTTTTGTGTTCGTTGATGGTTTCTTATTTCACCTGCATCTCACTCTGAAATAGTTCAGGGATATCAAAGTTTTCCCAAAATAAAAAAAGAAAAAATGGAGCTTAGCAAGAGTTTGAAATGATTGAAATATTCTTGGTCTTGAGAAAGACTTTATAGGCCTCGATGATTTTTGAGTTTGAAATATTTGCTTTTCATCTACGTTGCACTTAAGGTACGCAAGATGATTGTGTTTTACTGTAATGTTATACAATATGATCCTTCTTTTGAATTTATTTTGTGTGTATACATACATGTAATTCAAATTGATCATTGGTTAGTTTCTACTTTTGCGCCATGGTTTGTTCTTGCCATGGTAATGCAATTAGTTATTATTTAATAATTACCTAATTGTTTAGTTTTTTGAAAAAAAAAATTAAATAGAGTTCTAATGTAATTTTTTTATAACTACCTAATTATTTAATTAAATGTTGTTATTTTAAAATTAGTTAATTATAATTATCTTAAAAATTGTTTAAGTTTAATAATTTGATAATTTACTTCATCTAAATGTTGTCATTTAGATATTTAATACTATTTTAATAAGTGTTATTTTTTTACAACAAAATTATTTCCCCTCCGTTCCCCCACCGAAAAATTTTTAATTTCCCCCCAAAATTTTTATTTCCCCCCAACACTACCCAATACCTTACCACCCTAACCTAACCCACCCGTTATGTCACTTCACTCCCTAACGCCCCAAACCCAATCCCACACGTTAATCCCCAATCCTTAATGCCTCATGTCCTCTTCTTTCCTTTTACTATATCTTTATCACCACACACCACATTCACATAGTCCACCAACACCACCCTCCATTGTTGATCTCTCTCGGCTATCTTCCTTACGAAAGTGAGGGGAGAAGGATGTTACCCTCTCATAATCTATTCTTCTCTTCCACATGCATGCATGTACTTATGTATTTCTTCTGTTGTTTTACTTTTTTATGTATGAAGTGAAAACTATGTCAACTAGTGATAGTAGATGCCTTCGGACATGCCAACTTGACCTCCGTTACGTGCATAGGACTTGCTACAAATGCAATGTTTTCACAAATCGACCCTCCAAAGGTCTTCTATACTACAAGTGTGATGAATGTGATGTGTTCAGATGGTGCGTCTCTACATCAGCTACTTGGACAAGGAGTGGAGAACCTATCGTCCCAGGGGTCATTCCAGCGGGTACTTTGATGGATTTGTAAGCCGGTGATTTGATTGATGAAGAAGATGGTGATGAAGTCACTTTGTCCAGGACGCACATGGTCGATGAGAATGAGAGGGTTGATTTGTTGAAAAAATTATGGCTGGTTCGCGTGTGTTGCATTGTCATGCTTGCTGTCAATTTCTTCGTTGGTATTGCCAAGTGATCGTGGGACTTTTTTTTTTTTCTTGATATATTTTGAACTTTGGTTTGTAATGATCGTATTTTCTTTCCTCGCAAACATTTTTTCTTTTTTTTTTATACGTGATACTTCTTCTCTCCATACGTGTGGTGCGCATAATGGAACACTGACGTTTTTCAAACAAATAAGGGTCTTGCGAAAAATATTAACTTTTTCATAAAATATTTTATTATGTAATTTGAAACTTTTTTGGGCAAACAACCATAATGGAACACTACTATATATTTTAAGTCTTTTAGTATAATGGGGTTCCAACTTTCATTTTAAAATTGGATCGACAATGCACAATATTTTAACTTGTTTATCTATGTTTTTTTATGCATTCTACTTGGCATCAACCACTAATTGAGTATGCTAATTTATTTTTATAAGTTTTCGTGCAAAATAGAAAAAAGGCACAGCTGTGTTTTTTAGTCCAAAACATGCAGCTACAAATAAAAACTCTTACGTGTAACTGTGTGTTTTTCAAAATAGGAACTAATAGACTTGTAAAATTAAAAAAACACATAGATATTTATGAAATTTATGCAATTTGGAAGCTACACAAACTGGAATGCGAAGCATTTTCAAGAGTGCACAAAAGACAGCGTGAAAACACTTACACCCATGATATGTTATCATTATTAATTTATTTATTTACGATAAAAATGACAATAAGAAAAGGTAAAGAGTAAGGACAATCATCTTGTTACACTATATAATATTTTTACCTTAATAAAAGATATTTTTTTCTTTTCTTTTTTGAGTTAAAAGCATTGGTAAAACCATATAAGCTAGCCTAGGCCAAATTTTCGTTCTTGTTCTTATTGACTCATGCTAAAAATCTGGAAAAAGAAATTAATTTTGAAACCTTCTCAAAATAAGTTATCTGGAGTCCCCAGTCTTTCAAGCATGGTCTATAACTTATATCTCATATAACATAATAATCATTTATGAAGAATTGAAAACTCTATGTTTGTGGGAAAAAATTAATAAGTTCTCATTGAAAAAAACTATAACTATCAAAAACACAAGAGTCGATGTGCATAGACCACACAAGTATCAGTTCATTAACATGTAATTTGACACGGCATGGCATACAAGAATTTGCTACAAACAAATAAAGTAAAGTAATATTTGTCCACGAATAGGCACCTTAACCATACCCAAATATAACCAAACTAAAACCATAGTTGTCCATACCCAACATAAATTAAAAACAACATTTCGTGCTTCTCAACATAACAAAATGAGAACCAAATAGTTCATAATGTCCATAAATAACATCCAATACCAATATTTCAAAGACTAGCACCTGGGATTTTTCGTGTTCCCCCATTGGTGCCACAAGACAAAGGCAACTTCTCTTCTCAGTTTGAACGAACTCTTTTCTCGGAATACAGATACATAGCCTGGGGTCTTCATCAATAAACACGTATAGATGGCATAATCGTATGGCCCGACGTCATTGCAAACCCAAGTGTTCGGCTTCTCTGGGAAGGTGATGACTTTCTGCATGGGGTTGTATTGCTTCGGGTTAACAGCACCAAGTAGATCGTGGATATAGTTTTCCAAGGAAAAAAAGGGACAAAAAAAGATGAGGAAAAAATACTTAAGTTGAAAAATAATGTAAATGTAAACTATGAAATGAGAGGGTAACCAGAAATTACAAGCTCTATCACTTGTTGTCTAATGGGGTTCCTGGTGGGTGGTTTAGGCTTAAGGTCGCATATAAGAATTTTGTGTCAACAAAAATTAACAACGACCAAGTACCAATACTTATTGAGATAGTTGCATGGTGCAAATATCTGTTACAAACATAGATATAAAAAAAATATAAGCTTGTATTCAACATATAATTAATGCAACTAATGCATTGACAAATCCAATAGAAAAGCAGTTAAAGGATTACATTAAAATTTATACCTGCTCGTAGTCAACCAACCACCCTGTGTACTTGTTCTTGGATGCAGCTCTTTGCCCTAGAAGTGCCTTTTGCATGTATCTACAGAATACTCGTCCTTGATACCCTGTAGGAATTGTTGCTGCAGTGAAATACCCATATTAATATAAATAGTTTAGTTCAAAAATAGAAAACAACACAATGGTAGATAATTGTTTCTAAACGCACCAAAAACAGCAAAGGCATGTACCGCCTAGGCATCCTATAGTTTTCTTTCCTTATATCTTGTGAAAGTTGCAATGCAAAGCAATCAATAATCTGTTATATAATCAAAGCAATCAACAATCTATTAGATAATCAAATATAATATAATAGCTAGTTTGGAAAAGTTGTAATTTTAATGACGACATATCCAATTCCAAAAAGAAGTCTTATGAGTTACAGTAGCGTGTATGAAATTCCCAGGCAACAACTCCCATCATATTTTTCCTAGTCAAGAAGGCCAAGCTATTATCAACCACCACTTCACTGAAACAACATAAAACTAATAGTAGTTAGATAAATTACATGTTAATTACAAAAGTATCTCAAGTATTTATATTTGTTATTCACCTAGAATCCTTGGATTTGGAAAACAGAAACTCAGAAAGCACACCATCATATCATTCACCATTTTTTTAGCATACTTAGAGTCAAGGGTCATTCCCATAACAATGACCGAAGGGAGGCTGGCATTAGTATCACTACAATTGTCAATCATACTACCAGTGCCCTTCTTCACAGTAGTAGCTACATGCAAACGGCTACACAAATTTTTTTCGAGCAACACATGGTTGTTTACCCTTGTTCACCACCCTTTTGTTGTAGGGTGATGTTATTGAGGCACAATACCCACCCCTGATTCTATGTGCCAAATTAAGTCTATCAACAGCAACTTTTGTTCCATTGTCAACCTTATTTGCATTAGGCACTTTCTCCGCTGTGGGATTTATATTAACGGGCATTCCATTCATCTCAAAGAAAATCGTCATCATGTCCTTAGAACCCTTGATCTCCGTTGTGAATCTTTCGTCACATTCTCTCATTTCTTTTTGTATCTTCATAATTCTTCTCTTCATGGCCTAAACTTAAAAACATATGAATAATAGTGGAATTAAGCATGAAACGAAAATTGAAAACAAATAGGTTACAAGAATATTTACTTCTTTCTTTCCGGATATTCCCAAAGTTGTTGGAGTCTGCCGCTTTTGAGATGATGACCTAATTAAAAGAGTGAAATAAAACAAAACAAAACAACTGCTAGTTTTTTCCAAACCAACTACGTAACCCACATTCCGTACCAACAATATAACTCATATTTTGAATTCAAACACATGGCAAATGGCACAAGTTCATCCTAAAATTTCACCATTGGACTACAAATCCTTGCTCTACATATTTGAAACATGCTTCATTCTGCTTGCCAAATGCTTGGCAATCAACAATAATTCAAAGAAAAATCTGCCAAGTCAAAGTTTTATAAAGATAATATAGCATATTCTACAACTTAACAAAAAGATATGTAGAAATATGATAAAAGAATAAGAGATGCCAAAGGAATAACAGTCAGATGTTCAAAGAAAAATCTGCCGAGTCAAAGTTATATAACAATAATATAGCACATTCTACAACTTAACAAAAATATAAAGGTGGAAATACGATAAAAGAATAAGAGATGCGAAAGGAATAACAGTCGGATGCAAATCACACTGAGATAAGATTAGCTACCATTTACCATACCATGTCATAAAAATTATTTTTTAACCAAAAAAAAAGAAAATATTACTTTGGCAAAGCAAAATTAATTTTGAATTTTTTATAATTCCAATAAAAATTTCACGATAGAAAAAAAAATTAAAATTCCAAAAAATAAGAGTGACAATAAATAGAATTATAGCTGAAAAATAAAAAAAAAATCTGATAATGGTCAAACAAATATATCTAGAAATAGTAACTATGAACATAGAAAGAGACAATTGTACATACAAAAATTCACCAATTCTGTCATCTCAAATCATATGACCTATGAGCTATAAAATGATTCACATATCTAATATCTCAACAAAGGAGAAACAAATTTAAGATCATCACAAAGACAAAGCAAAGACAACACAACTACAAAAGACAACAGCACAAATTAATGAAAAAAAAATCCCCACTTTGGAAAAACCATTGAAAATTACGTAAAGTTAAAAACTTTAACCAAATTTTACATTTCAAGTGGGCTAAAAAACATTACTAAAAGATACCCTTTTTACAACTTTACAACAAACAACTAAAAAACTTTACATTTCAAGTGGGCTAAAAAACATTACTAAAAGATACCTTTTTTACAACTTCATAACAAACAACTAAAAAACTTTTGAGGAAAGAAAAAGATCAAATCATCAATTAACAAGTTTCATTCGTAACTTGGATTTGACGCCTTTGCCGCGACATCCTCCGCGACGACGAGTGTGCTCTTCGCGAAGTCCTCGACAGTGATGGGTGAATCCTTCGCGATGTGCTCGCTGCTGAGATCGTGCAAAATATGTGGAGGAGGTAAGGGGTAGATGGAACAAATGTGCAGGTGTAGGATTTTGAGATTCAAGTTGTGGGTTTAGGGGGGTTTGATTCGAGTTGGAGGGCTGAGAAGAGATGGTGGTGTCTGTTACATGAGATAAAGGAGAACTAGAAGTACAAGATCCAATACTTGCAAAGACCTGACATGCAAAAGTGGGGGATATTTTGAAGCCTAATGTAATCCATCCCATAATCAGATCCTCCACTATCTTCTTATACCACCAATAATCAAGGGGATCACCACAACTACTCCTACAGCCGCTGCCACCACCAGGGCCATAAGGACCACCACCATCACCAGTACTGTCGTTGCCACTACCAGGGCCATGAAAAGCACTACCATCACTAGTACCACCGCCGCTGCCACCAGGGCCATGAGGAGCACCACCATCACCAGCACTACTACCACTACCACTAGGGCCATAAAGAGAACCACCAGGAGCCGCTGCCGTAGCCACTCTGGTTACAATTGGCATTTAAAGAGTAAAAAGTAGGATGGTCAATGTTAGAGTTTTCTGTGTGTGGATCTATCTATCTACCTATCGATATATATACATTATGGCTGGTCAATTCTAAATGATTCGACAACGCTAACTTATTGTGATGCATGTTGGTTTTTTGGTATCTGGCTGTTGAATTCTAAATGATTTACGGCGCTGATCTATTCTGATGCATTTTAATTTTTTATATTGACATATATTTACATTATTGACGTCATATTGGTCAAACTTGGTCAGTAGTGTGAATAGAGTGGAATCAGTGAAAACACGTTGCATTGTATCTGACCACGTGTGGTGGCTGAATCAAAGGCTTCTATTTATTTAATTGCATATCATAAAAAAAATTCAGCTGGAACCACGTGCATGTGTGATGGGCGCACTTGCACATGCAGTATTGGTATTTATATCTATATATATTACGGTAAAACTCGTGCTTCGCTCGAATCTTATATTAGAATTATGTTTATTAAGAAAATTGTATATTATTATGTTCCGAAATTATCTTAAACAAATATAAATACAATTTAAGATTTTGGAAAATCACTCGATGAAAACGGTGAATGGTAGTACCAAGAATTAGTCAAGTAAAAAAAAATATGAAATTGGATATAATACATGCAAGTGAAAAATATATGAAATTGGATATAATACATACTTCGAAACTATAGTTATATAAATAATTATTTAGATAACCAGCATGCTGAAGTCTTACACGTATTCCTTTTTTTTTTTCATTTACACAACAAAACAAAAATATGCCCAGTAATAGAAAAGAGGAAAAAACCTATCAAATGACAACATATATTAGATTGTAAAATTCAATACTAAATATTACATCAAAATATAATACTAAATATTACATCAAAATATAATAGCATAAAAGATCTGAGGAAAAAAACTATAAAGTAAAAAATCAAATCTGACTGTCATTGACATGTTTTAGAGATCTAAAACACAAAATTTGAACCTAGTATATACATGTTGCTTTAGGGATACATTGAAGATACAAAATTGATCAAACCAAAGAATATAAAAAGTTAACTGACATTCAAGAGATTTTTTTAACATAGTGGAAAGATGGATAAGGCAAAAGGAGAAAAAACATGTGGCCTTATAAGAAAGTAGCCAAGATAAATTAAACAAAAGATTTACTTAAAGGAATGACATGCAATGACCACAATGAAAGAACTTAAATAAAGCACAGATTTGATATTCAAACCAATATTATTAATTGAAAAAAAATATATAATCATAAAAGAAAGGAAAATAATTTGCTCAAGGTAAACCAACAACATAGGGAATTCAAATTTGTGAAAAAGTTAAATTACACTAGACCCCCTTATAGTCTATTGTAATTACGCAACACCCTCCTGTGGTGTCACAAGTCCCACAACAAACCCCTATGATGATTAAAACTTCCACGCCCACTCCTACAGTTCTACCCTTCCCAACGGTATTAAAATTTATAACAAAAAGACATTATTACCCTTGCTTTTAATGATTTTTCTAATTATTTTTTATTTTTTCTTTTATTTGTAATTTTTTTATTTATTATAGAAGCTTATGAATCTAAGACTAGAAGGTTTCCCTGTCAATCTATATTTGTTTATATCCATTAACATATTTTTTCTTTTAATTTTTTTAAAAATATTTTACTATGAATAGCACTAATGCGTGTTTTTGTTTTAATATATAAGACTAAATAATTTCTCATTTTAGAGTTCTTTTTTTATAGGTAATGGTCTAGTGGAGGCACTATCTGCACCACATTGGAAACTGCCATTTTGTGGATGTAAGCTTTAATTTCTTTTGAAAAAAGAAAGAAAAAAGATTAAATACTCGTAATAGCAGCAAGACAGTGACAAGGAGCACATATGTGTGTGTGTGTATATAGTTTCCATTTCGTGGATGTAAGCTTCAATTTCTTTTGAAAAAAAAAAGAAAAAAGGTTACATACTAGTAATAGCAACAAGACAGTGACGTGGAGCACACACACATATATATACATATATACATACATACATACATACATACATATATACATACATATATATATATATACATACATATATATATATATACATACATATATATATATATATATACATACATACATACATATATATATATATACATACATATACATATATATATACACACACACACATACATATACATATACATATACATATACATATATATATATACATATACATATATTTATATATATATATACACATATTTACATATACACACACACACGTAAACACATATATATGGGTTTGGGTATTTGAAAAATTTTTGTTTTTGTTAATTGTTATCCACGTGTTTGACCTAAAAAAAAATTGAACGAGTGGAGTAAAGGTATTAATTTCTTTTTGCTATAAATTTTAACACTGTTAAGGAAATATATAACAGTAGGGGTGTGTGTGTAATTTTTTCATCACTACAGGGTCTTGCTGTAAGACTTTTAACACCATAGCAGGGTATTGTGCACTTATAGTAGACTTCAGGGAGGGCTAGTACATTTTACCCTTGTTAAAATAATGAGGTAAACATGTCTATGACAAAATTAGAGTGCCATGAAACATGAAAAACAACATTCGAACACCAAAACTTTTTACACAGAATCAATTCAATGAAACAAGCAAGAACTAAGAATTTAAATTAGAAGTCGAGTATTTTAACTACTTCTTAAAAAAGACTAAAACAACAAAGTTACCCTTCAGATAAATAACAAGGAACACAAATAAAATACAGTGCTTCCATTCGACATGTATGGATACACCAGAAGCTTTTTGTGGGGGTCATGCAAAAACCATATAGCCTGGGAAGGTTGAGATGCACTACCAAACTGATCATCTCAATTTCTGTTTGAAATTATCTATCGCTCGCAATGGCAATTGCCATCTTCTAACCTCTTAACAGATACAGTAGTACTATCATGAAATTTCCTAGGGAAACTTCTTCATGGTGCTCCTCTGAAATTGTTAAGGAAGACTCATGGGAAACTAATATTTGGTGATCTTTTCATATCTAGATCATCAGTTATATTCTCAATACTTGTACAAACCTTTATCATCTATGAACCACCGACACCTTCAAAGTACGGTGTATCGCGTGTCGGACACTTGTCGGACACTCACACGCCCTCGACACGCTTCAACACATGTTCGACACGTGTCTGACAATTTTTTTTAATTTTTGACACGTCCTCTGACATGCTCCGACACGGAAATGGACACGCACGGGTTTTTTTTTGTAATTTTTAAAATTATTTGGGGCACTAATGCAAATCTGAAAATAATTAAAAAAAATAAAAATCAATTTAACTTACTTATGTTGCTTCTCTTCTTTTCCAGAGAAGTCATCTTCTCAGTTCTCCAAACTCCTTTAGCCAAAAATACTCGGCCCTCGACCAAAAAATAAAATAAAATAACTTACCTCCAATATTCTGGCGCTTGGTAGGATGGACTCGACGTCAACAACAAATCTTTTGAGAAAGGAAAGCATATGCGAGATCTATATGTATATGTATATGCGAAATTTGTATGTATATGCTCATGCATAAGGCCCGGTTAAAGACAAGGAAAATTTAACACAGATAAGGAAAATTAAAAAGATAATTAAAGAACTTCAAGTTTTTTGCCCCCTTTTTTCTCGTGATTTTGAAATTTGATTAGAGAGAAGAAAATAAAAAACCCTAACCCTAAGCTAGCTACAACTGTGCATAAATGAGTATTGTTGTTTTTGGACTTTGGTTGACCTTTTTTTGTGGCCATTGAAGAGAGGAAAGTGAAGAACGTGAAACGAGCGTAAATGAGTGTTGTTGTTTTAGCTACAGTTGATAACATTGGATTGCTTTTTTTTTTGTGCCTCTTCAATTTCTATTATTTAATTAATTCATGATGATGCAGCTTTTGAGACCCTTTAATTATGTACTTATCTTTGACACACTGTGTGAATTGTGATCGCCTCTCTAGGTCTATTTGCGTTTGATAATGAATTTTGGGAATTTGTTTTTTCGTTTGCGATTGTTAATTTGTTGATTTTTTTTTGTTAGTAATTGTTAATTTGTTATGAATTCTAGAGATTTTCTCTTTGTTTGTGATTATTAATTGGATATTAATAATTATTTTGCCAGAGAGACAGGGTTATAATTTTTGAGATATGGTTTCATCATCTTCTACTGCTAGTGTACTTTCACCACCAATTTTGAGTGAAAATCAAGATCAAGATTTAAGTAAACCATTATGGAAATATGTTACTAGGACAAATAAAATGGATGATGGTGGTGGAAGCTGTACATGAATGTGTATTTTTTGTCACCAAACTAAGAAAAGCTCTTATACTCGAGTTAAGGCTCATTTATTGAAGATACATAAGGCGGGAATAGGAGCATGTCCTAAGGTTAGAGATGTTAATTTGGTAGAAATGCAAAAACTAGACGAGCAAGCAACAAGGAGAATGGAAAGTAGTGCTCCAAAGAAAGTGTCTTTGCCTAGGAGTGCTACAACAAATTTTATTCAAGGGCAATATGATTATAAAAGAAGAAGAACAAGTGGGAGTGTAGGTAGTTCTTCACAATCTAATCCCATTCTAAAGGGATTCAATATTCAAGCCCGTGATATGTTGCATGCTAGCATTGCTTGGATGTTCTATTCTGCTGGATTGCCATTTCATCTAGCAAGGAATTCCTATTATGTACATTCTTATTCATTTGCAGCCAACAATAGCATTCCAGGATATTTGCCTCCTGGATATAATTTGTTGAGAACTACTTTACTTCAACAAGAAAAAGCTTATGTGGAGAGAAAATTGCAACCTATAAAGAGCCCTTGGAGTCAAAAAAGGGTAAGTATTGTCAGTGATGGATGGAGTGATTCATAAAGAAGACCACTTATAAATGTTATGGCTATGACAGAAAGAGAGCCAATGTTTCTTAAGGCGATTGATTGTTCGGGAGAAATAAAAGATAAACACTTCATTGCTAATATATTGAAAGAAGTAATAGAAGAAGTTGGTCCTGACAAAGTTATTCAAGTAGCCTGATAAAGTTATTCAAGTAGTCACTGACAATGCTAAGAATTGTGCAGGAGCTGGAGCACTTGTTAATCAAATTTATCCTCACATTACTTGGACTCCATGTGTAGTGCACACTTCAAATCTTGCTTTGTAGAATATTTGTTTACCAAAGAATTCTGATGTCAATGAAGTTACATTTACTGAGTGTTCTTGGATCATTAATGTTCATGATGATATTATGTTTGTGAAAAATTTCATCATGAACCATTCTATGAGGTTGGCCATGTTCAATGAGTTTGTCCCGCTAAAGTTGCTTTCGATGACAAATACTCGGTTTGCTTTAGTAATTGTGATGATGAAACGATTCAAGCTTATCAAAAGAGGGCTTCAAGAGTTGGTTATTAGTGAGCAATGGAGTACTTATCGAGAAGATGATGTGGGAAAGGCTCAAGTGGTGAAGGAGACACTTCTTAATGATTTGTGGTGGGATAAAATTGATTACATTATTTCTTATACGGGGCCTATTTATGACATGCTTAGGGCATGTGACACTGATAAACCTTGTCTTCACTTGGTTTACGTTATGTGGGATTCCATGATTGAACAAGTGAAAGTTGCAATATTTAGAAAGAGGGAAAGCAAATTGAGGAGTCTAGTAGTTTTTATGATGTGATCTATAGAATTCTCATTGATCGTTGGACCAAGAACTACACTCCACTCCATTGTTTAGCTCTCATTGAATCCCAAGTAAGTTTTTTATTTGAAATTTCATTTTCTATATTTTTTCATGCAATTTTAAAATCTATATTTATTCTATTTATTCTCTATTCAAGGTAGTATACTCAAGAATGGATTGACGAGGCCCCTGGCCATGTTCCTCCACACAAAGATTTGGAAATCTCTCAAGAAAGGTCAAAATGCTTGAAGAAGTTCTTTCCAAATCCCACTGATCGTGTCAAAGTCAACATAGAGTTTGCAAATTTCTCCACCAATGCAAAAGAATTTGGAGATAGTGATTCAATATATGAACGCTATCATATAGTTCCTAAATCTTGATGGGTGATTCATGGAGCTAGTGCACCATTGCTTCAAAATTTGGCTTTGAAATTGCTCGAGCAACCTTCATCATCATCTTGCTGTGAGAAAAATTGGAGCACTTATTTGTTTATCCATTCCTTGAAAAGAAACAAATTGGCACCAAAAAAGAGCTGAAGATTTGGTCTTTGTTCATTCCAATTTGCGTCTTCTATCTAGGAGAGATGAACACTATTTTAAAGGACGAAGTAAAATGTGGGATATTTGTGGAGATACATTCGAGTCCTTTGAAGATGTGGGGGAACTTGCAATTGCCAACTTGTCCCTTGATGAGCTTGAAATAGAGGTAGTGATCTTCACGGATGATGGTGACAATGTGTTGAAAAGGGATGATGAAGAGCTTCAATCTAATGAAGCTAAAGATGAATGAATATTATGTGTTTCTTTATGAATTTTAGCTTTAAACTTTAACTTTTTAATGTGTTGAATTGGTTCGTATTTTATGAACATATTACTTCATGGTGTTTAATCTTTCATGACTAGTTATGTGCTAAATATTATGTTATTGTGTGTGTTATTATATGTTTGATTGAAAAATTATTGGGGTTTTTCAAGTCTATTGTTGTTGAACATGAATTACAAGAACGAGTGGTTTTTTTCTTTTCTTTTCATGCATTAATTACAAGAATTGGTGGTCTCTTTTTGTGCCACATTTTGGGGGATGGCTAAAGCCTCTGAAGCAAATTGATTTGTTATGATAAAAATGATATTTGTGTAATATATATAAAATTTAAATATTTTTTTATTTAACGTATCATGAGCGTGTCGTATCCTAATTTTTTGAAACAAGACGCATCGACTTGTCGCATCGTGTCATATATCGTGTCGGCGTATTGTGTCCGTGCTTCTTAGTTTATCATTGAAGAACATCCGCCGCCTGTGCTTTTTCTCGACCGTAGAAATTGTTCAATTCCGACTATAAGCAGACAAATGCTGTCTATGATTGAACCAAAAGCAATTATGAGGTTGTGACGTTTTGGAGTACTTGAAGGCAATGCATCTATTGGATACAAAGGTAAATCGATAAGGATAACAGAAAAAGAAGACGAGACTGAAAGATTATGATTTGAAGAATGTCATTAACAATTTCTAAGATCACAAAGACAAATTTAATAAGCTGAAATTGAGTTCGATTTAATTGGGACTAGAGAGTCATGCACTACATAGTCAATTTGATGTCTGTCTAGGAATTCGTGTGTAATTACCCAAAGTGCATCTGGAATAACTTCATCAACCCACCTAACCGATGAGTTACAACATCAGCAATAAACAACGAATGAAACGAATGGAAGTTCAATTAATAATGAGACTGATATCAGCTTACAAAAAGAAAAGACATTTATAACTTAGTAACCCAAAATAGGGTATCCACAAGCAACACAAACATGCTACTGTGACTTGTCATACATCAATCTTTCCACGACTCTATAGCACACGTATGAATACAAACCAAAAAGATATTATTGGTTCACTATTGTGATGGTAATAGGGGGTCTATGGATTAGTAGTGAACATATCTATTATCACTTATTTAGAGGGATCAAAGGAAACTTATCTTTCCATTCTTCTTCTTGTGTCTTTGCTACTCTGCTCTGCTCTCTGTAATTGCGTCAATTGTACCAGCGTCTTCTTCTTTTCTTCTTCTTTTTTTTGTTTTTTTGTTTTTTTTTTTTTTAATTTTGACTATTGCGGGGTAGTGTGGTGATGTCCTCCTAGACAAGTGACAGCCCCAGCAAGAAAAAAATAAAAGAAAAAATTGCATCTATATATATATATATATATATATGTAGTCGCTTTAGTTGTTAAGAACTAAGACATAGGACCCTCGAGGTTTTAAGAATTGCTGTATTTAAGGGCTCTTATATCATTGCTAAAATAAAGAACAGAAAAGGTTTTTTTTCTGTTTACTACGTAACAATCATCATGACAAAAAAAAAAAAAAAAAAGAAAGAGAAAGGGAAAGAGAGGAAAGAAAAAAGTATAAGATTAGAAAAGACACAGAATGCAGGGATGGATCAAATATTCAATCAAATAATATATTGTATATTTGCTTCCTTGCCGCGATTGTAGCGTTTTCTGGTGTGTGTGGGCAATGGATATTGGCGGTCTGGCGTGTTTGTGCTTGCAGCAGTTTCATGCGGACTTGGTGGTGGTGATGGTCGTGCTTCTTGTGTTTACAATAATCTCTCATGCATGAAACCTCCTATTCATGACATCAGCTGATGACGCGATATACCCTGCATTTCCAATACTCGCACGTAGATGAACACTCCGCAGATGAGTTGCTTGTGTTCTTCATCGCAAAAGAAAACAAGTGCCCTCAAGGCCACAACTAAAATACCCGACTCCAGAGTTTCTTTGGTTGTATTTCACATTAGTTGCAGCATTCTATCTATTCTACCTTGCTGACACAAATCTAAATTTGTTACAGTTTTGTATAACGAGTGCTTCAACAATGCAGAGTACATTCCTTAGTGCAACAATATGGATACAAAGTCTTACTTCCTTGCCGTGTTACCACCTCAAGATGTGGTGAATAACAAAACTGAGGCTCAAAAACCAAATTTAGCTCTTTGATTTAACAAAATTTGGACAAGAATGAAATTTTAAAGTTGATCAAAGTGAACCAAGTCCGAGATAGTCAGGTAGCACCTCTGATAACAGCTTGGAATTTTGCCAGACTTTCATCCCCATCTTATTATAGCAGACCCCCAGGTAAGCCCCGCACCAAAGCCAGCAGCTGCAATCGTATGTCCTGACTGCACCCTCCCGCTGCGAACAGCTTCATCTAGTGCCAGCGGGATTGATGCAGCACTTGTGTTGCCATAATTTGCCAAATTCGATATGACACGTTCAGCTGGGACATCCAAACGAGTAGCAACTGCATCAATAATCCTCTGGTTTGCCTGCATACCATCCCGTTTAGTATTTCTTAGTTGATATCATAGCATGACACAAGGATGACAGACCACAAAAGATGACTCAACTGTACATGAACCACCAAGTCAGCAAAAGAATGAATAACATCATCTCAAATAACATTTTTCAATTTGAATTCTTCCCCAGGCTTTGTTGGTAGAGGAGAGGAGGGAAAGGAATAGCAATGGGTAAAGGTATCAAATGGGCAAGTTGCTTGCAATGGGTAAAGGTGTTCAAATGGGCAAGTTGCTTGTCTACAATCTAATATAGAGAAGAGAAACTAATACATTCATGCTCTGACTTGAAACAGATTAGATGGGCATGCATATTGAACTTAAATTCAGACATCATAGTTACTATGACTGAGAAGATGGGTTACTCTATTTATAAATTGAGTTTCTATCAACCAAGCCACTACAACAACTCTTAGATTGAAGAAACAGATGATGAAGAGACCAGTCTTCTTGGGTGGAAACTTGAACCATACCAACTTCAAAGATTAGCACGCACAAAAACCAACATATATAGTGAATCTAGTTGGTGGGGTGCAATACTGCCACTCATTAATATGCAAAGAATGTGTGTTTGGTAACTAGTGACCGAAAAAAATAAAAAGTAAAAAGTTTAAAAAAAAGATAAACAGACAAAAGTTTCAAAAGTTAATGACGCAATCAAAAAGGTAAAAGCAGTGTTACCATTCCCACGAATGGCTTCAAATAATTTATACATGTTGAAAGATTCATTTTAATCACATCACTCTTGTACCTGATGAAGCAACAACCAGTCAATGCTAGACCCTGTCAGGCCTGCCTTCTCTAAAGCATATTCAATTGACTGTGGCACAACACGAACTGCAAATCGGAAGACCTCTTTACCATTCATTTGGATGCAGGAATAAGATGAAACTTTTCGTGGTAATCCTTGGATTGAGCCATTTAAACCCAATGCATCTCCCGTATCATTTTCGATTGTTGCATTTAAGTGACTGCAAAAGGCAAGATCTGCTTCTCACATATTCTGATACAACACAATTTGTTCTAGAAAAGATGAGAGAACATACCGATGACCATCACCATCACTATGCAAGTCAAAACCAAACAACCCATCCTCTTTGCTGTCACAGGCCTACAGCCAATTACAAGTATCAATATACAGTAGAACAAAAAGAATACAGGGAAATTTCCAACTTCAAAATAAGAGAAGTTCTAATGTTCAAGACATTTTTATTTCGCCTACTCATTTCACCCTCGGTAAACTCCATTCAGCAACAAGAAGCTGAATGCATTTGAAGAGGGTAGCAAATTCCATGCTTCTGCATTTACATAAACAGGTAGCACATAGCATAGACAAGGTCAATATGCACATTATATTGCAAGCCAAACAAAATGCTTTGAGGAGGGATGCAAGAGAAGGAGGAAAGTACTGGATCTTTATTCTAGTATTACCACACAGCACATCATCAAGAAGAGTGGCAGCAGTTATTTACATTTAGAAAAATTTAGATATGCATTAAGAACCCCCTTCCAGGAAACAAGGAAAAGAACTTAAGTAAAGATGTAAATCTAAGAACATAATGTAATTCTGTGCCAAAGATTGTCCTCTTATTCTTTTACAAAGAAAGTGGTGTCATTGACAATGTATTAGTGGCTATCAACCACAAGAATGAAGTTTCAATATGTAACATAACTTAATGAGAATTAAGAAAACCAGATATTGTTGGCAGCATTGGGGATTAAGACCCCTAAAGCAATGACAAATGCATGAGGTCATGAAGTCCAGGCCCCTACATAATCAGGTGAATCATACGTGAAATCAAGCAGACAATTGCTGAGAACCTGAAGTATACATTTTCAATATACAACCATGCATAACTATTGTTTAGCAATAACAGCGGGAACACAAGCATATGATTTCATGTACATGCCTATCAGCATGCTTCCTAATTCATGTTCGCAAAAAAAGACCCCAGTTAGACGATTAAAAGTCCGCAAAATTGGCCAAAAGAAACTCATCCAACGGGCAACCAGTGCCACCCAGAATTTGAACTTAGCATATAATAGCTATATGAATTAGCTTTTTTATCCTTTTCAGAGACAACCAAGTACTGTGATTCTCTGGATAGACAAAGTACCTGAACTAACAAGGCACCAGCAGCATCACCAAAGAGAATGCAAGTCCCTCTATCCGTCCAATCAACATAGCGAGAGAGAGCATCAGCACCAATCACAAGAACATTATTAAAGCCACCACCTGCAGGACAAAGAAGTTATATATATTGTTGACAATAAACCTCTTCATTCTTTGAAAGCTGAGTTATACAGTTTGCTGGAACCTCAATAGCCAATTATTAGAATGAATCGAAAAGAAAAAGTGACCTCTTATGTGGCATGCAGCTGAAACAAGGCCTAATATAAAACCGCTACATGCAGCTGTAATGTCATATGCCAGTGGATTGCTTTTACATCCAAGCGCTTTTTGGATCTGGAAAGGCAAAACTGTAAGAACACACTCACAAGAAAATAATCTTCAGAATTATCCAGGACAAACAACATATACAACAATCAAATGTTATCAACTCAGAAAAGGTTTGCAATGAAGGTAGCCGCAGAAAATGGTTTATATCACCATGAACAAAAAAGTAATAACAGTTTATCTATCAACAGTAAACTCCTTTGTTTATGCATAAAGGGGCAAAATTAGCACCAGGAAGATGTTAAGAGAGTGGTCACATAGTTCTCTGGAAGCAGCTAATACTGGAATTCTAGTCAAAGGCATAGGAAGGGAGATCTCAGGGTAAACCAGAATGCAGGAAAAAGAAAATTCCAGAAGGGTCATTTAATGGTGGAGCACAACCTTTTGGTATATAAACAGGTAATAACATAAAAACAAGAACATATAGACCACAATGCATGTGATTATAGACAATCAATGTAAATATGATCCACAAGGTTAAGGTTGCCTAAGCCAGCAATGTAGCCCTATTAGCTTTGTGAGTAAATATCAAACAAGATTATGGGCAAAAAATGTCAATATCCTAGATGACCTAGCAAGAAATTGCACAATAAAAAGATCGATTTCTAGATGGAGTTTCAGTTTAATAATCAAGCAAAGTGTAAACTTCATGAGATCATAGGCTTTCCACCTTTGAGAAACAATTGATGAGGGCTTATTCTGTTAAAAACAAAGTAATGCAACACAACCAGCAACGTGTAAGACTTGTGATCCATACACATTTAAAGACATAATTCAAGTGAAGCCTATGGTATCTGCTCAGCTCACTTCTAAGTAATTCAGAATTTCATCACTCTACAGATATCTACCTGTGGAGCACTGCCAAATAGATCTTCTGGAGTCGAAGTACAAAGTAAAACTAGGTCCACATCATCAGGTTCAACCTCAGCCATTTGAAGAGCCCTCTGTGCTGCCTCTACAGCTAGAGCTGTCAAATTATCTTTCCCTGTAAAGTCACAGCAAAACAAAGTCACTTACTTATTGCATATTCAACAGAACAGTAACTGTTACTTTGGAATCCAAGGACCAAAGACCAACAGCAATAAGATAACTGTTATCCTCATATATAGTTACTACCATCATGGAGCAAGTATAACTTTTGGAAGCAGCCTCAACAGTTAGCTGATCAAACGATGGCACTGAATGTCTATGAAAGAATACTTGATCTTCTAAACTACACACCACTATTGTCATTTAAGCCCCAGAAAGGGCATTCACAAACCACACCATAGCAACCTCAAAATTTCATGGAAAGACTAAGAAGAAAACTAAGGATTCACCGATTGAACTTACTTCAAAATCTTGGGCATAAATTTTGCAACTGACTCCAGTCATCAATTCAGCATTATGTGTCAACTAGCCATAAAAGATTATGAGCTGATGCATTGCAGACTTAAGCACACTAAAATTGAAGATGGTCATGCTTAAACAAGCACATAAAGGAAAAAGCTAAGCCTTAGCTAAAACTATAACAAAAATCCAGACCGGCAAACTCTAAAGCTCATACTGTGGTGACAAAAACGACGGAGATGAGGGTGAGACTGATACCGGAAAGAACTCTTCTGTTACGGATTCCAGTGCGGACGGATATCCACTCATCAGAAGTATCGACAATTTTGGCAAGATCATCATTGGATATCTTAAGGCTTGGAACAGCAGACCCACATCCCACTAGTTTGCATCCTTTGTAAACACTGCTGAAACTTGTATAATGGGGTAGGAAATGTTATAAAAGCATGTTCGTTGGTCTAAAGAAATGAAATACTAACACCATTATTACTTACTCGTTTACAAAAAAATCAGAAAGAATAATTAATTTAAAGCCTTCAGCTAAAGGAGGCATCGTAACAATAAAAGAAACAGGACAAGCAAGAGAAGAAATTAGAAAGATGAAAAGACATTTTGATTCAATTACCTCCCGTGTCGAGAAACAGAGGGAGAAATCCTCTCCGCATAACTGCCTTCAACGATGCTGGAAAATATAACCCTTTTGGAGCTTGGCTCAGATAACCAAACCCCAGATCGATAAATGCCTCCTATACACGGATAAAATCTTCTCCTTAGACTAGTAGGACCAACTGTGGGTGCACACAAGCCAGATGCATTTGCCATTTTCATATCATATGAGGAGATCCTTTAGCTTAGGGCTCGTTTGGCAATGCTGTCAAAAATTTGATAAACAGGAACCATAATCATAATCAGAAAACTGACAAAACCAATTGAAAACAGAAACTGTAAACATGTTTGGTAAATTGCAGAATCTATAAACAAAAACAAAAAACCTATTTGGTTACCCCTTAGTTTAGAAACTGTTTTTGTCTATTATTTATTTTTTAATATTTTTATTAAGTAAAGCACATAGAATATTTAATAAAAAATAGACAATTTTAGTGAGACTTTTTTATATAAATTTTAATATGACAATATATTATAAAAAATTTTTAGTTGCTGAACTAAAAATGAACATTCACTAATTATAGAAATTTGGTACAAATGACAACTCCTACAGCTTCATAAAACATCGAAAATGAATATTATCATAACCATTAGTCACATACACCATAGAAAAGTCAGGTACTAGTAAAAATATTAAAACTATGTGGATTATACATCAAATTTCCTCAACTACCACACTTGACATATTATGTTCAAGCCTTTAATCTTCCTACAACTTGTTCGCAATTTGAGTTCTTTCGGGCTCCATGTAATGCTGTTGAATTGGAGTAACATAATATTGAGCTCTATTTGTTGCATTCTTGTTTTCACTTTCCTCAATTATCATCTCTTCTTTATACTCTGTAAACAAGTGATCCCTTGGTACATTAAAAACAAGAGAGACACAAAATAGATGGCTCTATTAGCTCTCCAAGAGTAAATCTTGCAACCGACATTTCTTGACAACATGAGAAAATCATGAAATATAAGAAAAACATGAGATTAGCAGCAACTAAAGCTCGACTTTGAACAATGTTTAGCGTCTAGTATGCATTCATTTCACCTTTGAAGATTTCTTTTCCCCTTTTTCACTCTCTTAGTGCTATGACTAGATCACCAAAGCAGACTATCTGAAGATGATTTGATTCACTTATTGAGGATCAAGGAGTATTTTAAGGTAACAACACTTTGTTTCCATAATATTAGTGTCACTCTTGTGCTTATAAAATTAACAATAACATTCTGCATGACAAACTAAAAGCCTATGCTTCATTGCAGAGACAACAACAGCAATTTCATTTTTGTGGTTTAAGAATAATCAGATTATAGAAGTTGCCTCATGCGTGATCTGATAAAGTTGAGACATCTTGACCTTTAAAAAGTCTTAACCATAACTGTTAAGCTAGACTCTTCCAATATTTGAGATACAAGTTTTGGGCAAAGACAAATTTCATAAAGTATGATTCATGAACACTCTATATTCTAATATGCTAACACAAATTTCTGGAATGCATTGCATCTTCTACTGAAAATCACATTTAACTAGATTTGCTGAAAGCTCTTTACATATACTTCCTACAGAAGTATACATTCTCAATGAAGGTACTAATATCACATCTAGAATAACACCACAAATTTCATATCTGCAGCGTCCAAAAAAAAATATATATGTAAAACCACCAGTCAAGTTCATCAAAGCTTAGCACAACTATAATCGGGAACACACAAATAGCAAGAAGATGTAATGGGTTCACATTACAATTCCATGAGTTTTAAATGACTATCCATATATTAGTGGATTTACATCTTATGTTTGGAAAGCAAAAATATCTTCTTTTTTTTTTTTTTAATTATAATAGAAGATATTAGTAATCGTACATGGGTACATGTTGTTGAGCGCAATAGAAATTATATGTACTACCCTGGAACCTCAATGATTACCATTTTGAAGATCCCTTTTCAAATTGGTCCATCCATGGTTGATAGCAATATTGGCAGCATGCATATTTGAAAAATAACCCTTGTAAAAAATTACCCTTTTCAACAAATGCAGGTTTTTCCCATCACACACTATTACTAATATATTAGTTTTTGCCAGTAAAACTGATTAACTCTTTCCAGCTACACCAATCTGTTACAAGTACCAACAGAAAATGGCCAATCATTTGACTCCTAATTCCCAAGAAAATAGAAGGGGAATCATTTCTTCTTCTTTTTTTTTGGTGGAGGAAGAAAGGTAACTGTCAGCCTCAAAAGAAAATAGGAAAAAAAAATCTAATGACCAAGCCAACTAGCAATTTTTTGGTTATTCACAAATCAGATAGAACGTACAATAAGAGAAAAGGATAGAGTAAAGGACAAAAGTAGTAAATATGACTTAGAGTATGATTAGTCTGGTTTTCTTATCATTCTACTCCTCTCCTCTTCTTACATATGAAGACCCAACCGGAGGGCGCAGGCGATACAACTAGAATATAACTAGCCTACACATAAAACGCCTACTTGATATATGTGAGAATATAACTAGAAGCGAAGAACAGGACATGGAAAACTCACGAAATACAGAAAAAATGTTTAAAAAGAAATTCAAAACATGAAAAGCACATGAAAACTCACGAAAGCAGAAAAACAATCCAAAAGATTGAAAGCATACCTGATTGATAAGGGGAGAAGAAGAGGAAAAGTAGATCTGTAAAGAAGAACAAGTTGGAGCAAAATCACAAGTATAGAAAAAAAAAAAATCCAAATGTGTGTGTGTGTGTATCAAACTCACGAAATTAGAAAAATAGATACAAGAAAATGCAAAAGATTGAAATGGTACCTGATTGATGAGGGGAGAAGAGAGGAAAAAGAAATAGCATGAGAAGAGATGAGAAGCTATTAAGCTAAGCCTAGTATTACATATAGAGTGAAGAGTATTTTATTAATTGCTACTCCATTCGTTTGCGAGTGGTTTGGGTTGGGAATTTGAATTCTTTCTGTAGGAGAAGGAGAGACGGAGACAACAATGCGTTCTTGGTTTGGGTGTTAGTTAACCAAAGAGGCCTTGGGGGGACCCGAAATTAAGAATACAATTGAATCGCGATCTCCCTCCTCCTCCTTATGTTCCTTCAAGTTGTTTCACTTTTCAACTTCTTTTCTTTCCTTTTCTTCTCTTTTAATTATTTATTATTATTATTATTGTTATAATATCCTGCAAGTCCTTCTCTACCAACTCTTTTTCTTTCTTGTCTGCCTCTCATGCTTAGTTTTACTACATAATATCATTGTTACTTTTTTTTTTTTTTTGGTTAAGTTACTTATTGGAATTATCAGAAATATGTAAAGTTGCAACTACTTGTAAGCATAAATACTTTTGGGCGGTGATGGTGCATGTAAGATATGATTTGCGATTAATGTGATATCGATCGATTGTTCCGTTTATTTGATTACATTTCAATTTCTGTTCCTTCTCATATGAATGAATTCTATCAAGTATATAAACAATTTTCGTTATTTATTTTAATTTGTTAAATATGCTTGGTTGTTTACTCCTATTTATTTATTTTTCTCCCTCCCACGTCTAGAAGTGTTCAGTTGAATTTTTTGCAAGTTAATCATCACCCTGAATAACACCACCCCTTACCTCTTTTGCCTAATTTAGGACGAGAAGTTGCTCTTATCTATCGATTTTTTTTTGTACGTGTATGGTAGAGATAGTGTATTAAAAAGTGCAAAGCAGTGAGACAAGTACAAAATTATTCAACACCAGGGACTAAGTAATGGTTTCACTTAGGTGCGGTGCATTTAGTGTAGTTGTGAAATTTAAAATTTTAATCATCAAGTTATGAAATCTTTAATAATAAAGTTTTGATTAGAAATGTAATCGAACAAAGTGTTTTTTTGGTGGTTCAATCTTATTTTTTTCTTTTAAATTATTGGTTGTATAATTAGTTTGAGAGCAACACTAAACATTTAAAAAAAAGAAAAGAGCATTTTTGAGAAAGGAAAAAAATAATTTTTATACAAATAGCTTTATGAAAATCTTCTTTGAAAATTTAAAAATCTTATGTTAAAGCTTCTTATTTTTAAAATTTTAGTTCTTAGTTAGAAACTTTTCAAACAAAATCAAATAAATAAATTCTAACTTTTAAATTCACAAACATTATTTTATATAGGTCTAAAAATTAAGCCAAACAAGCCCTCATAATTGCCATTTGTTGTGTCAGTGATAGATGTGCTCATCAAATGAATAATTTATGCGTTTTAATTTGATTTTGAGACTCGAGGTTCGGGTTCAAATGAATAATTTATGCGTTTTAATTTGATTTTGAGACTCGAGGTTCGGGTGAGCATATGCCATAGCTAATGCTAAACATTAGAAGAGACACGTCAGCGCATGATTCTTCAAGTAGTGATTAGTGCATGACAAGGGTTTAAGGAAGAGTAATGGAGGTACTGGGCTTTACCACCAGCAATAAGACCTAGTATACTAGGTGCTACAACCAAAACGATTTCCACTGGCGTTCTTGTCGTTAACACTACGTTGTTTCTAGTTCACCTTTACAACAGTTTATACTTTGGTCTTGTATTGTGGGAGCGCAAGCAGCTGTTGTTCTAATAATTCCCCAATCATATCTTTCTCTTTTTGTACAGCTTATTGCATTTAGTGATGAGGAAGGAGATAGATTTCAAACAATGTTTTCAGGAAGCGCAGCTACTACTGGTATGCTACCAATTTCTACATTGCACATACATGATAAGAGGTTTTTATATGTTTCTCAAGATAGTTTTCTTTGATAGTAAACAGCTATTGATCAGACCACTAATGCTCAAACATTCTTCAGTGGCATGACAGTGCAAGGTGAACCCTACTCATGCTATCCCTTGCAAGAGAATATTAAGACAAACATATTCAAATCCATGATAGCCTACAATTAGCTTGCATGAAAGGCGCGCAAGAGTTGTGGCAACTTTCATTCTCATGGCCCAATCCAAACTCCTAACCACATCTAGGAACATGGTGCAACCATCTATCCAGGGGTCCATTGAAGGAGAAGCTGGTGTAGGAACGATGGTTTCGTTCTAAAAAGATGCATTGTCAGACCATTTCAGTTCCAACCAACACCAGCTGTATTAAATAGTGTTCAATCCCCTGCCTCCAACCCCAGCATCCAGTAGCATCATTATCAAGACACAGATTTTGAACAAATTAAAGGTGAGTTCTTCCAAGGATGAAAATTGGTACAAATTGTTATTTTTAATAGGGTGCCGAATGTAAAACCTAGTCGCGAGTCAACCGATATTGAAATTTATGGAATGCAAGGTATAAATGTATGTAACACCATTTGGCATGTGAAATCTCAAATTGCAAATAATGATTTCCATGGTCATTCTGGTGTTGTCTTTATAATAAATGAACCACCAATGTTATGCAACTATCTGAAATCTCATGATTTTTGAGTCCATTAAATGGTTCCATTATAACATTATTTAGATAAAAAAAACCTTGTACTAAATTGGACTACTGGCTATTTGACGCTGTTATAATCCTGCACCAGGAAGGCCCACTGTTGAGGTTAGGCAGTTGCACCTCGCCCTCTAACCTTGGTATCTGCAATACCCAGCTGTCTCTGTTCCACTTCCACCACTAATGGGACTGCCACCACAGCCTTTGTTTCCTACACAAAGTATTAGACCTCCCATGTCGGCGACGGCACCACCTGTTCAACCTTTACTACTAGTCACTCCTCCGAGCTTCCTGTAACTGCTCTACATAATCCTGTTTCTCAACCATTATTCCTAGTGGTTCAGTTGCAAATACCACGAGGATTAGGTCTTGGTTGTTTTGTGTATACATGCACTTTATCAAACTTTTTAGGGGAATAGACAGAGAGGGTTCCTTTTTCATTCGCCTGGAGTGTGCTCTAGATACACTCCTTGTGGGCAAATTTACTGGCTCCTAGTTTCCTCCCAGTTTGTGCAAACAGACATGTATATTGCATCTCTAGAATTATGGTTCATTCAGTTGCAGTAGGCAATAGGTTGCGTATAAATTCTCATTTCATCTGGGTTGTGGTACCATGCTATATTTTGGTAGACTTGATCATAAGTTCTCTATTCTGTGGCGATGAATAGTGGAATCTGCTTTATATACCATAAGAATTCCCTCAACCTTCTTATTTCACTTAATCTAACCAATATTTTGAGTCTGGCCAGGTAAGTTGTAACTACCTCATACTAATAATACTTCTTCAAAAGGTTATTCAATTGAATTCCACATCTAACCAGATGGATGAGAGTTACAATTCGTGCTTTTGGGATTCAGTTTTACCCATTCTTTCTTATTGATAGAGGTATCTCTGTCTGTGTTTCTACTTTTCTTGATTCACTTTCCTTTAAAAGTTAAAGAACATAGCATAGCACAAATATTTGAGCATTTAATGAAGTATGGTTGAAGATAACCCATTTGATCGATGGGCTACTTCATGATTTGATTTTATGGCCATTCTCCGGCTGCAAAGCAATCCAACGAATGTTATTTTGATCAAAGATCTGAGTATGTATGCTACTATTTTTCTAGTAGTTAGTAATTATTATCTCAGTAGCTTGCTGTCGTTAATCTGAGACATCTGTAACCTAGCAAAACATTGGGAACGGAGGGGGAGGGGTAGGGGGAAAGGGAAAGAAACAAGTGTACATGTATGATCTTTAGAAATGTTCATCTGTTTATCTTATACATTCACCTTTGCTTGATTGAGGTTCGTTTTTCCCCCATTTGTTTCATTGCACAATATATTTTTATGGTCGAAGAGTCAATTCAAACTTGGCCTAGGTTAGCTTCTTTTACAAAGTTTCTACCTATCGCATAAAGAGAGTTGAAACTAACTGACTTATATTGTGATTAATTGTTGTCATTTTTTGATAACTACAAGTTCTAAACTTCCACATTTTAGATGAGCTCAATATTGACAGAAGGATATCAAAAAGTAGGCTTGCTAGTCGAATGGCTTTTTAGTTATATGCATGGTCAAGACTCATCAGTATCACAGTTGCTAAGCACAAATTATATTGTGCATCCTTTACATGGTATGCCCATTTAGCATAGTATACCTAACTTTTTTTTTTGTACATCATGCGCCTTAAAAAAGAATGAAACAATCTGCTCATTAGTACTATTCTCTCTCATCTTCTTTCTCTTCTCCTCTTCTCTCTTCTACCTTCTCTCGCCGGTGACTCCACCGCCCACCTCACACAAAGCCATCAGCATCAACAAGTTCCTCACCACACACCATCACATGTCGCCGCTATTAAGCTCCTACCGGCAAGATTTCAACATCTCCAAGGTCACACAACATCTACTGGTGGTGCAAATACCATTACTCTTGCAGGATTGTTGAATTTTAATGATGGATTTTGGTCTTGTTGTCATGGTACTCTAGTTGACGAGCGAAATTGTTCTAATTTTTCTTTTTTTGTTTTTTTTTCAGAACATAAATAAGTGATTAATTTGTACAACCAATTGGTTCATTTTCTTTGAAACAGAATCAACTAAATTTGGTTATTTCTAAAAAAGGCATACAAAACAACCATGTTTTCTTCATCTATAGCAAAATACAAGAGTTTGCTTTTCAACCAAGTAGTTCATGTGTTCTGTCAAACCTATAAATTTTTGTACTTCCAAAAAATTGCAGCAAAGGTATTAATTAGATTAGCATGGACCACCCAAAAGTATTTTGGTTAAAGGCAGATCCATATTGATGCCCTTTTAAGTGTAGAAAGAAACTCACGAATTAAAAGCAAATGTATAGTGATGTACAAATAAGTGATATATGTTGTTTTTAGCTCCTCTTTTTTTTTTTTTTTTCCTTCTGTCCCTCTCTCTTTTCTCCTGTGGTCAAGTTTTTGGGTTGATTGTTTGTAATTTGATAGATTGTGGTCTTGTTATGGGAGTAAAAGGATATGCATATCTATACAAGTTATTGTTATTTTGTATCATTGAAGATACTGTTGAAAATTTAAGAAGGAAGACGAGGAGGAGAAAAGACAAATTTTCTTTTCACTTTTGAACATGTAGTATTAAAATTGTGAACATAAAAAATATGAAAGGTAAACATGTAAAAATTGTGAACATGTAATATAAAATTGTGGACATCTAATATAGAGGTTGTGAATGTATAAAAATTGTAAACATGTAATATAAAGATTGTGAACATATAATATAAAGATTTATGTGTGATTCTATTTAGGGAGTTAAGCTAAGAGTGATATGACTTATTAGTATCATTTTCTTTGAAAGGTTGGGATCTAGTGGTTCGCGGCATAAGTTTTGTTATTTTAAGATTTTTTAATTTGAAAGTTGTAAGTTGTGAACATAGCATTAACAGGCTGTGAACATGTCGTTCATAATTACGAACATTTTGGCCAAAGTCATGAATATGTCATTATATGTGTAAATGTTTCGACTAGAGCTTGTAAACGTGCCGTTTATAGGGGTGAATGTATTGGTCAGAGGTTGTGAACATGTCGTTTGTTAATTGCGAAGAAATAATGTAAATTTTTTTATATAATATAAGAGTGGTGAACAATTAAATTTATAAATATATCGTATAAAACTTGTGAATAATTAAAAGTCTTGAATAGAAAATATTAAAATTGTGAATATGTGATATGAAATATGTAAATAATTAAAACTTATGAACTTGTAATATAAAAATTGTGAATGTATAATATAAAAATTATGAACATATAATATAAAGATTGTGAACGAGTACATAATGGTATATTAAATATTTTTATAATTTATTTGAAATGTGTCAAATTTAATAACTCATCAAAACTTCATCTTGATTTCTCTTTTCTCTTTAAAACTCTTTCATAATGTGTATATATAAAAGAAGATCATTAAAAAAAGAGGATAAATTATTCATTTGGTCTCTTATCTTTAATTTGACTATTTTGACAATTAAATCCCTTATTTTTAAAACACAACCAGTATTTTAATTAACAAGGTTGTTAATCCTGAGCTAAAACATAAAACGAAGTAATATTTTTTACTTTCTTATAAATCTTTATAATTTGTGATGCCATCAATCTCTTATCTTCACAATTTGTAACATTCTTAGTTTTAACACCATTATTTTGTTGTTATTTTTAGGAAAAGGGATTATACATCATAAAATAAGAGACTAAATTATTGTATTTTAAAAATAAAAAAATTATTATTGAAAACATAAAAATAAGAAACGAAATGAATCATCCAAACCAATATATTTTACCCTTTTTAAAATATGGGATAGATAGTTTTTTTTTTAAAGCTTCCTTCACATCTTGGCTTTCTTTGACTAAGTCTAACATTACATACGATAGGAGACGAGAGTCAACATCTTTGTCAGCCTTTGGCACCAAATGCAACAACTTCTTTTTTTTTTTTTTTTTCCTTTTGGGTAGAAGCAACAACTTCTTTGATAGAGGTCTACTAACTAATGCGTGTCTTTCACATGGGCACAGGTGTATGTAGAGAGGTGGGTGCACAGTGATTCAAGAGTATGATATACGAACTGGTTGCTGAGTACATAGACAGTTGGGGAATTGAGTTGAACTTCAAGCGCAGATTAGATCGTTGTTTTACTGAAGTCATAATTTCATAATATCTATTGATTTTCTGAGAAATTCATTATAAAAAAGGCTCTATATTCACTAGAAAAAGGATGTGTAGCTGCATTATTCTTTTAACTACGTTGGGAGACAATTTGTTTTATTGTTGCTATAAGGCTCTGTTTGGGCAAGCAAATTTGAGATCCGATTAAGTTGGACAGTTGACTAGTGTTTTCCAAGTGTTTGTTATTAAATTAGGACATGAACAATTAAAACTTCCTTCATGATAATGAAGTACAAGCTTCTTTATAATTTGCACGCAAGTCATTTGGTTTATCCTGGAATGTTAGGTCTTTTAATGTTCCTTAATTTTTTCTTCCTTTTCATTTTTGGTTTCTAAGATTATTATTGTTATCATCGTCTGGTTTTGAAGATTATTTACAATCAATCACTGTCTTATTTGCACGTTCCAATGTTAATAGCTCGGCCTTGTCGGGAATTAATATTTCAAGGAAGGTTCCTCGTTTCACTCTTAAACTAGGTTTGTATTGTGGAGAGGGTTTAATAAAGGAAAGAAAAGGAAAGGATGGATGGAGTTACAAAAGAAAGGAAAGAAAATGATTAATTTTGGTTTGGAGTGAAAAAAATTTGTAAAGGGTAGAGTCATAAAAGGATTGTAAAGAAATGAAAGAGAGGTATGAATTTTATATTTGAAGTGAACTTTTATACTCTTTTAAATTTTATGTTAAACATAGTACAAAGTATCACTGCAAGAAGATGAATCCTCTCTCTATATTCACCCAATTGTAAGGATTAATTTAAAAGATATGGGAGGATAACTTATATATGCTCTTAACTACATTTACTCACATCCCTTCGACCCAAACAAAGAGAGGGATTCTTAAATCCTTCGATACCCATTCCTGCCCCCCACTCCCCTCAATTCAAGGGTTAAGGATTCATTGTTGTTTACCAGAATCGATCATTCACCTTACAAGAAGACTGACATATTACTATTCATTGTTCCCAGGGTTGGCAATGGGGCCGGATAGGGATGGGCTGTTAATAAAACTCTAGCCCCTACCCCTATCTTAGACCTATATTGAGGTAAACTTTGACACTATTGTCCCTGCCCCTGTTGGATAGAAAAAGCCCCGTCGGAGTACCTGTCAATAAAATGACATTATAATATTTTAAAAAAAATACCAATAGATAAGTGCGTATATTGGAAATAGGTTAACTTTTATAACTAAACCAAAATTTTTTTTTAAAGATATAAAGTTTATATTAAAATATATAAAAACATATTAGAAATATTTACAAAATAATATAATATTTATATTAAAAATATGTAAGAGCATATAAGAAGTAACAAATATAGATATATAGTAGGGTGGGCGGAGCGGGGTGGATAAACCCCTACCCTTACCTACCCCCACAGTGGAGTAGGAAAGAAAACCCTGCCTCACCCCTATTAGGGGTTTTTCGCCAAAAACCCACCTCGACTCTTATGGTACTTCTGCGGAGCAAAGTCGAGCGAGATACCATTGCTATCCCTAATTGTTGCCATTAACCTTCTCTAGTTTACGAATGAAAACGTCAATTGATATCGAATACACTTTTACACTCTTTTCACTACGAGATATTTTGGCATGTCTTCATAAAATTGGGGAAGGAAATTTGAGACCAAAAGAACTTAGTTCTTTCATGGAAAAGTGGCATGGCAATAAAGACTTATTTGCATGTTTTTGAATGAAATATTGTCGGACGAGATGGTAGTATCGTCGAGGCTATACCTGCTCGAGTCTGTCGGGCAATGAGATCTGAACCCTCGAACTCTTGAGGTAGTTCACTATTATTATTAATATGTTATTGACTTTTAGTAGTCTATGTATATGTAACTACTTGAGGGTGATTATGATTCTTCATATGTAAAGTTTATTGGTACATTTGAGATTTGGAATAAGTTGTTAGTTGCAAATATTTTTCAAGAGGGTGAATCAAGATTATTAGAATAATTCTGTACCTCATATATTTACAAAAACAACAATGATTTTGAATTAGGTAATATATTTATACACAAGACTTGAAATGGTAAAAAGAGTAGGAATAAGATGATTGAACCCAAGATCTTAAAGGGATTGAATTTTTGAAAGCTATACCATCTATTTAGTTTTGCTTATTTCTACGTGCTCATAAGCAGTTGGTGTTTATAAACAACTTCTGATATTTATAAGAAAGTGATAATAAAGGCACACTAAGTATGATATATTCATTATCAAGTCTATTTTATTTCCAGTTTCATTCCATTTGCTTGCCTAGTATATTCCTTTCTAAATTTGTTTCAATATACCAATCACCACCTTAAAAGTTAAAAATTTGTTGTCTTTGGGCAAACTATGATATTTAAAATTTACAGTAGGTATACAAATTTTCAATTGGTCTGTTTTCTTTTTTCCTTTCAACATTACTTTTAATTCTTTTGATTGAAATATCATTAATGAAAAAGTATGATTTTTTGTATTCAATTTACCATGAGTTTGGGGGAAATTAATTTTATATTATTGATTACCATATATATAGTTTGTAATAGTTAATTTACCATTTTAGGACCACACTTAGGCAGGCCTCCTTGAGGAGACGATACCCGTATTCTTGCACACTACACTGCATTCAATCCATGCACTTGCGAATTATAAATTGATATCACATTTGAAGAGATTGCTTTGTTGTCAAAGAATTTCATGTAAGATTTTTGTTTCTTTGAAGAATCATAGCCAATTCTGACTTTATCAAAAACACACCTTTGTTTTCCGAACAAAGCATTCAAGTTCTTGACTCCATTTGTAAACTTTGAAACAACTTCATCCTAATTCTTTACTTTCTTCTTCAAATCCTCATTTTAATTTTGCAAATCAACATTTGTCTTCTTTTTCCAAACTTTCATTTTCACAATTAGAATCATGCGATTGTTTTTCAAGAGATGAAACATTCTTTTTAAGCTCTTTGTTTTTGTTGACAATCTTTTCAAATTTAATAATCATTTCATTGGACATGTCCTTTAATTCATCATTAGAGCATTTATCCTCATCACAAGATACATAGTTAGGGGTTACCTCATTATCCTCACTTGCCATGGGACAAAGGTTAGCCATCTTTTCCTCAATGGAGTCCTCTTCTTCATCACTTGAGTCTGGGTCACTCTAACTAGCTTTCAATGCCCTCTTTTTGTACTTTTTGTCATCTTTCTTCCTCAATAAGCATTTAGCTTTTACATGGCCTGGTTTTTTACATTTAAAACATATTAGTTCTTTGCTAGATTCTCCTTTACTTACCTCTTTTCTTGGAACTCTTCTTGAGTTGAACTTTTCCTTTCTCATGAACCTTCTAAACTTTGAGAACATTGCTATTTCCTCATCCTCATCACTATCACTTTCACTTGTTAAATCTTCTTGCGGTGTGGCTTTGAGTGCAATGGTCTTTGTAGCTTTTAGACGTTTCTCAAGTTCTTTAAGTTCTAGCTCATGCGTTATGAGTAAGCCGACAAGTTCACTCAATGGCAGTTTGTTAAGGTCCTTAGCTTCTTTAATTGTCGTCACCTTAGGTTGGCATGACAGTGGTAGACTTCTTAAGAGTTTCCTAACAAGCTCGGCATTTTCATAAGATTTTTCAAGAGATTTCAAAGAATTTATAATTCCTATGAATCTAGAATACATTTACTCAATATTTTCTTCAAGAAGCATAGCAAACATTTCATATTTATGCACCAGCACACTAATTCTAGTCTCTTTTACTTGACTAGTTCCTTCATATGTAACTTCAAGTTGATCCCATATTTCCTTTGTGGTAGTGCATCCAATTATCCTATGAAACTCAGTAGCATCCATGCAAAGATAAAGATAATGAATAGCAATAGCATTGGCTTTAGCAAGTTTTATATCATCTTTATCTCTTTCATCTTTCAGTTTAAGAGCCTTCACTCCATTATCTTCCTTAGTAGGAGTGACAGGGCCATTGACAATGGTTTTTCATGCATTATAGTCATTTGCATGCAAAAATATTCTCATTCTAACTTTCTAAAAAGCATAACTAGTACCATCAAAGTGTGGGACACTAGTGGTGGAAAGACCTTCTTGAATTCTTTGTGCCATGATTTTTAGCTCTAGACGGTTAAGTAAAAAACATACACTAATGCAAATAATCACACAAATTATGCAATTAATATGTAGAGTACTAGGCTTTGATGCCACATATTGCCCAAACAATAAATCCAAGCAAGGGTGAATTACATTAATGGCACAATTAAACACTTAAAAATCTCTTTTAAGTAATTCAAGCAATAAAGCAAACGATATAGGGAGAAAACAAATAATATTGCTTGAATGTAAAGAGTTAAGGGAAAGAGAATCAAATGCAACAATTTATAATGGTTCGAACTCCCAAAGGCCTAGTCCACTCCCTAAGACCTCCCCTTAGGATTTTCAACTTCATTAGTGAATCGCTTCTTGCTTAGTACATTGTAGAAGCATAGAATAACGATCACAATACCTTGTTCAGACAAAGACCTCAAGTGTTCTCTTAACAGTTGAGGAATTTCAACCCTTCACTCTTGACAAGAATGATTTCATACTAGTCTACTCAAGAGCAAAGTACACTTCCAATAGAATAGTAAAGTGTATGGTTTACAGACTCTTAAGAGTAAGAATACAAGAAGTGTTTACACCTTCCTATATTATTCTGAAGTGACTTGATCAATGAATGCAAATGATAAGCAATAAATAAATAATAGCAATAAATGAAAGCAATAAATGTTGAAAGATTATAATGAAGGAGTTTTGAATGCTAGTTGATTGCAAAGAAGGCTTAGATAAAGTTTTTATCTGAATTGAGGGTAAGGGTGGTATTTATAAAGCCAAAAAGTAAATCCCCCAATGGATATATTTCAAAAACAATAGAAAGCACCTACTGGTGGACCGTTTTTATTAGCTGACCCTACCAGTCAGCTGGTGCCCTTGCCAGTAGAGATTACTGATTATAGCGGCTGAAGGTATCGTTTGAAGGTGCCCTAGCCAATACCTATTGGTTGACTGTCAGCCAGTACGCTCAGTTAGTACCTGGGTTATATGCAAAAAAGTCCACAAATGCTGCTGCAACGTTTACAAAGCTTAACTTTTCAGGTGAAGGGTATGCAAGCATGTTTTTTTGCAGAGTTTAGAAGCTCAAGACACCAACTTGCACCAAATACATCTAATCTCATAAATGCCTAACAACCAAGCATGCTAAGCGTTAAATTCAAGATTTAAACTCATACACAACTTAAGATTTCTGCAAGATTTTGTTTGAAAAAGTTTATGCATGCATTTATATAAGCATATAAGTCATGCAAGTTGGACAAAAATACTTAAGTGCCTATAATGCAAAGCTATAACCAATACAAATGCACTTTTATTGTAGAGATATGATGAAAATACAAGAAGTATATACATATACATATAAGCATATATATACTTATGTACTTAATGCAAGAATCAATAGATGACATAGATACTCTGCTCATCATAGAGAAGCCAATTTTATTGCCATTCTTTGCAGGAAATACGTGAATATAAGCTATCTAGATATGTATACTTACATATAGATAAGAATATGCAACAATAGCTTATAGAACTCAAGAAGTGTTAAGTCAAAAATATTGTTTAGCCACGAAAATCTACAAAGAGTTATGAAGAACAAGCACTTTGCCATGACATATTAAATAGAGAAGATAATCTTATGCAAACGTGATGCAAATTAAGAGTGATGTTAGTTTATAACCTGCAAGTGCACAGATCATTTACAGTGTAGTATGCGTGAGTGCAGGATCATCTTCACAAGAAGGATTTTAAGATTGGTCTTTAAGTGTGCTAACGTGCCTAGGAAAAGCTACGTGCATGTGTGTGGTTTGGTTCTCAACTAAAAGAGTTGGAAAAAACTCTAGACCAACCAAAACAATGAACTAAACCTAATCTAAGGTATATGGAAGGAATAGGAGGTGATCAAGCTAAGGAAAAGGGATTAAACTCAAGAATAAAGGAACTAGGGTGATCTCTTCTTGATCATAGGGATCGGAAACCTTGTATTGGGCATTTGATGGCTTTCAGTGCTTCTTTTAAGAGCCTAGATTAACTAACCTTATTATCCGTAAGTCTTAGTACAATTCTATCCCTAACTGAATTAGAGTATAGCTTTGTCCTTATTAATTAGGATTTAGGGGTTAGCAATTAGGACTCTTGGATGACATGATTTACTCTAACCTAGGGTTTAATCTGTTAATTGTGTTTCAAGCTAAGGAATAAATTATCTAAGTTCAACAAGCTAGTCTATTTCATCCTAAAGGCAAAACATTAAGGTATCTACGAATTGAAGCATAATTGAATCAACATCACGTAAGTGAATAAAGAATTAAGAGCAAAATCAATATATTCATTCACCGAGACATAATGTCGAACACATAGACATATTTGAAATAGTCATTGAGAAATTCAACATGTATTAAAACCATCAAAATAACCGAAGCAATTGTATGAAATCCTAACCTATAATACAAGCATTAACCTACCCTAATAGATCTACATAATCATATTAAAAACAAGAAAGAAGTAAAGATAAAGAGTCTTCCCATCTTCTTGCTTCAATCCTCAATAATTGCTTGCAAATCCTTTACCAATCCTTGTTTGAATCTCCAAACCTAGATTGATTTGGGGTGGAATTAGGTGTGGGAAGGTGTGTGAGGTGTACAAACATTTAGGGTTTTAATGGGGTTGAAAGTTGTGCAAAATAAGAGCTGAATGGACTTAAATAAACTACCGAAGTCGGTGCTACTGGTCAACCAGTACGAGACATATGCTCAGTTGGTAGCTTATTGATGCTCACTGTTTTTACCAGTCAACCCACTGGTTGACCTACCAGTCGAGCCATTGGTCGATCCATCAGTCAAGCCCCTCTGCTTTGACAGCTTGGCTTGAAACTTCATTTTTAGCCCATTCCTTTATCTTTTCGCTTTCGATCTTCAACGTATGCTCTGATCTTCATTCTTCTTCAATTTTAAACCTTGTTCAAGCTTTTTCTACACCCCTGTGCTTACCTAAAATAAAAAATCAAGCATTAGTCTAGCAATTTATCAATTAAACTCAACAAAGCATCTATCATCAATTAAGGACAATCATTATGTAAATGCTATATTAATACTAGCAATGGAGCTCAAAACACTTTCAAACATGTATATAAATGCAAGCATAAACACACGCAATCTAACACACACCAACACCCCCAAACCTTTTCCTTGCTTGTTCCAAGTGAGACCAATCATAAGTTCACTTCACGATGCTCAAAAAGTTCTAGTTGCATTGACAGGATATCTTTTTGACGCTGAGGAGTACATGGGTCAACTCTAATTGTGTATAAGCTACCTATGGCTCGTCAGGTCCTCTTCTCTATCACAAGGGTCCTTACTACCTTAAGACTCACCAAGCACGTTTAAGCTATCACCCTACTAAGGCTTGAAATAAACTCACATGTGGGGAATTGAAACTTCGCACCTCCACTACTATCATGGCCCTTTTAAAACACCTTTTGCCCTTTTATAATCAACAAAACAAAGACAAAATACATTCACTTGCTCTATTACCACTACACATGGGTCAATTGCATCAAAGGGGAAAAGTCTATTCACAACACAACAGCAAAAGAAAAGAACAAATGGTGCCATTGTGACACTTATTCAACACTGTACCTTTTTTTCTCTTTTTTTGGCCTTTTTGGCTCTTCTTTTGCTTTTTTTTTTCTTTTTCTTTCTTTTTTTTTTCCTTTTCAAACCAACATAAGCAAATAGAAGCGCTAAGCCACATCAAGGGAAACCATTCAAGTGAGGGCCACTCGTAACAAACCTTTAGTGATTGTCTATTTCTTACCAAAGTCGTAGGGTAATAGCAAAGTAAGTTCCTAAAGTCATTCACTCCCCATAGTTCTTTTGATGATTCTCCTAAAGAGTTGGTTAACCACTACACTCAATTCACTCCCCACAAGTATAGCCTTGTTGTCTCTATTCAGTAAAGGCAAGTACAAAAGCCAACTTTTCAGCCAAACTAAAGATAAATGGCTGAACATTTGCAAAATATTGTCCCAATTTTGAGACAAACCACGCAAACTACCTCTTTATCAAGCATGAAAACAATTTAAAACTTTTACACTCGTAAACCTAAACTTTGTTTTTCTTTAAGCAAATAGACTAAACCACACAACAAGTAAACTCACTAATTAAGCACATGTATGGGGAATGTGGAAAGGGTAGAAAAGTAAAGATGAAAGGATGGAAAGATACAACTTAATATGCTCTTGGATGTCTACAAATTCCAATGAATAATCCTTAGATCTCATAGCCTGCTTCTCATTAATGCACAAAATTCAAAAAGCTCCAATGAATAATCCTTAGATCTAATAGCCTGCTTCTCATTAACGCACAAAATTCAAAAAGAAAAAAGAGGTTAGTATTCAATACACAAATAGAAATTGACCCTATTGTAAGCAAAACACAATATTGCATGCAAATCTACCCTATAAATGATAAGCATGAAAAGAGTAACTCCTATACTCCCGAACCTAAACTTTACTTGTGCTCGAACAAATAACATCTATCCACATAACAAGGAAGCAACATGAACCATATATGGGGAGTGTGGAGGGGGTAGATAGAGACGAAAAGAAGATGAAGTAATACAACCTTGAGTTCGTGGGATCCGTAAGTGTCAAAGAAATGACATTCAAATTGATACTCAAAGATGTACACAAGGACTATACACATTGGTGCACTAAAAAGAATAGAATTGAGCAAAAAGCAAATGAGGGAAAATAACTCTAACATGCCAAAAACAAAAGCAACAAAAAATGAACTAAATTACTAAAAACAAAAGCAACTAAAAAAGCAAAAGAGACTTGTAAAAAGGAACAAGTTTAGGTGGCCTCTTAGTAGTGCTAAATTTTACGCCCCTTGTCGAGTGCCAATGTTAGAGTAATACATGTTTAAAATTGCGTGGCACAAATTGTTGGATAATCATCAAAGCACAAACAATAGCAGGACAAGGATCATGCAATATATGAAAGAGCAATGAATAAAAAATGCACCCCTTTTCTAAATCGCAGCTCGAAGTGTCAAGTATAGATGTGTGCTCAAATGTGGTAGGGACCATGTAACAATGCAAATGGTTATGCCCCTGTTTACTTACTAAATAATCACCCTATGGCCTTCTTCTCATAATCAAAGGCTAAAAACATACCCCTCTCTATGGGTCAATGATAGGTCTAATGCATGCAATGTGGGAAGTGTATTCTCTAATCCTGGATGAAAATGTTACATGCAAGAAGGCATAAATGTGAGCTCCATAAAAAGAGACTCAACAGAATGAAATGGGAAATAGGTACAACATTCAAAGAAGGAAGATAAATGTAAGGAGAAGTGGAAGCTCTTCCTTTCTATGAGATATGGTGTTATTGAACAAAGGTCGCTCTAACTCCACACATAAAGTAGTCTTGATCTTAATGGGTTTACGTGTAAGTGAAGGTTCATGTTTATCTAAAAAGCGATTGACCTTATCAATCAACTCCCTATCGAAGAGGGTAGAATAAAACTCCAACAATGACTTATCAAACATGCGCAAAGACCCATAGATTAAAATTTCAAGTTCATTAATCTCTTCCTTAAGTGTCTTCTTAGAGTAGCTATTTCCCTTAACATTTGAATTGATAACTCTAAGAGACCTAGAATCTGAAATTGATGCTTCGCTCTCCCTAATTGATGTCAATTTATAACTCACAAGTGCATAGATCATTTGTAGTGTAGTGTGCGTAAGTGCAAGATCGTCTCCATAGAAAGACTCCTAAGATTGGTCTTTAAGTATGCTAATGTGCCTAGGAAAAGCTACATACATGTGTGTGGTTTGGTTCTTAACTGAAAGAGTTCAAAGGAACTTTAGACCAACCAAAACAAACTTTTAGTAAATTTTCAATACTAATCATGTTTGTTTTACAATAGATTTGATATGCGCAAAAAGCAATTGAAGATGAATAATACATGTGAATTTAATAACTTATTATATATTTTATAAAATTACAGTATATGTGAGGATAAAATATAAATTTATTTCATAAAATTTGACTTTTTGTAATTTTTTGTACTAATCATTTTTCTTGGTAGAAGATTTACAATAACTAAGCAAAGCATTTAAATTGGAAAAAATAAAATTAGAAAATCATCTGGTCTGAAAAATGGAATAGATAAAGGGTGATATATTTGTTGAAGTTTAACGTACTTTTGGAGGAAAAGAATTGATACAATTGATTAGAATATACGGTATCATAAAATATTTATTTGAAATTCAACTCATTCTCAAAATTAAATAATAATAATAATAATAATAATAATAATAATAATAATAATAATAATAATAATAATAATAATAATAATAGTAATAATAGTAATAATAATAATAATAATAATAATAATAATAATACTAATAATAATAATAATACTAATAATAATAATAATAGTAATAAAATAATAATAATAATAATAATAATAATAATAATAATAATAATAATAATAATAATAATAATAATAATAATAATAGTAATAATAATAGTAATAATAATAATAATAGTAATAATAGTAATAATAATAATAATAGTAATAATAATAATAATAATAATAATAATAATAATAATAATAATAATAATAATAATAATAATAATAATAATAATAATAATAATAATAATAGTAATAATAATAATAATAATAATAATAATAATAATAATAATAATAATAATAATAATAATAATAATAATAATAATAATAATAATAATAATAATAATAATAATAATAATAATAATAATAATAATAATAGTAATAATAATAATAATAATAATAATAATAATAATAATAATAATAATAATAATAATAGTAATAATAATAATAATAATAATAATAATAATAATAATAATAATAATAATAATAATAATAATAATAATAATAATAATAATAATAATAATAATAATAATAATAATAATAATAATAATAATAGTAATAATAATAGTAATAGTAATAATAGTAATAATAATAATAATAGTAATAATAGTAATAATAATAATAATAGTAATAATAGTAATAATAGTAGTAATAATAATAATAATAATAATAATAATAATAATAATAATAATAATAATAATAATAATAATAATAATAATAATAATAATAATAATAATAATAATAATAATAATAATAATAATAATAATAATAATAATAATAATAATAATAATAATAATAATAATAATAATAATAATAATAATAATAATAATAATAATAATAGTAATAGTAATAATAGTAATAATAATAATAGTAATAATAATAATAATAGTAATAATAGGTTAAGTATTAGCTATTACAAGGAATGAGAGTAATAGACATACCTTCTTTTTTGGAAAGGGAAGTACAAGGCAAGAAGAAAAGAGAGGGGAATGTCTGGTTATTATTTTCATGTAATGGCAACTTCAAGAAATTGATAATTTAAATCCTATGTGGATAGAATCATCAATTAATTTTTTTGTATAAGTAAAAATAAATCTATACCAACTAATGTGTAATAAACCTAGTATAAATTTACTTCTTGACTTTGACAATAACTAACAAGAAACATGCGAAAAACAAAACATTTGTTTTTGTTTCCACCATTTACTATAAATATTACCAATACTCCTTTATATGTCTTGAGAGACAAAATTTTCAAACCATAAATCTGTTCATCATTATTTTACTTTTGTAAGATTCCACCTCATAGAGCGTATGAGTCATTTTCAAGATTCGGTGTCTATATTGAAATTTCATCAGGCACAAGAGGAATTGAAATAAAGGTCTTCACAATCATTACATTAGTTGAGGTATGTTTAGATTTTAAACAGTTCATCTATATATTCTTTTGTTATTTCATATTTCATCATCTCAACTTGATTTTCATATAACAATAATGAATTTAGATTATTGTAATGGATCTCTTCCAAAATGCCAAAACAATTCGACTCCGATCCTTCTATGACAAGTACCTAATAGCACAAGATGATGAAGAATTTGTGTGCCAATGTCGAGATGGTTCAACAAAGAATGCAGTTTGGATGGTTGAATTTATGGAAGGAAAGGGTGCACTTCAATTCAAAAGTTGCTACGGAAAATACCTTACAGCCTCAGACATACCATTCATACCAGGGGTGACAGGCAAAAAGGTCCTCCAAACATTGCCAAGCAAATCAGAAGATCCATCGATTGAATGGGAACCTATAAGAGATGGTTTTCAAGTAAGGCTTAAAACGCACTGTGGAAATTTTTTACGACCAAATGGGGGGTTACCTCCTTGGAGGAATTCTGTTACACATGATATTCCTCATAGGCATAAAACTCTTGAGAAAATATTATGGGATATTGAAGTTGTGGAAACTAATCATGAGCAAGGTCATCAATGTACAAGATCAGATACTAGATTTCCTCAACCAAAAGCATTTGAAGAATCATTTGGTTCTCTATAACCAAAGGTGATTAAACTACAATATGTTGTTTGATTAAGTCATGAACATGCGATGTAATTCCATATAATTTAGGTTTGTATATGTAACATGGATAGTTGTCATGTACATGCTATTCTTATGATTTTAAGTTAAATTAATTGATCAATCGAATACACTTTTCTCTAAATGACATCCAAAACTAAAGGTATTCAGAATAAATTTATTTTTCTTTTAACTAAATCTTTAGTAATATCTTTGTCACGATTTTTGCTTTCATCAAATCAAAGAGAATCATGTATTTGAGATTTTCTATGGAGAGATATTCCATGGAAAGTTGTAATTATCTGCTAATCTTTCCATTCATGAAAGTTGTAATTATTTACTCATCTTTTTCTTTCACAAAAGTTGTAATTATCTACTCATCTTTTCATTCACTTCATTCTCTTGGAGAAAATGATTGGTTTATGAAGCAAACTTTGGTTTGATTAATATATGGGTGAGAAGGATGGGAAAGAGAATGCAATAGAAGATGGGAGAGGGATGACGATGAGAGAAAATTAGAGGTACCAGAAAGGAAAAAAGAAAAGAGAGAAAGAAATGAAGAAAGGAAAAGGTTAAGAAAACAATTGGCATTTTGAAGATATCCTAGATAATATGGTTTTGAGTTAAAGAAGTTCAAGTGAAATTGTTTAGCATAAGAGGGTTATATATTGCTAAACCTATAGTTCAAGGAAATAAATTGGAGAATTCCTTATTTGTTATTTGCGTGTCATGGTGTATCTCTTTATAAATATATTTAAAATGCCTCATTTGTTTTATATTTTACCTTCAATTTAAGTTGTATTGGAACATGCCTTACTTATATAAATGTAGGTGCTCCGACTATTACACTCCTTGTATCGTCCCACAGAGATTGCAAATTGAAAGCAAACTGTTGAAATAGGTTTGACCCTAATTTTATCTTACAAATGATCAGTAAATTTAGAAAAGTTAAATTTAAATATTAAACTAAATTAAAAAGAAAAATATCTACCAAAACAAAAAACTAAAAGTTGTAACAAAAAGTGAATTGAATTCTAATTTTGAAACAACTAGGGTTAACAATTTTACCTTTGCAATCCTTTTAACTCTCTTTTTTTTCCAATCAATTAATTTTATTCATGAGTGATATTGGAAATCCTAAAGTGTATTATTAATCTATTCTAAGACTTAACAATAGTGCCTATGCTTACCAATTCCTATGTAATTCAAATAAAGATCATTAATTTCCTAAAGAACTGCACAAATCTCAAGAGTATATTCCCATCTCATAAAACTTACATTATTCTGTTTCATTAAATTGAAACCTTATTTTTTCAATTGAGTTGTGAATTCCTAAACTATTAACAAAGCGGCTAATTCAAGTAGAAACACTAAGCACAAAATGAAATACTCACTCAAATTGATAAATTAATTGATACGGAATTAATAAAAGACAATTAAAGATTTATGGTAAGATCCATTGCAAATCTATATACAAAATTTAGTGCATAAATAAAAATATAGAATGTAAAATAAATAATTGAAGCATATTAAAGTAATTTAAAAAACTAAAATAAGAATTTAAAGCGTAAAACTAAAATAATTCTAAAATTGAAATTAAATTGTAGATCTGAAAATTAAAATGGGTGAGTCAGTAAACGTGATAGATGGGTGAATATAGCGTTTTGGCCATGAACTTTGCTTTTTCAAGATTAACTAAAACTTTAATCAAGCACGTGGTAGTGAGATTTTAAAAGCAAGAACGAACAGAGTTAAAGCAACAAAGATAGTGCATATGGGATTTGTAGTGGTTTGACGCCTAGCTTACATCCATTCCTCATCACCCCAATCAAGAATTTAGTAATCAAGAATACTTGCTTGTTTTCTCAAGTGTTTTTGTATATTCCTCACAAATCTACCCCAATCCCGATTTTAATGTAGATAATACAAGAGTATGAAAGTTAAAGCTCTCAAAGTTTAAGCACAAAGTTAGAAGAAAAAGATAAATACATTTCTAATTTTAGGATTGCCTTAATGTATGTATAAAACTTGTTTTTAGCGTTAGATTTGTTGGTATTTAAATGCTCATTTGAAAAATATCTATTAGACACAATTAGAAAAGCCCCAAAACAAAATTTGAATGTTTGAAAAAGGATAAGGCTGTTCAAATTTACCAAAAGTGACTAGTTTTAGATAAGAGTTTTTGTGAAAGCTTAGGTTTGGTGAGGTATTTGATCATACTAGTCGCTCGAAATATCTCTGCTATTAGGCAAATGAAAATCCTTGTCCAACTAAGCCATGGTCCATTCATGCATCTTGAAGGGCTTACCTGAACCATGATTAAAACCTCACTATTGTTGGATCTAATATGCTATTATCATATTCAAGATTAGGTGCCAGATTTTAATTTTAATCCATAATCTATACATGGTGCAGAAAATAGCATAATCACATGTTAAACAAATGGGGATCAACACTAAATACGTAAATATACACAAGAAAGAGTGTGGATTTCATTACCCTTAATGCATGATTCGAATATTGATGGCCTCTTTGCATCAAATCTTCCTTGAAGTAACGACCTTGTGGCTTACCTTGCTATGACCCCTCTTCTAGAACTAGGATACTTAGCTACGTAATGGGCAAGCTAAAATGAGGAAGATGATACTAGTGTGTGTTTTTGGTATTAGTGTGTGAAAAATACTGCACACACACCAAGAAAGAAAAATATCAAAGAGCTTATCTTGGGTCATGCTTATCTTATACTATTTATAGTACTACCCTTACGTTAAAAGGATAAGATTAAGAGTATCAATCACTTGGAAACAGTCAGTATCTTGTCCTCTATAAATGATGGCATGGTTCTAGAAGAGATACTTATTGTGGTTCTGTCTAATACGTGACACACAACTAGGAGTTGAGTCCGGAAAGACCCTCCAATGACCTAGGTAGATCACTCCTTTCGGGAGACTTGTTTACTATGGCCTTATCTAGGTGGAGTGCTTAACACTGCCATTTGGCTATGGACATCTTTATGATATATCCAAAATAGAACTTAGACCTATTGTGCGCCTAGCCTCATTGCGTATCCAAGTCATTAGACTATCTTATTAAACTTTTACATAATGTACCGCGCATATATACTAGAGATAATATATGCAAGACAATCTCATGAATATAATAAATGATCAAATATTTAGTTCAATATCTATGCACAAGTGGTATTTAGGGCACATAATCCCAACAATCTCCCACTTGCACTAAAGATCATTGCCTATGATCTTAACACCCATAGGCTCTACATGTGTGGCAAACACTCCCTCTAGAAGAGTCTTTGTGAATGGGTCTTCTAAGTTCTCAACTGAAGCAATCTTCTCTACCACTATGTCATCCTCTGGATGAACTCTTAGATCAATTGGTACTTCCTCTCAATATGTTTGCCCCTACTATGATTCCTGGGCTCTTTGTATTGTGCAATAGCAACTGTATTGTCAAAGTACAAAACAATAGGTCTTTGTACAACTGGGACAACTTTTAGGTCAGTGAGGAACTTCTTCAACCACATGGCCTCCTTTGCAGCCTCAAATATTGCTAAGTACTTTGCTTTTATGGTTGAATCTGTGATGTATTTCTACTTCACACTCTTCCATGAAACTGCACCTCCTGACAAAGTAGAAACTAAGCCAAAATTAGACCTCCTGGAATCTTTATTCGACTAAAAGTTCGAGTCCGTATAGGCCAATGGTACTAGATCATCTGCCCAATGTTCTAGCATATATACCTTAGTTCTCCACAAGAACTTGAATATTTACTTTACCACAGTCCAATCATCTGGTCCAAGGTTTGACTAATATCTGCTAACTATGCTAGTAGCATAATAGATATCTAATCTAGTGCACATCTTGGCATACATAAGGCTTCCAATTTCCGAAGCATGAGAAGCCTTCTCTATCTTTTCTATATCTCAAGTGTCCTAGAACATTGGTCTTGTGATAGAGTAACTCTATGTCTAGAAGGCAAGAGACCTTTCTTGAAGTTTGCCATGTTGTATCTCACCGATATGTTCTCTATGTAGAAAGTTTGGGATAACACAAACCTCTTGTTCTTTTGGTCTCGTATAATCTTGATCCTAAGAACATAGCATGCTTATCCCTTATCCTTCATGTGGAACTGAGAAGATAACTAAACCTTTATAGACGAAAACATCCCCACATCATTCCTAATCAACAAGATGTCATCCACATATAAAACTATGCAAGCAACAACGTTTTCATTGCGCCTCTTGTACACATATGGTTCATCAATGTTTTGCTCAAACCCAAAGGACTTGACCGTATGTTCAAACTTGATGTTCTAAACCCTATATGCCTGTTTAAGCCCATAAATAGACTTCTTAAACTTGCACACCATATGTTCACGGCCTACCGCAATATATGTGTCTGGCTGAGCTATATAAATGGTTTCATCTAGCTCTCCATTAAGAAAAGCTATCTTGATATCCATTTGCCATATGTCGTAGTTATAATGACAAGCGATGGCAAGGAGTATCCTGATGAACTTAAGCATGGCTATCGGTGAAAAGGTTTCTTCATAATCAATTCCTTCTTTCTAGATGTAGCCCTTAGCTACCAGTCTAGCATTAAAGGATTCAACCTTCCCATTATCTTCTCTCTTTCTCTTATAGACCCATTTGTACCCTATAGGCTTTAGCCCTTTAGGTACTTCTACATGCTCCCAGACACTGTAAGAGTACATAGACTCCAACTCATAATCTATTACCTTACGCCACCGGTTAACATTTATGTCGGAAACTGCTTCATCATAGCTAGTGGGATCCTCAATTTGATCTTCTTTGGAAGTCTCAAAATACTGCCCATAGCATCTATCAGGCTGTCTAGGAATTCTCCCACTACAACGAGGCTCCGGTGCACTAGTAACAACTAGCTCCTTTTCCTTTTCCATATTAATAGGTGCCTTTGGGGACTTATTAGAAATCTCCTTAAGAGTAACTGTAGATTCTAGTGTTTTCTGGATCACCATGTCATCCTTTAAGTATCTAGCATGCATGCTAATAAGAATTTTTTTGCTCCTTGGGATTATAGAAGGTCCCACCTCTGGTTCCTTTAAGATACCCAATGAAATAGCATAGTTCCAACCTAGGTCCCAACTTTGTAGCAGAAGTACTCATCATATAAGCTGGACATCTCCAAATGTGTAAATCACTTAAACTAGGCTTACGCCCCGTCCACATCTCCTAAGGTGTCCTAGGGACTGATTTAGATGATACCAAGTTCAGAATGAATGTTGTCGTCTATAGGGCATACCCCCAAAAGGATATAGGTAATAATACACGAGACATCATCAACCTTACTATCTCTACGAGGGTATGATTCGTTCTTTTGCCACGCCATCCTACTAGGGAGTGCTTGGTGTAGTCAACTGTGCCATAATCCCTTGCAGTGTGAGATAATCCCTAAATTCACCTGAGAGGTATTCACCATGACGATCAAATTGAATGACTTTGATATGTTTATCTAATTTCTGCTCCACCTTAGCTTTAAACTCCTTGAATTTCTCAAAGGATTTAGACTTGCATTGCATCAGATAAACATAACTATATCTAGAGTAATCATATGTGAATGTAATGAAATACTCAAAACCTCCAAGAGCTGGTGTACTTATAGGACCTCATACACTAGTATGCATTAATTCTTATACCTCTTCAGCCTTCTGTCCACTAGAAGAGAATGACCTTTTAGTCTTCTTCCCCTTAAGACAAGAAATATACTGAGATAGATCTTTGAGATCTAATAATGCAAGAGGCTCGTCCTAAACTAGCCTCTGAATGCATTTTTGACAAATATGTCCTATACACAAAAATCAAAGACAAGTATCATTGGTTTCAGAAACCTTCCTTTTAAGGATTCTACTTTCTCAGTGTTATGTGTTGCAGCATAAGTAGGGTATAAATAGAGCAAACCATTATGTAATCTACCAGAACATATAAAACTTCCATTTCTACTGATATCAACATCAGAATAGAAATACACTGAAATACCATCCATCAACAACTGTGAAATGGAAACTAGGTTTTTGTGAATGTCTGGAACATTATAAACATTGTTCAAAAATAAAACCCTGCTACAAGAGAATGACAAATGAACTCAAACAACTACAACAACCCAAACTTTTGCTCCTGTGCCGACTCTAAGAGCAAACTCCCCTCTACTTAGCTCCCACATGACCTAAAACCCATGCAAAGAATTGCAAATATGATTAGTGGCTTTTAAATAGATAATCCAAGAATCAATAGAATCAACCACTAAATTAGTTTCAGCGTAATGTATGATGGATGTATCTTCCTACCCAGCAGCTTGGTACTTGGAATAGTCTTTCTTCCAATGGCCTTTCTCACCACACTTGAAGCACTTCCCTTTGGGCTTAACAACACTTGCTTCTTGCTTTGGCCCAAGGGTCCTTTTCTTCTTCTTCTAGTCACGTTGCTGCTTCCCCTTCATCTTAGGTTTCTTCTTCCCTTTCGAATGATGCCCAGAAGTGGAAACCTGATAAACATGTGCATGACCTGAAGGCTTTATGATAGCCTCCACTGCCTGAAGCTCCTTCATCAACTCCGTCAAATTCATGTTTAACTTGCTCATGTTATAATTGAGCTTGAATTGATTAAACAATGATGGAAGGGTCTCTAAGATCATGTTTACTTGTGACTGCTTATCAATGTTTGCACCTAAGATCTTGACAGTACTAAGGCAGCCTATCATCTTGAGCACATGCCTTGTGATAGGTGCACCTTCTACCATCCTAATAGTCATAAGCTCTCTCATAGCAACTTCCTTAGCATGCTTGCTCTGATTAGCAAATATAAGAGACAACGAAGTCATGATCTCTTTGGTAGTTGCCATATTTTTATGCTTGTTCTGCAGACCATCTGACATAGAGGCCAACATATAACAATTGGCCATACTATTAATAGACACTAAAATCTACAATCATGAACTCGAGGCACTAATAACCTGCGAAACAGAAAGCAAGAAAGGAGAGTAAGTCTTTGACGCCGATGTGATGCCGGCCAAAGATACTCTGACACCCAAAAAGGATATAAGGCTATATAAAGGGAAGGCCTACATAAAAGGAAAGGCTAGGTGCAAACCTGAGAAATTGGATATATATTAGTGTAAAGGTGTAAGGGTGTAGTGTCCCATGCCTTGTGCCACTCCCGAAAGGGTGTATTTATAGTCGTCTTAGATATAGAGGCAAGTATAGCTTCATTTTTATCATGTTGATCTAATCAGATAGGTACTATATATCTCCTTAAGTGCTCTAGAGACTTCTTAGTTATCGTATATATGAAATTGAACCTATCTAGAAAGCTACCCACTGATGTGCTTATCTTGAAGGGTTAAGATAACGTCATATGTGGTTATGCAAATCATGTGTGTTTAGCACGTCTTTTACTGCGAAGTAGTAGCCCATAGAGCTTTCTTGGGCCATGCAACGTTAATGGGTCACGGTTGCTTTATCATGTGTTTCGAGATAAGTGGCCCTTGGGCCAAGCCAATTTTGGCTACTACACTATTGGCCTTCTAGCATTTTTGCTCAATATCACACACGATATTAGAAGAGCTTGCCCTTATTACAGGACAAGGAATAATCAGGACATACTTGTAATTCTCGGTAGTGAGTGACCACGTCGTTGTATGGTCAAATAATAACAATTAAATCAAGCAACGACAAAATCACAAAATTTATCCTCTTTATCACATGAAAGCAACTCGAGGGTCGAACCACGGGGAATCGGGATTACTGTCAGGAATTGAAAAGAAAATAACTAAAAATAACTAAGCTAAATACTATGAGCGAAACAATTTTTAGATTAAACAAAATCAAAAAAAGTAAATAAATTAAATTAACTAAAAGAAAAATAATTGCAAAATCAACCAAAGAAAATTGCGAGACTTAAGTTCAGGAGAAACGCGATTCAGGGTGATAGCCAAAAAATTATCTTATTCATGTTCGTCAACTTCAGGATTTCCAATTAAGACCAAGGGATCAGGCTACAAGCTCTAATTCACCTAGATTAATTAACTAAAGTTGTTGAGGCATAATCTGTCTCAATATCATAAATTATCTCTCACTCTTCTTTAATTAATTAATCTCAGATCCTAGAAAATTAATTGAGACTACAAAGGCATAAGCTATCTCAGTGGCATAACTTATTTCAATCTTGAAACAATTAATTAAATCTAGTCGTGTTAATTGATCTATATTCGTACCCACAAGAACCTACAAGATTCCTATATGGCAAAGGTATAAATTCTTGATTAACGAAAATTAGCTACAAGCATAATAATGATTAACTAAGAATTTAATAACAATAAAGCACAAATACGAATAATCAAATAAATCCCAAAAGAATCCGAAACATGAATAAAAATAATCACTAAATATCACCCCGAATCATGGGGAATTTAGTTCATAATTAAGTTCAAAGCAAAAACTGAAAAAGAATTGAGAATAGAAAAACTCATCGTATTATTCTTAGACAAATAAGTTGATGAAGTTCTTGTGTTGAATTCTCTTCAAGTGCTGCTCCCCAACTTTTCCTTCAATTTAATCCTCTGCAAATTCTTAGGTTAAGTCCCCTTTTTCTATTGTGTATTGTTAGTATTTATAATGGTATCAAATTCCTTTTCAAATCCCACTTGGATTAGGAAATTGCTACTAGTTTTAATGCCCTCGTTTGACCGACGTTTTTGACCATCTTAAAGGCAGATCTGGGCTGAGCTCAAAGAAGGAAAGTTGTAGCTCTATAAATTATCTTTCCATATCCGCAAGAATCACCTAATTTGGTCCTCTGTAGCCCAAGTTATGCCCAAAATACTGAAATGTGTCCAGCAGGTGACGGGAATTTTTTAAACGTGTTGTGACTGATTTTTCACCTTGATCCCCCTTGAATTTGGAAAGATGGTCTTCTTAACAATTGTATCCCTGCCTCATAAGAGTCCAATAGCCCAAGAATCATGTGATTTTGACCTCTAGGTTTGGAGTTATGAGAAAATTATCAAAACTGGTCTGACAGGAAAAACTTTCCAAAAATTAACACCAAGGTCACTTGCCATATTCATTCACCAACGACTTTATTTGCAAGAAAGGCCAAAACTCCTTGTTTGCTATGAGAAATTTATCCTTGATCCATATATTTGAGCCCAATACTTCTCCATTAAATTAGTCCAACTCAAATTATGATTGATCTTCAACTTCAATTGCCTAGAATCTTCTGCAAATTGGTCTTGTAGGCCTCCACAAAATATCTTCTTCTCTCGAACAACACTAGATCAAATAATTTACAAAATAAATGACTTTAACCACTTTGATATATGTAATTGCATTCAAAATAGTGGAATTTATTACAAAATACGAAGACACATCAGTGAGTACTATGTCTAGATTCCTTTTTCAATCCACAAAATTCGAACCGGTGAGCTTATGCTCCCCTAAAATTAAAGCTAGTGGACTAAAGGAAATCATACTAGATATCTAACAATAGATCATAATCAATAATAGAGCTCATAAACTGGATACACGTGTAATATGTATGTAACAGCTGAAAAACAACATACATCGCACATTCTACATCATTTGCCATTTTGTAGTTTAAGCCTACAACTATAGTGATGTAACAGCGTCTCAACCTTAACTTCATCGATGGGATGGTCGAACTATGAATAGTTGAGTTAGATGTAGCCTATTTGAATAATGTTTATCTAAATAGACAATATCTAACAGAATCTAATCACTGTTTGTTTGACCTCTTAAATCTTTTAGGGGCCTCTACCAATGGGGTAGTCAAACCCATGATTCCAGCTAAGTGTAACTAACCACCTTCTTAGTGTCTCATTCCCCATCATGTATCTAGACTTGAGCCCTCTGATGGGGTAGTGACTCTCATCTCCGTGCCGTAAGACGGTCTATATGACGAACTTCATCAATGGGATGGCCGAACATCACCAATGTCCTTATGAATGTTCACATTAAGTCCACCTCATCAAATTTAGATACTTGTGACACACTCTACCTGATAGGCCAATACCGCTTATCCTTGATATGAACTGGCTGTGGAATGTCATGGGGTTTTCCAATCCCTTCTCCCACTCAATATTTTAACTTTGAGGGTTTTTTTTATCCTCCATTTATCTTGGTATTCCTTTTAGATCTTAACACCCTTAGGAATCGCCGCATTCTACCTTGTGTTACTAAAAACATGTGTAATACCATAAATGGATTGGACCTATTTTCATATTAAAATCCATAGGTAGGCATGCTTTGAGTTATCTTGATAAGTCCATTAATTATTAGCATAGGAAAAACAAGTAAATAGCCAATTACATGCATTACTTCTTTAGGATCTCCAATTGTTAAAATAATTAGCCTAAACAATCTCGAGGGATTTATCAAACTCAAGCCAAAAACAAGATCCAAAGGTTAGCCAATTTTAAACCACACTTGGGTGGACATATTGCTATGTGATAGATCACAATAACTATACATAAAATCAAACATGTATATAAATTTTGCAACATAAACATCCATAGCAAAATTAAACGGTCCTTAATCGATGGCTTCTTATAAATAAGCCTCAGGCACAAAGCCCAAAGCCCAAAGCAATTGAAATGCCAAAAACACTTCAAACTATTACAATTTGCCTCTGCCAGTGGACTGTTGTCTCCTACCAATCGACCGGTTCTTCCAGAGAACTATTGGTCTTGTCGGTTGAGTTTGCGGTTGGTCGATCAGCTCCTTCAAAACTCTTGGAACAACGAATTGTGTAGCTTTTTCGGCTCCCAATCGATGCATTACAAGGATTTACACAGAAAAACAACCTATACAAGCTTCATCTATGACAAGAAACATAAATTTTGGCCACAAAATACAAGCCATTTTCCCATTCCTATACTTCTCTTAAGTTGAAGATAGAATAGCTTTCTATACAAGAAAATAAATCTATATATTCAAACCATCGATTAGGACCAAAATAACACACAAGCTGTAACCACAAAGGTTAGCCCATAACAAATACACCATATAAACACATTAATCTTGCCACCCACAATATTATTACATATTATATTGGTTTACTATGCAATATAAGGCCGTCACTATGTGTATAACGTAGCCTATGCTCTAATACCAATTGTTGGATCTAATATACTATTACCATATTCAAGATTAGGTGCTGGATTTTAATTTTAATCCATAATCTATATATGGTAGCAGAAAATAGCATAATCACATGTTATACACATAGAAATCAATGCTAAATATGTATATATAAACAAGTACGGGCGTAGATTTCACGACCTTGATGAGTGATTCAAATATCGATGGCCTCTTTGTGTTAAATCTTCCTAGAAGTAACTACCTTGTGGTTTTCTCTACTATGACCACTTTTCTAAAACTAGGATACTTAGCTATGTAGTGGGCATGCTAAAATAAAGGCTAAAATGAGAAAGATGATACTAGTGTATTTCTTGGTGCTAATGTGTGAAAAATACTGCACACACATACCAAGAAAGAAAAATATCAAAAAGGCTCATCTTGGGTCATGCTTATCTTGTACTATTTATAGTATTAAGATTACTCTAAAAAGATAAGATCTAGGGAATATAGAAATTCCCTCAATACCCTTTATTAGACTATCAAGATAAGAAATATTCCCTTGGGATAAAAAGATACCCAAATATTCCATGTCACACACTAAATATCTCCTATGTGGTCCTCACTCATCTAATTAAGATATCCATGAGTTATATTATGAAGATCCAGATAATTAAATTCCTCCTTAACTTCTAGACTCAAATCTTAATTAAGTAATCCACATAATAAATTCCTCAATTATGTATCCAATAAAGTAGTGGCAAGTTGAGGAACTAAAAGACATAATTACCCTTGACTCCCAAAATGACCAAAATGCCCTTGTCACCACTTTGGCAACATCGTGGCCATTTTGACTTCGGTCCACTTCATCAAAAGACCAAAAGCCGTACTCCAAGAATAACCACCGGCTAGGTAGAAGCTTGTCACATGTAGTAACCTCTATCTTTGACCAACTAAGTGAAATGACCAAAATGCCCCTCTATGTATACTTATAGTCAAAGTCAGTTAAAGGGCACCATCACCTCCAAGACTACATATGGAACCTTGGAATTTCCAGTTAATGTCTCTCTAGAGGTGCAATCCCTAAAGACCCACAAGCACACAGATCGGTGCAGTGAAGTGTGTGCTAGAACGGGTGTCGAACCATATAGAGGCTATTTTGTGGAATGGATTCTATGCATGTGTGTCCTTGAAAGTGCCTAAAAGAAAACCTAAACTAACCATATTTTTGGGTTTTTGGATTCAAAGGAGTTCTAACTAAAGGAAATAAAACTACATTATAGGAATGGAAAATGGGGGAACAAACAACCTAGAGGGAACTAACAAGTGGAATGGGTTAAGGTGACTTTTGTTTGCTAAGGGGTGATTTTAGACTCAAATGCTGTAAGATTACAGGGGGTGGCTTGAATATTGATTGCTTTTAACTAAGTTGCTAACTAGTGTCCTAATTTCTCCCTAAGATTTGGTGCGAGTTCGTCCCTAGGCGACGCATTCTAGACCCATGGCGTGGTCCTTATAACCTAGGGCCTTAGGAGTGACTAACTAGGTGATATAGGATAAACCTACCCTAGTACTTAAATCATTGGCTAGGTTTAAAGCCAAGACCTAGTGTCGCTAGGGTCGACTGAACCTATTTTAAAACCGGTTGGCTGGGTTTAAAACCAAGGGAGACTCAATCTAGGCAAGCCCTAAATTATGTGTCGTCATTTTAGGATCACTACAGTAGGATTTGCTCAATACGTGGCGAAGGTGTTCGCGAATATAGAGATCTGTTCAACTACCAAATATCGCCATCCTTAGATTACACCATTTAAAGCAATTAGGCGTCATCCTTAGATTACACCATTTAAAGCAATTAGGCACCAACATGTATGCAATATTGAGGTCATACTCACTACTAGGCAGGTTACCATACACATAAACATGAATATAAGCATTACCCACTTCATACAATCCACATACAAATACATAGACATGATTATAGAATGGAGAAGTGTTTAGTAGCAAATAGACATCAAATTATACATATGCTACTCACATAGGCATATTATCAAACATCTAGACATGTATTGAATAATAGCCATTGAAACAAGAAGAACAAAACATATATATATTAAGCCATCAAATCCTATAACAAAAGAGTATATAATCAACCCATATTACAAGTTAAATCATCCTACACAAGTCTACTCAAACATAATATAAAATCGGATAAAACAGAGAATAGGAAACTCCCTTTCCATCCTAGCTATTCTTGTACAATTCTTGAGTAAACCCTCGCTCCAAAGTTGTTAAATCCCTCCAAACAAGCTAGAATCCAAGTGGGAAGTGTGTGAAACTGTGTGTGTGATGTGGGTGAAGCAGGGTTTTATGTGTGAAAATTGGTTGCCAATCTATCTCAAAATTACTAAAAAATGACATTAAATAAGGCTTTTATCGTGCAGGGTTGGGGGACTAGGCCTCGGGTCTAGCCTTGGGTTAGGTCGACCGGCCCAATTTGGCCAGCTTTTTGATCTGGCCGGTTTACTTGGCCAATTAATCGGCCTAGGGTTGAGGTTGACTAGCCTGGTCAGACTATGCTCCAATTTTGCTCTTCGCAAGCTCGTTTCTCCTTGGTTGTTCTTTTCTTCACCCGGCCACTTCCAAATTCATTTGTCAAGCTTCCTTCACATCCTAAACATCTTTAGCTTGGCTCTTTCATCAATTCATCATTAATTCAAGTCCCGAGCTTTGCCCTAAACTTTACTTAACACAAAAAACAAGCGCGTATTAGTGTAGCATTTATGTTCTAAACTCTACTATATACATTTGTTGTCTACTATGCACAAGTATGGTATAAATGCAATACTAACATACCTAATAAAGCACAAGAACACCTCAAACAAGTATAGAAATTCCATGCAAACACACATACGATCATAACACATCACTAGTTTAATGAGTGATCACCACCTGGTCATAGATCTCTTGACCTCGAAAGTGACCTATAAGCTAAATGACCGATATACCCCTGAAGGGTAATATCACTAGATCTAGATTTATGATGACCAATAAGATAAATCCAAGGGGGCATATAAACTCTGCTGTTGCATATACATGTCATAATTGATTAGAACAGAACACCCAACATACTAAGCAGGCAATCTTATCACTCAAGACCTGTCCTCATGGTACATCAAAGTGCTACACTCTCACTTCACCTGTTCATCTACACATGCTCAAACTTAAGAGCATCGGTCACTTGGAAGCAGTGAGTATCTTGCCCTCTATATGATGAAACAGTTCTAGAAGACATACTCACGATGGTTTTGTCCAATATGTGACATATGTACTAGGAGTCAAGTCAGGAAAACCCCTCCAATGACCTAGGTAGATCACTCCTATCAGAAGACCTACCTACTACAACCTTATCTCGGTAGAGTGCCCAACACTACTATCCAGCTATGGACATCTTTATGATATATCCAAAATTGAACTTGGACCTACTATGCGTCCAACCTCATTGCACACCGAAGCCATTAGACTATATCATTGGACCTTTACATAATGTATCACACATATATATCAGAGATAATATATGTAAGAAGTTCTCATAAATGTAATAAATGATCAAATATCTAAGTTCTCATAAATATAATAAATGATCAAATATCTAGTTCAATATTCATGTATAAATGGTCTCTAAGGCATACAATCCCAACAACTGTGTGGTGAGGGATGCATAGGTCTTTTTGACTTGATGACCTTTCCTGGTAAAGAACTTAGAAATGTGATTTTAAGCTCAATCCAAGCTCCATGCTCCCGTTTTAAAAATTAAGTTTTCAAAGCAACTTTTTTATATCATGAAAACATTTAAAAACTCATAATTACTTTGAAAATACTTTTAGATCATATAATCATTGCACTCAAGCCAAAAACAATGAGAAGCGCATAAAAGGGTAGTCTCACGTAGAATGAACTACGTCTGTTCTCTTATATCTTTTGTCGCCATCCTTATGCCATCTCTTCTTTTCAAGTCTTCAAAGATATAGATGATAGTGGATTCTTCCTGGAAATTAGATCAAAGATATTCTCAAAGACTTAACAAATGCATTAGTACATGTAAAAGCACTAATTGAGTATGAGATTCATCAAACAACTTAACCATTCATTCAAAGCACTATCTAATACATTCATTCATCATTAATACTCATCACCTCATCATTGTTAATATAATAAATTAATAAACCAATATCCTCTCTACAAGCTTAAACTTTTAGATAAGATGGTAAATCTAAGATAGTATCCGAGCCTAGAAATCAAACGATCTCAGGTTCGACCCTCACCTTCACCCATTTAAAAATATTAAATTGTCCACGTATAAGCTCTAAATAAATCATACAGCAGGTGAGAACGCGTGTTAATATAATAGATTAACAAACCAATATCTTTTAATAAAAATAAAAAGGTAAGGATAAGATAGTAAATGATTTGGTCAAACTTGCTCTTTTTCAAAGTGCTTAAACCATAAAAAGCAAAAGTTAGGGTGGGGAGCTTTTTATTTTCTACTTAAAGCCACTTACAAAAGTATATTTTTAATTAAAACAAACACTTTTATTAGCTTAAATTAGGCTTTAAACAGGTTTAACCAGGAAAAAAAAAAGGCTAAACCAAACACCCTCTAAGAATCATATCATCATTAAAGGTGTGTTAATATAATAAATTAATAAAACCAATATCCTCTATACAAGTTGAAGTTTTCAGATAAGCTAGTAACTCTAAGAATGATATCATCATTAAAACACACGTATATGTCAATTATGCTAACAAATAGAAAACTAATATTAATTCTAAAACCATAATTTAAATTTAAGCTAAATTTTAATATTAAAATTAAAAAATTAAATATAAAATGAAACTAAAATTCAAAATTAGAACTAAAACTAAAAATTGAAAGTTTAATGAGTAGAGGAATCAAAATGTAAAACTAAATGAAAAAAATGATGAAATTGCAAAATTGAAAATGTTGTTGCCATTCTGCTTTTTGTCCCTTTTTTCCGTAGTTGTCTAAATTCTCTCCCATGACAATGCACACACATATAGCATGGTTGCAAGCTTAACCAACTTAGAGAAATCTTCCAATTATAATTAGCATTTTTTCCTTATGGCCCATTTTCTTTCTTTTTTTCCCTTGTCTTATTGTGAGACTTGCTCACTAACTTCTTTTGATCACCCACATATCTATACTGTCTATATGAAGTTACACCTTAAGAGATCTTTGAATATCACATAAAAACTTCCTTGAATGACACATAAGCTCTTATTTAGATGCCACATAAGCTCCTTATTGAATCCACATAAGTTCCTCTTTACATACCGCATAAGCTCCTCTTTAAATATCACATAAGCTCACAAAATAGAGTACTCTTGCAAGTGTTATTTGTAAAATGTAATTGTCATCAATATTCAAAAATTCAAAAAATAATTACATCATTTAAGTTACATATTAAACATGATAAAGTAGTTGATCAGCACAATCAAATGAAAAGAGGGAGAACAAAAAAAGAAATCTATATAATAATAATAATAATAATAATAATAATAATAATAATAGTAATAGTAAAATAATAATAGTAGTAGTAGTAGTAGTAATAATAATAATCATAATAATAATAATAATAATAATAATAATAGTAAAGGTAGTAATAATAGTAATAGTAGTAGTAATAGTAGTAGTAGTAGTGGTAGTAATAGTAGTAGTAGTAATAATAATAATAATAATAATAATAATAATACTAATACTTAACAGTAAAAAGTAAAACATATTGTTTATCTACAATAGAAAGATGATGTTGATTTGTCCTATACAACAAATCTACTTTCCACCTATCCTATCTTTTTCTGATGGTGGTGGCCCAGAAGATTCCTTCTGTCCCTGCTTTATCTGCAATGGACCCTTCAACGCATCTTTAATTGATTCGAACACGTCTGCCAAGGAATAGTCTCCTTCTTCTTCTGGATCTTGAGATTGACCTGCAAGACAAAAATATCTGCTGCCCTGCTGCGACGCCTCCATTGACATCTCTGATGGCGATGAAGATTCACCTTTTTGAGTGAACTGTAACATATCCTCCTTGACCTGATTCATATATGCAATCATGATCTCCTGCTGTGATATTTATGGATTCTCCTTTTGCAATTTGATTGCAAACTGTTCAAAAGGAGATTGTGATCGTGGAGATTCCTGCATCTTCTTCTTCTTCTCCTTCAATTCTTCTTTATATTGAAGAATTTTGTCTTCTATTTCCTTAATCTGATCCTGAGCAAATACTTCACCTGTGCTAGGATCTATCTGGATCATCTTATGCCAGAATTTTGTGAAGAATGTCCTCTTCAAGCATGGAATATGCTGTTGGGTATGTCCAATTTCTGGTATCCATCTGACTATCTATGGGATTGAGAATTCCAGAAAGAAATACATTATCGTCGTACCTTCAACATATTGTTGTTGGTCTTCAAGATTGATTACCTTTGGCGAACATTCCAACCATTCTGCATATAATCCTTTGAATGGCTCCAGTAATATTGTCGGACTTGGACCAAAGAAATTCCACCAAATTATGAACCAAGATGGAATCTCTTTATTGATTACATCAACAGAGATCTTCACGAACCATGAATGCTTTCTCTGCTCATTCTCGAAGTAAAATACCTTCGTAAAAGCATCCACATAATCCTAATATGAATATTGCATTGCGGTCTTCAAATTGAAAGAACTATAATCTCTCAACTTATGAGTACTTAACCCCCATTCATCAGCATTGATAATACTTCTGATAGAGATTTGGCTATAAGCAATATCTCTGGCCATCATATTTGTCTTACCATTCTTCTTGAAATGTTCAAATTCTGCAGAACATGTTTTTATGAGTATATTCTCATAATGATGTCGAGTCTTATATGACTGCGCTGAAAAAAAAAACTCATCAAGATATTTTTGCATGAGTATCCAAGGATCCTGTTTATATACAAGATCTCTTTGAGAAAGATACAGGATTATTTCCTGTTGAATTCCCTGTGAATATTGCAAGGAATCATCCTGCTCTGCATTATTCAGAGCTGAAGCAAAAGAAGTCTTATTCTTCTCTGCCATCTTCTTCTCCTGTTCGTCCAGAAGTTTTATTACTTCCTCATAAATAGGAGAATTGGGATGTGGTAAGTGGATATCAAACTTTTGTGCCCGAAGCATATTTCTCCTATGTTCCGCTTCTTCCATAGCCAAAGAAACCGCTTTATTAGCGAAATGGTAATCTGGGGCTTTATTTCCCCTACCACGGCCAAGTCTATGGGCATATTTCCCTTGGCCTTGATTTCCTGGGTAGTTTGATTGGGCATATTTCCCCCTACCCTTTTGTCCTCCACCCCTATCAGGGGGCTGCATCCTGCAAAAATTCACATGTGAGAAAATCAGGTAGAGTATTATTTTTTCCCTTGATAAATTTGTTTTCAAAATCGAATGGGGCTAAATGAGCCTGCGATCTAGCAAACATTTGCTTAGAAACTTCATGTTTGAAATCTTTATTAAACATATATTTTGCAGATTGACAATCAGTTTTTATTAAAAACTTTTTATTAAAAAGATCATCTTGAAATCTTAAAACACATTTAACAATTGCTAAAATCTCCTTAGCAACAGTAGCATAATTTCGCTGACTGGAACTCCATTTTCCAGAGTAATATCTAACAAGATATTCTTGCTTAGATATGGGGTGTACCTATTTCAAAACACCACCAAAACCAATATCAGAAGCATCTGTCTCAACAATTTTATCCCATGAGGGATTAGCAAGTATTAAACAAGGCAATTGTTTCACCTTAGATTTGACTAACCTAACTACCTCAGTATGCTTATCTGACCAGGGTGATGGGGATTTCTTAAGCCTATCATATAATATGGCAGTATCTCTAGCAAGATTCTTATAATAAGGTGAAATATAATTCAAACTACCTAAAAATCTTTGTAGTTGAGTTTTATTAGTAATAATATCTGGAAATTTAGAAAATATACATACATCCTGAACCCTATCAAGTAAATCCTTTTTATTAGGAATAGGGTACCTGATCCACTTTAACACTTTATTAAGTGGCTTATAATTAGTAACTAATCTAGGAACGCCTCGCTCTTGCTCCGCATGCTTATTTACATAAAATCCAGCATAACTCCACGGAGAATGAGATTTTCTAATTAATCCCTTATTAAGAAGATTATCTATTTCCGTCTTACATAATTCTAAATACTCCTTATTCATCTGGCAAGGCCTAGACTTAGTTGGAATATCTCTTTCATTAAATCCATCTATATATGGCAAAGAAACTATATGCTTTTTCCTATTCTAAAAAGCATTTGGGTGATCAGCACAAATATCTGATGAAAATTGATTTATTATCAATTTTATTTTATCCTGAAGTTTTGGATTTTCTAACCTCTCTTTTATTGTTAAGGTTGAAATTTCTTGCCTAAGGTAATTTAATTGATTTCCCTTAGCTCTAACTAAATCAGATAGTTGATTAAGAACCCTAGTCATTGGGTCTTTTATGAAATTAAATGTTATTTTTGTTCCTTCAAAACTACCTATAAATCCTGAATTACTAATTTCCTTTATGGGAAATAATTTATGAAGAAAAGGGGTACCTAATATGACCTGATTTGTCATATTCCTAACTAATACAAAACTAGTAAGAATACATCGTCTATCCTTACAAATATATGCATGGGATAATTTATATAATATCTCCATCTTATTACGACTTGCATAACTTAATGAATGTGTGGTTTTTTCAAAATATTTTGTAGGAATTAATCCTTCCTGTATACAATTCAAATATGCACCACTATCAACTAAAGCAATTAATTCTTGTTTAAATTCTCCTTGTATTAAAAGAGTAATTTTTATTAACAATTTTTGAGAAGTAAAATATTCCATCTTTCCTAAAAATGGTTCTAAATCTAATCCACTATCCTGGACTATATGTTTTCCTTTATTTTCAAGCTTATCTATTCTATTACTTAGAATTCCTATCTGATCCCTAAAAACTATATTTTCTTGGGATAATTTCTTAATTTATTTTTTTAAATTATCTACCTCTATCTGTAGATCCTGGACTGTTGTGACTGAAGATCCCTTGTATTTATCTTCTAATCTCCTCTTAACTTCCTTAAGAGTATATGGCATATAATCCCTATCCTAGATTAGTACTGAAGATTCTCCTAATTCCTTATCTTTTCCTAAGGAATCTAAAATTTTATCTCTTATATCTCAATCCTTAATTATTTTTAAGAGTTCAATTATATTATCATTTGTAAGAACATTAACTTGAAATTCTTGAAATTGAGAAAGAATTTCATAATAATTATTATCTTCCTCACTTTGTATCTGATTAATACAATTCTGACAACATTTATCTTGTTGCTTACCTTCATCAGATGACGATATAAACTCTGATTCGGTATGAAGATGATGAAGATGATGATCCTCCGATGATTTAGATGATTGTGTGAAATCAGACTCAGATGTGGATTGTACATCAGAATCCGAAACAAGCATAATTTTCTTAAGATTATCCTTAAGTTCTTTATCTATATTAAGATTTTTTATTTTTTTCTTAATATAACATTTATTTGCATAATGACCAACTCTACCACATTTAAAACAAGTTAGTATAAATTTCCTATGTGATTTCTTATAACCACTTCTTTTCTGTTCTTTTATTCTTTTTTGTTTTCGCTCTCTCCTAGCTGCTATTTTTTTTTGATAGCTAGGTGATCTAAATTTCTCTATCCTAGGTAAAGGTTTTCTATTAGCCTTACTAGATTGTGGTATATCTACTCCAAATTGATCACAGAAATGTCCTAATTGTTTCTTTTCTATGAGATTTTGTTTTTTAATTTGTTGGTTAAGCTTAATTTCATTACATAAAGCTAAACCTTCTTGAATACATTTTCCTATTATGGTACCATAACTAAGATTATTATAATCTATGGTTGACACTCCTAGCCTAAGAGTTCTTTTTACTCTCTCAGCAAATAAATGTGGAAGACCATCAATAAATTTAGACTTCCAATGAGCTTGATTTACCTCCGGCAATTCCATAACTCGACTAAGGAATACATCCTTGTACCACCTAAATGAGGTTAAAGTAGGGCACATAAGATTTTGTAAAAGTGGCCTAATATTCTCAACATTAATTGTGAATCTACCCGTGAAATGTTCACATATGGTTATTGTTAGTGTATAAACTGCATCTTGTTTTGATTGACCATGTTTTTGTTTTACTGAATTAATTATGGTGTTTCTTCCTACTTCTTGAAAGTAATTATCCCACCATCCTTTTAATTGACCAGTAAAACTTGCTATTATCATAAGGGCTATACTTTTGTCTGTATTCCCTTGTTGTTTACATATTGTAGAATACATTAACATTTTATGAATTGTATTATATATTTGTTGATCTGTTAAACCATCAATATTCCATTCATATATTGTCTTACCATTATAGGAAAACTGATCTTTTGATGGTTCCTCTAAAAGTATATCTTGAGGACTAGGTCTGGGATAATAGAATTTTTGACCCAACGGTTTTTCAGCAAATTTACTATTATATGCTCTCATCTTATTTAAACTATCATCTACAACTTCTTGTTGCTTTATATGAGCATACAAATCTTGAATATCTTCTCTATTAATAACATTAATTTTTAATGTTTTAAATTTATCATCCAATAACTTACCAAATTCACTTAATGGTTCAAGAATAAAATCTTTTATTTCTGGTGGAGGTTGAATAGGATTAGCTTTCATCCTAGTTTCACTAATCTCACCTTCAGGTTTATTTTCCCTAAGTTGTTTTCTTATATCTTCAATTTTTATATATGTTTTTAATAACCTATTATTAAGGAACATTATTTGTTCTCCTAAGGCTACTAAATACAAATTAGTAAAATTATTTTGTTTCACCACATCATTAATTTGTTTTGTTGTGGCTTGCAAGATTTCATTTTCCTGCATGTTAAAGAAAGCATTAGCATATAACCTAACTCTATCTCTTTCCATTAAGATAAGTTGTAAGGTAGGTGGATAGATAGATTCAATCTCCTCACTATTTTTTAATTTCCAAGTTTTTTCTAAGACATTAATATATTGTCTTAAATAATTATCAAAGAACCAGGGAATACAATCCTTAATTTGATTTATCTGTTCTAAATAATTATAGAACAGATCCTGAAGAATATTTCTTTCTTCTCTAGGGAAATTCCTAGCAAACCAATCTCTAAAAGATTTAAATATTGGTTTATTAAACTCAGCTCGTATTTGTTTCCTAGCTAAGCTTCCATGACTACAATCAATTTTATTTGTCCTATCCATTAAACTGGAAAATTTAGTTCTGATTCAGTTATTTCTAGTTCAGTATTATTATAAATACCTTGAACAATATTATCTTCATTAATCCTAAGACCTTGGAACCTATTACCTAAAGTCTCTTATCTATAGATCTAGAAGAAGAACTACATACAGTATTGGGTAATTCTACCCTATAATCTATCGGTGAAATATAAGAATGAGTAGAAACTGATCTAGGTATTCTAGAAGTTCCTAAAGGCAAAGATCCTGTACTTTTCCTATGGAATTGGATTTGAATGTCTCCAGTAGATGTTTGGATTGCATTTACCAAATCTTTATTTATTATGGGTTGTGCTGGAACAATTTTTTCAGCTAACCAAGTTTCAGGGAATTTATTTCATCCCACTTAATAGATCTTCTAGTTGTTATTTTGGATCTATTAAAATTAGTTTTAAAGAGAATTGTCTCTTGTTGATTAATATTCATAATCCTACACTTAGGATTCAGAGTATACAAAGGTTTAAAATAAACTCTACAACATATACATATAACCTCTATACCTGGAATATAATTATATCCATGCGTCTTCACATATAAAGTCAACGCATCAAGTATATTGACATCAGATAAAGATAATTGCAAATTGGGATAAGCATTAAAATAAATAGGGCCATGAGTAAGACTAGATTCCATGATCCCAATCAGAGATTGTCTCCAATTAAGATTACGTGCATCACGTAATACAACCAAAAATGTTTTCGGCAAACCTAATAAGGTCAATGGCTTGAAAGCAACCTGTAGAAGTCCTATATGCAAGAACTTATATGATGATGTATATGCATTAATATCATCTTGTGATAACAATTTGATAGTCAACCCATCATTATGAATGGGAACAGATTCTTCACAAGTTTTAACTACTTGCTTGAGACCTATCTTTTCAAAAGTACCAAAGGAATATATCATCCTAGGTTTAATTTTAGGAATTGTCCATTTATTTAACAAATCCAAATTTTGAGGAATATCATATTCTTCCTTTTTACTATTTTTAACAGAATTATCATTTTTTCTGAAAATATCCAACATATTAAAACACAAAGGATTAATAGATTGTAATAATAACTATGAATTACCTAGCATGGCTCTGATACCAAAGGAGGCCCAGGGGATAAGACCGCAAATAGACAGCAGTCCGCGGACATGAATAAGTCCTTAAGCTTAGGCTATGCTTCAGAATAAACAAGAAGGGTGAGATTAATGGGATATTACCTAATATATAAGTAAGCTCCTTCTGAGACTCCAAAAGCACCCACAGAAATGCCACAAACATCAAAACGGCAGAAATGGGCAAAAAGCCTCTCAGATCCCAGCCATATACTTCGAACCATAATCTCAAAATTTATTCTGAAACATTTTCTAACCTTAAAACTTAACAATATCCTTAGAGTATTTGAGGGTTATCTCCAAGGTCTGATCTGGCCTAAGACATACTAACTAATAACATAGTATTATCACAATCTATCAAGGATTTAGCCTTCCATTAAGCCAATCCAACAACAACAAAAACAAATAAAATACAGAAAATAAAAATAATAGTACCTTGGAAAGGAACGCTTAGAATATTATTAAAACAAAATTTACAAAAGGAAAATAAAATAAACTGTACACACCTAACACTACATCTGAGTCTTGCTTTTATAGACAATTGGGTGCTCGGACATGAAACAAAAATTAAAAACAAATTTCCACGGACTTCACAAATTTGGAATCCGGGAACAATAATTACAGACACTGTATATGACAGTAAAAAGTAAAACCTACTGTTTATCTATAGTAGAAAGATGACATTGATTTGTCCTATACGACAAATCTACTTTCCACCTGTCTTAATAATAATAATAATAATAATAATAATAAAAGTAGTAATAATAGTAGTAGTAGCAGTAGTAGTAGTAGTAGTAGCAGTAGTAATAATAATAATAATAATAATAATAATAATAGCAGTAGTAGTAGTAGTAGTAGTAATAATAATAATAATAATAATAATAATAATAATAATAATAGTAATAATAGTAATACTAATAATGATAATAAGAATAATAATAATAATAATACTAGCAATAATTATGCTACTATTTCAAAAGAAATACTTGCAATCGTCAAATGTGTTTTAAAATTTCAAGACGATCTTCTTAATCAACAGTTTTTGATAAATACTGATTGCCAATCTGCAAAATTCATGTTTAATAAAGATTTCAAACATGATGTTTCAAAACAAATGTTTACAAGGTGGCAAGCCAATTTAGCCCCTTTTGATCTTGAAATCAAACACATTCAGGGAAAGAATAATACTTTGCCTGATTTTCTTTCTCGTGAATATTTGTAGGGTGATACAACCCCCTGATAGGGGAGGACAAGGCCGTGGAAAATATGTCCATGGTAGTGGTCAAGCCCGTGGCAAATATGGTCATGGTGGTCGTGGCAGGGGAAATAAAGCCCCAGATTATTCCTATGCAAATAAAGCACTGGAATTAGCTGTTGAGGAGGCAGAAGTTCGGAAAAATAGACTTTGAGCTCATAAGTTTGATATAAAACTTCCTCATCCCAGTTCACCAATATATTCAGAAACAATCAAGTTTCTTGAAGAACTGGAGAAAAAAGCAGGAGAAAGAAATATAAGTTCTTTCGCTTCAGCTCTGAATACAGAGTATGATTATTCTGTGCAATATACTCAGAATTCTCAACAGGAAATAATCCTGTATCTCTCACAAAAGGATCTGACATATAAGCAGGATCTGTGGTTACTCATGCAAAAATATCTTGATGAGTTTTCTTTCCCAGCTCAGTCATATAAGACTAGGCATCATTATGAGAAAATTCTCATGGAAACCATGTCTGCTGATTTTGAACACTTCAAGAAAAATGGTAAGGCAGATATGATGTCCAAGGATATTGCTTATAGCAAGATCTCAATCAAAAGCATAATAAATGCTGAACAGTGGGGACTCTCAACACATAAATTGAAGTCCTATATGGTATCAACACAACAAGGTCCCATTCAATATTCATATTGGGATTATGTTGAAGCTTTCTCAAAGGTATTTTACTTTGAGAATGACTAGCACAAACATTCTTGATTCATGAAGATTGCTGGTATTGTACTCAATAAGGAGGTTCCATCTTGGTTTATAATTTGGTGGAATTTCTTTGGTCCAAGCCCAACCATCCTTCCAGAACCATTCAAAAGACTATATACTGAATGGTTGGAATGTTCGCCGAAGGTCCAGAATCTTGAAGACCAACAACTATATGTTGAAGGCACGGCGTCAATGTATTTCTTTCTGGAATTTTCAATCCCTTGGATAGTTAGGCGGGTTCCAGAAGCAGGTCATGCAAATCAGCATATTCTGTGTTTAAAGAGGGTATTCTTCTCAAAATTCTGGCATAAGATGATCCAGACAGATCCGACAACCCAGAAGTTACATTCCTAGGATCTGATTGGCGAGATTGAAGCTAAGCTCCAACATTATAAGAAGGAGTTGCAGGAGAGGAAGAAGAAGATACTTCAAGAAGCTCCGACATCACCTTTTGAGCAGTTTGCAATCAGACTGCAGAAGGAGAATCCTACAATTTCGTCACAGGAGATTATGATGGCGTATATGGATCAAATAAAGGAAGAAATGGTCCAGTTCACTCAAAAAGGTGAATCATCATCTTCGCCGTCAGAGATGTCAATGGAGATGTTACAACAACAGCAAGGAAGTCGATATTTTTGCCTTGTAGGTCAGACCCAGGATCCAGAGGAAAAAGGAAACTATTCCTTGGAAGACGTGTTCGAATCAGTCAAGGACGCGTTGAAGGGTCCACTTTAAATCAAGAAGACGCAGGAAGCATCTTCCAGCAGTTCGCCCAAACAGGATAAAGTTTAGGGTTAGGTAGTGTCAGATTTGTCGTATAGGACAAATCACGTCTACTTTCTACTGTAGATAAACAGTAGGTTATTACTTTTTACTATTTGTAATTATTGTGTTTCCCGGATTCAAAATTTGTGAAGTCTGTGGAAAGTCGGATTTAATTTTTTTTCATGTCCGAGCAACCAAGTGTCTACAAAAGCCAAGTCTCGGATCAGAGAGAAAAAGAGAGTATAGTTTTTTATTTTTCTCTTTATTATTGTAATCTTGTTTAAATTAATAAAAGCTCAACAGTTTTCGTTATAGGTACTGTTATTTTTTATTTTCTGTCATTTTATTTTATTTTGTTACTGATCAGCCCAATGACAGGCTGAGACTCTGATGGATTAGAGTAATACCACCATACCATAAGAGCATGTCTTAGGCCAATCTCAGACCGAGAGAATAACCTTCAAATACTCCACTGTCATCGTTAAGGTCTTAAGGTTAAGATATTTGAGATAAATTTGGAATTATGGTCCAAAATATATAGATTGATCTTTGGAGTCACCCGGCCAGTTGCCGTTTGCCGTGGTTGAAGGCATGTTGGCATTTTGGCCTTTCCATTTGACTCAGATGGAGACCTATCTATATATCAGGTAAAAGCCCCATGGTTCTACTCTTGATTTATCTCTAGATATAGCCTAAGCTTAAGAACTTATCTATGTCCGGGGACTGCTGTTATTTGCGATCAAGAGTAGAACCATGGGGCTTTCACCCGATATATAGATAGGTCTCCATCTGAGTCAAAAGGAAAGGCCAAAACGCCAACACGCCCTCAACCACGGCAAACGGCAACTGGCCGAGCGACTCTAGAGATCAATCTATATATTTCGGACCATAATTCCAAATTTATCTCAGATATATCTTAACCTTAAGACCTTAACGATGACAGCGGAGTCTTTGAGGGTCATCCTCTAGGTCTGAGACTGGCCTAAGACATGCTCTTATGGTATGGTGGTATTACTCGAATCCATCAGAGTCTCAGCCTGTCATTGGGCTGATCAGTAACAAAATAAAATAAAATGACAGAAAATAAAAAATAACAGTACCTATAACGAAAACTGTTGAGCTTTTATTAATTTAAACAAGATTACAATAATAAAGAGAAAAATAAAAAACTATACTCTCTTTTTCTCTCTGATCCGAGACTTGGCTTTTGTAGACACTTGGTTGCTCGGACATGAAAAAAAATTAAATCCGACTTTCCACAGACTTCACAAATTTTGAATCCGGGAAACACAATAATTACAAACAGTAAAACGTAAAAACCTATGTTTATCTACAGTAGAAAGTAGACGTGATTTGTCCAATACGACAAATCTGACACTACCTGACCCTAAACTTTATCCTGTTTGGGCGAACTGCTGGAAGATGCTTCATGCGTCTTCTTGATTTGAAGCGGCCCTTCAACGCGCCCTGATCGATTCGAACACGTGTTCCAAGGAATAGTTTCTTCTTCCTCCGATCCTCGGTCCGACTGCAAGGCAAAAATATCGACTTTGCTGTTGTTGTAACATCTCCATTGACATCTCTGACGGCGAAGATGATGATTCACCTTTTTGAGTGAACTGGACCATTTCTTCCTTTATTTGATCCATATACGCCATCATAATCTCCTGTGACGAAATTGTAGGATTCTCCTTCTGCAGTCTGATTGCAAACTGCTCAAAAGGTGATGTCGGAGCTTCTTGAAGTATCTTCTTCTTCCTCTCCTGCAACTCCTTCTTATAATGTTGGAGCTTAGCTTCAATCTCACTAATCAAATCCTAGGAATGCAACTTCTTAGTTGTCGGTCTGTCTAGATCATCTTATGCCAGAATTTTGAGAAGAATACCCTCTTCAAACACGAAATATACTGATTTGCATGACCTACTTCTGGAACCCACCTAACTATCCAAGGGATTGAAAATTCCAGAAAGAAATACATTGACGCCGCGCTTCAACACATTGTTGTTGGTCTTCATGATTCTGGACCTTCGACAAACATTCCAACCATTCAGCATATAGTCCTCTCGTATGGTTCCGAAGGATGGTTGGGCTTGGACCAAAGAAATTCCACCAAATTATAAACCAAGATGGAACCTCCTTATTGAGTACAAGATCAGCAATCTTCACGAACCAAAAATGTTTGTGCTGGTCATTCTCAAAATAAAATACCTTTGAGAAAGCTTCAACATAATCCCAATATGAATATTGAATGAGACCTTGTTGTGTTGATACCACATAGGACTTCAATTTATGTGTTGAGAGTCCCCACTGTTCAGCATTTATTATGCTCTTGATTGAGATCTTGCTATAAGCAATATCCTTGGACATCATATCCGCTTACCATTTTTCTTGAAGTGTTCAAAATCAGCAAACATGGTTTCCATGAGAATTTTCTCATAACGATGCCTAGTCTTATATGATCGAAATGGGAAAGAAAACTCATTAAGATATTTTTACATGAGTAACCACGGATCCTCGCTTATATGTCGATCCTTTTGTGAGAGCTACATGATTATTTCTGTTGAGAATTTCGAGTATATTGCACGTAATCATCATACTGTATTCAGAGTCAAGCGAAAGAACTTATATTTCTTTCTCCGCTTTTTCTCCAGTTCTTCAAGAAACTTGATTGTTTCGAATATATTGGCGAGCTAGGATGAGGAAGTTTTATATCAAACTTCGAGCTCAAGTCTATTTTTCCAAATTCGCCTCCTCAACACTAATTCCATGCTTTATTTGCATAGGAATAATCTCGGCTTTATTTCCCGCCACGACCACCATGACCATATTTGCCACGGCCTTGACCACTACCATGGACATATTTTCCACGGCCTTGTCCTCCCTATTAGGGATTGCATCACCCTACAAATATTCACGAGAAAGAAAATCAGCAAAGTATTATTCTTTCCTCGAATGTGTTTGATTTCAAAATCAAAAGGGGCTAAATTGGCTTGCCACCTTGTAAACATTTGTTTTGAAACATCATGTTTGAAATCTTTATTAAACATGAATTTTGCAGATTGGCAATCGCTTTTATCAAAAAGCTTGATTAAGAAGATCGCCTTGAAATTTTAAAACACATTTGACGATTGCAAGTATTTCTTTTGAAATAGTAGCATAATTTTTCTGGCTTGAATTCCATTTGCCAGAATGGAAAAGAACAAGATATTCTTGTTTTGTAAAAGGGTGAACTTGTTTGAGCACTCCTCCATAGCCAATATCCGACGACGCTCCACAATTTATACCATCGTGGATTCTCTAACATTAAACAAGGCAACTGTTTGACCTTAGATTTGATCACTCTCACTGCCTCAGTATGACTATCTGACCAAGGGGAAGGGGATTTCCTAAGTCTATCATATAAAATAGCAGTATCTGCAGCCAAGTTTTTATAATAAGGCTGAATATAATTTAAACTGCCTAAAAATCTTTGTAATTGTTTTTTATCCACAATTATATTTGGAAATTTAGAAGCAAATTCAATACTTCTATCAATAGGAATTATTTTTCCATCTTCAATAAAATAACCAAGAAATCTAATTTTAGATTGAAAAACCTGCATTTTTGGTTTAGAAATAACTAACCCATTTTGAATAACAATCTTTTAAAAATATCCAAATGTTTGAAATGGGTTTTAATGTCTTTTGAAAATACCAAGACATCATCAATATAAACAACCATAAAATCACTATAAGGTATGAATATATCATTCATAATATTTTGAAATTCAGAAGGTGCATTTTTTAATCCAAATGGCATAACATTCCATTCAAAATGACCAAAAGGTACAACAAATGCAGTTTTATACTTATCTTCTTCAACTACCTGTATTTGATAGTATCCTGATTTCATATCAAAATTTGAAAATACACAAGCATCATGTACCCTATCAATAAGATCTTTTTTATTGGGAATAGGGTATCTAATCCATTTAAGAACTTTATTAAGAGGTTTATAATTAACGACTAACCTTGGAGTTCCTCTTTCAATTTTAGATTTTTTATTAACATAAAATCCTGCACAACTCCAAGGTGAACTAGATTTTCTAGTTAATCCTTTATGAAGGAAAGTATTTATTTCTTCCTTACATCTTCCTAATTCTTCACTACTCATCTGACATGGTCGAGATTTAGTGGTTATATTTCTTTCATCAAAATTATCCACATAAGGTAAAGATACAATATGTTTCTTCCTATCCCAAAATGCAAAAGGATGGTCAAGACAAATATCTGCAGAGAATTGATTTATTATCAATTTTATTTTTTCCTGTAATTTTGGATTATTTAACTTTTCCTTTATTGTTAAGGTGTTAATTTCTTGTTTGAGATAATTTAATTGATTACCTTTTGCTTTAATTAATTCCACCATCTCATTATGAACTCTAGTTATTGGGTCCTTAATAAATTTGAATTTTATATCAGATCCTTCAAAACTACCTATTATACCATTAGTAGTTATCTCCTTAATTGGGAAGATTTTGTGAAGGAAAGGAGTACCTAAAATGACCTGATTTGTCATATTTCTAACTAAAACAAAGCTAGTAGTAATAGACTGTTTATCCTGACAAATATAGGCTTGAGATAATTTATATAAAATCTCCATTTTATTCCCACTTGTAGAAGATAAAGAATGGGTGGTTTTTTCAAAATATTTTGCTGGAATAAGACCTTCCTGGATACAATTAAGGTCTGCGCCACTATCTATTAGTGCGATTAATTCTTTTCTGAATTCTCCTCTTATTAAGAGAGTTATCTTGACTAACCATTTTTGTGAAGTTATATACTCCATCTTACCTAAAAATGGTTCTAATTCCTGATTACTAGATTGTCCTAAAGATTCCTGGACTATAGTCTTACCCTTATCCAGACTATCTATCCTATCATTTATTCTACCTAATTGGGTTTTTATTTGAGTATTTTCTTGAGACAATATTTTCATCTCAGTTTTCAGGTTATTAACTTCTATTTGAAGATCCTGAATAGTAGTTACAGACGCTACTGATGAAGAAATATTATGTTTTTCTGCTAACCTTTTCTTAACTTTTGTTAGAGTATAAGGTACAAATTTTTGAGTTTCCTGGATACTTATTTCTTCAGGTTCTTTTAATTTTCCTAAAGATTCTAGAATTTTATTTCTAACCTCAGAATCTTTAACTATTCTAAGAAGTTCAATGATATTATCATTGGTTAAAACATACAATTGAAATTATTTTAATTTTAACAGAAATTGGTAATAATTATTATCTTCTTCACTTTTTATTTTATATTATTATTTTTTACCTGATATATAGAAAGGTCTCCATCTGAGTCAAAAGGAAAGGCCAAACGCCAACACGCCTTCAACCACGGCAAACGGCAACTGGTCGGGTGACTCCAAAGAAGTTCAGAAAAATAGACTTCAAGCTCAGAAGTTTATATAAAACTTCCTCATCCCAGTTCACCAATATATTCAGAAACAATCAAGTTTCTTGAAGAACTGGAGAGAAAAGCAGGAGAAAGAAATATAAGTTCTTTCGCTTCAGCTCTGAATACAGAGTATGATGATTCTGTGCAATATACTCAGAATTCTCATCAGGAAATAATCCTGCATCTTTCACAGATCCAGACATTCAAGACCGCAAATAACAGCAGTCCGCGGACATAGATGAGTCCTTAAGATTAGGCTATATCTAGAGATAAATCAAGAGTAGAATAATGGGGCTTTTACATGATATATAGATAGGTCTCCATCTGAGTCAAAAGGAAAGGCCAAAACGCCAACACGCCATCAACCACGGCAAACGGCAACTGGACGAGCGACTCTAGAGATCAATCTATATATTTCGGACCATAATTCCAAATTTATCTCAGATATATCTTAACCTTAAGACCTTAACGATGACAGCGGAGTCTTTGAGGGTCATCCTCTAGGTCCGAGGCGGCCTAAGACATGCTCTTATGGTATGGTGGTATTACTCGAATCCATCAGAGTCTCAGCCTGTCATTGGGCTGATCAATAACAAAATAAAATAAAATGACAAAAAATAAAAAATAACAGTACCTGTAACAAAAACTGTTGAGCTTTTATTAATTTAAACAAGATTACAATAATAAAGAGAAAAATAAAAAACTACACTCTCCTCCTCTCTCTGATCTGAGACTTGGCTTTTATAGACACTTGGTTGCTCGGACATGCAACAAAAATTAAATCCAACTTTCCACGGACTTCACAAATTTTGAATCCGGGAAACACAATAATTACAAACAAGAAACGTAAAAACCTATGTTTATCTACGAGAAAGTAGACGTGATTTGTCCAATACGACAAATCGACACTACGACCCTAAACTTTATCCTGTTTGGGCGAATCGGAAGATGCTTCATGCGTCTTCTTGATTTGAAGCGGCCCTTCAACGCGTCCTTGATCGATTCGAACACGTGTTCCAAGGAATAGTTTCCTTCTTCCTCCGATCTCCGGTCCGACTGCAAGGCAAAAATATCGACTCCTTGCTATTGTTGTGACATCTCCATTGACATCTCGACGGCGAAGATGATGATTCACCTTTTCGAGTGAATCGACCATTTCTTCCTTTATTTGATCCATATACACCATCATCATCTCTGTGATTTAAATTGTAGGATTCTCCTTCTGCAGTCTGATTGCAAACTGCTCAAAAGGTGATGTCGGAGCTTCTTGAAGTATCTTCTTCTTCCTCTCCTGCAACTCCTTCTTATAATGTTGGAGCTTAGCTTCAATCTCGCCAATCAGATCCTAGGAATGTAACTTCTGGGTTGTCGGATCTGTCTAGATCATCTTATGCCGAATTTTGAGAAGAATACCCTCTTCAAACACGAAATATACTGATTTGCATGACCTACTTCTGGAACCCACCTAACTATCCAAGGGATTGAAAATTCCAGAAAGAAATACATTGACGCCGCGCCTTCAACACATTGTTGTTGGTCTTCATGATTCTGGACCTTCGACAAACATTCCAACCATTCAGCATATAGTCCTCTGTATGGTTCTGGAAGGATGGTTGGGCTTGGACCAAAGAAATTCCACCAAATTATAAACCAAGATGGAACCTCCTTATTGAGTACATCAGCAATCTTCACGAACCAAAAATGTTTGTGCTGGTCATTCTCAAAATAAAATACCTTTGAGAAAGCTTCAACATAATCCCAATATGAATATTGAATGAGACCTTGTTGTGTTGATACCACATAGGACTTCAATTTATGTGTTGAGAGTCCCCACTGTTCAGCATTTATTATGCTCTTGATTGAGATCTTGCTATAAGCAATATCCTTGGACATCATATCGCCTTACCATTTTTCTTGAAGTGTTCAAAATCAGCAAACATGGTTTCCATGAGAATTTTCTCATAACGATGCCTAGTCTTATATGACTGAGCTGGGAAAGAAAACTAATTAAGATATTTTTACATGAGTAACCCCGGATCCTGCTTATATGTCAGATCCTTTTGTGAGAGCTACATGATTATTTCCTGTTGAGAATTCTGAGTATATTGCACAGAATCATCATACTGTATTCAGAGGCGAAAGAACTTATATTTCTTTCTCCGCTTTTTCTCCAGTTCTTCAAGAAACTTGATTGTTTCTGAATATATTGGCGAGCTAGGATGAGGAAGTTTTATATCAAACTTCTGAGCTCGAAGTCTATTTTTCCGAAATTCTGCCTCCTCAACAGCTAATTCCAGTGCTTTATTTGCATAGGAATAATCTCGGGCTTTATTTCCCCTGCCACGACCACCATGACCATATTTGCCACGGCCTTGACCACTACCATGGACATATTTTCCACGGCCTTGTCCTCCCCTATTAGGGGATTGCATCACCCTACAAATATTCACGAGAAAGAAAATCAGGCAAAGTATTATTCTTTCCTGAATGTGTTTGATTTCAAAATCAAAAGGGGCTAAATTGGCTTGCCACCTTGTAAACATTTGTTTTGAAATATTATGTTTTAAATCTTTATTAAACATTTATTTTGCAGATTTGCAATCATTATTTATAAAAAACTGTTGATTAAGAAGATCGTCTTGAAATTTTAAAACACATTTGACGATTGCAAGTATTTCTTTTGAAATAGTAGCATAATTTTTCTGGCTTGAATTCCATTTGCCAGAATGGAAAAGAACAAGATATTCTTGTTTTGTAAAAGGGTGAACTTGTTTGAGCACTCCTCCATAGCCAATATCGACGTACGGTCTCCACAATTTATACCATCGTGGATTCTCTAACATTAAACAAGGCAACCGTTTGACCTTAGATTTGATCACTCTCACCGCCTCGATGACTATCTCGACCAAGGGAAGGGATTTCCTAAGTCTATCATATAAAATAGCGATTCTGCCAAGTTTTTATAATAAGGCTGAATATAATTTAAACTGCCTAAAAATCTTTGTAATTGTTTTTTATCCACAATTATATTTGGAAATTTAGAAGCAAATTCAATACTTCTATCAATAGGAATTATTTTTCCATCTTCAATAAAATAACCAAGAAATCTAATTTTAGATTGAAAAACCTGCATTTTTGGTTTAGAAATAACTAACCCATTTTGAATAACAATCTTTTAAAAATATCCAAATGTTTGAAATGGGTTTTAATGTCTTTTGAAAATACCAAGACATCATCAATATAAACAACCATAAAATCACTATAAGGTATGAATATATCATTCATAATATTTTGAAATTCAGAAGGTGCATTTTTTAATCCAAATGGCATAACATTCCATTCAAAATGACCAAAAGGTACAACAAATGCGCTTTTATACTTATCTTCTTCAACTACTGTATTTGATAGTATCCGATTTCATATCAAAATTTGAAAATACACAAGCATCATGTACCCTATCAATAAGATCTTTTTATTGGGAATAGGTATCTAATCCATTTAAGAACTTTATTAAGAGGTTTATAATTAACGACTAACCTTGGAGTTCCTCTTTCAATTTTAGATTTTTTATTAACATAAAATCCTGCACAACTCCAAGGTGAACTAGATTTTCTAGTTAATCCTTTATGAAGGAAAGTATTTATTTCTTCCTTACATCTTCCTAATTCTTCACTACTCATCTGACATGGTCGAGATTTAGTGGTTATATTTCTTTCATCAAAATTATCCACATAAGGTAAAGATACAATATGTTTCTTCCTATCCCAAAATGCAAAAGGATGGTCAGCACAAATATCTGCAGAGAATTGATTTATTATCAATTTTATTTTTTCCTGTAATTTTGGATTATTTAACTTTTCCTTTATTGTTAAGGTGTTAATTTCTTGTTTGAGATAATTTAATTGATTACCTTTTGCTTTAATTAATTCCACCATCTCATTATGAACTCTAGTTATTGGGTCCTTAATAAATTTGAATTTTATATCAGATCCTTCAAAACTACCTATTATACCATTAGTAGTTATCTCCTTAATTGGGAAGATTTTGTGAAGGAAAGGAGTACCTAAAATGACCTGATTTGTCATATTTCTAACTAAAACAAAGCTAGTAGTAATAGACTGCTTATCCCGACAAATATAGGCTTGAGATAATTAATATAAAATCTCCATTATATTCCCACTTGTAGAAGATAAAGAAAGGGTAGTTTTTTCAAAATAAATTGCTGTAATAAAAAATTCATGGATACAATTAAGGTCTGCGCCACTATCTATTAGTGCGATTAATTCTTTTCTGAATTCTCCTCTTATTAAGAGAGTTATCTTGACTAACCATTTTTGTGAAGTTATATACTCCATCTTACCTAAAAATGGTTCTAATTCCTGATTACTAGATTGTCCTAAAGATTCCTGGACTATAGTCTTACCCTTATCCAGACTATCTATCCTATCATTTATTCTACCTAATTGGGTTTTTATTTGAGTATTTTCTTGAGACAATATTTTCATCTCAGTTTTCAGGTTATTAACTTCTATTTGAAGATCCTGAATAGTAGTTACAGACGCTACTGATGAAGAAATATTATGTTTTTCTGCTAACCTTTTCTTAACTTTTGTTAGAGTATAAGGTACAAATTTTTGAGTTTCCTGGATACTTATTTCTTGAGTTCTTTTAATTTTCCTAAAGATTCTAGAATTTTATTTCTAACCTCAGAATCTTTAACTATTCTAAGAAGTTCAATGATATTATCATTGGTTAAAACATTCAATTGAAATTCTTTGAATTGTGACAGAAGTTGGTAATAATTATTATCTTCTTCACTTTGTATTTTATATTATCATTTTTTACCTGATATATAGAAAGGTCTCCATCTGAGTCAAAAGGAAAGGCCAAAACGCCAACACGCCTTCAACCACGGCAAACGGCAATCGGTCGGGTGACTCCAAAGAAGTTCAGAAAAATAGACTTCAAGCTCGAAGTTTATATAAAACTTCCTCATCGATTCACCAATATATTCGAAACAATCAAGTTTCTTGAAGAACTGAGAGAAAAGCAGAGAAAGAAATATAAGTTCTTTCGCTTCAGCTCTGAATACAGAGTATGATGATTACTGCAATATACTCAGAATTCTCATCAGGAAATAATCCTGCATCTTTCACAGATCCAGACATTCAAGACCGCAAATAACAGCAGTCCGCGGACATAGATGAGTCCTTAAGCTTAGGCTATATCTAGAGATAAATCAAGAGTAGAATCATGGGGCTTTTACCTGATATATAGATAGGTCTCCATCTGAGTCAAAAGGAAAGGCCAAAACGCCAACACGCCCTCAACCACGGCAAACGGCAACTGGCCGAGCGACTCTAGAGATCAATCTATATATTTCGGACCATAATTCCAAATTTATCTCAGATATATCTTAACCTTAAGACCTTAACGATGACAGCGGAGTCTTTGAGGGTCATCCTCTAGGTCTGAGGCGGCCTAAGACATGCTCTTATGGTATGGTGGTATTACTAGAATCCATCAGAGTCTCAGCCTGTCATTGGGCTGATCAATAACAAAATAAAATAAAATGACAAAAAATAAAAAATAACAGTACCTGTAACAAAAACTGTTGAGCTTTTATTAATTTAAACAAGATTACAATAATAAAGAAAAATAAAAAACTACACTCTCCTCCTCTCTCTGATCTGAGACTTGGCTTTTATAGACACTTGGTTGCTCGGACATGCAACAAAAATTAAATCCAACTTTCCACGGACTTCACAAATTTTGAATCCGGGAAACACAATAATTACAAACAGTAAAACGTAAAAACCTATGTTTATCTACAGTAGAAAGTAGACGTGATTTGTCCAATACGACAAATCTGACACTACCTGACCCTAAACTTTATCCTGTTTGGGCGAACTGCTGGAAGATGCTTCATGCGTCTTCTTGATTTGAAGCGGGCCCTTCAACGCGTCCTTGACTGATTCGAACACGTGTTCCAAGGAATAGTTTCCTTCTTCCTCTGGATCCTGGGTCTGACCTGCAAGGCAAAAATATCGACTCCCTTGCTATTGTTGTGACATCTCCATTGACATCTCTGACGGCGAAGATGATGATTCACCTTTTCGAGTGAACTGGACCATTTCTTCCTTTATTTGATCCATATACACCATCATCATCTCCTGTGACGAAATTGTAGGATTCTCCTTCTGCAGTCTAATTGCAAACTGTTCAAAAGGTGATGTCGGAGCTTCTTGAAGTATCTTCTTCTTCCTCTCCTGCAACTCCTTCTTATAATGCTGGAGCTTAGCTTCAATCTCACTAATCAAATCCTAGGAATGCAACTTCTTAGTTGTCGGGTCTGTCTAGATCATCTTATGCCAGAATTTTGAGAAGAATACCCTCTTCAAACACGAAATATACTGATTTGCATGACCTACTTCTGGAACCCACCTAACTATCCAAGGGATTGAAAATTCCAGAAAGAAATACATTGACGCCGCGCCTTCAACACATTGTTGTTGGTCTTCATGATTCTGGACCTTCGACAAACATTCCAACCATTCAGCATATAGTCCTCTGTATGGTTCTGGAAGGATGGTTGGGCTTGGACCAAAGAAATTCCACCAAATTATAAACCAAGATGGAACCTCCTTATTGAGTACAGTACCAGCAATCTTCACGAACCAAAAATGTTTGTGCTGGTCATTCTCAAAATAAAATACCTTTGAGAAAGCTTCAACATAATCCCAATATGAATATTGAATGGGACCTTGTTGTGTTGATACCACATAGGACTTCAATTTATGTGTTGAGAGTCCCCACTGTTCAGCATTTATTATGCTCTTGATTGAGATCTTGCTATAAGCAATATCCTTGGACATCATATCTGCCTTACCATTTTTCTTGAAGTGTTCAAAATCAGCAAACATGGTTTCCATGAGAATTTTCTCATAACGATGCCTAGTCTTATATGACTGAGCTGGGAAAGAAAACTCATTAAGATATTTTTACATGAGTAACCACGGATCCTGCTTATATGTCAGATCCTTTTGTGAGAGCTACATGATTATTTCCTGTTGAGAATTCTGAGTATATTGCACAGAATCATCATACTATATAATCAGAGATAAAGCGAAAGACCTTATATTTCTTTCTCTGCTTTTTCTCCAGTTCTTCAAGAAACTTGATTGTTTCGAATATATTGGCGAGCTAGGATGAGGAAGTTTTATATCAAACTTCGAGCTCAAGTCTATTTTTCCAAATTCTGCCTCCTCAACGGCTAATTCGGTGCTTTATTTGCATAGGAATAATCTCGGCTTTATTTCCCCTGCCACGACCACCATGACCATATTTGCCACGGCCTTGACCACTACCATGGACATATTTTCCACGGCCTTGTCCTCCCCTATTAGGGGATTGCATCACCCTACAAATATTCACGAGAAAGAAAATCAGGCAAAGTATTATTCTTTCCCTGAATGTGTTTGATTTCAAAATCAAAAGGGGCTAAATTGGCTTGCCACCTTGTAAACATTTGTTTTGAAACATCATGTTTGAAATCTTTATTAAACATGAATTTTGCAGATTGGCAATCAGTTTTTATCAAAAACCGTTGATTAAGAAGATCGTCTTGAAATTTTAAAACACATTTGACGATTGCAAGTATTTCTTTTGAAATAGTAGCATAATTTTTCTGGCTTGAATTCCATTTGCCAGAATGGAAAAGAACAAGATATTCTTGTTTTGTAAAAGGGTGAACTTGTTTGAGCACTCCTCCATAGCCAATATCTGACGTATCAGTCTCCACAATTTATACCACTGTGGATTCTCTAACATTAAACAAGGCAACTGTTTGACCTTAGATTTGATCACTCTCACTGCCTCAGTATGACTATCTGACCAAGGGGAAGGGGATTTCCTAAGTCTATCATATAAAATAGCAGTATCTGCAGCCAAGTTTTTATAATAAGGCTGAATATAATTTAAACTGCCTAAAAATCTTTGTAATTGTTTTTTATCCACAATTATATTTGGAAATTTAGAAGCAAATTCAATACTTCTATCAATAGGAATTATTTTTCCATCTTCAATAAAATAACCAAGAAATCTAATTTTAGATTGAAAAACCTGCATTTTTGGTTTAGAAATAACTAACCCATTTTGAATAACAATCTTTTTAAAAATATCCAAATGTTTGAAATGGGTTTTAATGTCTTTTGAAAATACCAAGACATCATCAATATAAACAACCATAAAATCACTATAAGGTATGAATATATCATTCATAATATTTTGAAATTCAGAAGGTGCATTTTTTAATCCAAATGGCATAACATTCCATTCAAAATGACCAAAAGGTACAACAAATGCGCTTTTATACTTATCTTCTTCAACTACCTGTATTTGATAGTATCCTGATTTCATATCAAAATTTGAAAATACACAAGCATCATGTACCCTATCAATAAGATCTTTTTTATTGGGAATAGGGTATCTAATCCATTTAAGAACTTTATTAAGAGGTTTATAATTAACGACTAACCTTGGAGTTCCTCTTTCAATTTTAGATTTTTTATTAACATAAAATCCTGCACAACTCCAAGGTGAACTAGATTTTCTAGTTAATCCTTTATGAAGGAAAGTATTTATTTCTTCCTTACATCTTCCTAATTCTTCACTACTCATCTGACATGGTCGAGATTTAGTGGTTATATTTCTTTCCTCAAAATTATCCACATAAGGTAAAGATACAATATGTTTCTTCCTATCCCAAAATGCAAAAGGATGGTCAGCACAAATATCTGCAGAGAATTGATTTATTATCAATTTTATTTTTTCCTGTAATTTTGGATTATTTAACTTTTCCTTTATTGTTAAGGTGTTAATTTCTTGTTTGAGATAATTTAATTGATTACCTTTTGCTTTAATTAATTCCACCATCTCATTATGAACTCTAGTTATTGGGTCCTTAATAAATTTGAATTTTATATCAGATCCTTCAAAACTACCTATTATACCATTAGTAGTTATCTCCTTAATTGGGAAGATTTTGTGAAGGAAAGGAGTACCTAAAATGACCTGATTTGTCATATTTCTAACTAAAACAAAGCTAGTAGTAATAGACTGCTTATCCCGACGAATATAGGCTTGAGATAATTTATATAAAATCTCCATTTTATTCCCACTTGTAGAAGATAAAGAATGGGTGGTTTTTTCAAAATATTTTGCTGGAATAAGACCTTCCGGATACAATTAAGGTCTGCGCCACTATCTATTAGTGCGATTAATTCTTTTCTGAATTCTCCTCTTATTAAGAGAGTTATCTTGACTAACCATTTTTGTGAAGTTATATACTCCATCTTACCTAAAAATGGTTCTAATTCCTGATTACTAGATTGTCCTAAAGATTCCTGGACTATAGTCTTACCCTTATCCAGACTATCTATCCTATCATTTATTCTACCTAATTGGGTTTTTATTTGAGTATTTTCTTGAGACAATATTTTCATCTCAGTTTTCAGGTTATTAACTTCTATTTGAAGATCCTGAATAGTAGTTACAGACGCTACTGATGAAGAAATATTATGTTTTTCTGCTAACCTTTTCTTAACTTTTGTTAGAGTATAAGGTACAAATTTTTGAGTTTCCTGGATACTTATTTCTTCAGGTTCTTTTAATTTTCCTAAAGATTCTAGAATTTTATTTCTAACCTCAGAATCTTTAACTATTCTAAGAAGTTCAATGATATTATCATTGGTTAAAACATTCAATTGAAATTCTTTGAATTGTGACAGAAGTTGGTAATAATTATTATCTTCTTCACTTTGTATTTTATATTATTATTTTTTACCTGATATATAGAAAGGTCTCCATCTGAGTCAAAAGGAAAGGCCAAAACGCCAACACGCCTTCAACCACGGCAAACGGCAACTGGTCGGGTGACTCCAAAGAAGTTCAGAAAAATAGACTTCAAGCTCAGAAGTTTATATAAAACTTCCTCATCCCAGTTCACCAATATATTCAGAAACAATCAAGTTTCTTGAAGAACTGAGAGAAAAGCAGAGAAAGAAATATAAGTTCTTTCGCTTCAGCTCTGAATACAGAGTATGATGATTCTGTGCAATATACTCAGAATTCTCATCAGGAAATAATCCTGCATCTTTCACAGATCCAGACATTCAAGACCGCAAATAACAGCAGTCCGCGGACATAGATGAGTCCTTAAGCTTAGGCTATATCTAGAGATAAATCAAGAGTAGAATCATGGGGCTTTTACCTGATATATAGATAGGTCTCCATCTGAGTCAAAAGGAAAGGCCAAAACGCCAACACGCCTTCAACCACGGCAAACGGCAACTGGCCGAGCGACTCTAGAGATCAATCTATATATTTCGGACCATAATTCCAAATTTATCTCAGATATATCTTAACCTTAAGACCTTAACGATGACAGCGGAGTCTTTGAGGGTCATCCTCTAGGTCTGAGACTGGCCTAAGACATGCTCTTATGGTATGGTGGTATTACTCGAATCCATCAGAGTCTCAGCCTGTCATTGGGCTGATCAATAACAAAATAAAATAAAATGACAAAAAATAAAAAATAACAGTACCTGTAACAAAAACTGTTGAGCTTTTATTAATTTAAACAAGATTACAATAATAAAGAGAAAAATAAAAAACTACACTCTCCTCCTCTCTCTGATCTGAGACTTGGCTTTTATAGACACTTGGTTGCTCGGACATGCAACAAAAATTAAATCCAACTTTCCACGGACTTCACAAATTTTGAATCGGAAACACAATAATTACAAACAAGAAACGTAAAAACCTATGTTTATCTACGAGAAAGTAGACGTGATTTGTCCAATACGACAAATCGACACTACCGACCCTAAACTTTATCTGTTTGGCGAATCTGGAAGATGCTTCATGCGTCTTTTTGATTTGAAGCGGGCCCTTCAACGCGTCCTTGACTGATTCGAACACGTGTTCCAAGGAATAGTTTCCTTCTTCCTCTGGATCCTGGGTCTGACCTGCAAGGCAAAAATATCGACTCCCTTGCTATTGTTGTGACATCTCCATTGACATCTCTGGCGAAGATGATGATTCACCTTTTCGAGTGAATCGACCATTTCTTCCTTTATTTGATCCATATACACCATCATCATCTCCTGTGACGAAATTGTAGGATTCTCCTTCGCAGTCTAATTGCAAACTTCAAAAGGTGATTTCGGAGCTTCTTGAAGTCTCTTCTTCTTCCTCTCCTGCAACTCCTTCTTATAATGCTGGAGCTTAGCTTCAATCTCGCTAATCAAATCCTGGGCATGCAACTTCTGGGTTGTCCGATCTGTCTAGATCATCTTATGCCAGAATTTTGAGAAGAATACCCTCTTCAAACACGAAATATACTGATTTGCATGACCTACTTCTGGAACCCACCTAACTATCCAAGGGATTGAAAATTCCAGAAAGAAATACATTGACGCCGCGCCTTCAACACATTGTTGTTGGTCTTCATGATTCTGGACCTTCGACAAACATTCCAACCATTCAGCATATAGTCCTCTGTATGGTTCTGGAAGGATGGTTGGGCTTGGACCAAAGAAATTCCACCAAATTATAAACCAAGATGGAACCTCCTTATTGAGTACAGTACCAGCAATCTTCACGAACCAAAAATGTTTGTGCTGGTCATTCTCAAAATAAAATACCTTTGAGAAAGCTTCAACATAATCCCAATATGAATATTGAATGAGACCTTGTTGTGTTGATACCACATAGGACTTCAATTTATGTGTTGAGAGTCCCCACTGTTCAGCATTTATTATGCTCTTGATTGAGATCTTGCTATAAGCAATATCCTTGGACATCATATCTGCCTTACCATTTTTCTTGAAGTGTTCAAAATCAGCAAACATGGTTTCCATGAGAATTTTCTCATAACGATGCCTAGTCTTATATGACTGAGCTGGGAAAGAAAACTCATTAAGATATTTTTACATGAGTAACCACGGATCCTGCTTATATGTCAGATCCTTTTGTGAGAGCTACATGATTATTTCCTGTTGAGAATTCTGAGTATATTGCACAGAATCATCATACTCTGTATTCAGAGCTGAAGCGAAAGAACTTATATTTCTTTCTCCTGCTTTTTTCTCCAGTTCTTCAAGAAACTTGATTGTTTCTGAATATATTGGCGAGCTAGGATGAGGAAGTTTTATATCAAACTTCTGAGCTCGAAGTCTATTTTTCCGAAATTCTGCCTCCTCAACAGCTAATACCATTTCTTTATTTGCATAGGAATAATCTCGGCTTTATTTCCTGCCACGACCACCATGACCATATTTGCCACGGCCTTGACCACTACCATGGACATATTTTCCACGGCCTTGTCCTCCCTATTAGGGATTGCATCACCCTACAAATATTCACGAGAAAGAAAATCAGGCAAAGTATTATTCTTTCCTGAATGTGTTTGATTTCAAAATCAAAAGGGGCTAAATTGGCTTGCCACCTTGTAAACATTTGTTTTGAAACATCATGTTTGAAATCTTTATTAAACATGAATTTTGCAGATTGGCAATCAGTTTTTATCAAAAGCAGTTGATTAAGAAGATCGTCTTGAAATTTTAAAACACATTTGACGATTGCAAGTATTTCTTTTGAAATAGTAGCATAATTTTTCTGGCTTGAATTCCATTTGCCAGAATGGAAAAGAACAAGATATTCTTGTTTTGTAAAAGGGTGAACTTGTTTGAGCACTCCTCCATAGCCAATATCTGACGACGGTCTCACAATTTATACCACTGTGGATTCTCTAACATTAAACAAGGCAACTGCTTGACCTTAGATTTGATCACTCTCACCGCCTCGATGACTATCGACCAAGGGAAGGGGATTTCTAAGTCTATCATATAAAATAGCGATTCTGCCAAGTTTTTATAATAAGGCTGAATATAATTTAAACTGCCTAAAAATCTTTGTAATTGTTTTTTATCCACAATTATATTTGGAAATTTAGAAGCAAATTCAATACTTCTATCAATAGGAATTATTTTTCCATCTTCAATAAAATAACCAAGAAATCTAATTTTAGATTGAAAAACCTGCATTTTTGGTTTAGAAATAACTAACCCATTTTGAATAACAATCTTTTAAAAATATCCAAATGTTTGAAATGGGTTTTAATGTCTTTTGAAAATACCAAGACATCATCAATATAAACAACCATAAAATCACTATAAGGTATGAATATATCATTCATAATATTTTGAAATTCAGAAGGTGCATTTTTTAATCCAAATGGCATAACATTCCATTCAAAATGACCAAAAGGTACAACAAATGCAGTTTTATACTTATCTTCTTCAACTACCTGTATTTGATAGTATCCTGATTTCATATCAAAATTTGAAAATACACAAGCATCATGTACCCTATCAATAAGATCTTTTTTATTGGGAATAGGGTATCTAATCCATTTAAGAACTTTATTAAGAGGTTTATAATTAACGACTAACCTTGGAGTTCCTCTTTCAATTTTAGATTTTTTATTAACATAAAATCCTGCACAACTCCAAGGTGAACTAGATTTTCTAGTTAATCCTTTATGAAGGAAAGTATTTATTTCTTCCTTACATCTTCCTAATTCTTCACTACTCATCTGACATGGTCGAGATTTAGTGGTTATATTTCTTTCATCAAAATTATCCACATAAGGTAAAGATACAATATGTTTCTTCCTATCCCAAAATTCAAAAGAATGGACAACACAAATATCTGCAGAGAATTGATTTATTATCAATTTTATTTTTTCCTGTAATTTTGGATTATTTAACTTTTCCTTTATTGTTAAGGTGTTAATTTCTTGTTTGAGATAATTTAATTGATTACCTTTTGCTTTAATTAATTCCACCATCTCATTATGAACTCTAGTTATTGGGTCCTTAATAAATTTGAATTTTATATCAGATCCTTCAAAACTACCTATTATACCATTAGTAGTTATCTCCTTAATTGGGAAGATTTTGTGAAGGAAAGGAGTACCTAAAATGACCTGATTTGTCATATTTCTAACTAAAACAAAGCTAGTAGTAATAGACTGTTTATCCTGACGAATATAGGCTTGAGATAATTTATATAAAATCTCCATTTTATTCCCACTTGTAGAAGATAAAGAATGGGTGGTTTTTTCAAAATATTTTGCTGGAATAAGACCTTCCTGGATACAATTAAGGTCTGCGCCACTATCTATTAGTGCGATTAATTCTTTTCTGAATTCTCCTCTTATTAAGAGAGTTATCTTGACTAACCATTTTTGTGAAGTTATATACTCCATCTTACCTAAAAATGGTTCTAATTCCTGATTACTAGATTGTCCTAAAGATTCCTGGACTATAGTCTTACCCTTATCCAGACTATCTATCCTATCATTTATTCTACCTAATTGGGTTTTTATTTGAGTATTTTCTTGAGACAATATTTTCATCTCAGTTTTCAGGTTATTAACTTCTATTTGAAGATCCTGAATAGTAGTTCTGACGCCATCGATGAAGAAATATTATGTTTTTCTCGCTAACCTTTTCTTAACTTTTGTTAGAGTATAAGGTACAAATTTTTGAGTTTCTGGATACTTATTTCTTGAGTTCTTTTAATTTTCCTAAAGATTCTAGAATTTTATTTCTAACCTCAGAATCTTTAACTATTCTAAGAAGTTCAATGATATTATCATTGGTTAAAACATTCAATTGAAATTCTTTGAATTGTGACAGAAGTTGGTAATAATTATTATCTTCTTCACTTTGTATTTTATATTATTATTTTTTACATGATATATAGAAAGGTCTCCATCTGAGTCAAAAGGAAAGGCCAAACGCCAACACGCCTTCAACCACGGCAAGCGGCAATCGGTCGGGTGACTCCAAAGAAGTTCAGAAAAATAGACTTCAAGCTCGAAGTTTATATAAAACTTCCTCATCCGATTCACCAATATATTCGAAACAATCAAGTTTCTTGAAGAATCGAGAGAAAAGCAGAGAAAGAAATATAAGTTCTTTCGCTTCAGCTCTGAATACAGAGTATGATGATTACTGCAATATACTCGAATTCTCATCAGGAAATAATCCTGCATCTTTCACAGATCCAGACATTCAAGACCGCAAATAACAGCAGTCCGCGGACATAGATGAGTCCTTAAGCTTAGGCTATATCTAGAGATAAATCAAGAGTAGAATCATGGGGCTTTTACCTGATATATAGATAGGTCTCCATCTGAGTCAAAAGGAAAGGCCAAAACGCCAACACGCCCTCAACCACGGCAATCGGCAACGGGCTGAGCGACTCTAGAGATCAATCTATATATTTCGGACCATAATTCCAAATTTATCTCAGATATATCTTAACCTTAAGACCTTAACGATGACAATGAGTCTTTGAGGGTCATCCTCTAGGTCCGAGGCGGCCTAAGACATGCTCTTATGGTATGGTGGTATTACTCGAATCCATCAGAGTCTCAGCCTGTCATTGGGCTGATCAATAACAAAATAAAATAAAATGACAAAAATAAAAATAATGCACTGTAATAAAAGCTGTTGAGCTTTTATTAATTTAAACAAGATTACAATAATAAAGAGAAAAATAAAAAACTACACTCTCCTCCTCTCTCTGATCTGAGACTTGGCTTTTATAGACACTTGGTTGCTCGGACATGCAACAAAAATTAAATCCAACTTTCCACGGACTTCACAAATTTTGAATCCGGGAAACACAATAATTACAAACAAGAAACGTAAAAACCTATGTTTATCTACGAGAAAGTAGACGTGATTTGTCCAATACGACAAATCGACACTACGACCCTAAACTTTATCCTGTTTGGGCGAATCTGGAAGATGCTTCATGCGTCTTCTTGATTTGTAGCGGGCCTTTCAACGCGTCCTTGATTGATTCGAACACGTGTTCCAAGGAATAGTTTCCTTCTTCCTTTGGATACTGGGTCTGACCTGCAAGGCAAAAATATCGACTCCCTTGCTATTGTTGTGACATCTCCATTGACATCTCGTGGCGAAGATGATGATTCACCTTTTTGAGTGAACTGGACCATTTCTTCCTTTATTTGATCCATATACGCCATCATAATCTCCTGTGACGAAATTGTAGGATTCTCCTTCTGCAGTCTGATTGCAAACTGCTCAAAAGGTGATGTCGGAGCTTCTTGAAGTATCTTCTTCTTCCTCTCCTGCAACTCCTTCTTATAATGCTGGAGCTTAGCTTCAATCTCACTAATCAAATCCTAGGAATGCAACTTCTTAGTTGTCGGGTCTGTCTAGATCATCTTATGCCAGAATTTTGAGAAGAATACCCTCTTCAAACACGAAATATACTGATTTGCATGACCTACTTCTGGAACCCACCTAACTATCCAAGGGATTGAAAATTCCAGAAAGAAATACATTGACGCCGCGCTTCAACACATTGTTGTTGGTCTTCATGATTCTGGACCTTCGACAAACATTCCAACCATTCAGCATATAGTCCTCTGTATGGTTCTGGAAGGATGGTTGGGCTTGGACCAAAGAAATTCCACCAAATTATAAACCAAGATGGAACCTCCTTATTGAGTACAGATCAGCAATCTTCACGAACCAAAAATGTTTGTGCTGGTCATTCTCAAAATAAAATACCTTTGAGAAAGCTTCAACATAATCCCAATATGAATATTGAATGGGACCTTGTTGTGTTGATACCACATAGGACTTCAATTTATGTGTTGAGAGTCCCCACTGTTCAGCATTTATTATGCTCTTGATTGAGATCTTGCTATAAGCAATATCCTTGGACATCATATCTGCCTTACCATTTTTCTTGAAGTGTTCAAAATCAGCAAACATGGTTTCCATGAGAATTTTCTCATAACGATGCCTAGTCTTATATGACTGAGCTGGGACAGAAAACTCATTAAGATATTTTTACATGAGTAACCACGGATCCTCGCTTATATGTCGATCCTTTTGTGAGAGCTACATGATTATTTCTGTTGAGAATTACGAGTATATTGCATGTAATCATCATACTCTGTATTCAGAGTCAAGCGAAAGAACTTATATTTCTTTCTCCTGCTTTTTTCTCCAGTTCTTCAAGAAACTTGATTGTTTCTGAATATATTGGCGAGCTAGGATGAGGAAGTTTTATATCAAACTTCTGAGCTCGAAGTCTATTTTTCCGAAATTCTGCCTCCTCAACAGCTAATTCCAGTGCTTTATTTGCATAGGAATAATCTCGGGCTTTATTTCCCCTGCCACGACCACCATGACCATATTTGCCACGGGCTTGACCACTACCATGGACATATTTTCCACGGCCTTGTCCTCCCTATTAGGGATTGCATCACCCTACAAATATTCACGAGAAAGAAAATCAGGCAAAGTATTATTCTTCCCCTGAATGTGTTTGATTTCAAAATCAAAAGGGGCTAAATTGGCTTGCCACCTTGTAAACATTTGTTTTGAAACATCATGTTTGAAATCTTTATTAAACATGAATTTTGCAGATTGGCAATCAGTTTTTATCAAAAACAGTTGATTAAGAAGATCGTCTTGAAATTTTAAAACACATTTGACGATTGCAAGTATTTCTTTTGAAATAGTAGCATAATTTTTCTGGCTTGAATTCCATTTGCCAGAATGGAAAAGAACAAGATATTCTTGTTTTGTAAAAGGGTGAACTTGTTTGAGCACTCCTCCATAGCCAATATCTGACGTATCAGTCTCCACAATTTATACCACTGTGGATTCTCTAACATTAAACAAGGCAACTGTTTGACCTTAGATTTGATCACTCTCACTGCCTCAGTATGACTATCTGACCAAGGGGAAGGGGATTTCCTAAGTCTATCATATAAAATAGCGATCTGCTGACCAAGTTTTTATAATAAGGCTGAATATAATTTAAACTGCCTAAAAATCTTTGTAATTGTTTTTTATCCACAATTATATTTGGAAATTTAGAAGCAAATTCAATACTTCTATCAATAGGAATTATTTTTCCATCTTCAATAAAATAACCAAGAAATCTAATTTTAGATTGAAAAACCTGCATTTTTGGTTTAGAAATAACTAACCCATTTTGAATAACAATCTTTTAAAAATATCCAAATGTTTGAAATGGGTTTTAATGTCTTTTGAAAATACCAAGACATCATCAATATAAACAACCATAAAATCACTATAAGGTATGAATATATCATTCATAATATTTTGAAATTCAGAAGGTGCATTTTTTAATCCAAATGGCATAACTTTCCATTCAAAATGACCAAAAGGTACAACAAATGCAGTTTTATACTTATCTTCTTCAACTACTGTATTTGATAGTATCCGATTTCATATCAAAATTTGAAAATACACAAGCATCATGTACCCTATCAATAAGATCTTTTTATTGGGAATAGGTATCTAATCCATTTAAGAACTTTATTAAGAGGTTTATAATTAACGACTAACCTTGGAGTTCCTCTTTCAATTTTAGATTTTTTATTAACATAAAATCCTGCACAACTCCAAGGTGAACTAGATTTTCTAGTTAATCCTTTATGAAGGAAAGTATTTATTTCTTCCTTACATCTTCCTAATTCTTCACTACTCATCTGACATGGTCGAGATTTAGTGGTTATATTTCTTTCATCAAAATTATCCACATAAGGTAAAGATACAATATGTTTCTTCCTATCCCAAAATGCAAAAGGATGGTCAGCACAAATATCTGCAGAGAATTGATTTATTATCAATTTTATTTTTCCTGTAATTTTGGATTATTTAACTTTTCCTTTATTGTTAAGGTGTTAATTTCTTGTTTGAGATAATTTAATTGATTACCTTTTGCTTTAATTAATTCCACCATCTCATTATGAACTCTAGTTATTGGGTCCTTAATAAATTTGAATTTTATATCAGATCCTTCAAAACTACCTATTATACCATTAGTAGTTATCTCCTTAATTGGGAAGATTTTGTGAAGGAAAGGAGTACCTAAAATGACCTGATTTGTCATATTTCTAACTAAAACAAAGCTAGTAGTAATAGACTGTTTATCCTGACAAATATAGGCTTGAGATAATTTATATAAAATCTCCATTTTATTCCCACTTGTAGAAGATAAAGAATGGGTGGTTTTTTCAAAATATTTTGCTGGAATAAGACCTTCCTGGATACAATTAAGGTCTGCGCCACTATCTATTAGTGCGATTAATTCTTTTCTGAATTCTCCTCTTATTAAGAGAGTTATCTTGACTAACCATTTTTGTGAAGTTATATACTCCATCTTACCTAAAAATGGTTCTAATTCCTGATTACTAGATTGTCCTAAAGATTCCTGGACTATAGTCTTACCCTTATCCAGACTATCTATCCTATCATTTATTCTACCTACCTGGGTTTTTATTTGAGTATTTTCTTGAGACATTATTTTTATCTCAGTTTTCATGTTATTAACTTCTATTTGAAGATCCTGAATAGTTGTTACAGATGCTATTGATGAAGAAATATTATGTTTTTTTGCTAACCTTCTCTTAACTTCTGTTAGAGTATAAAGTACAAATTTTTGAGTTTCCTGGATACTTATTTCTTCAGGTTCTTTTAATTTTCCTAAAGATTCTAGAATTTTATTTCTAACCTTAGAATCTTTAACTATTCTAAGAAGTTCAATGATATTATCATTGGTTAAAACATTCAATTGAAATTCTTTGAATTGTGAAAGAAATTGGTAATAATTATTATCTTCTTCACTTTGTATTTTATTAATACACATCTGACATCCTATATTAGATTGATTATCTTGATCTGAAGAATTATGTTATGAATTATTTAAGTGTTTAATATCCTCCTGTGATTATTAGGATTCAGTATAATCAGAATCCGTGTGTTGCTCCACCTCTAAATCTGAAACAAGCATAATTTTTAGAAGACTATCCTTAATATCTTCATCTATATTTAAGGACTTCATTTTCTTCTTTACATTACACTTATTAGCATAATGTCCTATTTTACCACATTTATAACAGACTAAAGGTTTTGATCTCATTCTCTTATATCCTGTCTATTTTTTAATTTCTGTTCTTATTCTTTTCCTCTCTCTTCTCGCTGCCATTTTCTTATGATAAACCAGAGAAGTATATTTTTGAGGATTAATATATTTAGGATATTTTTTAGGCCTACTGGATTGACCTATTTCAATTCCAAATTGATCACAGAACTGTCCTAATTGACTTTTTTCTATTAAATGTTGGTTTTTAATTTGTTGGTTAAGCTTAATTTCATTGCACAAAGCTAAACCTTCTTGCATACATTTACCAATTATTGTGCCATAAGTAAGATTATCATAATCTATGGCTAACACTCCTATTCTAAGTGTTCTTTTTACTCTTTCAGCAAAGAGGTGTGGAAGACCAGCTATAAATTTAGACTTCCAATGCGCTTGATTCGCGTCTGGTAATTCCATGACCCTACTAAGGAATACATCCTTATACCACCTAAATGAGGTCAGGGTAGGGCACCTAAGATTCAATAAAAGTGACCTAATATTTTCAGCATTCGTGGTAAATCTACCAGTAAAATGTTCACAAATATTTATGGTCAGTGAATACACAGTATCTTGAATAGTTATATTATTCTCTTGTTTCACTAAATTAATTATAGATTGTCTTTGGGGTTTATTCAAATAATTTTCCCACCAGCCTTTTAATTGACCAGTAAATCCTACTATTACATTAGGGCAATATTTTTATCTATATTATCATATTGTTTATAGATAGTAGAATACATCATCATTCTATGTATAGTATTATATATTTGTTGATCAGAAGAGCCATCTATATTCCACTCATATATTGTCTTACCATTATAATAAGTTTGTTCACAAGTGGCTTCTTCAAATAAAATATCTTGAGGGGTCGGTCTAGGGTAATAAAATTTTTGTTGGACCGGCTTTTGGGCAAATTTATGATTAAAACCCTTCATTTTATTTAAAGTATCATTAACCAATTCTTGTTGATTAATATTACCAACTAATTCTGGAACTTCTTCTTGAGTTATAACATTAAGTTTTAATGTTTTAAATTTATCATCAAGAAGTTTACCAAATTCACTTATTGGTTCAAGTATAAAATTTTTGATTTCAGGTGGAGGTTGAATAGGGTTATTCCTAATTATTGGTTTGTCTCCACTATTCTTAGGTTTTTGTTGATTAAGAGAATTTTTTATTTCATCAATAGCCATATAAGTTCTTGATAACCTATTATTAAGAACTAATAATTGTTCTCCTAAGGCTACTAAGTAAAGATTAGTAAAATTATTTTGTTTTATCACATCATTTATTTATTTTGTTGTGATTTGCAAGGTTTCATTTTCTTGCATGTTAAAGAAAGCGTTAGCATATAACTTAACTCTATCTTTTTCCATTATTATAGATTGAGTGGTAGGTGGATAACTAGATTCAACTTGCTCACCATTTTTTAATTTCCAGGTTCTTTCTAAGACATTAATATGTTGTCCTAGATAGGTTTCTAAGAACCACAGTATAAAATCTCTAATTTCATTTATTTGCTCTAAATGATTGTAAAACTGATCCTGGAGTATTTTTCTTTCTGCTAAAGGTATATTCTTAGCAAACCACTCCTTAAAGGATTCATATATAGGTTTGTGGAACTCAGCTTGTATTTGTTTCCTAGCTGGGCTTCCTGGACTAAAATCAATTTTGATTTTATTATTCATTATTAAACTGGAAAATTAAGTTCTGACTCAGTTATCTCTGGTCTAAATTCAGTTTCAGGATTATTATAAATTCCTTGAGCAATATTATTTTCATTAATTTTTATTCCTTGAACTCTACTTCCTAGAGTTTTTGACCTTAGATTTGATCACTCTCACTGCCTCAGTATGACTGTCTGACCAAGGGGCAGGGGATTTCCTAAGTTTATCATATAAAATAGCAGTATCTGCAGCCAAGTTTTTATAATAAGGCTGAATATAATTTAAACTGCCTAAAAATCTTTGTAATTGTTTTTTATTCACAATTATATCTGGAAATTTAGAAGCAAATTCAATACTTCTATCAATAGGAATTATTTTTCCATCTTCAATAAAATAACCAAGAAATCTAATTTTAGATTGAAAAACCCGCATTTTTGGTTTTGAAACAACTAACCCATTTTGAATAACAATCTTTCTAAAAATATCCAAATGTTTGAAATGGGTTTCAATGTCTTTTGAAAATACCAAGACATCATCAATATAAAAAATCATAAAATCACTATAAGGTATGAATATATCATTCATAATATTTTGAAATTCAGAAGGTGCATTTTTTTAATCCAAATGGCATAACATTCCATTCAAAATGACCAAAAGGTACAACAAACGCAGTTTTATACCTATCTTCTTCAACTACCTGTATTTGATAGTATCCTGATTTCATATCAAAATTTGAAAATACACAAGCATCATGTACCCTATCAATAAGATCTTTTTTATTGGGAATAGGGTATCTAATCCATTTAAGAACTTTATTAAGAGGTTTATAATTAACGACTAACCTAGGAGTTCCTCTTTCAATTTCAGATTTTTTATTAACATAAAATCCTGTAAAACTCCAAGGTGAACTAGATTTTCTAATTAATCCTTTATTAAGGAAAGTATTTATTTCTTCCTTACATCTTCCTAATTCTTCACTACTCATCTGACATGGTCGAGATTTAGTGGTTATTTATCTTTCATCAAAAGTATCCACATAAGGTAAAGATACAATATGTTTCTTCCTATCCCAAAATGCATTAGCATGGTTAGCACAAATATCGGCAGAGAATTGATTTATTATCAATTTTATTTTTTCCTGCAATTTTGGATTATTTAACTTTTCCTTTATTGTTAAGGTGTTAATTTCTTGTTTGAGATAATTTAATTGATTACCTTTTGCTTTAATTAATTCCACCATCTCATTAAGAACTCTAGTTATTGGGTCCTTAATAAATTCAAATTTTATATCAGATCCTTCAAAACTACCTATTATACCATTAGTAGTTATCTCCTTAATTGGGAAGATTTTGTGAAGAAAAGGAGTACCTAAAATGACCTGATTTGTCATATTTCTAACTAAAACAAAGCTAGTAGTAATACACTATTTATCCTAACAAATATAGGCTTGAGATAATTTATATAAAATCTCCATTTTATTCCCACTTGCAGAAGATAAAGAATGGGTGGTTTTTTCAAAATATTTTGTTGGAATAAGACCTTCCTAGATACAATTAAGGTCTGCGCCACTATCTATTAGTGCGATTAATTCTTTTCTGAATTCTCCTCTTATTAAGAAAGTTATCTTGACTAACCATTTTTGTGAAGTTTTATACTCCATCTTACCTAAAAATGGTTCTAATTCCTGATTACTAGATTGTCCGAAAGATTCCTGGATTATAGTCTTACCCTTATCCAGACTATTTATCCTATCATTTATTCTACCTAACTGGGTTTTTATTTGAGTATTTTCTTGAGACAATATTTTCATCTCAGTTTTCTGGTTATTAACTTCTATTTGAAGATCCTGAATAGTAGTTACAAATGCTACTGATTAAGCTTAGGCTATCTAGAGATAAATCAAGAGTAGAACCATGGGGCTTTTACCTGATATATAGATAGGTCTCCATCTGAGTCAAAAGGAAAGGCCAAAACGCCAACACGCCTTCAACCACGGCAAACGGCAACTAGTCGAGTGACTCCAAAGATCAATCTATATGTTTCGGACCATAATTCCAAATTTATCTCAGATATATCTTAACCTTAAGACCTTAACGATGACAGCGGAGTATTTGAGGGTTATCCTGTAGGTCTGAGATTGGCCTAAGACATGCTCTTATGGTATGGTGGTATTATTCTAATCCATCAGAGTCTCAGCCTGTCGTTGGGCTGATCAATAACAAAATAAAATAAAATGACAGAAAATAAAAAATAATAGTACCTGTAACGAAAACTGTTGAGCTTTTATTAATTTAAACAAGATTACAATAATAAAGAAAAAAATAAAAAACTACACTCTCCTCCTCTCTCTGATCCGAGACTTGGCTTTTATAGACACTTGATTGCTCGGACATGAAACAAAAATTAAATCCGACTTTCCACGGACTTCACAAATTTTGAATCCGGGAAACACAATAATTACAAACAGTAAAAAGTAAAAACCTACTGTTTATCTACAGTAGAAAGTAGATGTGATTTGTCCTATACGACAAATTTGACACTACCTAACCCTAAACTTTATCCTGTTTGGGCGAACTGCTGAAAGATGCTTCCTGCGTCTTCTTGATTTGAAGTGGACCCTTCAATGCATCCTTGACTGATTCGAACACGTCTTCCAAAGAATAGTTAAAATTGGTTTCAAATAAAATTGTTTCTTGTTGATTAGTATGCATCAATCTACACTTTGGATTCAAAGTATATAGAGGCTTAAAATAAACTCTATAACAGATACAAATAACTTCCGTACCTTGTAAATAATTATAACCATGCGTTTTCACATATAAAGTTAACGCATCAAGAATATTAACATCCGACAAAGATAATTGTAAATTTGGGTAAGCATTAAAATAAATAGGACCATAGGCTAAACTAGATTCCATAATACCCATGAGAGATTGTCGCCAGTTTATATTACGAGCATCCCTTAAAACAGCCAAAAATGATTCAGGCAAACCAGATAAAGTAAGAGGTTTAAATGCAACCTGAACAAGTCCAATATGCAAGAACTTATAATCTGATGTATATGCATCAATATCATCTTGACTAAGCAATTTTATGGTCAATTCATCATTATGGATGGGAACAGATTCCTCACAAGTTTTAACAATTTGTCTAAAACTTATTTTATCAGAAGTACCAAAGGAATATATCATCCTAGGTTCAATTTTAGGAATTGCCCATTTATTTAACAAATCCAAATTCTTAAGAATATCATATTCTTCCTTTTTACTATTTTTGATAGTATTTTGATTTTTTGCAAATATAGAAAGAATTGAAGACATGATCAAATTATGAACATGCAAATGATGGATTAAAGTAATAACACTCACCATAAAAGATGACTTATAGAGATGAATTCCATGGCTCTGATACCAACTGAGGCCCAAGTGATAAGACCGCAAATAATAGCAGTCCGCGGACATAGATGAGTCCTTAAGCTTAGGCTATATCTAGAGATAAATCAAGAGTAGAACCATGGGGCTTTTACCTCATATATAGATAGGTCTCCATCTGAGTTAAAAGGAAAGGCCAAAATGCCAGCACGCCTTCGACCACGGCAAACGGCAACTGGCTGGGTGACTCCAAAGATCAATCTATATATTTTGGACCATAATTCCAAATTTATCTCAGATATATCTTAACCTTAAGACCTTAACGATGACAGCGGAGTATTTGAGGGTTATCCTGTAGGTCTGAGATTGGCCTAAGACATGCTCTTATGGTATGGTGGTATTACTCTAATCCATTAGATTCTCAGCCTGTCATTGGGCTGATCAATAACAAAATAAAATAAAATGACAGAAAATAAAAAATAACAGTACCTGTAACGAAAACTCTTGAGCTTTTATTAATTTAAACAAGATTACAATAATAAAGAGAAAAATAAAAAACTACACTCTCCTCTTCTCTCTGATCCAAGACTTGGCTTTTATAGACACTTGGTTGCTCGGACATGAAACAAAAATTAAATCTGACTTTCCATGGACTTCACAAATTTTGAATCTGGGAAACACAATAATTACAAATAGTAAAAAGTAGAAACCTACTGTTTATCTACAGTAGAAAGTAGACGTGATTTGTCCTATACGACAAATCTGACACTACCTAACCCTAAACTTTATCCTGTATGGGCGAACTGCTGGAAGATGCTTCCTACGTCTTCTTGATTTGAAGCGGGCCCTTCAACGCGTCCTTGACTGATTCGAACACGTCTTCCAAGGAATAGTTTCCTTCTTCCTGTGGATCCTGGGTCTGACCTGCAAGGCAAAAATATCGACTCCCTTGCTGTTGTTGTGACATCTCTAATGGCGAAGATGATGATTCACCTTTTTGAGTGAACTGGACCATTCCTTCATTTATTTGATCCATATACGCCATCATCATCTCCTGTGACGAAATTGTAGGATTCTCCTTCTGCAGTCTGATTGCAAACTGTTCAAAAGGTGATGTCGGAGCTTCTTGAAGTATCTTCTTCTTTCTCTCCTGCAACTCCTTCTTATAATGCTGGAGTTTAGCTTCAATCTCACTAATCAAATCCTGGGAATGCAGCTTCTGGGTTGTCGGATCTGTCTGGATCATCTTATGCAAGAATTTTGAGAAGAATACCCTCTTCAAATACGGAATATGCTGATTTGCATGACCTACTTCCGGAACCCACCTAACTATCCAAGGGATTGAAAATTCCAGAAAGAAATACATTGACGCCGCGCCTTCAACATATTGTTGTTGGTCTTCAAGATTCTGGACCTTCGGCAAACATTCCAACCATTTAGTATATAGTCCTTTGAATGGTTCTGGAAGGATGGTTGGGCTTGGACCAAAGAAATTCCACCAAATTATAAACCAAGATGGAACCTCCTTATTGAGTCTGATGCAGCAATCTTCACGAACCAAGAATGTTTGTGCTGGTCATTCTCAAAGTAAAATACCTTTGAGAAAGCTTCAACATAATCCCAATATGAATATTGAATGGGACCTTGTTGTGTTGATACCACATAGGACTTCAATTTATGTGTTGAGAGTCCCCACTGTTCAGCATTTATTATGCTCTTGATTGAGATCTTGCTATAAGCAATATCCTTGGACATCATATCTACCTTACCATTTTTCTTGAAGTGTTCAAAATCAGTAGACATGGTTTCCATGAGAATTTTCTCATAATGATGCCTAGTCTTATATGACTGAGCTGGGAAAGAAAACTCATCAAGATATTTTTGCATGAGTAACCACGGATCCTGCTTATATGTCAGATCCTTCTGTGAAAGATACAGGATTATTTCCTGTTGAGAATTCTGAGTATATTGCACAGAATCATCATACTCTGTATTCAGAACTGAAGCGAAAGAACTTATATTTCTTTCTCCTGCTTTTTTCTCTAGTTCTTCAAGAAACTTGATTGTTTCTGAATATATTGGTGAACTGGGATGAGGAAGTTTTATATCAAACTTCTGAGCTCGAAGTCTATTTTTCCGAACTTCTGCCTCCTCAACAGCTAATTCCAGTGCTTTATTTGCATAGGAATAATCTGGGGCTTTATTTCCCCTGCCACGACCACCATGACCATATTTGCCACGGCCTTGACCACTACCATAGACATATTTTTCACGTCCTTGTCCTCCTCTATCAAGGGGTTGCATCACCCTGCAAATATTCACGAGAAAGAAATCAGGCAAAGTATTATTCTTTCCCTAAATGTGTTTGATTTCAAAATCAAAAGGGGCTAAATTGGGTTGCCACCTTGTAAACATTTGTTTTGAAACATTATGTTTGAAATCTTTATTAAACATGAATTTTGCAGATTGGCAATCAGTTTTTATCAAAAACTGTTGATTAAGAAGATCGTCTTGAAATTTTAAAACACATTTGACGATTGCAAGTATTTCTTTTGAAATACTAGCATAATTTTTTTTGCTTGAATTCCATTTGCCAGAATGGAAACGAGCAAGATATTCTTGTTTTGTAAAAAGGTGAACTTGTTTGAGCACTCCTCCATAGCCAATATCTGACGCATCAGTCTCCACAATTTTATACCACTGTGGATTCACTAACATTAAACAAGGCAACTATTTGACCTTAGATTTGATCACTCTCACTGCCTCAGTATGAATGTCTGACCAAGGGGAAGGTGATTTCCTAAGTCTATCATATAAAATAGCAGTATCTGTAGCCAAGTTTTTATAATAAGGCTGAATATAATTTAAACTGCCTAAAAATCTTTGTAATTGTTTTTCATCCACATAAGGTAAAGATACGATATGGTTCTTCCTATCCCAAAATGCATTAGGATGGTCAGCACAAATATCTGCAGAGAATTGATTTATTATCAATTTTATTTTTTCTTGTAATTTTGGATTATTTAACTTTTCCTTTATTGTTAAGGTGTTAATTTCTTGTTTGAGATAATTTAATTGATTACCGTTTGCTTTAATTAATTCCACCATCTCATTAAGAACTCTAGTTATTGGGTCCTTAATAAATTCAAATTTTATATTTGATCCTTCAAAACTACCTATTATACCATTAGTAGTTATCTCCTTAATTGGAAAGATTTTGTGAAGGAAAGGAGTACCTCAAATGACCTGATTTGTCATATTTCTAACTAAAACAAAGCTAGTAGTAATACACTGTTTATCCTGACAAATATAGGCTTGAAATAATTTATATAAAATCTCCATTTTATTCCCACTTGCAGAAGATAAAGAATGGGTGGTTTTTTCAAAATATTTTGTTGGAATAAGACCTTCCTGGATACAATTAAGGTCTGCGCCACTATCTATTAGTGCGATTAATTCTTTTCTGAATTCTCCTCTTATTAAGAGAGTTATCTTGACTAACCATTTTTGTGAAGTTATATACTCCATCTTACCTAAAAATGGTTCTAATTCCTGATTACTAGATTGTCCTAAAGATTCCTGGACTATAGTCTTACCCTTATCCAGACTATCTATCCTATCATTTATTCTACCTAACTGGGTTTTTATTTGAGTATTTTCTTGAGACAATATTTTCATCTCAGTTTTCATGTTATTAACTTCTATTTGAAGATCCTGAATAGTAGTTACAGATGCTACTGATGAAGAAATATTATGTTTTTCTGCTAACCTTCTCTTAACTTCTGTTAGAGTATAAAGTACAAATTTTTGAGTTTCTTGGATACTTATTTCTTCAGGTTCTTTTAATTTTCCTAAAGATTCTAGAATTTTATTTCTAACCTCAGAATCGTTAACTATTCTAAGAAGTTCAATGATATTATCATTGGTTAAAACATTCAATTGAAATTCTTTGAATTGTGAAAGAAGTTGGTAAAAATTATTATCTTCTTCACTTTGTATTTTATTAATACACATCTGACATCCTATATTAGATTGATTATCTTGATCTGAAGAATTATGTTCTGAATTATTTAAGTGTTTAATATCCTCCTGTGATTGTGAGATTCAGTATAATCAGAATCCTTGTGTTGCTCCACCTCTGAATCTGAAACAAGCATAATTTTTAGAAGACTATCCTTAATATCTTCATCTATATTTAAGGATTTTATTTTCTTCTTTACATTACACTTATTAGCATAATGTCCTATTTTACCACATCTATAACAGACTAAAGGTTTTGATCTCATTCTCTTATATCCTGTCTGTTTTTTAATTTCTTTTCTTATTCTTTTCCTCTCTCTTCTCGCTGCCATTTTCTTATGATAAACCGGAGAAGTATATTTTTTAGGATGAATATATTTAGGATATTTTTTAGGCCTACTGGATTGACCTATTTCAATTCCAAATTGATCACAGATGTGTCCTAATTGACTTTTTTCTGTTAAATGATGGTTTTTAATTTGTTGGTTAAGCTTAATTTCATTACACAAAGCTAAACCTTCTTGCATACATTTACCAATTATTGTGCCATAAGTAAGATTATCATAGTCTATGGCTGAAACTCCTATTCTAAGTGTTCTTTTTACTCTTTCAGCAAACAGGTGTGGAAGACCATCTATAAATTTAGACTTCCAATGCGGCTGATTCGCGTCTGGTAATTCCATGACCCTACTAAGGAATACATCCTTATACCACCTAAATGAGGTCAGGGTAGGGCACCTAAGATTCAATAGAAGTGACCTAATATTTTCAGCATTCGTGGTAAATCTACCAGTAAAATGGTCACAAATATTTATGGTCAATGAATACACAGTATCTTGAATAGTTATATTATTCTCTTGTTTCACTGAATTAATTATTGATTGTCTTTGGGGTTCATTCAAATAATTTTCCCACCAGCCTTTTAATTGACCAGTGAATCCTGCTATTACATTAGGGCAACATTTTTATCTGTATTATCATATTGTTTACAGATAGTAGAATACATCATCATTCTATGTATAGTATTATATATTTGTTGATCAGAAGAGCCATCTATATTCCACTCATATATTGTCTTACCATTATAATAAGTTTGTACATAAGTGGCTTCTTCAAATAAAATATCTTGAGGGGTCGGTCTAGGCTAATAACATTTTTGTTGGACCGGCTTTTGGGCAAATTTATGATTAAAACCCTTCATTTTATTTAAAGTATCATTAACCAATTCTTGTTGATTAATATTACCAACTAATTCTGGAACTTCTTCTTGAGTTATAACATTAAGTTTTAATGTTTTAAATTTATCATCAAGAAGTTTACCAAATTCACTTATTGGTTCAAGTACAAAATTTTTTATTTCAGGTGGAGGTTGAATAGGGTTATTCCTAATTATTGGTTTGTCTCCACTATTCTTAGGTTTTTGTTGATTAAGAGAATTTTTTATTTCATCAATAGCCATATAAGTTCTTAATAACCTATTATTAAGAACTAATAATTGTTCTCCTAAGGCTACTAAGTAAAGATTAGTAAAATTACTTTGTTTTATCACCTCATTTATTTGTTTTGTTGTGATTTGCAAGATTTCATTTTCTTGCATGTTAAAGAAAGCGTTAGCATATAACTTAACTCTATCTTTTTCCATTATTATAGATTGAGTGGTAGGTGGATAAGTAGATTCAACTTGCTCACCATTTTTTAATTTCCAGGTTCTTTCTAAGACATTAATATGTTGTCCTAGATAGGTTTCTAAGAACCAAGGTACAAAATCTCTAATTTCATTTATTTGTTCTAAGTGATTGTAGAACTGATCCTGGAGTATTTTTCTTTCTGCTAAAGGTATATTCTTAGCAAACCACTCCCTAAAGGATTCATATATAGGTTTGTGGAACTCAGCTTGTATTTGTTTCCTAGCTAGGCTTCCTGGACTAAAATCAATTTTGATTTTATTATTCATTATTAAACTGGAAAATTAAGTTCTGACTCAGTTATCTCTGGTCTAAATTCAGTTTCAAGATTATTATAAATTCCTTGAGCAATATTATTTTCATTAATTTTTATTCCTTGAACTCTACTTCCTAGAGTTTCAGTATCTATGGATTTAGAGGATGAACTACCTACAGTTTTGGGTAACTCAACTCTATAATCTATAGGGGATATATAGGAATGGGTTGAACTAGATCTAGCATACCAAGATATTCCTAATCCTAAAGTACTAGTTCCTGTACTTTTCCTATGAAATTGTATTTGAATGTCACCAGTAGATGTTTGGATTGCATCCACCAAATCTACATTTATTATAGATTCTACTGGTATTATCTTTTTAGCTAACCAAGTTTCATGAAAGTTTATTTCCTCCCATTTAATAGATCTGCATGTTGTTATCTTAGATCTGTTAAAATTGGTTTCAAATAAAATTGTTTCTTGTTGATTAGTATTCATCAATCTACACTTTGGATTCAAAGTATATAGAGGCTTAAAATAAACCCTATAACAGATACAAATAACTTCCGTACCTGGTAAATAATTATAACCATGCGTTTTCACATATAAAGTTAACGCATCAAGAATATTAACATCCGACAAAGATAATTGTAAATTCGGATAAGCATTAAAATAAATAGGACCATGGGCTAAACTAGATTCCATAATACCAATGAGAGATTGTCGCCAGTTTATTTTACGAGCATCCCTTAAAACAGCCAAAAATGATTCAGGAAAACCAGATAAAGTAAGAGGTTTAAATGCAACATGACCAAGTCCAATATGCAAGAACTTATAATCTGATGTATATGCATCAATATCATCTTGACTAAGCAATTTTATAGTCAATTCATCATTATGGATGGGAATAGATTCCTCACAAGTTTTAACAATTTGTCTAAAACTTATTTTATCAAAAGTACTGAATGAATATATCATCCTAGGTTCAATTTTAGGAATTATCCATTTATTTAACAAATCCAAATTCTTAGGAATATCATATTCTTCCTTTTTACTGTTTTTAACAGTATTTTGATTTTTTGCGAATATAGAAAGAATTGAAGACATGATCAAATTATGAACATGCAAATGATGGATTAAAGTAATATCACTTACCATAAAAGATGACTTACAGAGATGAATTCCATGGCTCTGATACCAACTGAGGCCCAGGTGATAAGACCGCAAATAACAGCAGTCCGCGGACATAGATAAGTCCTTAAGCTTAGGCTATATCTAGAGATAAATCAAGAGTAGAACCATGGGGCTTTTACCTGATATATAGATAGGTCTCCATCTGAGTCAAAAGGAAAGGCCAAAACGCCAACACGCCTTCAACCACGGTAAACGGCAACTGGCCGGGTGACTCCAGAGATCAATCTATATATTTCGAACCATAATTCCAAATGTATCTCAGATATATCTTAACCTTAAGACCTTAACGATGACAGCGGAGTATTTGAGGGTTATCCTCTAGGTCTGAGATTGGCCTAAGACATGCTCTTATGGTATGGTGGTATTACTCTAATCCATCAGAGTCTCAGCCTGTCATTGGGCTGATCAATAACAAAATAAAATTTTATTTCTTAACTCTAAGAAAAAAGCATAATTCTCAAAATTCGTGGCTCATTTATGTGTCTTAATTTTTTTTTCTTATTCTGTGAAATACATAATTGTCAAAAGTTCATGAGCCGTCTTGTCATATAACAAATTTTAAAATAGTTAAAATAGAGAAATTTTCAAAAATCTTGGCTCATATATTATTATTATTATTATTATTATTATTGTTATTGTTATTATTATTATTGTTATTATTATTATTATTCTGATACCAACTAGGCCCAGGTGATAAGACTGCAAATAATAGCAGTCCGCGCACATAGATAAGTCCTTAAGCTTAGGCTATATCTTAAGATAAATCAAGAAGAGAACCATGGGGCATTTACCTAATATACAGATAGGTCTCCATCTGAGTCAAAAGGAAAGGCCAAAACGCCAACACGCCTTTAACAACGGCAAACGGCAACTGGCCGGGTGACTCTAGAGATCTGTCTATATATTTTGGACCATAATTCCCAATTTATCTCAGATATATCTTAATCTTAAGACCTTAACGATAACAGCGAAGTATTTGAGAGTTATCCTCTAGGTCTGAGATTGGCCTAAGACATGCTCTTATGGTATGGTGGTATTACATTAATCCATCAGAGTCTAAGCCTGTCATTAGGCTGATCAAGAACAAAAGAATAAAATAAAATGACAGAAAAATAAAAATAACAGTACCTGTAAATAAAACTTCTGAGCTTTTATTAATTTAAACAAAATTACAATAATAAAGAGAAAAATAAAATTAACTACACACCTAATTAACTACACACCTCCCCTCTCTCTGATCCGAGACTTGGCTTTTATAGACACTTAGTTGCTCGGACATGAAACAAAAATTAAATCCGACTTTCCACGGACTTCACAGATTTCAAATCCGGGAACCACAATAATTACAAACAGTGAAAAGTAAAAACCTATTGTTTATGTACAGTAGAAAGTAGATGTGATTTGTCCTATACGACAAATCTGACACTACCTAACCCTACACTATTCTTGTTTGGGCGAACTGCTGGAAGACTCCTCTTGCTTCTTTTTTATTTGAAGCGGACCCTTTAACACGTCCTTGACTGATTCGAACACGTCTTCCAAGAAATAGTTTCCTTCTTCCTCTGGATCCTGAGACTGACCTGTAAGGCAAAAATATCGACTTCCCTGTGGTTGTTGTTGTGACATCTCCATTGACATCTCTGACGGCGAAGATGAAGATTCACCTTTTTGAGTAAACTGGACCATTTCTTCCTTTATTTGATCCATATACGCCATCATAATCTCTTGTGATGATATGGTAGGATTCTCCTTCTGCAGTCTGATGGCAAATTGTTCGAAAGGTGATTTTAGAGCTTCCTGAAGTATCTTCTTCTTCTTCTCCTGCAACTTCTTCTTATACTGCTAGAGTTTAGCTTCAATCTCGCTAATCAGATCCTAAGAATGCAACTTCCGGGTTGTTGGATCTGTCTGGATCATCTTGTGCCAGAATTTTGAGAAGAATACCCTTTTCAAACACGGAATATGCTGATTTTCATGACCCACTTCTGGAACCCACCTAACTATCCAGGGGATTGAAAATTCCAAAAAGAAATACATTGATGCCGTGCCTTCAACATATTGTTGTTGGTCTTCAATATTCTGGACCTTTGGCGAACACTCCAACCATTCAGCATATAGTCCTTTGAATGGTTCTGGGAGGATGGTTGGACTTGGACCAAAGAAATTCCACCAAATTATAAGCCAAGATGAAACCTCCTTATTGAGCACAGTACCAGCAATCTTCATGAACCAAGAATGTTTGTGCTGGTCATTCTCAAAGTAGAATACCTTTGAGAAGGCTTCAACATAATCCCAGTAAGAATATTGAATGGGACCTTGTTGTAATGATACCACATAGGACTTCAGTTTATGTGTTGAGAGTCCCTATTGTTCAGCATTTATTATGCTCTTTATCGGGATCTTGCTATAAGCAATATCTTTGGACATCATATCTGCCTTACCATTTTTCTTGAAGTGTTCAAAATCAACAGACATGGTCTCCATAAGAATTTTCTCATAATGATGCCTAGTCTTATATGACTGAGCTAGAAAAGAAAATTCATCCAGATATTTTTGCATAAGTAACCACGGATCCTGCTTATATGTCAGATCCTTTTGTGACAAGTACAGGATTATTTCCTGTTGTGAGTTCTGAGTATATTGCACAGAATCATGATACTCTGTATTCAGAGTTGAAGCGAAAGAACTTATATTTCTTTCTCCTGCTTTTTTCTCCAGTTCTTCAAGAAACTTGATTGTTTCTGAATATATTGGTGAACTGGGATGGGGAAGTTTTATATCAAACTTCTGAGCTCGAAGTCTATTTCTCCGAACTTCTGCCTCTTCAACAGCTAATTCCAGTACTTTATTTGCATAGGAATAATCTGGGGCTTTATTTCCCCTGCCACGACCACCATGACCATATCTGCCATGGCCTTGACCTGCACTACCATGGACATATTTTCCATGGCCTTGTCCTCCCCTATCAGGGGGTTGCATCACCATGCAAATATTCTCGTGAGAGAAAGTCAGGCAAAGTATTATTCTTTCCTTGAATATGTTTGATTTCAAAATCAAAAGGGGCTAAATGAGATTGCCAACTTGCAAACATATATCTTGAAACATCATGTTTAAAATCTTTATTGAACATGAATTTTGCAGATTGACAATCAGTTTTTATTAAAAACTTTTGATTAAGAAGATCGTCTTGAAATTTTAAAACATATTTGACGATCGCAAGGATTTCTTTTGAAATAGTAGCATAATTTTTCTGGCTTGAATTCCATTTGCCAGAATGGAAACGAACAAGATATTCTTGTTTTGTAAAAGGATGAGATTGTTTAAGAACTCCTCCAAAGCCAATATCTGAAGCATCAGTCTCCACAATTTTATACCACTATGGATTCGCCAGCATTAAACAAGGCAACTGTTTGACCTTAGATTTGATCACTCTCACTACCTCAGTATGACTGTCTAACCAAGGGGAAGGGGATTTCCTAAGTCTATCATATAAAATAGCAGTATCTGCAGCCAAGTTTTTACAATAGGGCTGAATATAATTTAGACTGCCTAAAAATCTTTGAAGTTGTGTTTTATCCGTTATTATATTCGAAAATTTAGAAGCAAATTCAATACTCCTATCAATAGGAATTATTTTCCCATCTTCAATAAAATAGCCAAGAAATCTAATTTTAGATTGGAAAACTTGCATCTTTGGTTTTGAAACAACTAACCCATTTTTAATAGCAAGTTTTTTGAAAATTTCTAAATGTTTAAAATGGGTGTCAATGTCTTTTGAAAATACCAAGACATCATCAATATAAACAACCATAAAATCACTATAAGGTATGAATATATCATTCATAATATTTTGAAATTCAGAAGGGGCATTTTTTAACCCAAATGGCATAACATTCCATTCAAAATGACCAAATGGTACAACAAATGCAGTTTTACATCTATCTTCTTCCACTACATGTATTTGATAGTATCCTGATTTCATATCAAATTTGGAAAATACACAAGCATCATGAACCCTATCAATAAGATCCTTTTTGTTAGGAATAGGGTATCTAATCCATGTAAGAACTTTATTAAGAGGCTTATAGTTCACAACTAACCTAGGAGTTCCTCTTTCAATTTCAGATTTTTTATTAACATAAAATCCTATACAACTCCAAGGTGAACTAGATTTCCTGATTAATCCTTTGTTTAGGAAAGTATTTATCACTTCCTTACATCTTCCTAATTCTTCACTACTCATCTAACATGGTCTAGATTTAGTAGTTATATTTCTTTCATCAAAATCATCCACATAAGGTAAAGATACAATATGTTTCTTTCTATCCCAAAATGCATTAGGATGATCAACACAGATATCTGCAGAAAATTGATTTATTATCAATTTTATTTTTTCCTGCAAGTTTGGATTATTTAATTTTTCCTTTATAGTTAAGGTGTTAATTTCTTGTTTAAGGTAATTTAATTGGTTACCTTTTGCTTTTATTAGTTCAACCATTTCATTAAGAACTCTAGTTATTGGGCCCTTAATAAATTCAAATTTTATTTCAGTTCCCTCAAAACTACCTATTATACCATTAGTAGTTATCTCCTTAATTGGAAAGATTTTATGAAGGAAAGGGGTGCCTAAAATGACTTGATTTGTCATATTTTTAACTAAAACAAAACTAGTAGAAATGCACTGTTTATCCTAACAAATATAAGCTTGAGATAATTTATATAAAACCTCCATTTTATTCCCACTCGCAGAGGATAAAGAATGGGTGGTTTTTTCAAAAAACTTTGTAGGAATAAGACCTTCCTGGATACAATTAAGGTCTGCGCCACTATCTATTAGTGCCACTAATTCTTTTCTAAATTCTCCTTTTATTAAAAGAGTTATTTTGACTAACCATTTTTGTGAAGTTATATACTCCATCATACCTAAAAATGGTTCTAATTCCTGATTACTAGATTGTCCTAAAGATTCCTGGACTATAGTCTTTCCCTTATCTAGACTATCTAACCTATCATTCATTCTACCTAACTGGGTTTTTATATTAATGTTTTCCTAAGACAATATTTTCATCTCAGCTTTCAGGTTATTAACTTCTATCTGAAGATCCTGAATAGTAGTTACAGATGCTATTGATGAAGAAATATTGTGTCTTTTTTCTAACCTTCTCTTAACTTCTGTTAAAGTATAAGGTACAAATTTCTGAGTTTCCTGAGTACTTATTTCTTCAGGTTCTTTTAATTTTCCTAAAGATTCTAAAATTTTATTTCTAACCTCAGAATCTCTAACTATTCTTAAAAGTTCAATGATATTATTATCAGTTAAAACATTTAATTGAAATTCTTTGAATTGTGAAAGAAGTTGGTAATAATTATTTTCTTCTTCACTTTTTATTTTATTAATACACATATGACAACCTATATTAGATTGATTATCTTGATCTGAAGAATTATTTTCTGAATTATTTAAATGTTTAATATCCTCATTTGATTTTGAGGATTTAGACAAATCAGAATCAGTATGTTGTTCCACCTCTGAATCTGAAACAAGCAAACTTTTAAGAAGACTATCCTTAATATCTTCATCTATATTTAAGGATTTTATTTTCTACTTTACATTACATTTATTAGCATAATGTCCTATTCTACAACATTTATAATAGACTAATGGTTTGGATCTTTTTCTCCTATATCCTACCTATTTTTTATTTTCTTTTCTTATTACTTTCCTCTCTCTTCTCGCTGCCATTTTCTTATGATAAACTGTAGAAGTATATTTTTGAGGATTAATATATTTAGGATATTTTTTAGGCCTACTGGATTGACCTATTTCAATTCCAAATTGGTCACAAAACTGTCCTAATTAACTTTTTTCTGTTAAATGTTGTTTTTTAATTTGTTGGTTAAGCTTAATTTCATTACACAAAGCTAAACCTTCTTGCATATATTTGCCTATTATGGTGCCATAAGTAAGATTATCATAATCTATGGCTTAAACTCCTATCCTAAGAGTTTTCTTAACTCTTTCAGCAAAGAGATATGGAAGGCCATCTATAAACTTAGACTTCCAATGCGCTTGATTCACGTCTGGTAACTCCATGACCCTACTAAGGAATACATCCTTATACCACTTAAATGAGGTCAGGGTAGGACACCTAAGATTTAATAAAACTGACCTAATATTTTCAGCATTTGTAGTAAATCTACTAGTAAAATGTTCACAAATATTTATTGTCAGTGAATACACCGCATCTTCACGAGTTATATTATTCTCTTGTTTCACTGAATTAATTATAGATTGTCTTTGGTGTTCATTAAGATAATTTTCCCACCAGCCTTTTAAATGACCAGTGAATCCTGCTACTATCAATAAAGTAGTATTTTTATATGTATTATCATATTGTTTACAGATAGTAGAATACATCATCATTCTATGTATGGTATTATATATTTGTTTATCAGAAGAACCATCTATATTCCACTCATATATTGTCTTACCATTATTGTAAGTTTGTTCATATGTGGCTTCTTCAAATAAAATATCTTGAGGAGTCGGTCTAGGGTAATAAAATTTTTGTTGTACCGACTTCTGGGCAAATTTATGATTAAAACCCTTCAGTTTATTTAAAGTATCATTAACTAATTCTTGTTGATTAATATTATCAACTAATTCTAGAACTTCTTCTTGAGTTATAACATTAAGTTTTAATGTTTTAAATTTATCATCAAGAAGTTTACCAAATTCATTTATTGGTTCAAGTATAAAGTTTTTTATTTCTGGTGGAGGTTAAATAGCGTTATTCCTAATTATAGGTTTATAGGTTTTTCTCCACTACTCTCAGAGTTTTGTTGATTAAGAGAGTTTTTTATTTCTTCAATAGCCATATAAGTTTTTAATAACCTATTATTAAGAACTAATAATTGTTCTCCTAAGGCTACTAAATAAAGATTAGTAAAATTATTCTGTTTCACAACATCATTTATGTTTTGGTTGTGATTTGCAAGGTTTCATTTTCTTGCATATTAAAGAAAGCGTTAGCATATAACTTAACTCTATCTTTTTCCATTATTATGGATTGAGTTGTTGGTGGATAAGTAGATTCAACTTGTTCACCATTTTTTAATTTCCATGTTCTTTCTAAGACATTAATATGTTGCCCTAGATAGGTTTCTAAAAACCAAGGTATGAAATCCCTATTTTGATTTATTCGCTCTAAATGATTGTAGAACTGATCCTGAAGTGTGTTTCTTTCTGCTAAGGGTATATTCTTAGCAAACCACTCCTTAAAGGATTCATATATAGGTTTTTGGAACTTCGCCTGTATTTGTTTCCAAGCTGAGCTTCCTAGACTGAAATCAATTTTGATTTTATTATTCATTATTAAAATGGAAAATTAAGTTCTGACTCAGTTATTTCTAGTATAAACATAGTCAATTCATCATTATGAATGGGAACAGATTCTTCACAAGTTTTAACAATTTGTCTAAAACTTATTTTATCAAAAGTACCAAATGAATATGTCATCCTAGGTTCAATTTTAGGGATTGTCCATTTATTTAAGAAATCCAAAATTTTAGGAATATCATATTCTTCCTTTTTACTGTTTTTAACAGTATTTTGATTTTTTGCAAATATTGATAGAATTGAAGACATGATCAAATTATGAACATGCAAATGATGGATTAAAGTAATAACACTTACCATAAAAGATGACTTACAGAGATGAATTCCATGGCTCTGATACCAACTTGGAGATCCTGTAACCCTAGCGATCTCAAAGCCAGCCCCTCCAACCAGAGCCCATTAGTTGGAGAGGAACAGGGTCCCGACAGCAACTGCAACCCTATCAATCTCAGAACCACCTTTTACGGCATTCCGCCTCTCGACGGATACCAACCTAACCCAAGGATTTTTAATACCACTTAAGGTTCCCTGACGAGTTAAGGTCCTCTGGGGGTAAGAGCCAATGCTTCGCAATCTGCTCAGTGGTCACACTGTGAGAACCCCTCATAAGGATGCCGCTTCCGACTAAAGTGGCTCTGATACCAACTAGGGGATTCGGTAACCCCAGCGATCTCAAAGCCAGCCCCTCCAACCAGAGCCCATTAGTTGGAGAGGAACAGGGTCCCGACAGCAGCTGCAACCCTGTCAACCTCAGACCTAGGCTCCATCTATGTCCGCGAACTGCTGTTATTTGCGGTCTTATCACCTGGGCCTAGTTGGTATCAAAGCCATGGAATTCATCTCTGTAAGTCATCTTTTATGGTAAGTGTTATTACTTTAATCCATCATTTGCATGTTCATAATTTGATCATGTCTTCAATTCTGTCAATATTTGCAAAAAATCAAAATACTATTAAAAATAGTAAAAAGGAAGAATATGATATTCCTAAAAATTTGGATTTGTTAAATAAATGGACAATCCCTAAGATTGAACCTAGGATGATATATTCCTTTGGTACTTTTGATAAAATAAGTTTTAGACAAATTGTTAAAACTTGTGAAGAATCTGTTCCCATTCATAATGATGAATTGACTATGTTCAGAACTTAATTTCCCAGTTTAATAATGAATAATAAAATCAAAATTGATTTCAGTCCAGGAAGCCCAGCTAGGAAACAAATACAAGCTGAGTTCCAAAAACCTATATATGAATCCTTTAGGGAGTGGTTTGCTAAGAATATACCTTTAGCAGAAAGAAACATAGTTCAGGATCAGTTCTACAATCATTTAGAATGAATAAATCAAATTAGGGATTTCATACCTTGGTTTTTAGAAACCTATCTAAGACAACATATTAATGTCTTAGAAAGAACTTGAAAATTAAAAAATGGTGAACAAGTTGGATCTACTTATCCACCAACAACTCACTCCATAATAATGGAAAAAGATAGAGTTAAGTTATATGCTAACGCTTTCTTTAATATGCAAGAAAATGAACCTTGCAAATCACAACCAAAAACATAAATGATGTTGTGAAACAGAATAATTTTACTAATCTTTATTTAGTAGCCTTAGGAGAACAATTATTAGTTCTTAATAATAGGTTATTAAAAACTTATATGGCTATTGAAGAAATAAAAAACTCTCTTAATCAACAAAACTCTGAGAGTAGTGGAGAAAAACCTATAATTAGGAATAACCCTATTCAACCTCTACCAGAAATAAAAAAACTTTATACTTGAACCAATAAATGAATTTGGTAAACTTCTTGATGATAAATTTAAAACATTAAAACTTAATGTTATAACTCAAGAAGAAGTTCCAGAATTAGTTGATAATATTAATCAACAAGAATTAGTTAATGATACTTTAAATAAACTGAAGGGTTTTAATCATAAATTTGCCCAGAAGCCGGTACAACAAAAATTTTATTACCCTATACCGACTCCTCAAGATGTTTTATTTGAAGAAGCTACATATGAACAAACTTACTATAATGGTAAGACAATATATGAGTGGAATATAGATGGTTCTTCTGATCAACAAATATATAATACCATACATAGAATGATGATGTATTCTACTATCTGTAAACAATATGATAATACAGATAAAAATACTGCTTTAATGATAATTGCAGGATTTATTGGTCAATTAAAAGGCTGGTGGGAAAATTATCTTAATGAACCCCAAAGATAATCTATAATTAATTCAGTGAAACAAGAGAATAATATAACTCGTCAAGATGTGGTGTATTCACTGACAATAAATATTTGTGAACATTTTACTGGTAGATTTACTACAAATGCTAAAAATATTAGGTCACTTTTATTAAATCTTAGGTGTCCTACCCTAACATTATTTAGGTGGTATAAGGATGTATTCCTTAGTAGGGTCATGGAGTTACCAGACGCGAATCAAGCGCATTGGAAGTCTAAGTTTATAGATGGTCTTCCACATCTCTTTGCTGAAAGAGTTAAGAAAACTCTTAGGATAGGAGTTTCAGCCATAGATTATGATAATCTTACTTATGGCACCATAATAGGCAAATGTATGCAAGAAGGTTTAGCTTTGTGTAATGAAATTAAGCTTAACCAACAAATTAAAAAAACACCATTTAACAGAAAAAAGTCAATGAGGACAGTTCTGTGACCAATTTGGAATTGAAATAGGTCAATCCAGTAGGCCTAAAAAATATCCTAAATATATTAATCCTCAAAAATATACTTCTCCGGTTTATCATAAGAAAATGGAAGCGAGAAGAGAGAGGAAAAGAATAAGAAAAGAAATTAAAAAATAGACAGGATATAAGAGAATGAGATCAAAACCATTAGTCTGTTATAAATGTGGTAGAATAGGACATTATGCTAATAAATGTAATGTAAAGAAGAAAAAAAATCCTTAAATATAGATGAAGATATTAAGGATAGTCATCTTAAAATTGTGCTTGTTTCAGATTTAGAAGTGGAAAAACATACTGATTCTGATTTGTCTGAATCCTTACAATCAAATGAGGATATTAAACATTTAAATAATTCAGAAAATAATTCTTCAAATCAAGATAATCAATCTAATATAGGTTGTCAGATGTGTGTTAATAAAATACAAAGTGAAGAAGAAAATAATTATTACCAACTTCTTTCACAATTCAAAGAATTTCAATTAAATGTTTTAACTGATAATAATATCGTTGAACTTTTAAGAATAGTTAAAGATTCTGAGGTTAGAAATAAAATTTTAGAATCCTTAGGAAAATTAAAAGAACCTGAAGAAATAAGTACTCAGGAAACTCAGAAATTTGTACCTTATACTTTAACAGAAGTTAAGACAAAGTTAGAAGAAAGACATAATATTTCTTCATCAGTAGCATCTATAACTACTATTCAGGATCTTCAGATAGAAGTTAATAACCTAAAAGCTGAAATGAAAATATTGTCTCAGGAAAACATTAATATAAAAACCCAGTTAGGTAGAATGAATGATAGGTTAAATAGTCTAGATAAGGGAAAGACTATAGTCCAGGAATCTTTAGGACAATCTAGTAATCCGGAATTAGAACCATTTTTAGGTAAGATGGAGTATATAACTTCACAAAAATGGTTAGTCAAAATAACTCTTTTAATAAAAGGAGAATTTAGGAAAGAATTAGTGGCACTAATAGATAGTGGCGCAGACCTTAATTGTATCCAGGAGGGTCTTATTCCTACAAAGTATTTTGAAAAAACCACCCATTCTTTATCCTCTGTGAGTGGGAATAAAATGGAGATTTTATATAAATTATATCAAGCTTATATTTGTCAGGATAAATAGTGCATTTCTACTAGTTTTGTTTTAGTTAGAAGTATGACAAATCAAGTCATTTTAGGCACCCCTTTCCTTCATAAAATCTTTCCAATTAAGGAGATAACTACTAATGGTATAATAGGTAGTTTTGAGGGAACTGAAATAAAATTTGAATTTATTAAGGGCCCAATAACTAGAGTTCTTAATGAAATGGTTGAACTAATAAAAGCAAAAGGTAACCAATTAAATTACCTTAAACAAGAAATTAACACCTTAACTACAAAGGAAAAACTAAATAATCCAAAATTACAGGAAAAAATAAAATTGATAATAAATCAATTTTCTGCAGATATCTGTGCTGATCATCCTAATGCATTTTGGGATAGAAAGAAACATATTGTATCTTTACCTTATGTGGATGATTTTGATGAAAGAAATATAACTACTAAATCTAGACCACGTCAGATGAGTAGTGAAGAATTAGGAAGATGTAAGGAAGAGATAAATACTTTCCTAAACAAAGGATTAATCAGGAAATCTAGTTCACCTTGGAGTTGTACAGGATTTTATGTTAATAAAAAATCTGAAATTGAAAGAGGAACTCCTAGGTTAGTTGTGAAGTATAAGCCTCTTAATAAAGTTCTTAAATGGATTAGATACCCTATTCCTAATAAAAAGGATCTTATTGATAGGGTACATGATGCTTGTGTATTTTCCAAATTTGATATGAAATCAAGATACTATCAAATACAGGTAGTGGAAGAAGATAGATATAAAACTGCATTTGTTGTACCTTTTGGTCATTTTGAATGGAATGTTATGCCATGTGGGTTAAAAAATGCCCTTTCTGAATTTCAAAATATTATGAATGATATATTCATACCTTATAGTGATTTTATGGTTGTTTATATTGATGATGTCTTGGTATTTTCAAAAGACATTGACACCCATTTTAAACATTTAGAAATTTTCAAAAAACTTGTTATTAAAAATGGGTTAGTTGTTTCAAAACCAAAGATGCAGGTTTTCCAATCTAAAATTAGATTTCTTGGCTATTTTATTGAAGATGGAAAAATAATTCCTATTGATAGAAGTATTGAATTTGCTTCTAAATTTCCGGATATAATAACTGATAAAACACAACTTCAAAGATTTTTAGGCAGTCTAAATTATATTCAGCCCTATTATAAAAACTTGGCTGCAGATACTGCTATTTTATATGATAGACTTAAGAAATCCCCTTCCCCTTGGTCAGACAGTCATACTGAGGCAGTGAGAGTGATCAAATCTAAGGTCAAACAGTTGCCTTGTTTAATGCCGGCGAATCCACAGTGGTATAAAATTGTGGAGACTGATGCTTCAGATATTGGCTTTGGAGGAGTTCTTGAACAAGCTCATCCTTTTACAAAACAAGAATATCTTGTTCGTTTCCATTCTGGCAAAATGGAATTCAAGCCAGAAAAATTATGCTACTATTTCAAAAGAAATCCTTGCGATCATCAAATGTGTTTTAAAATTTCAAGATGATCTTCTTAATCAAAAGTTTTTAATAAAAACTGATCGTCAATCTGCAAAATTCATGTTCAATAAAGATTTTAAACATGATGTTTCAAAATATATGTTTGCAAGGTGACAATCTCATTTAGCCCCTATTGATTTTGAAATCAAACATATTCAGGGAAAGAATAATACTTTGCCTGATTTTCTCTCACGTGAATATTTGCAGGGTGATGCAACCCCCTGATAGGGGAGGACAAGGCCGTGGAAAATATGTCCATGGTAGTGCAGGTCAAGGCCGTGGCAAATATGGTTATGGTGGTCATGGCAGGGGAAATAAAGCCCCAGATTATTCCTATGCAAATAAAGCATTGGAATTAGCTGTCGAAGAGGCAGAAGTTCGAAGAAATAGACTTCGAGCTCAGAAGTTTGATATAAAACTTCCTCATCCCAGTTTACCAATATATTCAGAAACAATCAAGTTTCTTGAAGAACTGGAGAAAAAAGCAGGAGAAAGAAATATAAGTTCTTTCGCTTCAACTCTGAATACAGAGAATGATGATTCTGTGCGATATACTCAGAACTCACAACAAGAAATAATCCTATACTTGTCACAAAAGGATCTGACATATAAGCACGATTCGTGGTTACTTATGCAAAAATATCTGGATGAATTTTCTTTTCTAGCTTAGTCATATAAGACTAGGCATCATTATGAGAAAATTCTCATGGAGACCATGTCTGCTGATTTTGAACACTTCAAGAAAAATGGTAAGGCAGATATGGTGTCCAAAGATATTGCTTATAACAAGATCTCGATTAAGAGCATAATAAATGCTGAACAGTAGGGACTCTCAACACATAAACTGAAGTCCTATGTGGTATCATCACAACAAGGTCCCATTCAATATTCTTACTGGGATTACGTTGAAGCCTTCTCAAAGGTATTCTACTTTGAGAATAACCAGCACAAACATTCTTGGTTTGTGAAGATTGCTGGCACTGTGCTACTGTGCTCAATAACAAGGTTCCATCTTGGTTTATAATTTGGTGGAATTTCTTTGGTCCAAGTCCAACCATTCTCCCAGAACCATTCAAAGGACTATATACTGAATGGTTGGAGTGTTCGCCGAAGGTCCAGAATATTGAAGACCAACAACAATATATTGAAGGCACGGCATCAATGTATTTCTTTCTAGAATTTTCAATCCCCTGGATAGTTAGGTGGGTTCCAGAAGTGGGCAATCCAAATCAGCATATTTCGTGTTTGAAGAGGGTATTCTTCTCAAAATTCTGGCACAAGATGATCCAGACAGATCCAACAACCCAGAGGTTGCATTCTCAGGATCTGATTAGCGAGATTAAAGCTAAACTCCAGCAGTATAAGAAAGAGTTGCAGGAGAAGAAGAAGCAGATACTTCAAGAAGCTCCAAAATCACCTTTCGAACAGTTTGCCATCAGACTGCAGAAAGAGAATCCTACCATATCATCACAGGAGATTATGATGGCGTATATGGATCAGATAAAGGAAGAAATGGTCCAGTTCACTCAAAAAGGTGAATCCTCATCTTCGCCGTCAGAGATGTCAATGGAGATATCACAACAACAACCGCAGGGAAGTCGATATTTTTGCCTTGCAGGTCAGTCTTAGGATCCAGAGGAAGAAGGAAACTATTCCTTGGAAGACGTGTTCGAATCAGTCAAGGACACGTTGAAGGGTCCGCTTCAAATCAAGAAGAAGCAAGAGGAATCTTCCAGCAGTTCGCCCAAACAAGAATAGTGTAGGGTTAGGTAGTGTCAGATTTGTCGTATAGGACAAATCACATCTACTTTCTACTGTAGATAAACAGTAGGTTTTTACTTTTCACTGTTTGTAATTATTGTGGTTCCCGGATTTGAAATCTATGAAGTCTGTGGAAAGTCGGATTTAATTTTTGTTTCATGTCCGAGCAACTAAGTGTCTATAAAAGCCAAGTCTCGGATCAGAGAGAGGGGAGGTGGGTAGTTAGAGAGGTGTGTAGTTAAAGAGGTGTGTAGTTAATTTTATTTTTCTCTTTATTATTGTAATTTTGTTTAAATTAATAAAAGCTCAGAAGTTTTATTTACAGGTACTGTTATTTTTATTTTTCTGCCATTTTATTTTATTCTTTTGTTCTTGATCAGCCTAATGACAGGCTGAGACTCTGATGGATTAATATAATACCACCATACCATAAGAGCATGTCTTAGGCCAATCTCAGACCTAGAGGATAACCCTCAAATACTCCGCTGTCATCGTTAAGGTCTTAAGATTAAGATATATCTGAGATAAATTCCGAAATTATGGTCCGAAATGTATAGACAGATCTCTGGAGCCACCCGGCCAGTTGCCGTTTGCCGTTGTTGAAGGCGTGTTGGCGTTTTGGCCTTTCCTTTTGACTCAAATGGAGACCTATCTGTATATCAGGTAAATGTCCTATGGTTCCCTTCTTGATTTATCTTAAGATATAGCCTAAGCTTAAGGACACATCTATGTCTGCGAAAGATTCTGGACCTTCGGCGAACATTCCAACCATTTAGTATATAGTCCTTTGAATGGTTCTGGAAGGATGGTTGGGCTTGGACCAAAGAAATTCCACCAAATTATAAACCAAGATGGAACCTCCTTATTGAGTACAGTACAAGCAATCTTCACGAACCAAGAATGTTTGTGCTAGTCATTCTCAAAGTAAAATACCTTTGAGAAAGCTTCAACATAATCCCAATATGAATATTGAATGGGACCTTGTTGTGTTGATACCACATAGGACTTCAATTTATGTGTTGAGAGTCCCCACTGTTCAGCATTTATTATGCTCTTGATTGAGATCTTGCTATAAGCAATATCCTTGGACATCATATCTGCCTTACCATTTTTCTTAAAGTGTTCAAAATCAGCAGACATGGTTTCCCTGAGAATTTTCTCATAATGATGCCTAGTCTTATATGACTGAGCTGGGAAAGAAAACTCATCAAGATATTTTCGCATGAGTAACCACGGATCCCGCTTATATGTCAGATCCTTCTGTGACACAGGATTATTTCCGGTTGAGAATTCTGAGTATATTGCACAAAATCATCATACTCTGTATTCAGAGCTGAAGCGAAAGAACTTATATTTCTTTCCCCTGCTTTTTTCTCCAGTTCTTCAAGAAACTTGATTGTTTTGGAAAATATTGGTGAACTGGGATGAGGAAGTTTTATATCAAACTTCTGAGCTCGAAGTCAATTTTTTCGAACTTCTGCCTCCTTAACAGCTAATTCCAGTGCTTTATTTGCATAGGAATAATCTGGTACTTTATTTCCCCTGCACCGACCACCATGACCATTTTTGCCACGGCCTTGACCACTACCATGGACATATTTTCCACAGTCTTGTCCTCCCCTATCAAGGGGTTGCATCACCCTGCAAATATTCAACGGGAAAGAAAATCAGGCAAAGTACTTTCTTTCCCTGAATGTGTTTGATTTCAAAATCAAAAGGGGCTAAATTGGCTTGCCACCTTGTAAACATTTGTTTTGAAATATCATGTTTGAAATCTTTATTAAACATGAATTTTGCAGATTGGCAATCAGTTTTCAACAAAAACTGTTGATTAAGAAGATCGTCTTGAAATTTTAAAACACATTTGACGATTGCAAGTATTTCTTTTGAAATAGTAGCATAATTTTTCTGGCTTGAATTCCATTTGCCAGAATCGAAAGGAACAAGATATTCTTGTTTTCTAAAAGGGTGAACTTGTTTGAGCACTCCTCCATAGCCAATATCAGATGCATTAGTCTCCACAATTTTATACCACTGTGGATTCGCTAACATTAAACAAGGCAACTGTTTGACCTTAGATTTGTTCACTCTCACTACCTCAGTATGACTGTCTGACCAAGGGGAAAGGGATTTCCTAAGTCTATCATATAAAATAGCAGTATCTACAGCCAAGTTTTTATAATAAGGCTGAATAAAATTTAAACTGCCTAAAAATCTTTGTAAGTGTTTTTTATCCACAATTATATCTGGAAATTTAGAAGCAAATTCAATACTTCTATCAATAGGAATTATTTTTCCATCTTCAATAAAATAACCAAGAAATCTACTTTTAGATTGAAAAACCTGCATTTTTGGTTCTGAAACAACTAACCCATTTTGAATAACAATCTTTTTAAAAATATCCAAATGTTTGAAATGGGTTTCAATGTCTTCTGAAAATACCAAGACATCATCAATATAAACAATCATTAAATCACTATAAGGTATGAATATATCATTCATAATATTTTGAAATTCAGAAGGTGCATTTTTTAATCCAAATGGCATAACATTCCATTCAAAATGACCAAAAGGTACAACAAATGCAGTTTTATACCTATCTTCTTCAACTGCCTGTATTTGATAGTATCCTGATTTCATATCAAATTTTGAAAATACACAAGCATCATGTGCCCTATCAATAAGATCTTTTTTATTGGGAATAGGGTATCTAATCCATTTAAGAACTTTATTAAGAGGTTTATAATTAACGACTAACCTAGGAGTTCCTCTTTCAATTTCAGATTTTTTATGAACATAAAATCCTGTACAACTCCAAGGTGAACTAGATTTTCTAATTAATCCTTTATTAAGGAAAGTATTTATTTCTTCCTTACATCTTCCTAATTCTTCACTACTCATCTGACATGATCGAGATTTAGTGGTTATATTTCTTTCATCAAAATTATCCACATAAGGTAATGATACAATATGTTTCTTCCTATCCCAAAATGCATTAGGATGGTCAGCACAAATATCTGCAGAGAATTGATTTATTATCAATTTTATTTTTTTCCTGTAATTTAGGATTATTTAACTTTTCCTTTATTGTTAAGGTGTTAATTTCTTGTTTGAGATAATTTAATTGATTACCTTTTGCTTTAATTAATTCCACCATCTCATTAAGAACTCTAGTTAGTGGGTCCTTAATAAATTCAAATTTTATATCAGATCCTTCAAAACTACCTATTATACCATTAGTAGTTATCTCCTTAATTGGGAAGATTTTGTGAAGGAAAGGAGTATCTAAAATGACCTGATTTGTCATATTTCTAACTAAAACAAAGCTAGCTGTAATACACTATTTATCCTGACAAATATAGGCTTGAGATAATTTATATAAAATCTCCATTTTATTCCCACTTGCAGAAGATAAAGAATGGGTGGTTTTTTCAAAATATTTTGTTGGAATAAGACCTTCCTGGATACAATTAAGGTCTGCGCCACTATCTATTAGTGCGATTAATTCTTTTCTGAATTCTCCTCTTATTAAGAGAGTTATCTTGACTAACCATTTTTGTGAAGTTATATACTCAATCTTACCTAAAAATGGTTCTAATTCCTGATTAGTAGATTGTCCTCAAGATTCCTGGACTATAGTCTTACCCTTATCCAGACTATCTATCTTATCATTTATTCTACCTAACTGGGTTTTTATTTGAGTATTTTCTTGAGACAATATTTTCATCTCACTTTTCAGGTTATTAACTTCTATTTGAAGATCCTGAATAGTAGTTACAGATGCTACTGATGAAGAAATATTATGTTCTTCTGCTAACCTTCTCTTAACTTCTGTTAGAGTATAAGGTACAAATTTTTGAGTTTCCTGGATACTTACTTCTTCAGGTTCTTTTAATTTTCCTAAAGATTCTATAATTTTATTTCTAACCTCAGAATCTTTAACTATTCTAAGAAGTTCAATGATATTATCATTGGTTAAAACATTCAATTGAAATTCTTTGAATTGTGAAAGAAGTTGGTAATAATTATTATCTTCTTCACTTTGTATTTTATTAATACACATCTGACATCTTATATTAGGTTGATTATCTTGATCTGAAGAATTATGTTCTGAATTATTTAAGTGTTTAATATCCTCCTGTGATTGTGACAATTCAGTATAATCAGAATTAGTGTGTTGCTCCACCTCTGAATCTGAAACAAGCATAATTTTTAGAAGACTATCCTTAATATCTTCATCTATATTTAAGGATTTTATTTTCTTCATTACATTACACTTATTAGCATAATGTCCTATTTTACCTCATTTATAACAGACTAAAGGTTTTGATCTCATTCTCTTATATCCTGTCTATTTTTTAATTTTGTTTCTTATTCTTTTCCTCTCTCTTCTCGCTACCATTTTCTTATGATAAACCGGAGAAGTTTATTTTTGAGGATTAATATATTTAGGATATTTTTTAGGCCTACTGGATTGACCTATTTCAATTCCAAATTGATCACAAAACTGTCCTAATTGACTTTTTTCTGTTAAATGTTGTTTTTTAATTTGTTAGTTAAGCTTAATTTCATTACACAAAGCTAAACCTTCTTGCATACATTTACCAATTATTGTGCCATAAGTAAGATTATCAGAGTCTATGGCTGACACTCCTATTCTAAGTGTTCTTTTTACTCTTTCAGCAAAGAGGTGTGGAAGACCATCCATAAATTTAGACTTCCAATGCGCTTGATTCGCGTCTGGTAATTCCATGACCCTACTAAGGAATACATCCTTATACCACCTAAATGAGGTCAGGGTAGGACACCTAAGATTCAATAAAAGTGACCTAATATTTTTAGCATTCGTGGTAAATCTACCAGTAAAATGTTCACAAATATTTATGGTCAGTGAATACACAGCATCTTGAATAGTTATATTATTCTCTTGTTTCACTGAATTAATTATTGATTGTCTTTGGAGTTCATTCAAATAATTTTCCCACCAGCATTTTAATTGACCAGTAAATCCTGCTATTATCATTAGTGCAATATTTTTATCTGTATTATCATATTGTTTACAGATAGTAGAATACATCATCATTCTACGTATAGTATTATATATTTGTTGATCAGAAGAGCCATCTATATTCCACTCATACATTGTCTTACCATTGTAATAAGTTTGTTCATAAGTGGCTTCTTCAAATAAAATATCTTGAGGAATCGGTCTAGGGTAATAAAATTTTTGTTGGACCGGCTTTTGGGCAAATTTATGATTAAAACCCTTAATTTTATTTAAAGTATCATTAACCAATTCTTGTTGATTAATATTATCAACTAATTCTGGAACTTCTTCTTGAGTTATAACATTAAGTTTTAATGTCTTAAATTTATCATCAAGAAGTTTACCAAATTCACTTATTGGTTCAAGTATAAAATTTTTCATTTCAGGTGGAGGTTGAATAGGGTTATTCCTAATTATTGGTTTGTCTCCACTACTCTCAGGTTTTTGTTGATTAAGAGAATTTTTTATTTCATCAATAGCCATATAAGTTTTTAATAACCTGTTATTAAGAACTAATAATTGTTCTCCTAAGGCTACTAAGTAAAGATTAGTAAAATTATTTTGTTTTATCACATCATTTATTTGTTTTGTTGTGAATTGCAAGGTTTCATTTTCTTGCATGTTTAAGAAAGCGTTAGCATATAACTTAACTCTATCTTTTTCCATTATTATAGATTGAGTGGTTGATGGATAAGTAGATTCAACTTGCTCACCATTTTTTAATTTCTAGGTTCTTTCTAAGACATTAATATGTTGTCCTAGATAGGTTTCTAAGAACCAAGGTGTAAAATCTCTAATTTCATTTATTTGTTCGAAATGATTGTAGAACTGATCCTGGAGTATTTTTCTTTCTGCTAAAGGTATATTCTTAGCAAACCACTCCCTAAAGGATTCACATATAGGTTTGTGGAACTCAGCTTGTATTTGTTTCCTAGCTGGGCTTCCTGGACTAAAATCAATTTTGATTTTATTATTCATTATTAAACTGAAAAGTTAAGTTCTGAATCAGTTATTTTTCTCTTTATAATTATAATCTTGTTTAAATTAATAAAAGCTCAACAATTTTCGTTACAGGAACTGTTATTTTTTATTTTTTGTCATTTTATTTTATTTTGTTATTGATCAGCCCAATGACAGGCTGAGACTCGATGGATTAGAGTAATACCACCATACCATAAGAGCATGTCTTAGGCCAATCTCAAACCTAGAGGATAACCCTCAAATACTCCGCTGTCATCGTTAAGGTCTTAAGGTTAAGATATATCTGAGATAAATTTGGAATTATGGTCCGAAATATATAGATTGATCTCTGGAGTCACCCAGCCAGTTGCCGTTTGCCATGGTTGAAGGCATGTTGGCATTTTGGCCTTTCCTTTTGACTCAGATGGAGACCTATCTATATATCAGGTAAAAGCCCCATGGTTCTACTCTTGATTTATCTCTAGATATAGCCTAAGCTTAAGGACTCATCTATGTTCGCGAACTGCTGTTATTTGCGGTCTTATCACCTGGGCCTCAGTTGGTATCAGAGCCATGGAATTCATCTCTGTAAGTCATCTTTTATGGTAAGTGTTATTACTTTAATCCATCATTTGCATGTTCATAATTTGATCATGTCTTCAATTCTTTCTATATTTGCAAAAAATCAAAATACTGTCAAAAACAGTAAAAAGGAAGAATATGATATTCCTAAGAATTTGGATTTGTTAAATAAATGGACAATTCCTAAAATTGAACCTAGGATGATATATTCCATCGGTACTTTTGATAAAATAAGTTTTAGACAAATTGTTAAAACTTGTGAGGAATCTGTTCCCATCCATAATGATGACTTGACTATAAAATTGCTTAGTCAGGATGATATTGATGCATATACATCAAATTATAAGTTCTTGCATATTGGACTTGTTTAGGTTGCATTTAAACCTCTTACTTTATCTGGTTTGCCTGAATCATTTTTGGCTGTTTTAAAGGATGCTCATAATATAAACTGGCGACAATCTCTCATGGGTGTTATGGAATCTAGTTTAGCCCATGGTCTTATTTATTTTAATGCTTATCTAAATTTGCAATTATCTTTGTCGGATGTTAATATTCTTGATGCGTTAACTTTATATGTGAAAAACGCATGGTTATAACTATTTACCAGGTACAGAAGTTATTTGTCCTAGATAGGTTTCTAAGAACCAAGGTATAAAATCTCTAATTTCAATTATTTGTTCTAAATGATTGTAGAACTGATCCTGGAGTGTTTTTCTTTCTGCTAAAGGTATAAACTAGCGACAATCTCTCATGGGTGTTATGGAATCTAGTTTAGCCCATGGTCCTATTTATTTTAATGCTTATCTAAATTTACAATTATCTTTGTCGGATGTTAATATTCTTGATGCGTTAACTTTATATGTGAAAAACGCATGGTTATAACTATTTACCAGGTACGGAAGTTATTTGTCCTAGATAGGTTTCTAAGAACTAAGGTATAAAATCTCTAATTTCAATTATTTGTTCTAAATGATTTTAGAACTGATCCTGGAGTGTTTTTCTTTCTGCTAAAGGTATATTGTTAGCAAACCACTCCCTAAAGGATTCATATATAGGTTTCTGGAACTCAGCTTGTATTTGTTTCCTAGCTGGGCTTCCAAGACTAAAATCAATTCTGATTTTATTATTTATTATTAAACCGGAAACTTAAGTTCTGACTCGGTTATTTCTGGTTTATATTCAGGCTCAGGATTATTATAAATTCCTTGAGCAATATTATTTTCATTAATTTTTATTCCTTGAACTCTACTTCCTAGAGTTTCAGTATCTATGGATTTAGAAGATGAACTACCTACAGTTTAGGGTAACTCAACTTTATAATCTATAGGGGATATATAGGAATGGGTAGAACTAGATCTAGAATACCAAGATGTTCCTAGTCCTAAAGTACTAGTTCCTGTACTTTTCCTATGAAATTGTATTTGAACGTGACCAGTAGATGTTTGGATTGCATCCAGCAAGTCTTCATTTATTATAGGTTCTACTAGTATTATCTTTTCAGCTAACCAAGTTTTAGGAAAGTTTATTTCCTCCCATTTAATAGATCTACGTGTTGTTATCTTAGATCTGTTAAAATTGGTTTCAAATAAAATTGTTTCTTGTTGATTAGTATTCATCAATCTACACTTCGGATTCAAAGTATATAGAGGCTTAAAATAAACTCTATAACAGATACAAATAACTTTCGTACCTCGTAAATAATTATAACCATGCGTTTTCACATATAAAGTTAACGCATCAAAATATTAACATCCGACAAAGATAATTGTAAATTCGGATAAGCATTAAAATAAATAGGACCATGGGCTAAACTAGATTCCATAATACCCATGAGAGATTGTCGCCAGTTTATATTACAAGCATCCCTTAAAACAGCCAAAAATGATTCGGGCAAACCAGATAAAGTAAGAGGTTTAAATGCAACCTGAACAAGGCCAATATGCAAGAACTTATAATCCGATGTATTTGCATCAACATCATCTTGACTAAGCAATTTTATAGTCAATTCATCATTATGGATGGGAACAGATTCCACACAAGTTTTAACAATTTGTCTAAAACTTATTTTATCAAAAGTACCAAAGGAATATATCATCCTAGGTTCAATTTTAGGAATTGTCCATTTATTTAACAAATCCAAATTCTTATGAATATCATATTCTTCCTTTTTACTGTTTTTGACAGTATTTTGATTTTTTGCAAATATAGAAAGAATTGAAGACTTGATCAAATTATGAACATGCAAATGATGGATTGAAGTAATAACACTTACCATAAAAGATGACTTACAGAGATGAATTCCATGGCTCTTATACCAACTGAGGCCCAGGTGATAAGACCGCAAATAACAGCAGTCTGCGGACATAGATGAGTCCTTAAGCTTAGGCTATATCTGGAGATAAATCAAGAGTAGAACCAAGGGGCTTTTACCTGATATATAGATAGGTCTCTATCTGAGTCAAAAGGAAAGGCCAAAATGCCAACACGCCTTCAACCACGGTAAATGGCAACTGGCCGGGTGACTCTAGAAATCATTCTATATATTTCGGACCATAATTCCAAATTATCTCAGATATATCTTAACCTTAAGACCTTAACGATGACAGCGGAGTATTTGAGGGTTATCCTCTAAGTCTGAGATTGGCCTAAGACATGCTCTTATGGTATTGTGGTATTACTCTAATCCATCGAGTCTCAGCCTGTCATTGGGCTGATCAATAACAAAATAAAATAAAATGACAGAAAATAAAAAATAACAGTACCTGTAACGAAAAATGTTGAGCTTTTATTAATTTAAACAAGATTACAATAATAAACAGAAAAATAAAAAACTACACTCTCTTCCACTCTATGATCCGAGACTTGGCTTTTATAGGCACTTGGTTGCTCGGACATGAAACAAAAATTAAATCCGACTTTCCACGGACTTCACAAATTTTGAATCCGGGAAACACAATAATTACAAACAGTAAAAAGTAAAAACCTACTGTTTATCTACAGTAGAAAGTAGACGTGATTTGTCCTATACGACAAATCTGACACTACCTAACCTTAAACTTTATCCTGTTTGGGCGAACTTTTGGAAGATGCTTCCTGCGTCTTCTTGATTTGAAGTGGACCCTTCAACGCGTCCTTGACTGATTTGAACACGTCTTTCAAGGAATAGTTTCCTTCTTTCTCTAGATCCTGGGTCTGACCTGCAAGGCAAAAATATCGACTCCCTTGCTGTTGTTGTGATATCTCCATTGACATCTCTCACGGCGAAGATGATGATTCACCTTTTTGAGTGAACTGGACCATTTCTTCCTTTATTTGATCCTTATACGCCATCATAATCTCCTGTGACGAAATTGTAGGATTCTTCTTCTGCAGTCTGATAGCAAACTGTTCAAAAGGTGATTTCGGAGCTTCTTGAAGTATCTTCTTCTTCCTCTCCTGCAACTCCTTCTTATAATGCTGGAGCTTAGCTTCAATCTCGCTAATCAAATCCTGGGAATGCAACTTCTGGGTTGTCGGATCTGTCTGGATCATCTTATGCCAGAATTTTGAGAAGAATACCCTTTTCAAACACGGAATATGCTGATTTGCATGACCTACTTCTGGAACCCACCTAACTATCCAAGGGATTGAAAATTCCATAAAGAAATACATTGACGCCGTGCCTTCAACATATTGTTGTTGGTCTTCAAGATTCTGGACCTTCGGCGAACATTCCAACCATTCAGTATATAGTCCTTTGAATGGTTCTGGAAGAATGGTTGGGCTTGGACCAAAGAAATTCCACCAAATTATAAACCAAGATGGAACCTCCTCATTGAGTACAGTACCAACAATCTTCACGAACCAAGAATGTTTGTGCTGGTCATTCTCAAAGTAAAATACCTTTGAGAAAGCTTCAACATAATCCCAATATGAATATTGAATGTGACCTTGTTGTGTTGATACCACATAGGACTTCAATTTATGTGTTGAGAGTCCCCACTGTCCAGCATTTATTATGCTTTTGATTGAGATCTTGCTATAAGCAATATCCTTGGACATGATATATGCCTTACCATTTTTCTTGAAGTGTTCAAAATCAGTAGACATGGTTTCCATGAGAATTTTCTCATAATGATGCCTAGTCTTATATGACTGAGATGGGAAAGAAAACTCATCAAGATATTTTCGCATGAGTAACCACGGATTCTGCTTAAATGTCAGATACTTCTGTGAAAGATACAGGATTATTTCCTGTTGAGAATTCTGAATATATTGCACAGAATCATCATACTCTGTATTCAGAGCTGAAGAGAAAGAACTTATATTTCTTTCTCCTGCTTTTTTCTCCAGTTCTTCAACAAAACTTGATTGTTTCTGAATATATTGGTGAACTGGGATGAGGAAGTTTTATATCAAACTTTTGAGCTCGAAGTCTATTTTTCTGAACTTCTGCCTCCTAAACACCTAATTCCAGTGCTTTATTTGCATAGGAATAATCTGGGGCTTTATTTCCCCTGCCACTACCACCATGACCATATTTGCCACGGCCTTGACCACTACCATGGACATATTTTTCACGGCCTTGTCCTCCCTTATCAGGGGGTTGCATCACCCTGCAAATATTCACGAGAAAGAAAATCAGGCAAAGTACTTTCTTTCCCTGAATGTGTTTGATTTCAAAATCAAAAGGGGCTAAATTGGCTTGCCACGTTGTAAACATTTGTTTTGAAATATCATGTTTGAAATCTTTATTAAACATGAATTTTGCAGATTGGCAATCAGTTTTTATCAAAAACTGTTGATTAAGAAGATCGTCTTGAAATTTTAAAACACACTTGACGATTGCAAGTATTTCTTTTGAAATAGTAGCATAATTTTTCTGGCTTGAATTCCATTTGCCAGAATGGAAACGAACAAGATATTCTTGTTTTCTAAAAGGGTGAACTTGTTTGAGCACTCCTCCATAGCCAATATCTGACGCATTAGTCTCCACAATTTTATACCACTGTGGATTCGCTAACATTAAACAAGGCAACTGTTTGACCTTAGATTTGATCACTCTCACTACCTTAGTATGACTGTCTGACCAAGGGGAAGGGGATTTCCTAAGTCTATCATATAAAATAGCAGTATCTACAGCCAAGTTTTTATAATAAGGCTGAATATAATTTAAACAGCCTAAAAATCTTTGTAAGTGTTTTTTATCCACAATTATATATGGAAATTTAGAATCAAATTCAATACTTCTATCAATAGGAATTATTTTTCCATCTTCAATAAAATAACCAAGAAATCTAATTTTAGATTGAAAAACCTACATTTTTGGTTTTGAAACAACTAACCCATTTTGAATAACATTCTTTTTAAAAATATCCAAATGTTTGAAATGGGTTTCAATGTCTTTTGAAAATACCAAGACATCATCAATATAAACAACCACAAAATCACTATAAGGTATGAATATATCATTCATAATATTTTGAAATTCAGAAGGTGCATTTTTTAATCCAAATGGCATAACATTCCATTCAAAATGACCAAAAGGTACAACAAATGCAGTTTTATACCTATTTTCTTCAACTGCCTGTATTTGATAGTATCCTGATTTCATATCAAATTTTGAAAATACACAAGCATCATGTGCCCTATCAATAAGATCTTTTTTATTGGGAATAGGGTATCTAATCCATTTAAGAACTTTATTAAGAGGTTTATAATTAACGACTAACCTAGGAGTTCCTCTTTCAATTTCAGATTTTTTATTAACATAAAATCCTGTACAACTCCAAGGTAAACTAGATTTTCTAATTAATCCTTTATCAAGGAAAGTATTTATTTCTTCCTTACATCTTCCTAATTCTTCACTACTCATCTGACATGGTCGAGATTTAGTGGTTATATTTCTTTCATCAAAATTATCCACATAAGGTAAATATACAATATGTTTCTTCCTATCCCAAAATGCATTAGGATGGTCAGCACAAATATCTGCAGAGAATTGATTTATTATCAATTTTATTTTTTCCTGTAATTTAGGATTATTTAACTTTTCCTTTATTGTTAAGGTGTTAATTTCTTGTTTGAGATAATTTAATTGATTACCTTTTGCTTTAATTAATTCAACCATCTCATTAAGAACTCTAGTTATTGGGTCCATAATAAATTCAAATTATATCAGATCCTTCAAAACTACCTATTATACCATTAGTAGTTATCTCCTTAATTGGGAAGATTTTGTGAAGGAAAGGAGTACCTCAAATGACCTGATTTGTCATATTTCTAACTAAAACAAAGCTAGTTGTAATACACTGTTTATCCTGACAAATATAGGCTTGAGATAATTTATATAAAATCTCCATTTTATTCCCACTTGCAGAAGATAAAGAATGGGTGGTTTTTTCAAAATATTTTGTTGGAATAAGACCTTCCTGGATACAATTAAGGTCTGCGCCACTATCTATTAGTGCGATTAATTCTTTTCTGAATTCTCCTCTTATTAAGAGAGTTATCTTGACTAACCATTTTTGTGAAGTTATATACTCCATCTTACCTAAAAATGGTTCTAATTCCTTATTACTAGATTGTCCTCAAGATTCCTGGACTATAGTCTTACCCTTATCCAGACTATCTATCCTATCATTTATTCTATCTAACTGGGTTTTTATTTGAGTATTTTCTTGAGACAATATTTTCATCTCACTTTTCAGGTTATTAACTTCTATTTGAAGATCCTGAATAGTAGTTACAGATGCTACTGATGAAAAAATATTATGTTTTTCTGCTAACCTTCTCTTAACTTCTGTTAGAGTATAAGGTACAAATTTTTGAGTTTCCTGGACACTTATTTCTGCAGGTTCTTTTAATTTTCCTAAAGATTCTATAATTTTATTTCTAACCTCAGAATCTTTAACTATTCTAAGAAGTTCAATGATATTATCATTGGTTAAAACATTCAATTGAAATTCTTTGAATTGTGAAAGAAGTTGGTAATAATTATTATCTTCTTCACTTTGTATTTTATTAATACACATCTGACATCCTATATTAGATTGATTATCTTGATCTGAAGAATTATGTTCTGAATTATTTAAGTGTTTAATATCCTCCTGTGATTGTGAGGATTCAGTATAATCAGAATCAGCGTGTTGCTCCACCTCTGAATCTGAAACAAGCATAATTTTTAGAAGACTATTCTTAATATCTTCATCTATATTTAAGGATTTTATTTTCTTCTTTACATTACACTTATTAGCATAATGTCCTATTTTACCACATTTATAACAGACTAAAGGTTTTGATCTCATTCTCTTATATCCTGTCTGTTTTTTAATTTCTTTTCTTATTCTTTTCCTCTCTCTTCTCGCTTCCATTTTCTTATGATATACCGGAGAAGTATATTTTTGAGGATTAATATATTTAGGATATTTTTTAGGCCTACTGGATTGACCTATTTCAATTCCAAATTGATCACAGAACTATCCTAATTGACTTTTTTCTGTTAAATGTTGTTTTTTAATTTGTTGGTTAAGCTTAATTTCATTACACAAAGCTAAACCTTCTTGCATACATTTACCAATTATTGTGCCATAAGTAAGATTATCATAGTCTATGGCTAACACTCCTATTCTAAGTGTTCTTTTTACTCTTTCAGCAAAGAGGTATGGAAGACCATCTATAAATTTAGACTTCCAATGCGCTTGATTCGCGTCTGGTAATTCCATGACCCTACTAAGGAATACATCCTTATACCACCTAAATGAGGTTAGGGTAGGACACCTAAGATTCAATAAAAGTGACCTAATATTTTCAGCATTCGTGGTAAATCTACCAGTAAAATGTTCACAAATATTTATGGTCAGTGAATACACAGCATCTTGAATAGTTATATTATTCTCTTGTTTCACTGAATTAATTATTGATTGTCTTTGGGGTTCATTCAAATAATTTTCCCACCAGCCTTTTAATTGACCAGTAAATCCTGCTATTAGCACTAGGGCAATATTTTTATCTGTATTATCATATTGTTTACAGATAGTAGAATACATCATCATTCTATGTATAGTATTATATATTTGTTGATCAGAAGAGCCATCTATATTCCACTCATATATTGTCTTACCATTATAATAAGTTTGTTCATAAGTGGCTTCTTCAAATAAAATATCTTGAGGGGTCGGTCTAGGGTAATAAAATTTTGTTGGACCGGCTTTTGGGCAAATTTATGATTAAAACCCTTCATTTTATTTAAAGTATCATTAACCAATTCTTGTTGATTAATATTATCAACTAATTCTGGAACTTCTTCTTGAGTTATAACATTAAGTTTTAATGTCTTAAATTTATCATCAAGAAGTTTACCAAATTCACTTATTGGTTCAAGTATAAAATTTTTTATTTCAGGTGGAGGTTGAATAGGGTTATTCCTAATTATTGGTTTGTCTCCACTATTCTCAGGCTTTTGTTGATTAAGAGAATTTTTTATTTCAGCAATAGCCATATAAGATTTTAATAACCTATTATTAAGAACTAATAATTGTTCTCCTAGGGCTACTAAGTAAAGATTAGTAAAATTATTTTGTTTTATCACATCATTTTTTTTTTTTTGTTGTGATTTGCAAGGTTTCATTTTCTTGCATGTTAAAGAAAGCGTTAGCATATAACTTAACTCTATCTTTTTCCATTATTATAGATTGAGTGGTAGGTGGATAAGTAGATTCAACTTGCTCACCATTTTTTAATTTCCAGGTTCTTTCTATGACATTAATATGTTGTCCTAGATAGGTTTCTAAGAACCAAGGTATAAAATCTCTAATTTCATTTATTTGTTCTAAATGATTGTAGAACTGATCCTAGAGTATTTTTCTTTCTGCTAAAGGTATATTCTTCGCAAACCACTCCCTAAAGGATTCATATATAGGTTTGTGGAACTCAACTTGTATTTGTTTCCTAGCTGGGCTTCCTGGACTAAAATCAATTTTGATTTTATTATTCATTATTAAACTAGAAAATTAAGTTCTGACTCAGTTATCTCTGGTCTAAATTTAGTTTCAAGATTATTATAAATTTCTTGAGCAATATTATTTTCATTAATTTTTATTCCTTGAACTCTACTTCCTAAAGTTTCAGTAACTATGGATTTAGAGGATGAACTACCTACAGTTTAGGGTAACTCAACTCTATAATCTATAGGGGATATATAGGAATGGGTTGAACTAGATCTAGCATACCTAGATGCTCCTAATCCTAAAGTACTAGTTCCTGTACTTTTCCTATGAAATTGTATTTGAACGTCACCAGTAGATGTTTGGATTGCATCCACCAAATCTTCATTTATTATAGGTTCTGCTGGTATTATCTTTTCAGCTAACCAAGTTTCAGGAAAGTTTATTTCCTCCCATTCAATAGATCTACGTGTTGTTATCTTATATCTGTTAAAATTGGTTTCAAATAAAATTGTTGCTTGTTGATTAGTATGCATCAATCTACACTTTGGATTCAAAGTATATAGAGGCTTAAAATAAACTCTATAACAAATACAAATAACTTCTGTACCTGGTAAATAATTATAACCATGCGTTTTCACATATAAAGTAAACGCATCAAGAATATTAAGATTCGACAAAGATAATTGTAAATTCGGATAAGCATTAAAATAAATAGGACCATGGGCTAAACTAGATTCCATAATACCCATGAGAGATTGTCGCCAGTTTATATTACGTGCATCCCTTAAAACAGCCAAAAATGATTCAGGCAAACCAGATAAAGTAAGAGGTTTAAATGCAACCTGAACAAGTCCAATATGCAAGAACTTATAATCTGATGTATATGCATCAATATCATCTTGACTAAGCAATTTTATAGTCAATTCATCATTATGGATGGGAACAGATGCCTCACAAGTTTTAACAATTTGTCTAAAACTTATTTTATCAAAAGTACCAAAGGAATATATCATCCTAGGTTCAATTTTAGGAATTGTCCATTTATTTAACAAATCCAAATTCTTAGGAATATCATATTCTTCCTTTTTACTGTTTTTGACAGTATTTTGATTTTTTGCAAATATAGAAAGAATTGAAGACATGATCAAATTATGAACATGCAAATGATGGATTAAGGTAATAACACTTACCATAAAAGATGACTTACAGAGATGAATTCCATGGCTCTGATACCAACTGAGGCCCAGGTGATAAGACCGTAAATAACAGCAGTCCGCGGACATAGATGAGTCCTTAAGCTTAGGCTATATCTGGAGATAAATCAAGAGTAGAACCATGGGGCTTTTACCTGACATATAGATAGGTCTCCATCTGAGTCAAAAGAAAAGGCCAAACGCCAACACGCCTTCAACCACGGCAAACGGCAACTGGCTGGGTGACTCCAGAGATCAATCTATATATTTCGGACCATAATTCCCAATTATCTTAGATATATCTTAACCTTAAGACCTTAACGATGACAGCGAAGTATTTGAGGGTTATCCTCTAAGTCTGAGATTGGCCTAAGACATGCTCTTATGGTATGGTGGTATTACTCTAATCCATCAGAGTCTCAGCCTGTCATTGGGCTGATCAATAACAAAATAAAATAAAATGGCAAAAAATAAAAAATAACAGTACCTGTAACAAAAACTGTTGAGCTTTTATTAATTTAAACAAGATTACAATAATAAACAGAAAAATAAAAAACTACACTCTCTTCCACTCTATGATCCGAGACTTGGCTTTTATAGGCACTTGGTTGCTCGGACATGAAACAAAAATTAAATCCGACTTTCCACGGACTTCACAAATTTTGAATCCGGGAAACACAATAATTACAAGCGGTAAAAGTAAAAACCTCTTTGTTTATCTACATGAAAGTAGGCGTGATTTGTCCTATCGACAAATCGACACTACCTAACCTTAAACTTTATCCTGTTTGGGCGAACTTTTGGAAGATGCTTCCTGCGTCTTCTTGATTTGAAGTGGACCCTTCAACGCGTCCTTGACTGATTTGAACACGTCTTTCAAGGAATAGTTTCCTTCTTTCTCTAGATCCTGGGTCTGACCTGCAAGGCAAAAATATCGACTCCCTTGCTGTTGTTGTGATATCTCCATTGACATCTCTCACGGCGAAGATGATGATTCACCTTTTTGAGTGAACTGGACCATTTCTTCCTTTATTTGATCCTTATACGCCATCATAATCTCCTGTGTGAAATTGTAGGATTCTTCTTCTGCAGTCTGATAGCAAACTGTTCAAAAGGTGATTTCGGAGCTTCTTGAAGTATCTTCTTCTTCCTCTCCTGCAACTCCTTCTTATAATGCTGGAGCTTAGCTTCAATCTCGCTAATCAAATCCTGGGAATGCAACTTCTGGGTTGTCAGATCTGTCTGGATCATCTTATGCCAGAATTTTGAGAAAAATACCCTCATCAAACACGGAATATGCTGATTTGCATGACCTACTTCTGGAACCCACCTAACTATCCAAGGGATTGAAAATTCCAGAAAGAAATACATTGACGCCGTGCCTTCAACATATTGTTGTTGGTCTTCAAGATTCTGGACCTTCGGCGAACATTCCAACCATTCAGTATATAGTCCTTTGAATGGTTCTGGAAGAATGGTTGGGCTTGGACCAAAGAAATTCCACCAAATTATAAACCAAGATGGAACCTCCTCATTGAGTACAGTACCAACAATCTTCACGAACCAAGAATGTTTGTGCTGGTCATTCTCAAAGTAAAATACCTTTGAGAAAGCTTCAACATAATCCCAATATGAATATTGAATGTGACCTTGTTGTGTTGATACCACATAGGACTTCAATTTATGTGTTGAGAGTCCCCACTGTCCAGCATTTATTATGCTCAAAATGATGCATAGTCTTATATGACTGAGCTGGGAAAGAAAACCCATCAAGATATTTTTGCATGAGTAACCACGAATCCTGCTTATATGTCAGATCCTTCTGTGAAAGATACAGGATTATTTCCTGTTGAGAATTCTGAGTATATTGCACAAAATCATCATACTCTGTATTCAGAGCTGAAGCGAAAGAACTTATATTTCTTTCTCCTGCTTTTTTCTCCAGTTCTTCAAGAAACTTGATTGTTTCTGAATATATTAGTGAACTGGGATGAGGAAGTTTTATATTAAACTTCTGAGCTCGAAGTTTACTTTTTCGAACTTCTGCCTCCTCAACAGCTAATTCCAATGCTTTATTTGCATAGCAATGATCAGGGGCTTTATTTCCCCTGCCACTACCACTATGACCATATTTGCCACGGCGTTGACCACTACCATGGACATATTTTCCACGGCCTTGTCCTCCTCTATCAAGGGGTTGCATCACCCTGCAAATATTCACGAGAAAGAAAATCAGGCAAAGTATTATTCTTTCCCTGAATGTGTTTGATTTCAAAATCAAAATGGGCTAAATTGGCTTGCCACGTTGTAAACATTTGTTTTGAAATATCATGTTTGAAATCTTTATTAAACATGAATTTTGCAGATTGGCAATCATTTTTTATCAAAAACTATTGATTAAGAAGATCGTCTTAAAATTTTAAAACACATTTGACGATTGCAAGTATTTCTTTTGAAATAGTAGCATAATTTTTCTGGCTTGATTTCCATTTGCCAGAATGGAAACGAACAAGATATTCTTGTTTTCTAAAAGGGTGAACTTGTTTGAGCACTCCTCCATAGCCAATATCTGACGCATCAGTCTCCACAATTTTATACCACTGTGGGTTCGCTAACATTAAACTAGGCAACTGTTTGACCTTAGATTTGATCACTCTCACTGCCTTAGTATGACTGTCTGACCAAGGGGAAGAGGATTTCCTAAGTCTATCATATAAAATAGCAGTATCTGCAGCCAAGTTTTTATACTAAGGCTGAATATCATTTAAACTGCCTAAAAATCTTTGTAATTGTTTTTTATCCACATAAGGTAAAGATACAATATGTTTCTTCCTATCCCAAAATGCATTAGGATGGTCAGCACAAATATCTGCAGAGAATTGATTTATTATCAATTTTATTTTTTCCCGTAATTTTGGATTATTTAACTTTTCCTTTATTGTTAAGGTGTTAATTTCTTGTTTGAGATAATTTAATTGATTACCTTTTGCTTTAATTAATTCCACCATCTCATTAAGAACTCTAGTTATTGGGTCCTTAATAAATTCAAATTTTATATCAGATCCTTCAAAACTACCTATTATACCATTAGTATTTATCTCCTTAATTGGGAAGATTTTGTGAAGGAAAGGAGTACCTAAAATGACCTGATTTGTCATATTTCTAACTAAAACAAAGCTACTAGTAATACACTGTTTATCCTGACAAATATAGGCTTGAGATAATTGATATAAAATCTCCATTTTATTCCCACTTGTAATAACAATAATAATAATAACAACAACAACAACAACAACAACAACAACAATAATAATAATAATAATAATAATAATAACAATAATAACAATAATAATAATAATAATAATAACAATAATAATAATAATAACAATAATAATAATAATAATAATAATAATAATAATAATAATAATAATAATAATAATAATAATAATAATAATAATATATGAGCCAAGATTTTTGAAAATTTCTCTATTGTAACCATTTTAAAATTTGTTATATGATAAGACAGCTCATGAACTTTTGACAATTATGTATTTCACAGAATAAGAAATAAAATTAAGACACATAAATGAGCCACGAATTTTGAGAATTATGCTTTTTTCTTAGAGTTAAGAAATAAAATTTTCGCATAGCATTGAAATAACTAGTAACTTATAAGAGTTTTAACATAGCAATTAAGTCAACTATGAGCCCCATGTAATTAATGCAACTATAATCCATGTCTAATATTCGTACTAAATCTTCCTTTGCATTTTTTTATCATTTTAATGTCAGAATTTACTCAAGCTCCGAATATGGAAGTTGTGGGTCTTCTTTTTAACTTTTTGTAGACACTTGAATTGCCTTAATTGTAGATTTGAGTAAAAAATTATAACCAAAATACGATCTATAAAAGTATGTGTAAAAGTTAAAATCATGCCAATTTGGTAGAATTTATTATGATAGAAATTAATCAAGTAAAAGATTAAGGTTAAGATCTATAAAAATATCTGTATAAAGTTAAGCTCATCACACTTAGGGCTCGTTTGGATTGGCTTTTTTCAAAAGTACTTTTTTTAATAGCTTTTGAAAAATAGCTTTTTTTTATAAACTGAAAATTCTAGCTTCTAAAAAAAGCTGTATTTGAGCTTCTTTAAGAGTTATAGCTTTTTTAAAAACTGAATCAAATAATTATTGAAAATTTAATGTAACTCTTTCAAGAAAAAAAAGTGTTTTTTCTTGAAAAAAAAAAAAAACCAAGCCAAATAGGCCCTTATATCATGGAGCCTAAAAATTTTACATTATGTTTATTAACTGCTTGCCCTTTGCTAATTCACTAGACAAACACCTTATAGTTGAATATTGTGATGATTTAGTTGTCGAATGGTTAGAGTTTCCACTAATCCATTCGGGGTGTTTGTGGGTTAAAACAAAAAGGACAATCATATGTATTAGTCAGTTCTCTTGTGGTTAACTTGTCTAGACCTTTTTTTATGGACCTTAGCCATTTTTTGTATGACACGATCAATCTTTAAATAAAATACTTAGTGTAAAAAGGAAAAATTCAAGTCATCATTACCGTTGTGACTTCTATTGTACAACACTTACAGATGAAAAGAGTTGACTACAGAATGGTTTTAAACTAAATATATTCTAATCTAACATTAGGGCCATGAGACAACAATAAATATATTGCTACTAAATAATAAAAGGAATCAAATAACAAGTAGAATAAAAGTAGATTTGAGTTGTTGATTGTCGAATCCCTTTTCCATTCTTCTACTTAAATAATTGTGCATGTCCTTATCCATGTTTAAAGTTTAGTCGTCTTGCTCTCAAATGCTTCCATGTGTCTATCTTAAAAAACCAAGCCTCAACTGCTTGCAATTGTCGTATCCTTTATGCCTTAAAAATAACTCAAGCCTTGGTTATTAACTGATCTAGTAAAAGATCAAATTAAGTGTTAACGGTGTTCTTCTTCGACATGGATGGCTCTAGCAATGAAAGTATTACAAAGGAATGCTGTATGTCGATGGGGGTCCAAAGTTACCCTTTCCAACAATCAAGTCAATGAATATTCATTGAAGTGTAAATTAAAGAGGGAGAAAGAAGAAAGAGGAAAGTGCTTTTATATTTTTAAGCTTCTTTTTGTAAATAGAATGACTTAGCTTCCTGTTTGTGCCTTAGGAATATTTATAAGACGTTCCTTGGGACATGTGGCCCTCTAAAAGATATTATTGTATCTAGTGTGTGGAGAGAGAACATTGAGTGTTGGATATCGGGATTTACCTTTAAGGTCAGGATGACACATCGGGATCGAGATTAAGCCTTAAGGTTAGGATGACAACGAGGGATCACGATTGACCCTTGAGGTTGGGATGATACCTAGGGATTAGAATTGATCCTTGAGGTCGGGATGACATCTACGATGACATGATGGGCGATCGTATTTGGGTAATTTTGTTTGAATCAAATCGGGTTGAGGAAGGGCTTAGCCTGATCCCTTATCAATAACTCCTTTAGTCGCGGTCGTACGTGGTCTTCAGTTGAAAATGCTACATATGAGTGGCACATGTAATAAGACATTAGAATTTGGAAAGAAAATGCGAAATGGACTAATGGTCTTGAGTAAGGTAAAAGTTGATAGGCCAATGTGTCCAAATTGAAACGTGAGGACTAAAGTGTCAAATAAGACAAACATAAGGAATTACTTAGAGTATTTACTCTAAAAATAATGATTTTTTTTTTCTGGTAAACAAAAAAAAATAGTAATAATGAGTGAGTGTTTATAATTGAGCTTTAGTCAAAGAAAAGGGAGCAAAATGTGATATAGGCAATACATGAAGGGGCTAAAGTGAAAAATATCCACAATAATTTTTTTTTAAAATCAAACGGCCTCGCAGCTGTGGGCCAGCTCCGTCAGCACATTCCAATCAAACCCCGCGGTTGACCAATCAAAAAAAAGAAAAAAGAAAACCAACAAAATTCAAATTGTGAAGCTGATGAAAGTCAAAGTACACAGAAGTAAAATCAACTCATGTACGAGAGGAGCCATAACCACCACCATTAAAGAATCAAAGCAATCATCTCATCTTCTATAAAAACTAGTTAACAGCTTCATCATCATCATCATCAGCAGCAAAGCAGAATGAGAATGCTGCTGACACCTCTGATTTTCCTTCTTCTGATTACTACTAGTGTTCGTCCGGCGACCGCTGAATCTGAATCGGGGCCAGCGCCGCCGCCGCCAACTGTTTGCATAATCGGCAGCGGCATTGGTGGCTCCTCCGTGGCCCACTTCCTCCGCCGCTACTCCCAGCAAACAACATCAACAACCATCGGCGAAATCAGGATGTTCGAGCGAAACCCCGTCGTCGGAGGCCGCATGGCCACCGTCTCAATCGGCGGAGACACTTTCGAAGCCGGCGCCTCAATTCTGCATCCGAAGAATTACTACGCTGTGAGCTACAGCAAACACCTCAATCTCAGTATCAAGCAGCCCTCTGCTTCTGAAGAAGATGATACGAGTTCTGTCTCCTTGGGTATTTGGAATGGCCATGGCTTTGCTTTCAAAACCCTCTCCAGCTCTTACTGGAAGTTTCCCATCATTCAAAAGCTCATCTCTTTTGCCAATTCTCTTCTCATTTTCTTCCACTACGGTTTCTCCCTCTTTCGTATGAACACCTTCGTGGAGGTAAATCAAAGCAATTCCACTCTAAAAGCCAACTATTTCTATTATGTTTTTACATATATATATATATATATGTGTGTGTGTGTGTGTGTGTGTGTGTATGTGCGATTTGTAGACAGGCTACTTAATGATAAAACATCTCCTAATTATAAGCAAAAATCTCACTTCTCCTTAAATCTGTGAATGATTATTTTTACATTCACATCGAGTGCTTCCGTTGCTTCACTCTAGCACCACCCGAGATTAGGACGCACTTATATAAACACACACGGACAGAGACATAGACCTGTGCAAGCATACCACAGCACCGAGAAATTTATTACACACGTCTTTCTTCAATTGTCAACTTGAGGGTTTAATGTACAACATTACATTCTGAGCCAAACATATCCAGACGATTCTATGCAAAATTAGATTACTTGAAAATTTTGTGTTTTTTCCTATTAATGACATGAAGATGTGTACTGGCAGGACACTCTCAACAAGTTTTTGAAGTACTATGAAGGGTTTGAATTCCGTCCTGTGTTTGGGAATGTCGAGGATATGCTTAAATGGTCGGGGCTCTATAATTTGACAACACGAACACTGGAAGCGGAATTGACGGATGTTGGACTGTCTTCTTTGCTCATTCAAGAGCTTGTCACTGTGAGATTGACTCTTTGAATTTTTCATTTTCCAGTTGTCGTTGATATCTCTTTTCAATGTGTACTATGGTTCACTTTGGCTTTGACAATGCTGCTGCAAACGCTGATTGCGACTCTGCTTAAATTAAGCCACACCCGTGTTCTTACATGAAACCAGTGGCTCGAGTACATCCACTTTTAACTTTTCGCTGACTGACAAGTTGACACTTGTTTTTCTAGTTTTTCTTTTGCATGTTGTTTCTGTTATTAGCTAGACACTCCTCCTTTAAGTTTCCGCTTATGTTTTGTTGAATTCATTGCAATTTTGGGGTCATATCGCATCAACTCTTACAAAACTCATCTGTACTGTGAGTTAAATTTGCATTGGTTCTACATACTTGTTAATTGCGTATTCTGACATTTGATCATGCAGAAGCTACTTTATCTTATTGTTCTCCTCTCAGTTTCAGGGATGAAAGACATCAGTTTCAAAATGACACATTTGGTGTTGTGCTCTAAATCCATTTTATGCAATGTAGGAGCTTTGGCGGAGGACATTCATTTTTGTTCTTTGGTTTTTTATATTGAGCTGATGAGTATGTAACCATTTCAGAGCGCTAACACTGCCAGAAACTAATCCATTCGTCATGCAAATAGAATTACTATCCTTCAAATTAGTGATAGTTAGGCGGCTAAGATTTCGGTTTTCAGAGTGCTAATACTCCTGTAGAAAACTGAATTATAGAATCTTGTGGAAATTGCAAAGATACTCCTGCCTGAAACATATGCATTTCATCGTTGCAAATAGAGTCGCCATTCTCCAAAGTATGCAGTGTCAATGTCCTAGCCCTAGGAGAATCTTTTGTAACCTCTCGTCCTCTTCTCTGCATGTGTGCATATACCCATCTATTGTTCATAGATTACTCTTCTCCATCCCTCAATGTCTCGCTTTCTCTCTCTCATTGTCTTTTACCTCTACTTCTAGATATTTAAGGACCTCCCTTCCTCTTTGGTGTATTATCTTGTATCATCTTCCACTCCTCCAGCAGTTTAACCGCGTAAAAGTTGTATGAATGGGAAGAATTATATTCTGATCTTTACAGTTTGGTAGAAATGTCATTTGACCAAGAGGATTTAACTGTACTTTTCAGGGTGGTAAACATGCAAGCCTGGACATAATATATTATTAATTGTTGAAAGAAATAAGACATTAGAATTAAAGAGAATTACTTGATACATATTGTGTATTTGACCCTATTTATAACATCCAAAGTTTCCTATTTCTCCACTTACCATAATAGAGAATTACCACAACTCTATTGCATAACTCTATTACGATAACTCTATTATCATATTTCTACTACTAACACTCCCCCTCAAGCTGGAGCATAAATATCATGCGTGCCCAACTTGTTACAAATGTACTCTGCACGAGGACCCTTTAAGGATTTAGTAAAGAGATCTGCTAACTGATCATTTGAATTGACATGTGATGTAACAATCTCCTTAGCTAACACTTTTCTCCTTACAAAGTGACAATCGATTTCAATGTGCTTGGTTCTTTTATGGAAGACGGGATTGGCTGCAATATGCATTGCTGTTTGGTTATCACATATTAACTTCATAGGCTGAGAGCAATCTTCCCCAAGTTCCTCCAGCAAATGTTTCACCCAAATTAACTCGCACACCGTTAATGCCATAGCTCTATATTCAGATTCTACACTTGAGCGGGCTACAATTGATTGTTTCTTACTATTTCAAGAGATGAGATTTCCGCCAACGAACACACAATAGCCAGAGGTGGACCGCCTATCATCCAGACATCCTGCCCAATCTGCGTCAGAATAGCCAACAATGTCTATGCCTCCTCCTCTCTTTTTATATAGAAGCCCTTTCCCTGGAGCACTCTTAATGTACTGTAGGATACGAATGACAGCATCCTAATGACTTTTCCATGGCGAATTCAAGAATTGACTAACCACGCTCACTGCAAAGAAAATATCTGGGCGAGTTATAGTAAGATAATTAGCTTGCCTACTGTTAAGTATAGTGCTTGTCTTTGTACTAGATCTCTCCCACATCGGAAGAGATACTTTATTTTCTCTACTTTGCAATAGTATAAATATATGGGGCTAAGTACTATTTTGAGTACGAAAGCCTTCTTTTATTCTTAATTAACATGGTACCAAGAGCCAGGTTGAAAAGAAAACCTTGATCCTTAACCCATCTTTTTTTTTTTTTTTTTCCCTTTCAACTTACTATTAAAAAAAAAAGAATATATATATACACCACCCCAAAACCCTAGCCGCCACCACCACCCCAAAACCCTAGCCGCCGCCACCACCACGAAACCCTAGCCGTCACCGCCCTTTCCGCCATCAGTCATCAATATAAAAAAAAGGGAAAAGAATGCTCGCTGCCTCACACTCTTTTGTTTTATGCATTCAGTTTCTTCCCAGTTCTTTTCTAGTTTTCTCTAATTTCTGACAACAGTAGCTGAAAAAAAAAATGCAGCTTCATGTTTGATTGTTCTTTGGAGGTTTGAGTTGTTCATTATCCTCTCGTGTGTGGGAGTTGCTGTGCTTAGTACAGGTCATTACACATTCTTTCTTTTGTTTTCATCATGGAGATTGAAAAGAACAAGTCTTCCATTTCTGTGAACTCTGAAGCCACTACTTCTACTGCATCTAAGCCCTTAGTAGTGGTTCTTGCTTTTTTTGGCACTCCCATTATCACTTTGGAAAAGTTGAATGGAAATAACTATTCCTATTGGTCTGTTGCAGTTGAAATTTGGTTTTTTGGACAAGGCTTAAAGGACCACTTAACTTCTAAATGTTCTTCTGATCTGTCTGATGAAGATGCCGTACTTGGCGTTGTGTTGACGCCCAATTGGTTAGTTTACTATGACAATCTTTGGAGCCACCCATTATGTGTGGATTTCGACAGTGCAAGACTTGTAATTCTATTTGGTCTACTACTCGGGTTCTATATTCCAATCAGGTTACCAGGGTTTATGATGTGGTTTGTGATATGCTATGTGGGCCATCTCCTGATGTGGATTTACCCACATATTACAGTCAGTTTCAAAGTTCTATGATGGAGTTCTGGGACCTATTTCCTGTCACCACTGATCCAAAGAAGGTTCAGCAGCAGTAGGATCATCTCTTTCTTGTTACTCCGGTGCGTCTAACCATATTACTGGTAATGTTCATTTACTTTCTGATTTTCCCCTCGGTTCTTTCTCTAGTGTCACACTAGCCGATGGCTCTTCTACGTCTACTCGTGGAGTTGGTAATGCCTGTCCCATATCCTCTATTGTGTTGCCCTCGGTGTTGTATCTTCCGAAATTCCCTTTCCATCTTTTGTTTGTCAGTAAACTCACTAAATCCCTTAATTGTTCTATAACCTTTACTCCTAACTCAATGTCTTTTCAGGATTTGAAGACGGGCGTGACGATTGGTACCGGGCGTGAAGAGCGCGGTCTTTACTATCTTGATCTGTTTTGTCCCTACTAAGTGCTCTGTTGCCCCTACAGCGGAGCAAGTCCATTGTCGTTTAGGACATCCATCTTTGGCTAGTCTCAAGAAAATGGTTCCCTACCTTAGTCATGTTAGTGAGATTTCTTGTGAGTCGTGTCAATTAGGTAAACATAGTCGTAACTCCTTTAGTAATCATGTCAATAAATGGGTTATTGCCCCATTTGCTCTTGTTCATTCTGATATTTAGGGTCCGAGTCGCACTGTTTCCAAATTTGGGTTTCGTTATTTTGTAATGTTCCTTGATGATTATTCTCGCATGACTTGCTTTTCTTAATGAAAGAACGCTTTGAAGTTTTTTTTATCTTCTCGAGATTTTATACTGAAATTTAAACGCAGTTTGGAGTCTCTATCAAAACTTTTCGAAGTGATAATGCTAAAGAATATTTGTCTAGTGCTTTCACTTCATTTCTAACTACTCACGACATCCTTCACCAAACATTTTGTGCATACATGCCACGGCAGAACGGGGTTGTCGAGCGAAAAGATTGCCATCTCATTGAGACGGCCCGCACCCTTTTGCTTCATATGCATGTGCCCCTTCGTTTTTGGGATGATGCCGTTTTGACTGCCTGTTACCTTGTTAACCGAATGTCCTCCTCTGTGCTTCATGATTAGATTCCTTTCTCCATTTTATTTTCCCGTGATCCTATCTATGCCTTATCCCCTTAGGTTTTTGGTTATGTCTGTTTTGTTCATAATCTCTCTCCCGGGGTAGACAAGTTATGGGCTCGGTCCATTAAGTGTGTCTTCCTTGGCTATACCCGACAACAAAAAGGATACCGATGTTACTCTCCATAACTCAATAAATGGTTTGTATCTGCTGATGTCATCTTTTTTGAGACAACTCCTTACTTTTCTCCTTGTCTTTCTTTTGCTTCGGTGGTCGAGTCATTACCCCTCCTCGTGCCTATCTTTGATACCCCTATAGCTTCTGCTCCTGCGATTACCCCCAATTGTTCTCCTTCCACAGTGGACATTTTGTGCCTGGACAGATCGGACCTTCGGGTTTATGCCTGTCACCATCGCACTCCATCACCTACACCAATACCGACTAGCTCGCTGCCTTCAGAGCCAGCCCCTGTTCTTGTGCCTTCTGACATCGACCTACTTATTGCACTTCGTAAAGGTATTCGTTCATGCACCACTAAACATCCTATTTCTAATTTTGTAACCTATAATGGTTTATCTCCTTCCTATCCTCGTTTGTTGCATCTTTATCCTCTATTTCTATACCTAAGACTGTGGCAAAAGCATATGCTCATCCAAGTTGGTGGGCAGCAATGCTTGACGAGATGTCTACCCTACGTGATAATGGAACTTGGGAGTTGGTTGATTTACCACCTGTAAGTCCCCTGTTGGTTGTCATTTGGTGTATATAGTGAAGGTCTCTCCGGATGGACGTGTTGATCGCCTGAAAGCCCGCCTTGTGGCCAAGGGATATACATAAGTCTATGGTCTTGACTATGGCGACATGTTTTCGCCTATTGCAAAAATGCCCTCTGTTCGTATATTCCTTGCTCTTGCTGCTAGACATAATTGGTCTCTTTATAAATTTGATATTAAAAATGCCTTTCTTAATGGTGATCTTGAAGAAGAGGCGTATATGAAGCAATCTCCAGGGTTTGTTGCTCAGGGGGAGTCTAAGAAGGTCTGTTGCCTAAAAAAGGCTCTATATGGTCTCAAGCAATCTCCTCGAGCTTGGATTGGACGTTTCAGTATGGTAGCTCTTGAATTTGGATTGACCCGATGTGGTGTTGGTCATTCTGTCTTCTACCGATGTTCTAATGAAAAATGCCTTCTGCTAATTGTATATGTTGATGATATTGTAGTAATTGGTGATGACATAAATGACTTAAAGGCATTTCTCCATCAGAAGTTTCAAACCAAATATTTGGGTCATTTACACTATTTCTTGGGCATAAAGGTGGCAAAATCAAAACAAGGAATTTATATATCTCAGCGAAAGTATGTTTTAGATATGTTGAGTGAGGCAGGACTACTTGGTGCACGACCTTGTGATTCACCGATGGATCCGAATCTGAAACTTCTGCCAGAAGAGGGGAGTTGATGACAGATCCAGGAAGATATAGAAGATTGGTCGGAAAACTCAATTATCTTATTCTGACTCGACCAGACATCTCATTTGCAGTTAGTGTGGTAAGTCAGTTCCTGAATGCTTCATGAACAAGGCATTGGAATGCAGTTCTTCGAATTTTGAGGTTTATTGAAGGATCTCCTGGAAAAACGTTACTTTACAGTAATAGGGGACATATGGATATTACTGGGTACTCAAATGCAGATTGGGCAGGAAGTCCTTCTGATAGGCGGTCAACCTTTGGGTATTGTCTGTTTGTTGGGGGAAATCTTGTCTCGTGGAAAAGTAAGAAGCAAGATGTGGTTGCACGCTCAAGTGCTGGGTCAGAATATTGAGCCATGGGTCTTGCTACTTGTGAGTTAATATGTGTTAAGAATCTTCTAACAGAAATTAGGTTTGGTAATCCTGGTCCGATGAAGCTTATATGTGATAATCAAGCTGCCATTCACATAGCCACAAATCCAGTGTTTCATGAGTGGACGAAGCATATAGAGATTGATTGTCATTTTGTGAGAGAGAAGTTGTTATCAAAAGAGCTTGTTACTTCTTATGTTAGCTCTGGCGATCAATTAGCTGATTTGTTTACAAAATCTCTTAATGGCCCCCGTGTTAAGTAAATTTGTAACAAGTTGGGCACTTATGATATGTATGTTCCAGCTTGAGGGGGAGTGTTAAGTATAGTGGTTGTCTTTGTACTAGATCTCTCCCACATCGGAAGAGATACTTTATTTTCTCTATTTTGCAATAGTATAAATATATAGGGCTAAGCACTATTGAGAGTACGAAAGCCTTCTTTTATTGTTAATCAACACCTACCAACCTTCTGTATCTTTTAATGGCTCCCCCTCATTTCGTAGAAGTTTGACATTTGGGTCCATTGGTGACTCACAAGGTTTGCACCCAAACATTCCTGCTTTTGTCAACATATCAAGTGCATATTTATGCTGAGAAATAAAAATACCTTGATCTGAACGGGCAACTTCAATTCCAAGAAAGTACTGCAATGAACCCAAGTCTTTTGTTTGAAAGTGCTGATGTAAACATGCCTTCAAGTCACATATACCTGTAAGATCATCGCCTATTATGATAATATCGTCAACATAAACAATTAGTAACAAACGTTTCCTAGCGGAGGTGTGTCGATAAAAGACTGAATAATCGACCTCACATCTTGATAATCCAAACTTGATGACAACTTTACTGAATTGGCCAAACCATGCTCGAGGTGATTGTTTAAGACCATACAATGATTTCTTCAATCGACATGCCTTACCGGACTCTCCCTGAGCAACAAACCCTGGTGGTTACTCCATGTATACTTCTTTTTCACGTGAACCGCTAAGGAAAGCATTTTTAATGTCAAGTTGATGAAGTGGCCAATCAAACATAGTTGCAAGAGCAAGAACAATACGAACTGAAGGCATCTTAGCAACAAGGGAAAAGGTATCATCACAATCAACACCATAAACCTGTGTATATCCTTTTGCGACCAGGCGAACCTTCAAGCGAGAACACTTTATGGTATAAACCCAACGACAACCAACAACGGTCTTCCCAAGAGGTAGATCTACCAAATCCCATGTATTATTAGTTTGTAAAGCCGACATCTCTTCCTTCATTACAGCATGCCAACCCGAATGACCAAGTGCCTCTATTACATTAGACAGGACAGACACAGACGAAAGGGAAGCAATAAACGACCAAAATAAACTTCAAGACCACAATCATCCAGCTAAATGCGGAGGAGATCATTGACGACATCATAGATGCAACTAACGTTGCTGGTATCATCTCTTTCGCAAAGTTCATATAGCTTTACAAGAAAGACACTCATAAAAGATGTCATGCAATTTAGGTTCAATGGATTGCAATAGTAAACTGGTAAGTTGTGCATCAACGCGCCCCCAAATCCGTTTATTGGCAGCGGATAAAATAGCTAGAACATTGTTAGTTAAATGGTCTTCCAAGTCTTGCCCTCGAAACCATAACGTAACGACAGAACACCAACGGGAGTAATTTCGACTAGTGAGTTTGGTCGTAGTAATAGTGGGGGTGTCATTGAATGTGGGTACGATAACAGAGGTAACAGACTCAGTAACGGTAATAGAATTACTAGTAGGATCGTTGGAGGGATCCATACTGGTTATCAACAATCAATATAATGGGGAAAGGCAAGAAGACCGATTAATAAAGTATAGAAAAAGAAAAAGGGAACAACCACACTAACAACCTGTTATAACATCTTCCCTGTTGGGGTGTTACTCCTCTATTCCTCTCTCTCTCTCTCTCTTTTTTTTCGTTAAGAGAGGCAGACAACAAAAACCAAAACCATGGACAATTAAACAAAAAATTCACCTGCGGGAACAGTAACCTCACATGAACAGTAGCCTCCCGTGAACAGCGCCACTGTGAGCAGTGGCCTCGCGTGAAGAGTAATTAAAATTTTTAATTTTTTTTGTTGGTAGGGTGTTTTGGTGGATTTTGTGGGTGTTAGGGTGGGTGGGTGTTTTGAAAGAAACTGTAATGTCTTGATCTAGCTCTGATACCATGTTGAAAGAAATAAGACATTAGAATTGAAGAAAATGACTTGATACATATTGTGTATTTGGCCCTATTTATAATATACAAAGTTTTCTATTTCTCCGCTTACCATAATGGAGAATTATCATAACTCTATTACCATAACTCTTTTGCTATAACTCTATTACCATATTTCTACTACTAACATTAATTCACCACCATCAAAGCGTTATACCGGTTTCTTCCTATTTTCTTCAACATTATGTATCCTTTTATAACAAGACACTGTAGGAACTACCATGATGATTAACTCCTTTATTTCTTCACTAATTCAACTTTTGGGGTGAAGGGAGGCCATTTTTCCTCTCAAAACACTATAAACTATCATACAAGCATCTTTTTTTCTTTTTTCTTTTTAAGATGCTTTAAATGTATTCCCTTCTGATCACTAGTTTAAGGTATTTATGGATAATTATTGGATGAAGTGGCATATCATTTGCAATAGTGACAGAGGTTCTACGCATTCTGGTAAGATCTACAAAAATTCTTAGTGCCTTAATTTGTCAACAGAAAACGTTTCAATCACTTCAAGGAACTCATGTATATTTAAATTGAAGGTTATTGTATAAATGATGCAGCTAATATACACGGTTGTTTAGATAGTTTACGGACATGATTTACATATTTTTTGTGTTTCACTCACTTGGTGAATATTAATGATATTCTTTACTGCTCAAAGAAAGAAAGAGGAAGAAAAAGGGAAAAAGAAAACCGAAACGAGATCATGATCTTTCAGTCAATATGGAAACAATAACAAGAATCTAATGAATTTCTAAATGGTTGTGCATGTCAGATAAATGATGAGTGATTGAAGTTTTACTTTCTGAATCTGCAATGGGTCTGATTGGATTGCTACTCTAGATTTTCAAATGAAGCATTCAAAACTAGATCTGCTTTGACAGGTTATCACAAGGATTAATTATGGGCAAAGTGTCTGTATCAGTGGACTAGCTGGTGCAGTTTCCTTGGCAGGATCCGGTGGAGGCTTATGGGCCGTTGAGGGAGGGAATTGGCAGATGGCTGCTGGATTGATCAATCGCTCAGATGTTTTACTGCACCTTCAAGAAGAAATAGAATCAATATCTTACCTTCAACATTTTTATGAGCTCAATTCGACAAAAGGAAAGAGTTATTCATGTGAAGTCACAGTAATTGCTGCACCATTAGATGAGTTCTATATACGCTTTCTTCCTGAAATCTCTATTCCAGAGAGGAAATTACAACACACACATGCAACTTTTGTTAGAGGTCTTGTAGACCCTGTGAGTTCTACACCCTCCAGTCATAATGACTTCATTACAGTTGCTTTTTCTCTGATAATGCTTTTGATTAAAATTTTATGGTTTCTGTCAGGCATATTTTGGTTTGGATTCAGTAATGGATATTCCTGAACTAATTGGCACCATTGAAACTCCTGATGTACCTTTCTCAAGCATCTCAGTTCTCAAGAAGCACAATGAGAAAGATATGACCTACAAGATATTTTCTCGTCAACTGATAGAAGATGACTTGCTGGATAAAATATTCAGGTGAATCTAATATGGGGTTATAATTATCATTGTCTTACAAAAGGAGATACCCAATCACAGCTGAAAAACTTTTTGTGTTATTCTTTTTGCTGGCTCAGCAAGAAAGTTTTCACTAGATAAAACTGATACAAATTAAAATTTCTAGCCTGCAAGCAAGTCTACAAGAGAACATGATACAGCTTCTAATTGATACAAATTGTTACCAGTACAAATTTGGACCTAACATTACTGGCTGTCAATCGATAAGCTGCTTCTTTGTCTTGGCATTGCTGTTGACAATCCTAAATTCCTTTGAAGCCACAACTGATAAATGGAAACATAAAAGACAAGTTTCATAAATGCATGCTTTAAGACTGCTAGATGGCACATGTGGAGAGAGGAAGTTAGTGATGCTATCCCATGAGGTGACTGGGATGTACGCTTTGTTTGGTGTATGCTTATTATAAGATGCTTTTTTATATAGGAAGGTATGGTTTGTTTTGAGTTTCATAATATACTTTTGATAAGATATCTTATCTCCATAGTTATAAAAAATAAGACAAAGATGGATTGCTTATATCTTATAAGATAAGAAGTATGGTTTATTTTGAATTTTCATATCGGCTGTTAACAAGTAGGGTTTATTTTGAATTTTCATATCGGCTGTTAACATTCTTAGGCATTTAGCCAATTTTTTTTGGCTAAATAGGCATTTAGACATGTTTACTATTTTCCTTAGTTATTGCTGCCTCTGACTCTGAATTCTTGCATGTATATGATACTTTTTATTTTCACTGTTACTATAGAAGGTTCGTAGTGGAACATTGATTGATCATGTAGGTGTAGTGGAGCTTTGCACCAGCCTAACACAGTTTTTGTGGAGCAATTAAGATTATGTAATGAAATTATTATGCTGTTGCTTTTCGTGCAGTTTCCTTTTGCAGTTTTAGAAATGAAGATTTATGTCAATTATTTTCCTGCTTCCTTTACAGTGTTAGAAGTGAGATAATCAGAATTAACTGGGCAGCGTATCCTCATTACCACGCACCTGAGACGTTTGCACCATTCATGTTGGATGGTCAACATCTATACTATATAAATGCTTTTGAGAATGCAGCCAGCACTATGGAAACAAGTGCAGTTGCGGCGGAGAATGTAGCACGGCTCATCCTTTCACGACTTTCCAGTGAAGGACCCCTTGGTTTGCCAAACTTGGGGAGCTTTAGCCATAGTACACGTGATATACGTGTCGACTTGTAAATTTGGAGAGCACTTACTACGGATTTTGATAATGTAAAGGAATATTGGGAAACCCAATTTGTATAATTTTGTGTATGTACGCTCTTGAAATCTTTTTGCTGGAAGCAAGTGTCATTCAAAAAACATCAGATAGTCGAGTCCAACTTTAATACACAGTCATAAAAAAGGGTAACTTCATTACCATTTTGCTGAGTAGAACAACTTCATTATTGGCGCCATGTGGTCTTGAGTTATAATGGACATAATATGCAGCATATCTTTAGAGGCAGTTGCTGTCTTATTGTGATGAAACATCTTAAAAGCAGTCATTTTAGTTTATTGTGATATCGCTCTGTTAAAAGAGTTTATTTCACCCTTAAGTAGTTGATGGAGAAGTCTAAATGTTTTTTGCCTTTTGAAGTGCTTAATGAAGTTGTCAAAAAGGCCTAATTTGCCCAGTAAATTTGACCAACTGAAGTTTGATGTCCCTCAATTTTATGCGAAGTTTGGCTATCCGTGTGTTTCCAGCTGAACTCTCAACCGAAACATATTTTTTTAATAAGGTTTTTGTTGAGTTTACATATAATGAAAAGGCGGTAGAAGCGGGCCGCCAACATTTGACCATGTATTTGTTTTGGTTTACGATGCCAGTGCATTTCGTTATATACTAAAATCCTTTATCTTTCAAAACAAAATTTTTTTAGTCTTCCTAATAAACGTTGCCTGGGGTGTGAATTGGTTTTTTTGTACGTCTTTATATTGATATGAAGGTAAACTATATACACTTCTTTTTTTTTTTTTTCGTCTTCTTTCTTTTTTTAATCATTTATTTAAAATGGCATTTTTATCTTTTAAAAATAAACCTCTCCGTCTCTTATTTTTATGTGTTGATACTTTTATAGTGCAATTTCGTCCAAAATAAGACATTAAATCCACATGGTTGATACTTGCATTGATGGTCAAAAGTTGGAAGTTTTTATAGCTATTCTCATCTGTAAATGATTCGGAGAATTTAATCGGTAAAATTAAATAATAATAATAATAATAATAATAATAATAATATATGAAACTGTAGAAGTTGCGCATTAAATAATTAAATACTATAATTAATATCATTAACGATAGAGTTTTTTGCTTGCATCTCCCCCTTCTTCTTCTTCTTCTTCTTCTTCTTCTTCTTGTTTTTGGCTGCCCATTTGCCTCATCTCAGCATCGCCTACTATTACTAACTCAACGATAGGTTCTTCATTCTTTATGTAAAATAAAAAAAGACATTATTATTATTTATTATCCATTATACTAAAATGTGTTTGAATTTATTTTCTTTAGCATTCAAACGCTTCTAATGTAAAATTCTAGAAAAGTTTGGGCGTAGTGGTTTGAATTTACTATGTACCGGTAATTTTAACTTTATTCAGACATGGCTAATAAGAGAAGGCCAAAAAATGGCATTTTAAAGGAATCCCAATTCCCAGTCAAAGCTGGTTGGTTGGTGGTGCATCCACTAACGCTAGTACTAAGCTAGTGTTCTTGGCGCTCCTTGTTTGACTTTTTTGATTTTAACTTATTTGTGTCTAAGTAACTGATTTTACACACACACACACACATACATATATATATATATATATATTTTGAAGAAGGAGGAGAAAGGGTGCTGTTGTTGTTGATTGTGAATTGTGAATTGTGAATTGTGAGTGAAGAAAGCAGAAAAACAATGGGAGGGCGAGTTTCCAAGAAGAGTTCTCCAAATAACAGCTCTTTGGAGAAGGAAAAGGATTATTATAAATGTAAATATAAATGTAATAATAATAATAATAATGATGATGATGATGATGTTGTGCGTCAATCATATGATACAACAAACAGCAGTAGAAATAACGACGGCGATGGCGGCGACGACGACGAATTCTACGACGGCATTCCGAGGTATAATAAGAAGAAGAACCGCTTCTCCCACAAACCTGCCTCACGCACGGCCGCCAAGGTATCATTCATTTTTCATTTAATTTGTAATAATAATAATAATAAGTTTTTATTTGATTATTTTCAATTTCTCTAGTATTGACCTTTAAGGCTTTTCAAAGTCTGTTTAGCCTGGCTATGCTTTTTGTAAGTGTAGGAGCTCAGACTAACCTATTTCACTTGCATAGATACCGAAGCTATAAAAAAGTTCAAAATCAGAAGCTCTAAATTGGATCTTTTCCGAAAAGGTTTTTGAGGAGCTGTTTTTGCATTATTACAGAAATTATTTTTCTTAAAAAAATACCATCATATTTTTGAAAGTTCAATATTATCTCAAAATAATTGAAAGCTCAACTTCTAATATACAAGACCAAAAAGGCCAACCACACTTCTACTAAGTTTTATCTCTAAGAGCTTTACATCTCAACAATTGAAATTTGACAGCTAGGCTAAACAGTGCCGGTTAGCAACTGCAACCAATCTTCTGATTTGGTCATGACATTTCAGCATCACCCTGCAAATACTTGCATATTCATGATTCCATCATGGAATTTTGGAGTTCTCATCATTAATTACCTTTTGGTGAACCCCAAATTGTATTTCTCATATTAAAGTTTCCACCTTTAATTTTCATTATTGTGTTTCCATCATCTTGTTAATGTTTGAATTACCAACTATCGCTTCAGAGAACAGGATTTTTGCATCTCGTGGTGAAAGGAGGAAAAGCTTAAAATCCATTAGTGAAGTGTTGAAGCTTTATACAGATTGGGTCAAATATACCTCATGTAGACTCAGTTCATCTCTCACAAATACTGGTCTTCTTGTTGTTTTATAGGGTGTTATGTTCTTCTCATACATTTCCATATGACCAGGTCTTTATCTAGCTAAATGTAGTATCATGGTGGATGTATACTTGACGTGCATATTATGTTGAAAGTTCATATGATTGAGGAAAAAATTCACAGTTATAATTTCTTAATCGAGCACTGTGTACTAACTTCTCATCTGAAATTCAAATTTAACTAATGAACTTAAATTGGACAGAACCATGTCATATTGACTGTTCAGGGTGTGATATAATTATTCTCATCATTTTGATTTTCCATACTCTGGAGTCTTTCTATTACGAACCTGTGTGTTCTATCTTCATGTTGAAATATGTTCATAATCACACTCATTGATAACTAGATATTTTCAACTCTTAGAAGATGACAAGATATAGCAACTAACTACTTTGATCAAATCATGTTATTAACTGCTTAGCTCTGTCACAGAACATATGAGTGATTGATTTTTCAGGTCTCAGAAGTTAGTTCAGTTATAGGCAGAGCTAGCTCTGTTGGACTGGAAAGAGTTGTTGAAGTTCTGGACACACTGGGGAGTAGCATGACCAATTTGAACCCAAAAAGCGGGTTTGTTGCTGTGACAACTAAAGGCAATGAACTTTCAATCTTGGCGTTTGAGGTTGCTAACACAATAGTCAAGGGTTCCAGTCTTATGCAGTCTCTCTCAAGAAGGAGCATGCGACAATTTAAAGAAGTAATACTTCCTTCAGAAGGTGTGCAACAACTAATATCAACAGACATAGATGAGCTTTTAAAGATTGTAGCCGCGGACAAGAGGTAGGGAAATAGATGAAAAATACTATTTAGGTAACAACTCTACTGTTGATGAACTTGCTCAGAATGGTTTTCTCTGTTGCTATGGCAATATTAATGGATTTCCTCTCATGCAGGGAGGAGCTTAAAGTTTTCTCTGGAGAAGTGGTTCGTTTTGGTAATCGGTGTAAAGATCCTCAGTGGCACAACTTGGATCGCTTTTTTGACAAGTAATAAACAGTCTTTTCCTGGTTGTAAGTGTTTTGTTGAGGGCAGGCAGGGTTTTGAGAAACTTATAACTTTCTTGTAGGATTGGTTCATTACTAATGTTTCTGACTTCGTTGCTGCTAAATTAATTTTCAGACAGATAAGAGAACATAGCTATCGGAAGCAATCGAGAGAAGAAGCTGAATCACTAATGCAACATTTGATGATCTTGGTTCAACATACAGCTGTTAGTATTATATCAGCTAAAACAAGCTCATAACCATTTTGTTTCCTTCACCCCTATTTATATATCACGGTTACTCATCTCAATACCTTTTCCTTCCCAAGTCTTTTCTTTTTTCCTCTTAGTGGCTTTCATAGGTTCTCTACACATTGATAAATAAGCTGTCATTGCGAATAGCATGCACTGTAGCAACTCATCTAGGATGGATTCATGAGCTTGTCCATAATTTAGATAAAAGATACTGGCTTAAGAAGGATAATTGGCGCATACATATTGTGATCTGAAAAACAATGAGACCCTTACGTTTGTACCTGTAACATGTTGAAGATACTAAATAATTCAATGAATCTCTGCTCTTAGTTGTTAGACTTTTGAATGAGGTGGTAACTCTAATAGTTTTAGTTTATTTTGACTAATTAGAGATAGTGGATTAATCAATTGCTAGAGGATGCCCCTGCATTTACTCACTTTAGTGTTAGTGTATAGGGTAGTTTGAAGGTCAGGGGTGGAGGAATTAGTAAGTTGAAGCTTGTTGTTAAAAGAGAGATTGATTTCTTCATTGAGAAGAAGACTGGTAAGTTCAGGTACTCCAACAGGTTCTGGCCTGACTCTAATTGTATTTCTTATAAAGTCAAAGGCTGAAGGCAGGCCCTGAAGAATGTAATAAACCAGATCTTCTTCCTTGAGAGGCTCACTAGCTGCAGCAAGATTTTCAGCTATGGTCTTCACTTCATCCACATAGTCCTGGACAGTTTTGGATCCTTTGGTGATATTCATCAACTTGTGCCTCAGATGATAAACTTGAGATCTGCTACTAGATTGAAATCTCTTTTCAATAGCATTCCAAATTTCAGAGGAAGTTGAAAGTTGATAAATGTGTGAGTACAGAGAAGAGGTCACAGAAGCATACAGACAAGATTTTAGATACTCATTAGTAGTTTGCCAGATAGCATGAGCAGGATTAGTAGTAGAGCCATCTGGTTGTGTGATGTGAGAAGGAGGACATGGCACAAGACCAGTCACATGATTAAAGAGCTTACAAGCCTTTAAGAATGACAGAAATTGTGTTTTCTAGAACAAATGATTAGATGTATCCAGTTTAATAGTAACATAAACTGGAAAATGTTGAAGAAGATGCTTCAGAACTGGAGGTAAGGCTTCATCAAATGGTAGAGCCATTGACTTAGGGTTTGTCGCAAACTGAGAAGAGAGTGAGGGTTTGTCGCAAAGTGAGAAGTGATCAAAATTTGATATTTGTGATGAAAATCAAAAAAGTGATCTAGCAGATAGATTCGCACCAGGAAGATGTGTAATCTAACACATTTTGAGATCTGGATGTATGAAGTTGGAGATATGAAGAATAAGGGATGTGAAAAGAAAAAAAAAAACCCTAATAATGAAGACGAGAAGAAAAAATTTGGAAATTCTGTGTTTACAGATGTTTAGATGTACAAGTTGATGATGTTATATGCTTCGCCCTTAGTTAGAGATCAGAGTTTAGCAGCCATCGAAGCCATGGTTATGGAGCTTCAAGCTTTGAAGAGAGAGAGAGCCAGGTCTTGTTGCTCTGGATACCATGATAAGATATTTTGAGAAAGTGATTATTATTTATTTCATTAAATGATTCAGTTACAGTAATTAGGTATATATAGGCACCTGAATACAAGTAGTAGTTAGTTAAAACTAACTTCCAGAACAATCTGAGCCATGAACTCATTTAATGAGTTGACTTTGACTCTACTGCACTAACTACATTACAATATGTTATTAATAAACCTGCAACTATTTCCTATTCTCTAACATTTTGATTCTGAATACCCATTTACAGCCAATGGGTTTTCTATCCTTGGGTGGTGGTACAAGAATCCAAGTTTGTTGTTTTTGCAATGCTTGAAACTCCTCATTCGTTGCCTCTACCCAATAAGGAGATTTAGCAGCCTCTTTATAAGTGCAAGGCTTAGTAGTGGGTGGTCATTGAACAAGGGAATGAACAGGATATAATGGAGGAGGTAAAGATCTTGTTTTAGACCTAGTTTACATTAGATGACATGGCAATCTTTGGTTAGGTGGTGGTGTAGGTAGAAGAAGAGATAAAGATGATGATGCAGCCATTGGAGGAGGAGGGGCTATTGTAGGATTAATTGGACAAGAACTAGGAGATGATGCAGTAGATAATGATGATGATGGAGGACTTGAAGTTAATGGATGCTGTGTAGCACTGGAGTCAGGTGAAGCATGAGATGCCTGAGGAAGGTGCAGAAACCACTAGAGGTGAAGTGGGAGTGGGAGTTAGTGTAATAGCACTGGAAGGGTCTGGTGTTGAAAAAATTGGTGGAATCTGCAGTGAAACCTGATTTGAGATTGATGCTGGAGTAGCAAAAGGAAACTGAGTTTCAAAGAACTTGACATTTCTAGAGATGTACACTATTGGTGTTGAGATCCATGCACCTATAGCCCTTTGTATTGGGATGATAACCTAGAAATACACAGGGGGTGGATTTGAGCTGGAGTTTGTGTTGATTATAAGGTTTAAGCCATGGAAAACAAAGATGTCCAAACACCTTTAAATGATTGTAATCTGGGAGTGAGTTGTGGAGGAGTTCAAAAGGAGATTTGTTTTGTAAATGAGGTATAGGTAGTCTGTTAATGAGGTAATTTGAGGTAGATAATGCCTTAAGCTAGTAAGACTTAGGCATATGACTGTGTGTGAGTAAGGTCATAGTTGTTTCCATAAGATGAGCTTATTTTATCTTGGCCTTTCCATTTTGCTGAGGAGTATAGGGACATGTAATCTGGTGCAAGGTCCCTTGTTTTTGCAAAATAAGTTGCATGTTAGTGTTAACATACTCTCTGCCATTGTCAGTTCTTAGAACTTGAATAGTAGCATTGAATTGAGTTCTAACTAAAGCATTAAACCTCTAGAAAACATGCTCAACTTCAGATTTGAGTTTTATTGGATATATCCTGTGAAATGAGTAAAATCATCCAAGATTAGTGCATGGTACTTATAGCGCATACAAGAAGAAATAAGGGATGGTCTCGAAACATCTGAATGTACAATTTGAAAGGGCTTATTTGTCTTAGATTCTGAAACAGAAAATGGCTGACAATGAGACTTAGTAGTGCTAAAATCCAAACACTTATTTGAACTATAAGAAGTATGTATAGGAAGCAAAGAAGTTAAAGCAGATGTCATGTGTTTGGATGGATGGCCCAATCTGAGATGCCATAGTCTTTCAGGAGAGCGAGGAGAGCACACACATTGACAAGCAGTAGAGGTGTGGACAGCTGGAACAGTGGAAAGGGAAGGAGTGGACATAGTGCAGATGCCAGAAGGAAGTGGATACAACCCTCTTTCATAGGGGCCTTGGAACTTCACTGTGTAAGCAGTGTTGTCTAGTATTTGAACACCTTTTGCATTAAAAAGGATTGAGCAGTTATTATATATAGTTAGCTGATGAATGGAGAGTAAATTGGTAGAAAATTAGGAACATATAAGACATTGGATAGAACAAGATTAGAAGAGAAAAGAGAAAGCAAACTAGTACCAATGTTAGTAATTGGAAGAGACTAACCATTTCCCACAGTTACTGAGTCAGAACCTGAATAAGAAGTATGAGACTACAAGCCTGACAGATTGTTGGTGACATGGCTAGTAGCCCCTGAGTCCAGTATCCATTGAGAGCTACTGGAAGCTGAGGACGGAGCAACTTGTGTGTTATAGGCTTGCCTAGGAGTTGGGTCCTTATTGTAGTTAATAGTGTCCAGTCTATGCCAGCAATGAGTGGCAGTGTGATTGAGTTTGCCACAAATTTGGCATTGAACTGGAGACTGCACAAATGCAGTGGACTGAGCACCTTGAGTAGTAGTATTACCACCTCTGTTGTTGGATATTTGACTCCTGCCTCTGCCCTTGTTGCCCTGTTGATTACCACCCCTGCCTCTATTGCCTTTGGAATTGTTATTACTTGTGTGTAAGGCAGTATGAGTGTCTGCAGTTGGAGAGTCAGTGAGAGAGAGAGTTTTGTTAAAAGATTGATGCAGTTCTTCTTGAAGCAGAATGCTAGTTAGTTCCCTCAGAGTAATCTGTGTAGGTCTGACTCTAATGGAGGTTTTCTCAGAATCATAGGATGGTGGCAGTCGTTTAAGCACAATAAGCACAATATCTTCTTCTCTAAGTGGCTCATCTGATGTTGCTAGTTGATCACATATGTTTTTCACATTGTCCAGATAGGCTTGCATAGTCTGTTGCCCTTTATGAACATGATATAACTGCATTTTGATTTGGTGAATATGTGAACTGCTAATAACCCTAAACCTTTCCTCAAAAGCATTCTAGATTGTTGAGGCAGTGTCTAAATGAATTATTTGAGACATTACTAATGGAGAAATGGAGGCAGTAAGACAAGAAACCAAATATTCATCTATGGTTTGCCATAGATGATAGTCAGGATTAGGTTGTTTTTGGCCATCACCAATAGTAACAGTAGGTTTTGGGCAAGGAAAACTACCAGTGACATGATTAAGCAATTTACTTGCCTTGAGAAGTCGCACAAGTTGAGTCCTCTAGAGAACATAATTGAAGTTCTCTAGTTTGATAGTCACCATTAGAGAAAGATGCTGAAGAAGAGTTTTGAGGCCCAGAGGTAGAGCTTCATTTGACGGTAAGGCTATCTCTATGACACGTAATGAGAGAAGGAATCAACTTCACCAATTCAGCTGAGAAGACTGATTTGATCCGATAGAGTCTCTCGCAAGTATGTAAGAAAGAAGATTCTGAAGGAATTTGAGCTGGGCAAGAAAGATTCGAGCTCAATTGATGTGTTTAAGATCAATCAAAAACCCTAATTTTGAGTAATTTGATGAATCAAAACATTGAAAAAGATATCAAAATAGCTTGGCAAAGCTAGATTGAGATGCACAGGGAAGAAAGAAGCTATATAAGATCTACAGTTGATGATGCCGCCATTGAAGAAGCTTTGAGATCTTCAAAGGAAAAAAAAAAAATTCACAGGCTCAAGATTGGCTCTTGATACCATGTAGAAGTAGAGAGAGAGAGAGAAAGAGAGAAATTCATGATGAAAGAAATTGTATTTTCTGTTATAGATCAGTTACATAAGGTATCTATTTATAGTAGTACACTGGTAGAGTCGTGCTTACAAGTTGAGCTTAACTAACTGCCGGCTGGCATAACTAACCATTACAAGTTCAACTAGCTACAACTACTGCGTTTCCCTTAACAAGTTCCATCTGTGAAGGAAGTTAGCGCAGCTTGTACAGTCAATTTAGTGTCTTGAAGACGCAATTTTAAGCTTTTAACAATGTTGACGTGGCCTTGGTGTGTGGCAGGCTATTGCCACATAGGGATAGTGCCTTCAAGACACTAAGTTGCCCTCGGCTTTATTTGGCCAACTTAGTGTCTTCATGCTCTAAGTTGGCTTTATTTTAAAAAAAGAAATTTCAATTCTTTTGCCCTTTCTTTTGTTTTTTCATTTTTTTCTCTTTCCATTGTTTTCAATTTTTTTCTTTCAATCTTGTCGCCATCATATTGAATTCCTTCAAGTGCTAAAAGTCTTTGGGTATTCGAAGCTTATATTGAAAGATTAAAACCTTTTGTCTCTCAGGAATTGTACCATGAGTTGCATGTATTGGACAGATTTGAGCAAGATTATCAGCTCAAGTGCCAGGAAGACGGTAAATCAAATACCACCCCTAAAGGTGAACACTTTTTCGTTTAGAGGAGAGCTATCTTTAAATGGATTCTTAGTGTTAATGAGACTGTTCTTTCACTTTGTGTTAATTAATGTTATACTGCTCAAATGAAGGTAAGAGTTAGGGTCTATTTAGATTGGTTCCCCACCCCCCCCCCCCCCGAGGAAAAGAACTTTTTTGTTTTTCTTGAAAAAAATTGCAATAATTATTTTGATTGACTTTCAAAAAAAGCTGAAACTCAATTATTTTGTTTGACTTTTAAGAAAGCTGAAACTCTTAAAAAAGTTCAAATATAATTTTTTTCAGAAGTTAGAACTTTTATCTTCTTAAAAAAGCACTTTTTTTTCAAAAGTTATTAAAAAAGCGCTTTTAGAAAAAGCCAATCCAAACAAGCCCTAAAGTTTATGACTGAAATAATAAATACAAAGGTCATCATCTAGATAATGGCGTGACATTTCATTGTTTAGTTGTTTTTATTCTACAAAGAGAATTAATATGAATAAAGGAAGAGAGTGATCTACATAGAGTGACATAATATTTTTGTCTTTTATGATAATATAAATACAGCTGGCTAGTTCTGTGAGAACACTGAGAAGTAATTGGCTCTCTTACTTGATACAGTTTACATGCCCTCACTGCAGTTCCTTTTCCCTCAAAGCTTGGTCCTCCAGTCCTCCTGAAACAAAATCTACACCCCTTCCTCTCTGTGTTGGCAACAAGCCATGCAGGTAGAATACAATGCTCTTATCCAACAAAAGACTTGGACTTTAGTTCCTCTTCCTTATGACAGGCTGCCCATAGATTGCAAATGAGTAAGCAGAATAAAAAGAGACATTGATGGAAACATAGCTAGCTATAAAGCCAGACTAGTAGCTAAAGGTTTTCATTAAGACCATGGTCTTGATTTAGTCTTGTGGTCTATTAAGCATAAATAACTATAACAAACCCTTATAAACTTAAAGCTTTTAGATGAGATGGTAATTTACAATGGTATCAAAACCTAGGTCATGGATTCAAGTCTCACTACCACCTGTTTAAAAACATTAAAACTGTCAATTTACAAGGCTTAAAACAAATCATGCCATGTGTAAGGACATGTTAAGCACAACAAATAAATATAACAATCCGCTTTCTACGACTTTAAACTTTTACATGGGCTTATCGTGGTCAAAAGACAAACTACAAGAGTTGTGCTTACTTTGGAACTTCATGTTCAGTGGTTTTTGCATCAATTGTATGTATCTGATGTAGTCCTTCTTAGTAACCCAGATGAAGAAGTCTACAAGTTTAACTCCAAGGTTTGTTAACTCTTCTAACTCCTCTTATGTTTGCGAACTCAACAAATCACTTTATAGTCTGAAATAAGCCCTAAGAGCTTGGTATCATAAACTGTCTTTTTTTTTGCCACAGTCAAGGTTTACACCCAAGATTGTTGATTCATCTATATTAGCTCAGAGGACTGCTTACCACTTACTCATCCTTCAAGTAATGAGAATTATGAGAGAGAGCATTTCACAATCATGTATTCATTTCTCAAATTACTCAGATGTACATGATTGGTATTTATAGACACATCTCAGGTCATTATTATTTCCACTTCCTAACTATTGAGTTACTATCTCATCTAAAAGCTTAAGCTTGTAGAGAGGATTAACACGTCCCCTCGCGTAGAGGGTAATTTGTTTAGAACTTGTACGTGAATAATTTAATATTTTTAAATGGGTGGCAGTAAGGATCGAACCTGTGCCGTTTGGCTTTCAGGCTTTGATACCATATTGAGTTATCACCTCATCTAAAAGCTTAAGGTTATAGAGAGGATATTGGTTTATTTATTTATTATGTTAACACTAACTAATTATTGTTATTGCCACCTCTATAAGTACCTGCACATGGCAGCTCATATACTCACATGTAACAAATTTAACGTGTGTTAATTACATGTTCTAGAAGCATCTTATACCTAGCTAGAGCTGCTCAACCAACTGTACCTAGCTGTTACATAGACAAGGCATATCTAATATAAAGACAAAGTTATGCTGATCCATTTGTGCTTTCCAGATAATCTAGATGCTATTATCAAGTTTAATTTAAACTAATGAGCTTAGATATTGATGAAAAATTTGAGAGCTGAAGGCAGGTTTAGTTTTGTTAGCAATCACATGTGCTGTGATTTTGCCGCATGTTGAACTGAGAGAAATTGAACAACAGATGTGAATAAGATCACATGTTGGTCTGCAATGTAGATCGAAGCTGCTCCAATGGAGTTTGCTGTAGGAGAAGGAAAAAAAGAAATTTGATTGGATAGAAAGATGTAACTAAGCACTGGTGAGCTTCAATGAGCTATTGAGTTTCGAAGCTTGGAGATGAAGCTCCAATTAAGATCTCTGGGGGAAAACCTTTGGTTAGGGTTTGAGAAGAGAGAAAACAGGATGTGTTCACTCCGTTTTTGGAGATAAGATGGCCTAGGATTAGAACCTTACCCTAATCACTATGATGAGAATTACGAGAGATGGAATTTTGGAATGACGTAATCATTGTCAAATGATTTAGATGTAATGATTGGTACTTATGGACGCATCTTGGATCATTCTTATTTCCACTACCTCTACCTACCTAAGGGCTCTTTCGGATTGACTTTTAAAAAAACTATGTTTTGTTTAACTTTTGAACGAAGTGCTCTTTTGAGAAGCTCAAATTTTTGGCTTCTGGAGAAAAGCTCAATTTGAGCTTTCTCTTTCTTCCTTTTCTTTTTCCAGCTTTTTTAAATGTCAATTGAAATATTTATTACAAAAAAGAGGTGCTTTTTTTCATGAAAAAAGGTACTTCCTGCTGAGAAAAACCAATCCAAACAGGCACCAAACCAGACTGGCCCTAACTAACTATTGTTATGTTACTTCAATAACCACCTGCACATGACCAGCTCATTTACTCACATTTGACACGTTAATTACATGTTCTAGAAGCATCACACAACTAACTACAGCTGCTTGACCAATTGTACCTAATTGATACATAGACAAGGCAGAACTAATATATAAAATAAGCTAATGTGCTATGGCTTGTCACCTAGTCTATGTGGATTACATAATCATCATGTCAATTCTTGTCTTGCTGTGACTTTACTGCCACTGCGCATTCTACTTTTGCAATGAAAGACCTAGGTGCCCTGTCTTTCTTCTTAAGAAGGGAGGTCTCTTCTGCCCCAAATTGTCTACTGACTCCACCAAACTCAGTATGCAATATGCTAAGGATTTGCTCCGTAAAGCTGTTATGGATGACTGCAAGTCTGCCTTACCACCAACAGCTTCCAGTCATAACACGTTTGACCAAAATCACTTTACTTCTATATCTCAATCCAACTTATTTCAGGAGCCTGATTTGTGTTTTACAGTACGTCAGTATCACTGGCCTGATTTGTAGTTTGTTGTCAATAGTATATGTCAACACATGCATTCTCTTAGCAACAGAGACGTTGCTATACTTAAAAGAGGATCATCAGATATGTTAAAGGCACTTTAAATCATGGGCGTACATTTATACTTGGGCCATTTTAGTTGCATGCACTTTTTGATGATGGTTGGGTTTGTGATTTCCTGAACTGCAAGTCTACAACAGGCTTCTATATCTATTTGGGCTCTAACCTAATCTCTCTTTGCCATCACAAGTAGCCTATTGTTGCTAGATCCTCTACTGCAATTGAGTACAGGGCTATAGCCCAAATTGTGGTAGAACTCAAGTGGCTTAACTATCTCCTCAATGATCTCTACATTCCTTTGTCTACTCCTAATTCGGCCTGGGATAATGTCTCTGCGTTTGCCCTAGCATCCAATCCAGTGTCTCATTGTTGCACTAAACATTTTATACTAGTGAATCAAGCAAACCTACAACTATATAAATAGCCCACTTCTGTATCATATCATGACAGATGAATAAAATCTTCATTTTAGGAAGTATCTTCTTTCTAGAAGTTTAACCTTTTCAATTGGAACCTTGAAATAGGTATTGCTTTTGGTTACTCTTAATTTGATCGTTCATTTTGTTTCTGTTACTTATAATTGCAGGTAACACTGTCGTAGTTTCTGTGGCTGAATTAAAAAGTCAAAGGAAGCTGATAAGAAACTTAAAAAAAGGGTCGCTTTGGTCCAGAAGTTTGGAAGAGGTAAACTCTCCTGCCTCCCCACCCTGGCCCACCAAAAAAAGTCTCTTTTCTTCCTCTGAGTTTTTTGATAAGGCAAAGCATCTGTAAGTTCAAATATGCAATTTGGAAACGAGTAGTAAACTACCAATTGGGGAGTTCATCAGACCTGGAGAAAAGGAAACAGAACTGGCGACTATAACCTAACTTTTGAACTCTAGTAAACAGTCCAAGCAAGCATCAATGGAGAACAAATGAGCCTCCAAAATCATATAGAATATCATTATAGTCAATAACCATTAGAAGGCTAGCAATTGGGAATTTCATTGAACTTGGGCAGAAGGAAATATAACTAGGGACTATGACCTAGATATTTGAACTCTGATCAACAGTCCAAGCAGCTATCAACGGAGAACAAATGAGCCTTAAAAACCATATATAATATCATTATAGTTTTTGTTAGAACAATAAATAAATAAACCAATATCCTCTCTACAAGCTTAAGTTTTTAGATGAGGTGATAACTCCAATATGATATCAAAGCGTGGAAGCCAAACGGCATAGGTTCGATCCTTACTGCCACCCATTTAAAAAAAATATTAAATTGTCCACGTGTAAGCTTTAAACAAATTACGCTGCACGTGAGGGAGCGTGTTAACACAATAAATAAATAAACTAATATCCTCTCTACAAGCTTAAGCTTTTAGATGAGGTGGTAACTTAATAGTTTTCAAAAGTGAGCCCTATATTATATTAGTCATTATGAGAATATTGCATGATGTTGTTGTCTATTCGATAAATAACTTTCATTGGCCACTTAATTTCCTATAAGAGCCTTGGTTCCCAACAAAATGAATTTGTGATGCCTCTAAACTCTTTCCTTCTTACCTATAATAGAAAAGTGTGCAAGTTTAGGTTCTTTAGTATGTAGAACGTGTATAAATTGTACTTGACATCTAGTCTTCCTTGAAAGGTATAAATTATCACTTCCATGTGTAACCTGATCTTCTTTTATAATTTCATCAATCAAATTGCATTACAATATGCAAATTTGTCTAGATACAAACTGTGGTATCGGTTTGATTGGTAGATGTATTACATTTCCGTGCTTTATGTGTACTTTACTTGCATTCCAAGTTATTGTCAATCAAATGAGAGAAAAGTAAAGACATTAAGACTGAGGAAGAATGATGCTCTATATTCAGATTCTGCACTACAATGGACTCCAATTGATTGTTTCTTACTCTTTCATGGAATAAGTTTTCGACCAATGAAAATAAAAGAACCAAAAGTGAAGCATCTATCTGTCGGACTACTTGCCTAATATACACTGTAGTAACCAACAATACTTGTATGCCCCCTATTTTTATACAATACTCCCTTTCCTTGAGGCATTCCTGATGTACCATAAGATTCAAAGAACTGTATCTTAGTGACTCTCAGGGCGAATTCAAAACTAGTTATCTACACACAGCAAAGGAAATATCTAGGCTAGTTGAGATAATTGAGTTTGCCAACTAGTCTTTTATATCTTCCTAGCTCTTGGAATGCCTTTTTGCAGGGGAACATACACTTTGAATTTTAAAGAGAAGCCCTCATTAGGTATAGGTCTTCATTTGAGTCCATCGAGGACCCGTATAGTTTTGAATAAAGCATTCCAGCCTTGGTTAACATATCAAGCGCATATTTTTGTGCGGAGAAATAAAGATGCCTTGTTTTGATTGTGCAACCATGACGCAGAGGAAGTAATTGATACTTTCTGGCCAACACTAGCAAGTGTATCAATCATATCAGTAGTATAGGACAAAGAGTCTAGATACCATTCCGATGAGGACCAAAGTTTATGTTGGTAATTACGTTTAATATTATATGTGTTATTTGAGCAATCGAATAAATTTTAGGAAGGAATAGAAGAAAGAAATGTAAAAGAAAACAACTTAAAATTGAACAGGACAAAACACAAACTCAAAGAAAAATCCAGTGTTGATTTAAGTCAGAATTTCAATTTTAGAGATGGCGAGTTCCTACTAAAGCTCTTATCTAACCATCTTTCAGGAACTAGGTTCTCAACTCAATCTAGATACCTCTTAAGAACATTCTAGATTGAATCGCAAAAGAATTAGAAATCAAATTAGTCAATATAAAGGCACCTCCTTTGAACATCCTCTAAATTGAAAAGCTTGGCCACCAATTAATTTAACAACACCTTTTTGGAACTCTTAGAGTTACCACCTCATCTAAAAGCTTAAACTTATAGAGAGGATATTGGTTTATTAATTTATTGTATTGGTTTAACACGCCCTCTCACGTGCAGCGTGATTTGTTTAAAGCTTGCACGTGGACAATTTAATTAAATAGGTGGCGGTAAGGATCGAACCTGTACCGTTTGGCTTCCAGGCTCTGTTAGCATCTTAGAGTTACCACCTCATCTAAAAGCTTAAGCTTATAGAAAGGATATTGGTTTATTAATTTATTGTATTGGTTTAACAGGAACATTCACTAGATCAATAGGTTATGCAAGAACACATAAAATCATGCTCAAGATTAAGAACAAAAACCCTAACTTCCTTCTTCGATACTTCGCTAAGGAATTAAAATCAATCAAACAACAACAAGCATTAAGAACATTCATGCATAAAAACTAAATTTGAAATTAAACATCCATAATTAACTAGAGTTTCATGCTTCCCATAACAGAAGAAACTACTCCATATTAATAGAAAACAAATCCAAAACAACAATAAAATAGTATCTCAACATGATAGATGAAAAGTAAGGGAAAGAAAATCTTAGCCTAAGGAGAAGAGGACTCTTCTTCTTTAGTTTTCTTCACAAGCAATTCCTTGAACTTAGTATTTCTCCTCTCCGTTTCTCCTTTTATTTAGAACCTTGATTGTTTGAGGAGAAAGGATTCTGTTCCATGGCTTCGTTTCCAAAAATGAAAAGTTTTCCTTTCCAAAATTCCTTCTTTTCCTAACTTTCCTAGTTGAAAAAGAAGAAAGCTGCAACTTGCTCCTCAAGAAAGCTTAACTTTCCTATGCTCAAGGGTTCTTCTTCAATGAAGAAAGGATTGGGGAGCCCTAAAGATCTAAATTATTAAATATCTTAGACAGCTTCAAAATAAATTCTTGCATTGCAAACTTCATGGGCACGATAGACTTCTTAAGGGTTGGCCATGAAACTCTTTGTCAATCAAACCTTCTCTTCCTACAGCTCTCATGGCTTGCTCTGTCTGGTCATGACTTAGTTATGAAATTCTTTGTCCATTCCGATCTCATCAAAACAAAATACATGAAAAGCACCGAATTGAGTAGTACATCATACCAAATCACTAGTTCTACTAAATTAAGCAAAATAACAAAGAGAACAATAAATTTTTAGCGAAAAATACCAATTAAGACACTAAAGTTACCACTAAAATCACTATAAAAACAACCTATATTAGTAATGTAATTGACCTAAGTTCTTAATCTAAAATTGATGGTGCAAAAAGACTTCTTGATCACATATTTCTGCATGTCATTTCTAGGTATAATGATATCATCCTACTGGACGATAGTAGTAGGCATTTCTAGATCAGAATGTAGGCGAAAAGACGTTGTGTCAAATCTATAACAACCTTACTATTAAACAAATATGGACATTAACCAAAGAGATGTTTACTAATACTGGCAATTGTATTTGTATGTGATTTTTGATTTTCATCATCTTCCTCTTGAAGATTGGGATCTCACGGGATGATATGTTGGGGTGTGGTGCCATTAGAGAAGGATATTCAATTCTGCATTATCTACACGGGCGACATTGGCCACCTTGATGGTCAACCGTGTAAGTCCTAACATTTTCCCTTGGTATGGCCTCGCTTATGGCAATAATTGCATTATGGTCAAAAAGCTTTACCAGACCAACCACCTCGTATTATTGCAACGTCTATGACCACATTCTCTGTGGAAGGCATTGCAGACTGATCTACAGGCTTGGAGATAGTTCCCAAGAAAAGAGTGACTAATGTGCACTGGCCGGAAGAGCAAAGCAAAGAGCACTAAGCACGCTGACAGTTTGGATGTCAAATCCTTGTCGATCTGTGAAGACCACACACGCTTGTGGTGGCGTGTGAAAGTCACGTCCAGCTCCAATGGACAACTGATGACTCTTGTAAGTTCAGCTAGAGATAGGGATGTGTTTGGTGCAAGTCATATGCAAAGTCGCAAAGAAACTCAAAGATGGTGAGCAAAATAAGGTTGAAAGTATTGAAAAACTCTAGTTATAGTTGGCATTGTTTACGGCAAGATCCTCGAAGGAGCTGGAGATTTAGGGTCGCCGGGGAAGGGGAAGTACCCAATGGTGCTAGGTTGACGTTCATGCAAACCGACAATGTTCATTTTTCAATTTGGTGAATAATAACTATGCATATAGGTCAATGCTACCTTGATCTTAAGTCTTACTAAGCTGCATGGTTTCACCTACAATAGAGCAGATCAAAAGTTAGATTGGTCATATATATATATATATTTTTGGTCGAAAGAAGGCTGGTGGAAGGATGACCAATTTAGGGTTTCAAATTTTTCCTTTTTGTTTTCTTTTTTGAATTTCTTTTCTTTCATTGTATTGAATGTTCAAACCTTGGTCTCGATACCATGTTGAATAAGAGAGAAGTAAAGACATTAAAATTAAGGGAGAATCGGCTAATGCTTAACACGTAGCACAAGCCCCATATCTATATTAGTAAGACGTAGTACATAAGTTGCCAATATTCAGATGTGGGAGATATTAATATACTAAGTAATACTATTACGTTTTAAAACTAAACTGCAATTAGTTGTTCTTCTAGTGAAACCTGTTAAACAATTTCTTTGTGTTTCGGATATCATACACACTCACGCAGACATATCTTCAATCAGATATGATGAATGCATGAAAATAAAAATTCACTGTTAATACAAATAAACAAAGAGGAGAAAGAAATTGACATTCATGGCTTCGACAATAGTCCTTTTCAATGTGGAAAAGAGAATTTTGTACAAATCTAGAGATGTTGACTTGTAGAATCCTCTAAAATAAAATATATTACTATTGAGTTACCACTTCATCTAAAATCTTAAGCTTATAGAGAGGATATTGGTTTATTTATTTACTGTGTTAACACGTCCTCACACGTGCAGCGTAATTTGTTTAGAACTTACACATGGACAATTTAATATTTTTTTAAATGTGTGGCAATAAGGATCGAACCTGTGCCGTTTGGCTTCCGGGCTCTGATACCATATTGGGTTACCATCTCATCTAAAAGCTTAAGCTTATAGAGAGGATATTGGTTTATTTATTTATTGTGTTAACAATTGCAATTTAGTAAATTCACGAGCTTGGTTTCTCCAAATAGCCTAGTCGTGAAGATTATTCCCTTTTCAACTTTTGGTTCCTTGCTTATTCTATTTAGCAATTTGTTCTTGGAATACAGGTTATAGAGAAGCTTGTGGATGTTGTCCTATTTCTGAATCAGGAGCTAAGTGATGCATTTGGAAATGCAGGTATGAGCTCAATCTGATAAGTAGTTCTTGTTTAGTTGTGGAACAAAGTTTCTAATAAACTGAACTATTATCTAATTTATCCAAAAAACAGAAAAATAGTCACACCTGTCAAGTAGAGGAAAAAGAGAGGGAATAACTTAGCACTCAAAGTGACTACTAACCCAATTTATGCCAACTCAAGTATAAGTTCAATAACATAATTGAAGAATAAGATATTTGGAAGTGGAGACATTTTTCATTAACTGGAAAAATGAGATCATACAGGTATTTATAGTAGTAGCCTGTAGTAGGAAACATAACAACTAACTACCTGACTAACACATTCTCTCCACTACCACAACTGTAACTAACTGGATAGCTAGCACACTTCACAATTAATTTCAAGTTGCAACACACTCTGATATTCTTTTGACTCTTCTATTAATAATCCCTCTACTTACAATACTCAAGTTGGTGCATATATGTTATATGTGCCCACCTTGTCACAAATACGTTCAACATGGAGGCCTCTCAATGATGTGTGAACACATCAGTTAGTTGATGATTGAAACTACGAGAGCAAGTAACAATTGTTTTGTCAACACCTTGTCTCTCACAATGTAATAGAAGCCTACAAATGTAGCTGTAAACATAGACCCAATGCGTACATCCACACATCAAATCCCAACTACATACAATCACATATCACACTTGGCATGTACACCATGTAGTCCCTACAAAGTATGAAAAAGCATATGATGGAAGGACTAGCTTGTAAAAGAAAGGCTGTGGGAAGCATGGTTGAGTCATCTGTTGAGATGTGGAAAAATGTAGTTTGTCTCTCTTCAGAAATGAACTCCGTAGACTGGCTTTGTAATAGCATTGCCTGAAAGAACATCAAATCTGCCTCAGTCAAATGGCCACAGAAGGCTGTTCACCATTTGAAGTCCAATAAATGTCACAGACATGTCTAGTTAGCATTTCTACCTCTATCTTTATCATAATCACTTTGCTCTTAGCCATGGCCTTCACAAATACTGCCATAATCTCAAAGTGAGTAACAAGAGGAAAGTAGTCCCTGGAGGGCTTTGCTATCCCACTTTATGAACTAACATGAATAAAATGAGGCCAGACCTGGTGAAATGGTGATAAATTAGGGATTCCAAGGACCTAGACATGAATGGGCTCATACTCGAAGGGTAGGGCATGGAGCAGAAGGGATAGCAAAAACTTGCTTTTGTTACATCTGAAGACCCTGGTTTTGATGCTCATACAGCCATCTAGTATCTTAATTGACCACATAATGCAATCAAGCTTCTTTCATAAAGTGAATGTTTAGCAAATTAGAGATCAGATAATGAATTGGTTTGACCATACTCGTAAACAAATCTTTTGCGACTGTCTTAAGAGATTTGGATAATTTTATACAATTGATACTTGGAAGACGTCCTGTAAGTCAAGCATGGGTCTTGTAAGTTAAGCATGATGAACTGCCATAACAAGGTTAGTTGTTGAACATCAACATACTGCCACATAGGGACTTCTACATCGTACAAGTTGAGCCAAATAATTGCATCCCAGTTGAAGTCACCAAATGAGAGTAATTACGACCATTAAGCTTGATCATGTTACTGGCAATAGTTTCTGGAAAGTAGTGACCATCACAAATATACTAGAACCAATACCATTGGGAATAACAACATGAGAGGCCTCTAAGATTTACCACCATGACAAACTAACCAAGTAGAAGATGTGCCGGAGTAGTGAGACAATAACCAAGCTTTAGGAATCCTTTTGGGCTAAATAGATACCAATTATGATTTTGTGATGTCTTTTTGAGTCTTCAACGGCTTTATATGTGGATCAAATTATGGGAAGAGCAAAATAGGGCTCTATATCGTTACTTTTGGTTCTAAACAATATTAATAAACCAGATCAGGTTATTAAACATGAATGGACGAGGAGGCCATGGCGAGAAGAATAGCATAGCACTTTGATTGAGTGGTATGGCCTATATATATATTAGGGGGCATGGAATAGATATGGCGAGGTACAAAAATGGTTAAAGACCCTAACATAACTAGGTTAAGAGATAAATGAGCATGCTATGAAGTTGCTAGGATCTCATATAGACCTTTATGGCCCTGACCTATAAATGGACCTTTATAAGTTTTTAAAATATCTTTTATACCATGACCAATGCCCCAGTTCGTCCTACACATGGCCTGCTATCAAGAAAAGAACTGAAATAGCTAAATGTTAATGAGCAATATTAGTTGTCAATAGACCCTAGTTATTGGGTCTAATCCTTTGTGAAAAGTAAGAAATTCTACATATTTTGACCAATACAAGGTGAAAAATAGGGTTGCTCCCTAAGAGTTCTTCCATAAGGTTTGTCCATGGAGGGTGAGTCAAGACCTAAGATCAGGCCAGAAGGTAAAAGAACTCATATTCCAAAATGAGCAAATCAGGCTTAAAAAGGATCTTTTTGGTTCTCAAAGAGTGAGGGGCAAAAGGATTGATCGATAAAAATCTCTTGTTCTTATCCTAAGATAGTGATTGGATTCGTATATGTCTAGTAAAGAGAAAATCTTCTCCTTTGAGAATAATAAAAAACAAACGGAAAGTGTTCAATTGGAACATGAAAATGTAACCAAAATGGTCCTAGTTAAAAAAGATGTAGTGTTGTTTGTTTGCTTGGCTAGTCAAGCATGGGCTAATTCATGAATCTATGGGCTTTGGTTACCCAGGAGTAGAGACTTTACAAATAAAGCCTTAGGATTGGCATCCCAATTACTATCCTTTCAATTATCTAGGCTCCCAATATGCCTATCATGTAGCACTCGTGGATCAACTGGAAGAGGTATTCAAAAGGAGAAATAGTTTTATTTTTAGAAAGAGTAATTGGCTTTTTATGTGCCTTTGAAACAGAACAGTCTATACAATGCTCAGTAGAATAGCATATCGGCCTATTTATTGAACTAGAGATGATGTTGGAAGCAAATCTTGAAGGATGACCCAATCTTAAGTGCCAAGTCCTTCTTTGAGAGAAGTCAAAACTGGTGCAGACACAATGGAAAACTGTAGGAGATGACTGAGTTGGAATGGACACTGTGGAAGGAATAGGATAAAGGCCGTGCTCACAGAGGCCCTGGAACATAACCGAACTGGATGTGTTGTCCAGGATTTTGACTCCCTTAGCATCAAAGATAGCAGTGCAATTATTATCATGTGTGAGTTGATAGACTAAAACAAGATTTTTAGATATAGATGGTACATACAGAAGATTAGAAATGTGAAAGGAGGTAGTAGGAGTGTGAAGTATACCATGTCCAGTGTTTTGAATAGACAATGTAGCACCATTCCCAACAACCACTGAGTCATTACCTTTATAAGGTTGAGAATGCTGCAGTTGAGTAATGTCATGAGTGACATGTGTCGAAGCCCCTGTGTCAAGATACCAGGTAGAGGATAGAGCAGATGAGGTAGCAATCTGAGTGATATAAACTCTTTGAGATGAGGGCTCAGGCTTGACATAGAGATAATTTGTTGCGTCAAGTCTATGCCAGCATTGAAATGCATTATGGTTGGGCTTTTCATAAATCTGGCATATCAAAGGAGAAGAATTATTGCCAATGGTTCCAGATGGCTGAGCAGATGGATTTTGACCTGTGCCTTGTCCGTTTCCTCCGCCATCTCAATTGGAATTTCTTCCCTTGCCCCTGCCCCTTGTAGAGGTCGAGTTAGCATGGAGAGCATTGTGAATCTCAGATTCAGGAGGAGTGGTGGTTTGCTCAGTGACAGTGAGTTTGTTCTTAAAAGAAAATTTGAGTTCCTCATTAAGAAGTAGATTGGTGAGCATAGGAACTGTAATAGGGGTGTCTCTCACTCTAACAGAGGATATAAGTGAGTCATATGCATGGGGAAGTCGTTTCAAGATATAAAATATATCCTCTTCTTCTTTCATAGGTTCATCTGCAACAGATAGCCCATTAATGACTATTTTGATGTCATCCAGGTATTGTTGAATGGTTTTTGTGCCTTTTGATATATTGTGAAGCTTGTGCCTCAGGTGATGAATGTGTGACCTACTTCTTGACTTGTATCTTTGCTCCAATGTGGTCCAGATCTCTGCTGCTGAAGGAATTGTTGCTACGTGTGATAGAATGGAAGGTGTAACCAAAGCATAGAAACAACTTTTTAGGTACTCATCCACAGTAAGCCACTGAGAGTGCTCTGGATTGGGAGTAGTAGAGCCATCTTCATGCAAAAGGAGTGGTCTAGGGCGGGGAATTCTCCCTAAGACATGGTCCATTAGTCGACTAGCCCTAAGCAGAGATTGAAATTGAGTTTTCCATAGAAGATGATTAGAATTATCCAATTTGATGTTTACAGCAGCTAGAAATTGTTGAATAAAAGTCTTCAAATCAACAAGTAGAGCTTGATCAAATGGAAGGGCCATGAGAAATGGGAAGAATTTGAGAAAAACCTTACTAGAGGAGTTCGTGGGAGAGATCTGAGTAAAATTTCACTAGATAATTGTGAATTGAAAGCTAAAAAAATGGAGGAATTGGAGAGAAATTAGGTCTCGAAACCCTAATTTTGAGCTGGAGAAGAGAAGAACTTCAGTAGTTGAAGATCCTGTGATATTTTGTTAGAGATCATCATCGCAGATGTCGCGCAACTATTAGCTCCAAGATCGAGCTATGTTCATGGAAGATTAATGGAGATTCGAAGAAGGAAAAAAAATGGCGCCAAAGCTTTCTATGCTCTAATGCCATGATAGAATTTACAAAGATAGAAAGAGAGAGAGAGAGAGAGAGAGATGAGAGAATTGTGATCATTCCATTTCAACAACATTCTCTTAGTTGCAGCTATTTATAGACAATGCTATCATAGTGACAGAATCTTCTAACTGCCTAACTAATCATGTACAGCTGGCATTCTTTTAACTCTATGCACACTACAGTAGTACATTCTTGTACAATTAGTGATTACATAGCTCTTAGGCAGTGTACTCTATTACTAATTATAGAGAGTGCAGAGCCATTACCTACTGCAATTGATTCAGAACCACAGTATGGTCGAGACTGCTGCAGCTGTGCAGGATCATGAGTTATGTGGGCGGTTGCTCTAGAATCAAAATACTAGTTGGATGATGAAGCTACAGTTGAACCAGGGGTAGGAGTAGCTTTTATTGGCTTGCACTTTAAGATGAGCCTGAGGAGGGATTCTGATTAGCCATGATTGGTGGTGTGTTATAGTTTTGAGTATTCAATCAACACTGGCAATACACAGTTATGTGATTGAACCTGCCACAGATTTGACACTGGGCAGGGCTTTGACCAGGGAGAGAAAAAGACTGATAGGTACTTGGATTTTGAGGCCTGGGGTTGGGAGTGGATTGATTCTGAGGTGGAAATCCGTCCCTTCCTCCTCTGTTTCCTCTTTCTCTGTTATTTTGCATTTAGGTACTTGGATTTTGAGGCTTGGGGTTGGGACTGGATTGATTCTGAGGTGGAAATCCGTCCCTTCCTCCTCTATTTCCTCTTTCTCTGTTATTTTGCATTCCCCTGCCTCTATTGTGACCTCCCCTAGTGGCTGCATAAGCTTGAGTGTTGAGGGTTTGAGTGGCGCAAAGAGCAGTGTGAAGGTCAGAAGAGCTGGAGTCAGTGAGAGTAATAGCTTTGGTGAACTGAAGGTTGAATTCCTCAGTTATAAGAGGACTACATAGCTCTCTAACAGTGAGAGGATCCTTCCCGACTCTAAGAGATGTCTTCAAAGCTTCATAGGATTGTGGTAAACCTTTGAGGATGATACGAACTAAGTCTTCCTCTCTAATGATGTCTCCTGTTGCAGCCAGCTGATCTGTGATCTTCTTAGCATAGTCTAGGTATGCTCTCATAGTATGATTGTTAGTTTTAGTGAGAGAATAAAGTTGCATCTTCAGCTGGTGAAGATGAGATCTACCTTGAGGGCTGTACCTTTCTTCTAGAGGTTGTCAGCTTTCTTGACGTGTCTCAAGGTGATAAACTTGAGCAAACATAGATGAAGTGAAAGAGGCAACAAGACATGATCTTAAATGGCCATCTATAATCATCCAAGTATTGTATGCAGGATTTGGAGAAAGAGAACCATCAGCTGCCGGAATAACTTTTGGTGGACAAGGAGTAATACCATTCACATGACCTAGGAGGCCATTAGGCTTGAGTATTCCAACAATTTGTGATCTCCAAAGAATGTAGTTGGTGTCATCAAGTTTATGTTGGATTAATGCACTGAGATTCTGATACATATGCCTGAGTCGAGGATCTAGAGATAAATCTAGAGGTAAAGCCATTTACTATGGTCTTGATCGCAAGTAAGAACTCAAAAAATATGATGATTGAATGGAGAGAATTGAATTTGTTGACTATAGAGAGTCTCGCACAAGGAAAAGGAGTGATTTGATGGAATTTGAGAGCTAGGCAATGAGATTGTGAGATTTGGTGAAGAACTTTTGATGAAGAAAACCCTAGTTGATGGTGAAGGAGATGATGAATTTTAGGTGAGTACAGCTAAAGAAAGGGGGAAAAGGAGATATTACTGAGTTCGTGATGAAGAGAGAAGCTGATTGAAGCTTGAATTTGAAGAAGTTTACTGGATATTCATGGCAGCCATGGAAGCTTGAGGAAGAAGCTTGGAGAAGAAGTTTCTCAAAAAAATTTCACGTCAGGACCTAGCCTGCTCTGGTACCACGTTGAGAGAGAAAAGACATATTTTGTATTCATTGAGTTGTAAAATGATAGAGCCAGTCATCTATTTATAGCTGATCACAAGGGAGCTAGTTAGTAGTACATGTCAGCGTCATATATAACTAACTCTCTAGATAACTACCTCAGTTACACATTTACATTACATCACATGCTATATTAAGCTAACTAACTGTATAACTATCGCTACCAGATCTAAATCACATATAGCTAGTTAGGGGAGATTAAAATTCTATAATTGAAACTCACATGGTTTTGATTTACACATTAGAAAATTGGTAGAGAGACAATGTTGCTTTGCTCTCGCTTATACCTATTCCATTTTCTTCCATAACTTTTCAGACTCCGTTGGGCAGTTGTCCTTGTTCAGTTGGGCTGATGTGTTCCCTATTTATTCTCTAACAGATGCTGGTACACCAGCAAAGGGGTCCTTCGGCAATAGGCAAAGATTGGGGCCTGCTGGGCTTGCATTACATTATGCTAATATTGTTCTCCAGATTGACTCAATTGTAAGTGCTTGCCTCTTTAATAGCTATATTTATTTGTTCAATTCTGATATGGACAATATCCATGCTCTATCCACCAAACAAAATTAACAGCTTATCCTGCTATGTGCTGATGGTTACATGGATCTCTCAATGCCATTCATATATCGTAATAAACATATATGAAAATGAATATATGCCTGATAAATGATAAATACAATTTAAATATCCAAGGCAGTTACAAAACTAATTGGCTTTTACAACATCTACACTAACAAATGGAATAGTGTCAGGTGCATTCTTATGATGTACTAAATAATAATAGTTTTTCCTAAGGCATAGGGATTTAATAGGGAAGGTCAGTTGTAATAATCTATTCTCAATCTTCAGTTGTAATCATCTGTTCTCGATCTTCTTGCACTAAAAGTTTTTACTCTTGAAACTTTTGGAGGATGGGGCATGGCCTTTATTGCCTTTATTTGTGTCCAAACCTAAGCTTCTTCCTCCAGGATGATAACATAACGAAAAAGATTGGATGTATGATGAAGAGGATGCTTGGCTTTGCTTTTTTAAGCTGCTTAAATGATTATAAGTAGCTTTTGATGCTTGTAAGTAAATAACAAATAAGCAAAAAAGTGCTTGGATGAAATGTGCTCATAAGTTGTTAACATGTTTGGTAAATATATACTTGTAAGCAGCAGTATTTGTTAAAATAACTAAAAAGCACCTTTTATTAATTAAGGGCAGTTATTTTTGTGTTTTGAAAGGGTACAAATGTAATTTTATTTCTTTAACTCTCATTGCTTATAAGCAATTAAAAAAAAGTTGGGGGTGGTGTTTTTTTTTTGTTACTTATAAGTCAACTTTACTTGTTTATAAGCACAACCTTGCCAAATAGGTAGATATTATTTTTTTGCTTATAAGCAGATTTGACCAATTTGTTAGCACTCCCAAACACCCTCAAAGTCTGGATGCTTACATTGTTTGGAATTTTATTACTAGCACTTATTGGCTTATGCGTCTTATATGAGCAGGTCGCACAATCTAGTACTATCCCTCCAAATGCAAGAGATACTTTGTATCAAAGCTTGCCACCAAACATAAAATCTTCTTTGAGATCCAAGTTGTACTCATTCCACGTCAATAAAGAGGTAGTCCATTTTGCTTTTTTCCCACTATGTTAATGATGGAAGGAAACCATTGTCAGTCTGCGAATGATTAAGTGAGTTGATAATAGGGAATTATTGATTCAACAAGGGAAGGGGCTTCCTTTGCCTTGTGTTAGCAACCATACTTGATCAGAACCTTGCAGTTGATGCTCTCCAGAACATTCTTCTATCTTTCTTATTATTATTATTATTATTTTGTGATATTTCTTTTGCAGTTAACAATTGCAGAGATTAAAGCTGAGATGGAGAAAATTTTAGAATGGCTTGTTCCTACTGCCACAAACACCGCCAAGTAAGAAACAAAACCATTCTCAAAGAAAACCTTTGACATGTTTCCTTCATTTGTGTTTATCAATTGCTGCCATAAATTCCTTTTTGGACCGTTTGTCAATTGTATGGAACAGAGCTCATCATGGTTTTGGTTGGGTAGGAGAATGGGCAAATATGGGGTAAGTACTTAGTTTTACTTTTGCATCCTACTGTTCTGTCAGATTCCTATTCGCTTTTGGACGAGAATTAGATAGATTAAGCACTCAATCGGAAGGCTAATATGGGCTTCACTAAAACAGGTCTGAATCAAATAGGAAGTCAGTTGCACCAACTGAATTTATTCAGATTGAGACTCTTCACCATGCAGACAAGCAGAAGACAGAAGTTTATATCCTCGAATTAGTGTTATGGCTTAACCATTTGGTAAACCAGTCTAAGGTCAGTGTGACAGACAGCAATCCGAGGCAAAAAATCAAACCCCCAATTGGCTCATCTTTTCAGCAAACTGACGAGCAGCCCAAAGGTCATGATAATCCAATAACATCTGTAAGTGTTGAAGATCAGGAAATGCAACAGAATATGGACAACAAAAAGCAAACTCAAGGAATTAGTAAGATCCAGGATTTTAATTTTGTGGAAAACAAGCCAAAAGAGCATGACAAATTGAGCAATAGTTGCAGCAATGAACTAGAACCTTTGATACTGCACTCTTCTATTCCTCATGTTCTTGATTTTTCTTTTGGTAAAGAAAAGATGTTAGAAGTCATCGAAAGAGTGGAATCTCATAAGTAATTGTAAATGTATACTTGATTAGAGGGAAAATGTGAGAGCTGTCTTTGAAAAGAAATGAGCCGTCTCATTCTGTACAGGCTGTGATATCCATGTATCTTTGTACTTCATTTGTATCTGTCAGGCGTGAGCGTCTTTGTTAATTGCATGTTGAGAATTGGCCGGTGAGACAACTTAAATGCTATGTTCTCATAACATTCTCCCAATCAACGGATTTGGGTTCCAGAGAAATATGTGTTTAGATTAGGATGTCTTAAAGAACCACTTAGAGGCAAGACTTTATGTGAGATTTAGAAATAGCAATATTATATTTCTCATGAGCATGTTTTTGTCTCTATGAGGATGTTTGGTTCAAGAAATGAAAAATCAATTCCTAGGAATTTATAAAATTGTTTGGTATATCAAAAGTATTCTTAGGAATATTTTGGAGTATTTTCAGATATGTTAAAGGATTGTGTTTGGTTTAAATTTAATATTCATGGAAATTTTGGGCTATTTTTCAAAAATGTCTATAATTCAAAAAATAAATATCATAAAAACTATAAAATTAATTTATTTCAATATTTTTATTTTTAATTTTTAATTAATTATTAATTAAATAATTTTATTATTATTAGCTTTTAATTTATTATTTTAATTAGTTAATTAATTAATTATTATAATTTTTTAATTCATTCATTTGTTCATCATTTTTATTAAATTTTTGATTAATTGATTGATTAATTAAATTATTTTATTTTATCATTATTTTTAATTTTTATATTTAATTAAATTTTAATTATTTTTATTTTCAATTATTTTCATTTTATTAATTTATTATTAATTTTATTATTTTTTATAATTTTCAATTATATAATTTCTATTTTTAATTTTTAATTAATTTATGTTTAATTTTAATCAACTTTTTATTTTTGATTATTTATTTATTTATTTTATCATTAATTAATTATTTATTTTATCATTAATTAGTTTATGATTATTTTTTATTCTTTATCATTTTTATTATTTACATAATTAAGTTTTTACTTGTTGGACACATTTTGATACTTTAGGTATAACTCTTATTGCAAATGTCCAAATAATGTGATTTTAGACGTTCTTGTTTTAAGTTCGACCCAGATTTACTTTAAGATCATAAAAAGTATTGGTCAGGTGAGAGGATTAAAACACAAGCAATAATTATCAAATTAAAGCAGGATTTGATTATTATAAATAAATCCCAATACACACATCAAAAAGGAGTTTGAATTATTCAATAAGTTATTCCTATTTTTTTACTCTTTTATCTTCTGTTATGTGTTTACTTATGTCCTTTATTCACTAAAATCCCCATAACTTAGGATGATAATTAGTGATTTATCTTATTCATGCTTTGGATTTTTTGGGATTTATTTATACTATTCATTTCTTATTTTCATGCTATTGATTTCTTGGTTTCTCATTAATATACTTGTAGCTATTTTTTGTTTTTCAAGAATAATACTTTCACCATTTAAGAATCTTGTCCATTCTCGTAGTAACTAAATAGAGATACTTTTAGAAGATTAATTAATTGTTTCTTGAGATGGATTTACGCAGCATAAGAGAGATAATCTATTACGCTAAGTTTCAATTATAATTTCAGGACTATAGTTTAATTAATTAAAGAAAGTAAGAGGTGAGTTATGAATAGAAATATATTATTTGAAATATACTTTTATTGAATAACGATGATTTACAAAAAAATAAAAATTACTTGAGAAATTATGTTTTTGTGTTATGGAACATGACCTTAAAATCCGCTTCATCCGATGGCCAAGGTATCTCGTTGTCAACGCCCATGGGGGATCTTGTGAAGTCAAAAAGGGCCAACTCCATTGACATGACATTACAAGTAACAACTGCGCCAACCACCCACCCCGGCCCCCCCAAAAAAAAAAAAAAAGAGAGATACAAAAGAAATGACACTACAAATAACGGAAATACTTCCATCAATCCAAGACTGAGGTCAATTCATACAAAAAGTTTATAGTGTTTGAATAAAAATTTATAAATTAAGGAAGAAAATCTGTACTGTCTAAAATAAAAATTTACAGGCAAAATATGTAAGTTCTTTAGAAAAAAAACTTATATTTCTAAAAAAATTATTTGTAGTAAAAATTTTTATTTTTGACTATTAAATTTTTGTTCAAAAATTATAATTTTTGTGTTGGCTAGCATCAATCTAACTAATGGGAATATTTCTCACGAATAACATAACATGTACAAATTTATAAATTTTTCTTCTATCAGTCGGATTGACATTGGTTCAGTTGAAAATTTTATAAGTAAAGAACAAATTTATAAATTTTCCAGTCAAAAACTACAAATTTTTGTTTGAAAATTACAAATTTTTCAATGATTGATGGAAGAGTTTCTCATATTTTGTATATATAAGACAATAATTAAATAGTAATATATGTTAAATTAATATTTAATATATATATATATATATATCTATCTATCTATCTATCCATATATAGAGTGTTTAATGCTGTTCCGAAGAACGAGGGAATTCGAGAAGGGAGAAAGGGAGAGAAAACCAACAACGCTCGCGCGCGCGCACACACGCACATACACGTCTCTCCCTCGTCCCTATCCCCCCCCCCCCCCCAAAACACCCCAAACGAATCAATCCCTCTCTTCGTCTTCCACAAGGAAACACCGCCTCACTGAAAACACACACACACACACTCTCTCTCTCTCTCTTTCTCTCTCTCTCTATATATATATATATGAAGGCGGGCCAATTTTCATTTTCTCGCTCCAAATAGAACTTCCGAGATCATAATCTCCTGGTGGGCACTACACTTTTCTAACTACTTGTTCATCATTTTGCTACTATTTACTACTACATTTCTGTTTTATTCTTTTGGAGAATAGTAATCAAACTCATTTTCTTTGTTATTTTACTCAATATTTTGTTTTTATATATAACCCATTTGTTCCATGTTACGTATAATGCGGGTGATGATTATTATTTATTAATTTAATTTACTAGGGTTTTCTTTTCTTTTGAGAAATTTGACACTAAGGAAGAATGCCGCTGTACCAAAAAAAGCCATTCCCTTTAGTGGAAAAGCCCAAAGATTTGAAGCCTCATGAGCTCCTTTTCCAAATCCGCTTCTCTAAAGAAATCTTCAGAGACTACAGGTAATTTTACAATATTTTGTTACTTTTTTACAAATTACCAAATCAAAGAAACAAGATACCCATTTCCTTTTTTTTTTTTCTGTTTGTGCTTTTAATTGGTATTACTAAATTATTATTAACTATAGATTTTCATAAATATATATATATATATATGTATATTTTATTCATGCAGCGAATATTTGAAGAGGTTAAATCTATACCGTAAAAGGGTTTGGAAATGCAAAGCTACAGGGAAGATTAATTTGACTTACGAAGAGGCTTTGGTGTCTGAGAAAAAAGCTGCGGAGAAAGTCCAAAAATTCCCCAAGGAGCTTGTGGCCACTGTGCTCTGCGATGTCCAATTCAGTAATTTCATCCTTTCTTTTTTCATTCTTCTCAATGAAATCATGTTATGTTTGCCTTTCCTTAGTTGCATGCTAGTTTTACAATGCTATTCTAGCAAAAAAGCTTTGATCCTTTTATCATCTTGTACTTTAATAATTATTTGTCTCATTGTTAAAGAGTGTTGTAGAATTCATTGGCGCGAATCATCATACTGTTAGTTGGTTTCTGTTCTACCTGAATGAGGTTTAGTTCTTACACTTGACTTTACATCTTTAGAGTCTAATCGGCTGTATTTGCTTTGGCACAAAAAAATTACTCTGCTTTTATTGGTTTGTTTATGAATTAGGCTTCATTTTTTGTATATTGATTAAATAGGAGAGAGATCAAATTGATACCATATAGCTACACAAGGTTCCATAGATTTGTCTATGATACCATATTGCTACACAAGGTTCCATAGATTTGTCTATGATACCATATTGCTACACAAGGTTCCATAGATTTGTCTAACTTGTCTCTGTGCATTATCATACGTTGTTTCAGTGTTTATTCTGCTCTATCTATTGGGTTCCTGATAAGCATTTTCAAGAAATTCTTACAGATTCGTTCATAACTGTTTCATTCTTATGTTATCATATCCTCCCCTCAAAAGAATTACGTAAAGCACTCCATTGCCTCTCTCATTTGGAACACTCGTAATGCTTCTTTCTCTCCATATGACAGTGGTCTAATTAGAGATTTTCTATTTGTCAAAATATTCTTGTCTTGATTCTTTATGTTCTGGATATTGTTCAACATAACCATTTAATAGCTATTTTTTCCTTGGTAGGCATGGCCTCATTGAAAGATCTTGTCAATGGCATTGTTGCAAAGTTACAGGGACCATTTTCAGAGGGTTGTGAATTGTATGGCAGGAAGAACGGTCGTGTATATCCGTGCAAGATTGTTAATATTCTAGAGGATGATGGTGGGACGCAGTATGAGGTTGCATGGCTTGATAAAGATAAGAAAGTAACTGGAAATGCGAATCTAAAGAGAGAAGAATTGATAAGGAACAAGCTACCTTTTAGTCGAGAAGTTCTGAAGTCTTTCATTAGAGAATCTACTTATAGGAATGTTCCATGGGTGATACACGAAAGGTTGGCGAAACAACATGGAATCTCAACTGATCCTCCGAAGGAGTTGAAAAATGAAATTTCTGTAAAGAATGGACTTGTAGTTTGCAATAGGAAAAAGAAAAAAAATGAAGATGGGAAAAATATAATGGTAACTGTTTAGCTTCTTTTTGCATTTTGCATTTCTTTTGCTTTCTTCATGGAATATTCTATATAGTTGGCATTTTCAATTCTTTTTGTTTATTCAGGAGGCTGATGGCGACTTGGCAAAGGAAGAACCTGGGGCCTCAACATCTGGGGAGATTGGTTGGTATTAGGTGTCTTTAAGTTGTTTCATTGTTACCAAGTTTTAATTTGGTTAACCTTTTCATCTTGGCCTCTTTGACGCAAGGGGTGTGAATGACCTTTCCAACCTCAACCCTTTACATATCTGGTGCTCCTTTTTTGCAGTGAAATCTCTACCTGCATTGAAATTTGCAGAAAATCAAGAAGGCAATGTACAGGAGATGAAATATCCGATTGATGATCTATTGGTGCCACCTGCAGATGATGATCGAAGTTTGACTGAGCGCCCTTCTCCTTGCAGGGATTTCAATGTCCCTATAGATTGTGTAGGGGACCTTTTGATGGTATGGGATTTTTGTACATCTTTTGGGAGGTTGTTGCACCTGTCTCCATTCTCTCTTGAAGATTTTGAAAATGCTCTTTGCCACAAGGACAGCAACCTGGTTCTCATTGCAGAATCTCATTCGGCACTTCTTCGGTTGCTTATAAAGGATAATGGAGAGTATTCCATGGCTATACAGAAGAAAAAACGAAAGAATAAGGTAGATATTTGATAAATGCCTAAACTTCTTCCTTAATAGATTATCATGCCTTGTTCCAACAAATATCGTATTCTTTTTAATGAAAGAATGCAGATAAAGATTCAACTGAGGATAAATCACGCTGTTGACCTGTTGTATTATTAATACTCTCCTTTTTTTCCCCCTAGATTACATTGGTTACTTGGGGAGAGTATCTCTGTGACTTCTTGGAGTTGTGTGGCATTGCTGAACTATCGACTCACAGCACAACAATCAAGAGGGGTCATTACGGCCTTCTGGATATTCATGTTAAATTGAGAATCTTTGGGCAACTGATTGCGCAAACACTTGAAACAGATATATTCAGGGAGAAGATGGATGAATCTATTGATGAACGGCAGGCACTTGCAGCAGCAAAGAGAGATGAAGCAATAGAGGAAGGTAGGAAAAGGAGAGAAGAAAAACGCTTAAAGACAGACCCTGATAACAAGGAGTTAACGGAAGGTTGTGGTGGCGAATCAGATGGAAATGACCCAGCAAGCCGTCTGGATCAAAATCATGGTAAACAGAATGGAGATGTTTCAAGCAAATGGAATGGGAAAGAACCCGTAAACCGGAAGAAACATTTGCTCGAGCACAGGTTTAGTCACAGTGATTATTCTTTTCCTATTTAAATAGTTTGGATGGTGAATTAGTTTGGCATCTGTTTCTTTTCTTTTTCATTCTCCCAATTTTTATATCCATCATCTTCCTTACCTCAAACTGGTCAATAGTGAAAACGAGGAAGTAGATGACACAGCAAAAAAGATTTCTAAGAAGCAGAGGACAGACGGGGATTTGTCTCTGGAAAATGTCAATGACTCGAAGAAAAGAGCAGTTCATAAGATGATGAAGAACGAGATTAAGGAAATGATAGAGAAGAAAAGCAAAGAACAGAGGGTAACAGCTCTCCCTCCTCCCCCCCCCCCCCCCTCTCTCTGTCTCTGTCTGTGTATGAAGAATGGCCTGGAAGGTGGATTATCTCTGGATGTGTGTGGGTGGGCAATAGATCCACCATCCATTAACTTCTCACAAAGTTTAGATGTTTAACTGAGAATCCTTCTTGGGACCTGCAGAAAGAATATCTTGAAAGGGAAATAGAGAAGAGATATATACGTACCAACCCACTGGGGAAAGATAGGGACCACAACAGGTATTGGTTTTTCAAACGTGATGGAAGAATATTTGTGGAGAGTTCTGACTCGATGCTGTGGGGTTATTACTGCACCAAAGAAGAGGTATCTTGCTGCATCACCATCCTACTACTTTTCTATATGGTTAACCGCCGACTCTCCCTAATTCATATTTTCTTGTGTGACTTGTCTGTTGCATGTAATAGCTTGATGCTTTGTTGGGGTCACTGAATCCAAAGGGTGTCAGAGAGAGGGCTTTGAAAAAGCAACTTGAGAAGTTTTATAACAAGATATGGTAAGTTTGCAATGTGGAGATTACATATCTGGTACTTGGTTCCAAAACCAAGCCTGAACCACAGAGAATTAATATCTATATCATAAGGCAGCCTATCTGCTGCTTTTTACTGTATCTGTTGATAATTTCACATATTTGGTCAACTGAAGTTTCAGCTTTTAATCCCTTTATACTCATCTTGTGGTGTTTCCTTGTATGCATATATTTATAGCAAAAGTTGAGTCATGTTGTGGTGGTTCTCTTGCTGAACCCTCACCTATTTCTTGATTAAGCTTCAACTTTGAGAAGATCTCTCTCACTAGGGACATGCAAATCTTTGCCTATACCTTGTACCTTTGCATAAGAGCAGGGGTATTCATGGTTATCTGTCTTCCCTTGGTGACAAGAGCAGGGTTATTCATGGTTATCTGTCTTCCCTTGGTGACAAGAACATTCTTCTTTTCCCTAGTTAATTATTTTTACACAAGTGGAATTGTCCATCTGGGACCGGTATTAGCTTTATAGATGTTCTTGTCCCAACTTTTCCAGAGACTCTTCAAGGTTGTGAGACTTTATTTGGTCTTGCATAACACCACTTTCTTTATACCGGCATTTTTGGCCCAACATAAACTGTTGAAATCACTCGAATAATACCTGCTCTGTTTTTGTTCTCTTTTCCTCTGGATCATCATTTGACAATTTTAATCATATATTAATCTGGTTTGAGCTTTAAGGTCGAATAGGAAAACTTAGGTAGTTATTATCTTATTGCTTTTTCATCATCCCTCTTGAGAAAAATAAAATCAGTTCAAGTTTGATTATGTATTGTTGTTGACCCTGGAATGCATTTCACAGCTTGGAACTTCAAAAGAGAGCCAAGGATGCAGCTCAGAGGATTGCAATGGAAGAGGCTGTGCTTCGTAGATCAACTCGGATTCGTGCCCCCCCAAGAGACAATCCGGCCGTTGCATTTCTCAAGTACTCTAACAAGTGGAAGGAAGACTAGAATGACTTGGTCTTAGGGCAAGCTGCGGCTAACAAAGTCAGTACACCTTTTTGATGTTAGATTAGAAGAGGAATTTTCCAGCTTACCCAATTCTTTCATTTCAGCGGACCAATTTTGTGATGGTGGGCAATTGAAGGGATAGAATTTTTCTTCTCTGCCCTGTGATGATGGCCCACTTATATGAGCACCTTCTAAAATTTTGTAAATGACACCTATTTACAGCCTTTTTCTATGGTAAAGATTTATCCACTGCACAGGAGATTTGTGTTGTCTCGTTTCCTGCCCTTGCAAGTTGAATCTCATGGATGAGATGTATTCATTCTAGCTTACCTGCGCCTTCCTATGAAGAGGACTTTGGACTTAGGCACTCAATTCTTGGTTGCCTGGACTTGTTTGAAGATAATTTCTGGAGTAGTAACAGAGGATGCAAGGGGATTTCACTATCATGGGGCGCAAAAGAGCTAAACAAATATAAAATCCCGGGCAAATTCCAGCTAAGGTGCTCTTTCCTTGGAGATATTTATTTATCTTTGAAAACAGTATTCATATTTCTGGGGTAATACTCCACAAACTAATATGTGCATATTTAAGTTGCCAACAGTCTGTAGTCATCCATATTATGGTATTATTATTGCCGCCACAAATGTACTTGTATTTGCATCACCAATCTTTGTATCAGGAAGCAATAAGATGCCTAGCTAAGTTGGACTAGGCTTAGTAAATTGGAAAACAAGAAAGATTGGGCGTTGAGAAGGTCTAATCCTCCGTCAGTTTGTCATTTCTGTAAATACAAGATCTCTTGTTAGTTCTGAATTACTCTCCACAGGCAAAATTTTTTCCTACAAGAAAATTATTTTCTTCCTTCCTAACACTTTGGTTGTGTATAGGAGGAGCTAGACGCTTCTGACCAAATAATTTTAGTAATAAGATTTGACGTAATCATGTTTCTCAACATGGCAAGTAGGCCAAACGCGGCCTAGCTTATCGTGGGCGTGCCCGGCCCGACTGCTATAGTGCGGGCCTGGCCTAGGCTGGACTTGTGTGTGTGTGTATGTGTGTGTGTATTATATATATATATATGTATAATACATATATATACATATATATGTTCAGCAGTATGTAGGCCTGCCAAGCCAGACCTACAACCGATTCGGGCCAAGCTGGTCCGACCAATGGGGCTCAACGGTTGGCCCGCACAAGTTTAACAACTAACTCACACGTATTTTCAATTTTTTTTTTCTTCTTTTTCCCATTTTAGTCCTACAACAATTATATAATGACTAGTTTGACAGGTAAATTATGAAAGACTCCAAATCTTTTCTTACTCTATGAATGCGAATCTCTTCACCATTTTATTGACACAATCGAATATCAATTTCTCTCTACGACTCTCTCAAGTCTCAATTCTTTATTTCTCTACAAAATTTACATTAGTGTGATATTCATTTAGATTCAAGTTTTTTATCATCTTCTGGATCTTGCAACAATTATACCCAAGTTATTCAAAACTACAAATTATTGAAAAGTCTTCATCACCTAAAGCTTGGATTTCCACTACCATCATTCTATTATTTGTTTGTTACTTTTCTTGCATAATTTCGAATTAACTTGTCTTTTGTTTTATTTAATTTTATTGCATACTTTGTTATTATTTGCATCATTTTATTATAAACTTAATATTTACGAAAAATGGCTTCATCTTCATGCCATTCTTCTAGATCATCATAAAAAAGTTGCAGATAATAGGTTTGCAATTGCTGAAAATTGTGATGACATGGATTAACAATGTTGAATCATTTTGTAGTTATTATGATTCGGCACTACCACCTTCACAACCAATACCATGCACAAAGATTGGTCAAATTCAAAAAATTACATAGAAACACCTACACCTTCTAGTTATCATGTGAATGAACCAGATACTTTTGAAGCAAATATGGATGATAAAACATGTAATAGAACAACAGATGTTTGGGGAAATTTTAATCTTGATAAAAAGGAAGAAGTAGCTAGCATAACATATATATATATATATATATATATATAAACTATTTAGCCACAAAAAAGATATTTGTATAGTCACTATAAGTAGGCACATTACAAAACAACATCCTAAAATAAATTTAGGTGAAAAAGGACCAGTACATACTACAATTAATCTACATACAAGTGAAACTTTCCCTTACAAGGAAGCTACATGTACATAAATATTTCCTCTTACCTTATCTAATATTAATCAATTTAAAAGTTTATGTCATAATACTAGAATCTAGATAAACCTAGTCCAAAGATAACCTTTAAATATGACTTTGTTCACTAATATAGAGATTATAAACTACTCGTAATTTTCATCTCTTTTGACTAGAGTTTCTTTTACTTCTAATATGTGAGAAACTAAATCTGATTAAAGATTTTATGTATTGCATGCCATTAGAAAAATAATGACTGGATAATGCAAAAAAGAAATTCTTACTTGTCAACTTGTAAAAGAAAATGCTAGTACAAATAATATTTCAGAAATTACATTAATATTTGATGGGTGCCGAATCCACCAAAATAAAATTCCTATTCTCACTATTTGTGATAGTGGCAAGAAGGGTCGAACCCACAAGGATTGGTTTATTAAAAAAAAAAAATTTATGCCAAGACAAAAGAACAAGTGAAATACAAGGAAAGGGGGATTGACAATTAAAATTAAATACACAATAAATAAATAAAAAACTAGAGAACTAACAATAGATTAAAAAAATAAAGCAAGATAATAAAGAAAACTAATTAAATAATAAAGACTTAGCCTAGGGTGTCTTCTCCGTTTAGGCCTATAAATTTGATCCTAGATGCAAATATGACTTTTCCTTATTTTGATAACCAGTTATGGTTGACGGCACGACCTAACAACCTAATCCTTTTTTTCAGTGTTGATAATGGTTTAAATCTCTTACGATTTTTTCTCACTATTGTCTTACCAATTAGACAGTTTAATTCTCGAAATGCCCGCAGGGTCTAGATAGCACTATAGCTCTAAAAGGACCTGATTTTAGAAGTCAATTCGCTCGCAGCAATTGCTCATTTAGATTATATGTTTACACAGGAGACCTGGTTACCACTATTATTAAATTAATTAATTTAATCTGTTTGGCTACCTATCATCAAACAATTGAATAATCGCACAAAATTAAACCATCACCAGACAATATTAATTCTTAAATTATTAAACATATAAATACCAAAATAAAGTGGGAGAAGAAACAATTAGTTAAATCTCACAAATTTTGTAGAATTATAAACTTCAAATTAAGCCCAACTAGAATAAGAGTCTGGCAATTAGGCACCTAAGACAAAATAATAGAGCTGGAAAAATAATGAATAAAAACTTGAATAATTCCTACATAGTTCCCTGGAGGATTTATAGAAAAATATATAATCTAAGAGTTCCTTCAGATAAGGAAACTCTTTTAATGCTAATTTAAAAATAAGGTAAATATCTCAAAATACAATCATTGTCAAAATAAACTCTTCAAAAATAGTTTCCTTTCTTTCTAAGACTAATACATATTTTTGGTTAACAATTCCTCTCCAAGAAACGTGCAAAATATCTTATAATTCTCGGTCAAACTTGATCAATTCCGTGTAGACTCTCGCGTCAGTACATCTAAGGCAATGATGTCTTCTTAACAGCTCCAAACATGTCCAAAAGGCCCGTCAATCCATTTATATTGCTTCCATCTTCTTTTCCAGGCCTATTTATGCCAAAATACACAAAATAACATCAATTAGGAAGCATCTAATCTTAAATTTAAGCACAAACAACTATGGATCCATGGTTTATTTTGGACTTATCAAATCTCTCCACACTTAGACCATGTTTGCCCTCAAGTATGAATTCAATTAAGAGCATAAAATCTACATGCAGGATTTCCCAAAAATCTTGTCTTCCATGTTAGACATGAGTTACAGACACCATCCAAAACATATACAAGCATGAAAGTATTTTATAGCACAAAGCCAAAGTTTTCTTTCTTTTTCAAAAGTATCCCTCAGTAGCCTGAACTCAATGTAACAACACACATCTCATAAATCATCTTTGAAAACATGCAACACCAAATCACTCTTTACAAATTGTTCAACATTCTTGAGCTTAACACAAACTCATTCACCTTAACAAACTCAAGCGTGCTACATAAACAAGCAAATCAAAGTCTTTTTCAAAACAGAAAAAGCAAAGCTTTTCGTCACAACCACATTGCAATGCTTCAATTCTTAAACACAGCATCAAAATGCACTTAACTTCTAGAGATATTTTGCAGCAGCCAACACTTACATGCATTCTTTTTCAAAACAATCTCAAGATACTCCAATTCAAACACAAATTTTTCAAAAAATTTCAAAAACAATCATCTTTCAACCCAATGACCTAGAATTTTTTTTTCCAAATTCACCACTGTGTCTTTGTTGCACCAAAAACTCCACCTTACTCCAAAAGAAACACCTCAATCCTCTCACATGGCAAATTGAAGCACACAATTTGTCAAAAATCTCTCCACCATAACTCGTAAAGACTCAAAGAGGAAAACAAAAGTAAGCCAGTATTTATCAAGACAAAACAAGTACCACTATATGTATAAGCCACCCCAATAGCACCCAGACACTAGGTAAATGAACCTTGCACCAATGAAAGCATACACAAAATTATAGACAAATTATGATTATACTAATGCAAAGAAGAGAAATCAAAAGCATTTGCCTTGATGTGCAATTTTTCTCACAAAAACAAGTTCGTGCCTAGGCTCAGTTGCTGGAAAGCCGGATCACTTCAACTGCTTTCAATTACTTTGCATACATTTCATTACTTTCATGGCTTGCCTAAAATGTCACTCGACCTTTTGACGCGATGACAAATATTTGTGATGAATGTCCCTGGTTACTCAATTGGTCACAATTCTAGGTGGCTATTACCACCAATCATGGTCTTTTCTTTTCTTTTTTTTTTTTGTTGACCAGCAAAGTTGTTTTTTTAAAACTTTTTTCCTTTTCTTTTTTTTTTTTGTTGTGCCTTTTTTTCACAATTTGAACAACAAATTTGGCACATTTTAAAGGAGTGACCTCAACCCCAACATAATTTTCCTAGGCACTCACTTTTCACGACTTTATTATAAAAAATAAGTCAAGGCAAGCACCCATCAAACTCAAACTAAGCATTGGTTTCCATTTTAAGCACATGCAAAATTTTAAGCCCAAGTAAAAATGAGCAAGGTTCAAGCACTTTGTGTTCAAAAGCAACTATCAAAGGCAACTAAACACTATAGGGATGGATTTATCGCATGTATCAACTTACCATTGCAACCAATTCAAGCTTCTTGAGTATGAAAACCTTGATTTGGAAAAAAAAATGCCAATTTTTTCAAAAAGAAAAGGAGAGAAAAACATACAATGAGATTGAACACGATTAAGCATATTTTTCTCTTTTTTTCCTTTTCTTTTTCTTCAATAGAAAGGCAAGAAGTACTCTCTCCCCCACACTTAAAACACAAATTTTCCTCAATGTGAAAACAAAATTATAAAACAAAAAAAAAGAAAAAAAGGACAGGGACTTCCTTGAAATTCATTAAGGGGCGCGTGGTCTCGAAACTCTATATATTCTATCAATTGCGCATGAAATATGTTCTGCATGAGTCTCATAGTACGCTAGCAAGGATTCCATCTGCAAAAGCAAAGAAACAACACCTTCCTCCCTTTTTGGATTAAATTCAAGGTATACAACCAATTCAATTCTCATCTCAAAAGTCATAAAGATGATTACAATAATTGCACAAGAAAGTAACAAAGCAACATATTCATCATTAATGAAACTCATAGCCAAATTAAACCTATTGATTGATAAACAAAACAGAATACCCATCAACCAAAAGAAATTTGCCACACCATAATATCTCAAGATATACCTAGATGGATTCACAAAGTGAAAGGTTGAGTAAACTCATTACAACGTTCAAAATATGCAAGCCAATTAACACCAACAAATGATTCTCAACTAATATTGTCAAAACATTCAATTGAAAAATATGGAACTCAATGAAATCCAATGATATATACACCAATATAACACCCAAATATCTGAAAACAAATCAGTCTTGGGGTGTTAAAAGTGTATTTTTCATGTGAATCACGCCTAATTCTTGCATAAAAGTCCCAACATAATTCATAAAAAGCATGACATATAATCCCCAAATAAGAAATCCAACCAAAATTGTCACAAAATCCATTAGCCACATTCTTGGAACACAAATTCTCCAAAATCTCAACATGTAAAAATTTCAAAAAGATACAGGATGAGAAGAGATTTTTGGAATACCTCTTTTATTGCCCAAATTTAAAAATCAAAGTGAAATATAAAAAAATTCATCCATGGGTTCAAAGATTGAGTGGTCATCTCAAATCCTTGATCTACCATGCAAAGAACCAACACGAGAGGGCTCAGAGGCTTGAAAGGAGGCAGCAAGGCACTCTAGTACGGTGGTGGTAATGGGGGCATGGCTTCTTGTCTTTTTGGATTTTGGGTTTGATTTAGGTGGTGGTTTTGTCAATCTTTTCTTGCCCATTATGAGTTTTAACAAGTGTGTGTTGTGTTTTATGGAAGAATTGAAGCTTTAGGGTGGTGGTTATGGTGGTTTGTGGTGGTGGGTTTGGTGGAGAAGAAGATGGGAAAGAAAGAGGAGTAAAAGGGAGACAAATGAATTAAGAGTTGTCTAACTTTTATTTAAAAGAAAAACAAACCTTAAGCCTTGATGTGGACATGCCTAATGACCCAGCACTTAAAATTCTGCGTGAAACTTCATGTTTTCACCACCAAAAAATTCTTTGTTTCCATTAAATATTGTCCTGCTAACCACCAAAATACTCCAAAAATTTTTGTTAGACCAGAATAAGATTTTCTAAGATAGAGGATGACTAAAAATAACATAAAGATTCCTAAAAATAAGAAAAATTGTGAAAATCAAAACTAACAAAAAACACTCTAGGGACTTAGGCGTGGGTTGCCTCCCATAAGCACCCTTATTTAACGTCATAGGCTTGACATAGGTAATTATCTAAGCTTTATCCAATGGCTTTGGCTCAATTTCTTCAATTGATGATTTAGATGAAGCTGGTGATGTATCGACTAATTCTTGCATTTTTTGCAGGTTTGCTTCTTTCATCAAACTGTTTTGCTTCTTTCATCAACCTGTTTATGACTCTTTCAATCTTTGGATAAAATTTTAAATCACTTGTACTATCAAACTTGGTCATAAAAAAAGACAAAAAAGATCAGCACCAATCTCCAGCAATGGCGCCAAAATTTTATGGGTGCCAAATCCGCCAAAAATAACATTCCTATTCTCACTATTTGCAATAATGACAAGAAGGGTCAAATCCGTAGGGATTAGTTTATAAAAAAGTACTTTTTATGCCAAGACAAAAGAACAAGTGAAATGCAAGAAAATGGGGGGTTAACAATTAAAATCAAATACACAATAAATGGAAAAACTAGAGAACTAACAATAGATTAAAAAAATAAAGCAAGAAAATCAAGAAAAAGAGTTAAATGATAAAGACCTAGCCTAGGGTGTATTATCCTTTTAGACCTACAAATCTGATCTTTGATGCAATGATGACTTTCAATTATTTTGATAAATTAGTTATGGTCGTTGGCACGACTTAACAACCTAATCCTTTTTTTCAGTCTTGCTAATAGTTTAAACCCCCTACGATTTTTTCCTCACTATTGTCTTACCAATTAGACGGTCCAACCCATGAAGAAACCCGCAAGGTCTATCTAACGGTAGCACTATAACTCTAGAAGGACCTAATTCTAAAAGTTGATTATCTCGTAGCAATCACTTAGTCAAATTATATGTTTACACAGGAGACCTGGTTACCACTATTATTAGATTAATTAAATTAATCTATTTGGCTATCTATCATAAAGTAATTGAATAATTGTGCAAAATTAAACCATCACTAGACAATATTGATTATTAAATTAGTAAACATATAAATACCAAAATAAAGCGAGAGGAGAAAAATCAATTAGATCTCACATATTTTGTAGAACTATAAACTTCAAATTAACCATGGCTAGTGTAAGAGTCTAGTAATTAGGCGCCCAAGACAAAATAATGAAGATGGAAAACTAATGAATAAAAGCTTGAGTAATTCTTACATAGGTCCTTAGAGGATTTATAGAAAAATATCTAACCCAGGAGTTCCTTCAGATAAGGAAACTCCTTTAATGCTAATCCAAAAATAAAGTAAATATCTCAAAATACAATCCCTCTCAAAATAAACTCCTAAAAAATAGTTTCCGTTCCTTCTAAGACAAATACATATTTTTTGTTGATAATTCCTTTCCAAGAAACGTGCAAAATATCTTCCAATTTTGTATCAAACATGGTCAATTCCGTGAGTAGACTCTAGTGTAAGCACGTCTAAGGTAGCAATGTCTTCTTAACAGCTCCAAACATGTCCAAAAGTCCTTTCAATCCATATATATTGCTTCTATCTTCTTTTCCAAGCCTGTTTATGCCAAAATACACAAAATAACATCAATTAGGAAACATCTAATCTTAAATTTAAGCACAAATGGTTTATTTTGAACTTATCAATGTTACATACCAACATCATGTAGAAGAAAAGTGATTAACTATTACTTTCAATAACATGATTTCTTATCAACTACAATTACATGTTATGTTTAGAAAACCATTTAATGAAGACATTTCATGTTAGATATAGATGCCATACTACAAATTTAGTTGTACAACTTTATTGGGTTTGCATCTTTGTACTTTCGTAGAGGGTACTTAAAAAAGTGGAAAAGAGGCTTGCTAGATTTCTTTGGACTAGGAGCAATGATCATGAGATTGCATGTCTAGCATAGAGTAACACGGGTAAAACACTAGATCAAAGGGGTTTGGTTTGAGGAATTTGATCAATGCATATCATGCTACAAATCTCCAATGTCTTTGGGAACTTATGAGCAAAGCTGAAAAAGTTTAGACTAAGGTAGGTGTTTGATTACCATCTTTGCCAAGAGAGTGTTTGGGAAGACACCATCGCTAATGACGCTGCTTAGTGTTAAAGGAAAATATTCAAACTTAAAGATAAAATGAAGCATTTTGTCATTCATAAGATTAGCAATAGATGCAACTCGAAATTCTGGTATGACCCGTAGCACCCTTTTGGAATCATCGTTAAGGTCTTTCCAACACAACTATTGAGTTTGTAGTTTTGGGCATGTGGTCAAAGCTACGCTTGACTCAATATTGGGTCAGCTCCTACTCGTCAAACGGGTCGGTACTTGGTACCATTACGATTCTCGTTCGGAGTAGATGAACGTGGTAAATTTATATGTCAAAAACGAATTCAAGGTGAATGAGAAATTAGTAATCAAAGTTATGTTGTTAACATGTTTGGTTGCCTAGTTTGATGTGTATGGGATGGAATCCCATATAAAAAGATTATAAGGTTTTTGCTCACTTTAAATATAGAAGCCTTTATGGATAGTACCAACAAGGCAAATGGAGGGAACTATACAAAGTGGGCAATATGCTAATATCTACCTCACACATGCGAGTGTGGGAGTGGCCCGTGGTTTTGTTCCATGTTAGTTTTTTGAGTAAAATCTCAGTCACCTTAGCCCGAATTTGAAAGGATGTAATGAAAATCATTTAAGGCCGAGGTTTAATACTAGTATTAAAGCATAGGAGCTATGTCATATAATGGGGAATGGTTTCAACTGTCACAAAATCTTAGCATTAACCCACGAATTAAATACAATTCATGGTGAATTATTAGTAGGCAACTATTCTACATCTATAAATTGCCTCTCGCACAACAATTTGCTTACACTGAAATTTCTTACATCCACTCTGCATACTCTACAACATATTTTCCTGAGAGAGAATGTGTCATTTTTGCAGTTCACAGACTCTTGTTTGGTGTGCTGCCACTCCACAAGAAGTAAAGTCGTTGTATCCTAAGAGGGATACGCCTAAAACCTTTAGCACCAAGTGAAGGGGCATAAATCCCTTAACGAGATTGATACATTCAAGCCTCGACTTCTAATTTCTGCATTCTTCTAATTTATTTTTGCTTTCTAGTTTGATTATTTTATTTTTGGTTATCAATAAACATATCCAGTTTATACTCAATTATTGCTTATTTTATTGTTCTATCTAACACAAACAATTAAAATCTAATTATAATTTGTGTATTACAGTGAGTGATTTTAGCGTTAATGGTGAGTGGAGTTCGCCAGCAAGTTTACATGTTGTCTCTTCTTTTTTTGGGGTGACTAGCATACCAACTCCTCAAACCCATAGCAATTCATTAACTGGCTGGGATCTTGGAATAATGTTTTCTCTTGCTGGTCTACATGGGATGCAATCTGTATAAAGTTCCGGAGGGTAGACTAAACGAATTTTGTTTGGTTCAAGGGGCATATTCCTAAATAATCCATCGGCACCTAGATTTCTTAGGTTGACTGCATTGCTTACTTGAAAAACTCCTGTTGAACCATGTTGCTTATTTTGCCACAAAGTTGTTGAAACCCACAACATATTCTTTGTGTGCATTATGGGAGAATGTCTACCTTTGGTTGGTTCAAGAATGCTTGGGTAACACATTCCAAGTGTAGGCTACAAGGCTTTTCTTTGAACCAACAACCACAAAAAGATAACCAACCCGAAAAAGGAATTATCATGAAATACCCATTAAAAAAGAAAAAAGAAAACACAAAACAAGATAATTTTTATTGCCTTAAATTAAACTCCATGTGTATGTGTGTATGAATGCATATGTTACAGGTGTCCTTTGCTTGTGGGATATATTTGAAGAACATGCAGAGTCTAGGGGCTAGTATGCAATAACTCAAGCTCTAATTTTAATCAGATCAACACCAACCCAAACCTATTTCTTTTTCTTTTTCTTATTTCCAAAAACAGCATCTAAACCGTTTCCCATCCCCCTTTTTTTGAGAATTAGAAATACCTTCCGTTATCTGCTATATCATTTCCCCAGCTATAGATTTGGAATCAAGGAGTATTACATGCTCTTTGACAAGCTATTTCCTTCTTTTCTTTGCCTTCCTTTGTTCAACAAGTTACACCAGCGGAACATTTTCACTAGCTTCCCCAGCATCCATGTCATAATCCATGTCTTGTAACAAACATAAACCAAGTACAATAGACAAGTCATGTTAAGTGATATAATAAAACACAATATACAAAGTTAGTATAATAGAGCCTTAACTACCCCTTGACTAAGCCTTATTGATTGTAACCTATTGCTCTGATACCACCTATGTCACTGTTAGCATTATATGGTTTGCAATTAATGTTTTGATGATGAAAACAATAAATTGACTATGATTTCATTGGCTATGATTCACAATGATTTTCATGACTATGGATGAATGAATTGATGGATAAATAGTTATGAAATGAACGTATGGATTTTCTCATGGATTGAATGATTCATATATGGATTATTCTTTTTGAGCTATACCTTGCAAATTTTGATTCCATGGAAGCACATGGAAAGCTTGTGATCTTGAAGATGGAAGTTTATGCAAGGAATTTCAAGCCAAGAGCAAAGTGAGATATATGGCCAGAGATGAGAAGTCATAAGAGGAACCGGCTCGTTTCTTATGATCCTTGTTGTTATTGGGTATAACCTTGAATTTACTTTCTAAAGCTCATGATTTTTTCAAAATCACTTTGATCGTATTTTCGAAGTAGCATTTCAATTTCCTTAAACATATTTTCTTGGAATCTTAAAATTGCTTATTAAATCTTATCTGAAAAATATTTGATTAAGCACTTAATCTTGGAAAGTTTTTTGAAAACAAATCTTTGGCTTTTGAAATTCTCTCTCCATTATCAAATCTTCTTGAGATTCAACTTGGTTTCAAACTTTCTATTCTTATCTTTAATCCCATTATTGCTCTTTTAAATTGTGAAAATGTTGATTATCAAAAAGAGATTTGAAATACTTGAGAGAAAGGTCAAAATCAGTGTTTTCTGATATAGGTCAGACTCTCTAGTCAGTCTCCCGACTTAAACCAAATGCAATAGCCCTTGAACTAGTTTATTCTAGACCCTGTCGAACTCCCAAGCTAGGCAACTGACCTATGCCACCGAGGGTGACCAGAACACCAGACATACTAGCCAAGTACACCTACTTTTCGACTAACCTTAGTCTGCTGTGTTTTAAAATTTTACCCGTTAGAACTTGTTTTTGGCAAGTTTTTTTAACCCACTGTCACCCTACATGATTTTCTTTCTATCACGGATCTTTAACAACTCTTTCTAACACTATATATGTCATTCTAAAGCTTTTCAACACACACTTGAACATTACAAACATTCTTCAGCTTTAGATTGTCTATTTCATTGAGTTATACAAGAGTTATACATTTTCATATCTATTGGGTGAGGTTGAAGAAAATTTGTATTCTTTCTTATCATTATCAATTATAATTACACTCCACAACTAGGATAGACTTGAGATTGAGTTCTTAGCTAGAGAGGAATGTGGAAATCCTTAGTAAGGTGCTTTCACTTGGGTTCTTTATGTTAAGGGAATAAAGCACACAAAGCAGTGACAGATGTATGCAGCTGTTCAAGGTAGTTATGCTAGGTGGCAAGGTGACAGGAAGTAATGGTAGTTACTACTGATTAGATAGAAATAGTCAAGGCCCGCACTCAAGTCTATATATATGGCATAAACTGTATTCAGAAATAATAATAAGATAATCATTTTTTCTATGCATCATGTTTCTCTCTCTCTCTCTCTCTCTCTCTCTCTCTCTTCTCTCTACATGTTATTAAGAGCTCGTCCTAAGCCTGTGTTTCTCCTTCTTCTTGAAGCTTCTCGAGCTTCATCCATGGCTGTCAAAGCATGAATTCACAACAATATAATCACAAATGTCGTGAGTTCCATGAAAAAATCTAATTTTTTTTATTCTCACTTCAAAATTAGGGTTTCTAAACCTCAATTTTCAAGCTGCACAGCCTTGTAATCATCTCCAAGCTGAAACAACTCCATAGATCTTCTCGCCTCATCATTGCGATCATATCTACGGTGATATTTTGATTTTCTACATTGTTTTCAGCAAAATCTCACTTGTTCTCTCTTTTGCAAACTCAACTGATTGCGAAGTTGTGTGGTTCTCATGGCTCTTCTATCTGATGAAGCCCTTTCTCATGGCCTCAAAACACTTCTTCAACACTTTTACTCCATGACTCCATTGAAGCTGGATAATAGCAACTATGTGTTGTAGAAGGCTCAACTTCTGCCATTGCTATTTGCTAGTAAGTTACTCAGTCATATCACTGGCCTTGTTCCTTGTCCTCCAAAGCTCACCACAGGTGCTAATGAAAAACCACAACTCAATCCAGACTATGACCTGTGGCAGACTAGAGACCAGTATCTCAAGTCTTGCCTCATCATTGCAATCTCTCCCACTGTATTACCATAGGTGATTCACCTTGACACTATCTCTGAGATCTGGAGTTCCTTAGAAGAGAGGTATAGTGTGTTAAGTAGGTCTCACATTCATCAACTGAAAATGCAATTATATCATCTTACTAAAGGCCAACAAACAATGCAAGCATACCTGGATCATGCTAAATCCTTATGTGATCAGTTGGCCGCATATTCTAAGCCAGTGAGAGAAAAAGATGTTGTTTTGCTTGTGCTCAAAAGACTTCCTCCTTCATATGATTCCTTAAAAACTTCTATAAGAGTTAGGCCTACTAAGATCACCCTCAAGGAACTGACAAGCATCCTTATTCAAGAAGAATTGCATCAAAGATTTAGCAAATCTCTTACTCTGGTAGATTCCTCTACCACAGATACATATAAAGCACTCTATACTTCTACTCCTACAAGAGGTGGTGTAAACAAAGGTAGGGGAGCCAACACTAATAGAGGAAAAGGCAGGAATCAAAGGTCTAACCATAGAGGAGGCAACTCTGGCAATCCTTAGGCTTCTTCACAGTCTATAGGTTCTTCAAGCCATGTATCCTCTACTCCTGTGCAATGTCAGATATGTGGGAAATTTAACCACACAGTAGTCTTTTGTTGGCACAGGACTAACACTACTAACTACAACAAGGATCCTATTCCAAAGCAGGCTTATATAGCTCAAGCTACTCCAACTACCTCTTCTTCTGCCTGGATTTTGGATTCAAGGGCTACCAGCCATGTCACCCATGATCCTTCCAACCTGCAAACAAGCCAACCTTACACTGGACATGACTCTGTCACAGTAGGCAGTAAACAATCTCTACCAATCAATAGCATTGGTGCTGGTATACTTCCAACTTCCACTTCCAATCTAGTATTGTCTAATGTCCTATGTGTACCTAATATCTCCTCCAATCTTCTCTTTATGTATCAACTTACAAAGGATAATGACTATTATGTTGTCTTCAATGCCAAGGGTGTTCAAATCTTGGACAATAAAACTCATACAGTGAAGTTCCAAGGCCCTTGTGAAAGAGGATTATATCCACTTTCTTCAGGCTCTTGCAACATCACTGCATCTTTATCAAACTTTTCAGCTTTACAAGGTGTCTGCTCTCCACTGTCTAAGGATAGAATCTGGCATCTCAGACTTAGACATCCATCCAAGCAAACTGTTTCTAGTTTGTCTGATTTCCCGCCTGTAAATACTACATATACTAGTAATAAGTGCTTGGATTATTCAGTTGCTAAGGCTCATAATCAGTCTTTTCCTGCTTTAAAAACTAATAGTACTAGTGTTTTTCAATTGATTCAATATGATGTATGGGGTTCATCCCCTATTCCATCATGTATGAGATATAAATACTATGTGGTGTTCATAGATGATTACTCTCATTTCTCCTGGATATATCCTCTTAAAGCCAAGTCAAAAGTTTTTTATGCTTTTGTACCTTTCATGCAATGGTGAGCACACACTTTAACACCACAATCAAAGTTCTCAAAACAGACAATGGTGGAGAATTTGTTAATAAGAAGCTATCTATTCTCCTCCAAAAACATGGCATAATACACCAAACCTTTTGTCCTCATATACCCCTAACAAAATGGGAAAGCAGAGAGAAAACATCAACATTTGCTTGAAACTACAGTAGCTCTCTTAACACATGGTAAACTGCCTCAGTCCTACTGGCTAGAGGCTTTATCAACAGCCAATCACACCATCAATAGACTACCCACACCTCAACTTCAAAATAAATCTCCTTTTCAACACTTGTATCACACCAAACCTGATTACTTTGCTTTGAAAACCTTTGGCTATCTCTACTTCCCATGGATAAAGGCCTATAATCAGCACACATTGCAAGCCAAATCTACTTCATGTGTGTTCTTAGGATATCATCCTAATAGTAAAGGCTACAGATGCATGGACTTGGCTACTAAAAGAGTATATGTGTCCCGAAATGTCAAATTTTTTTTGGCATCTTTTCCTTTTGCTCAGTTAGACACTTCCACTTCCTCTGACAGTTCATGTCAAGTGTCATTTCCTCCTCTCTTTCATATCCCTAATTCCAATTTCATTGAGTCTAGTCATGCTTCTTAGTCTACTAATGCTAATAATACACTATCTTCCTATGACCAATCCACTACAGTATCTATATCTGACTTCATCTCTTCATCTTCATCTCAGCAAACTGCCACTCATCCCAACAGTTGCTCTTCTACTCCACAAATAGATTCCCCAATTCTATTGCCAGTTACACAAACCCCTGTATTTGCCTCTCAACCCCCATTATTGCCAACACCACCAAATATTCAAATACTACCCTATCATCCTGTGCAAACTTGGTCTAAAATAGGTTATTCACCACTACCTCTCTATCCAATTCATCATACCATATAAACCTCATCTCCTGTCACTGAACCTACAACCTACAAAGAGACTGCTAAGTCCCCTTAACTGGGTCCAAGCTATGAATGAGGAATATGGAGCACTCAAGCAGCAGAAGACCTGGACTCTTGTTCCTCCTCCTCAGGAAAGAAAACTTGTAGGTTGCAAATAGGTGTTCAAAATAAAGAGACATAGTGATGGAACTATGGCTAGGTATAAAGCAAGACTAATAGCTAAGGGTTTTCACCAAGAATAAGGCCCGGATTACAATGAAACTTTCAGTCCAGTAGTCAAGGCCCCTACTATTAGAATCTTCCTCTGTTTAGCCTTGCATTATAAGTGGTCTTTGCAGCAGTTAGATGTGTCAAATGCCTTTTTACATGGAGCCTTAACTGAGACTGTTTTTATGATACAACCACCAGGTTTTGAGGATCTTAATCACCTTGAGTATGTCTGTAAGTTGCAAAGTCATTGTATGGTTTAAAACAAGCCCCCTGGGCCTGGTATTCCATGCTCTCTAATTTTTTGAACATATAAGGCTTCAAATCAAGTTCAACAGACTCTTCTTTATTCATTAGGCACACACCTACTGATACTACACATCTATTAATATATGTAGCTGATTTTATTGTTACTGGGAATTCCCCTTCAGGTTTTACATACTCTAATTCAGGCTATGAAGTCTCAGTTTGCCATGAAAGAATTAGGCAAGCTCTCTTATTTTATGGGACTAGAAGTCTCTTATGCTGCAGACTCAATGGTTTTGCATCAAACAAAATATGCCAAAGATCTTCTTACAAGAACAGGAATGGCAGACTGCAATCCTTCACCTAACCCTTCATTGTCAAAGCCTAAGGTTGCATATCAGAATACAGAGGCTCTATATGCCAATCATATAAAGTTCAAAAGCCTTATACGTGCTCTTCAGCACCTCACATTAACTAGACCAGAACTTTAATTTACAGTCAACTCACTCTGTCAACATATGTATAAGCCAACAAATGGTGATTTTGCAGCCCTAAGGAAACTCTTACAATTTGTCAAAGGCTGTTTCCACAGGCTTACAATTCAAACCTGGAGATTTTACCCTGCAAGCCTTCTTTAACAGTGACTGGGCCTCCAATCCTACAGACAGAAAACCCACTACTAGATTTTGTGTCTTTCTTGGCTCTAATTTGATTTCATGGACCTCTAAAAAGTAGGCCACTATAGCAAGGTCATCCACTGAGGTAGCGTATAGAGCCTTAGCCCAGACTGCTTCAAAGGTTAAATGGCTTATTTATCTATTTCATGATTTGAACCCTCCTTTCGTGCGTCCCTCACCTCTTCCATGAAGATGATCCACTAGATTCATTGCAACACCACGAACAACGGGGCGTCTTCCCTATGCCCATTGGCTTTGTCCAGCTTTTCTGAGCTTACATGCACCATGGTTGGAATTGAAAACGTTACCAATAGTAGCTCGGCATTCCCTAAACCCTAAACCCTAAAACAGAACATATTGAGATTGACTATCATTTCATCATAGAGCAAGTTCTGGCCAAGAAATTATCGATTTCCTATGTGCCTACAGCAGCTCAGTTGGCAGATATATTCACCAAAGTCCTGCCTACTGCCAGGTTTGAACTTCTCATATGCAAACTTCCTTTGTCTCTTCCAGCCACGCTCAGTTTGATGGCGGATGTTAAGGGAATAAAACACATAAGCAGTGATAGATGTATATAGTTGTTCAGGGTAGTTATGCTAACTGGCAGGGTGTTAGGAAGTAGTGCAATTACTACTGATTAGTTAGAAGTAGTCAGGGCCCATACTCAAGTCTATCTATAAGGCATAAACTATATTCAGAAATAATAATAAGATAATCATTTTTCTATGCATCATGTCTCTCTCTCTCTCTCTCTCTTCTCTCTACACTTTAAAGAGGGTGCTTCAAAGAGTTATAATAAGTTGGTTTATACTCTAATCAATATTTGAAGGAGTATAAATAGTGAAAGAGTTTGAAATCCTAAGGGGAGGATCCTTAGGCAGTGGATGTAGACTTAGCCAAACCGCCTAAAAATTCGGTGCATTCTATTCTTTTCTCTTCCTACTTCAATTACTTTCATATTGCTTGCAACCTATTTGATAGAATGCTTGAGCAAAGCTTAGGGCTCGTTTGGAAACAATGTTGTTTCCAGTTTATTTTTTTCGTTTCCCATTTTATAGAAACGAGTAAGAAAAATGCGTTTGTTTACGTTGGTTGTTTTCAGGAGAAAACGAAACTAGAAGCAGTGTTTCAGCAACTTGAAAAAATGGAAAAAATTGATTTTCTCGTGTTGAAGAAATAGGTTGACACAACGGTTCATTGGTGCGGCGCATACCCAATTAATGAGGATGAAGGTTCAAGCCAGGCAAGCTACAAACTTTTTTTTCCCCCTGTTTAAGACATTTCATCTTATACAAACCCTAAGCACAACATTTTCATCACCTCCTTTTCTCTCCATCTTTTTTCCCTCTTCTCATATCTACATTTTTACACATATTCATCAGTACCCATATTCTCTCCATCTTCTTTCCTTCTTCTCATATCTACTTTTAGGTAAGTTATTTCATATATATATTTGTTTGTCTATATATTATATCTATATATATGTATATTTATTTCTTTTATCTATTTTTGTTATTTTTCAGTTACAGTGAAGTTGGTGGTCGTATACTTGCATAATATTTTCATTTTTATTAATAAAGTTATAAACATTTTTTGGTTGAGGAGATATAGTTGAGCTAATCCAATTGTTGTGTTAGGCATGTGAGCAGCAATTGTTTGGTTCCAGGGATATGTCGGTTTCTTTTTTTTTTCCTAACTGAATTTATGTGGTAAATTTGAGTTTTAGATCGAACCAATTTAAGGGTTTGTAATTAACCAAAAAAAAATTGATCTTTTTCCTTGTTCTTTTTAGAATTTTGCCAAGTTTTTTTTTAATAGTTTGTATATATTCCTTGTTTGGGGTTGTTGAGGATTTTGGATGTTTGATGAATGGAGGCCAAGATAGGAGGAGAGGCTCATCATTTATATGGTGTATATATCTTTGACTCTGCATAAATATGGTGGAAACTGATTATGAGCTAATTCTGTTGATATATATATATATATATATATATATATATTATATACACACACACACACTTGACTTCAACTCATACTGATAACATAAGTTAGAATTAGACCATCTTCTTCCTCTAGTACAAAACGTGTCTCATCCTTCACAATTTATTTTCTTTTCCTTCTTCTTTTTCTGTGGTTAGAACTCTAGTTTCCTCACTAGCGTCCATCGGCACGATTCTGCTGGCCCTTCCTCGCTACCCTCGGCAATGCCGCCGAGCAATTAGTACTCGAGTTAAGATGAGCTTAGACGAGCTGCCTCTGATACAGTATAAGTATATATATATATATATATATATATATATATATATATATATAATGGTGTATATTCTTTGACTCTATGCAAAAGTATGGTGGAAGCTGATTAAGTTGATATATGTATATAATCTTGTGATTTTGTTGCAATTTTTTCTCTGCAGATTACTTTTTATCAACAATCAGGTACGACTTCTTCAATTTTTTGATAAATATGCATTTTTTTTTTAGATTTCAATTTTTGATATATATTGATAAGTATGCAATACTTTCAGATTTGGTTAAAAAGCTTTATATAAGAACTTATATGAACAATTTTATTAATATATAACTGTTGTAATTGCTAGAAGGCTTTGTATAAGAATTGATATGAACAATTGGTTAGATGTTCAACATTCAATATGCAATATAAGATTCTTTTATTGATATTTTTTTATTATGTGGATATGAAACTTATGGAAAAACTATAAAGTTATGAATGGCCTTTAGTTCTTCTCTTTTGAAAAATCATTGCACTCAATTGAAATCTATGAATGACCTTTAGTTATTCTCATGTGCCAGCGTAAATACTTTAAAATTTACTTATAATTTTCCAATTCTATCTTTTTTAACTCAAGAAGAACATGCACTAGTCTGCGTTATGTCATGATTTATTTTCTTTTTGGTTAAGATAAATGATTCTCAAAATGATGTCAATGATTGTGTGGAGATTGATGGAAAGGATGTGTGGACTGATGCAATTGAGGAGTACCTAATTAGTTTGATGGTTGAGGAGGTGAAAAAAGGAAGTAAAACTACTACTACTTTTTCAAAGAAAGGATGGAAAACAATCAAAGAAGAACTTAAGGCTAAATTTGGAAAAGAATACTCTGCCAGTCAATTGAAAAACAAATATAATAATTTGAGGAGTAAGCAAAGAAATTTTAAAGCTTTGATTAAAGAGAGTGGGATAGGTTACAATGCAATAACCGGAGAAGTCATTGCAAGCGATGTCATTTGGGATAACTTAAGCAAGGTAACATCTCTTGCCATTTGTTTCTTGACATTAATTATATACATAATTGTAAAAACTAACTAGTATTCTATAAACATTGGTAGGTGTATAAGATGGCAAAAAGGTTTAAGAAAAAGGGGTGTCCGAAGAACAATGACTTATCCTTCATTTTTGAAGATACACAAGCTACTGGCATTAATGCTCATCCCTCCACTAAATCACCTTCAGATATTGAAGATGAAGGTGACAGTGTTTTTAACAAAGAAAATTTGGATCTTAGTGCTGATGATGTCAATTTAAATGATCTTAATAGCAGTAGTTCTCAACTTGCTGCTTCAAAAGAATGAACCTCCTTTAACTTCCTTGAAAAAGAAGAGAAAGACTTACTCTAGCATGTTAGAAAAGGTTTTGGCCACTATTGGTGAGGAGGCTAAGAGGAAAAATGACTTGCTTGAACAAAAATTAGCCTTATCATCATCATCTGTGGGAGATAGTAGGGTTGAGGCAACTTCATCCACTCGTAATGAAGTCGCCACAATGAAGGATTGCTTGAAGGATTTAAATGCACTAGGCATTGAAGGTGTTATGTATGGGAAAGCTGTAAAAGCTTTGCATGATGCTAGTCTTTATCGAGAGATCTTTTTAGATATGCCGGATGAGAGAAAGAGAGATTGGGTGCTTTCCTTGGAGTGTAGTTGTTAGTTTTTTTATGGCTACTTGTGTTACTTTAAGCACTTTATTTTTTCTGTGACTTGTTATGTTGATTTAAAAACGTGTATTTGTTGTAATAAGATTTCATGTGTTTCTTTTAAGCACTTGGGTTCTGTTGATTTAAGGATATGTATTCGTTGTTTTAGTAACTTTTTATGTTCCTTTTAAATACTTGGATAATTTGTTTTTTTTTTCCCTTTATGTTGAGTTTACATTGTTAATTATATACTTTTCAGTTAATAATATTATTTCTATATTCTAGACATATGGATGGCTTATCAGATTTTGACTCTGACTCCGATGGTGAGATGTATGTTTGGATTACTTTAGCTTTAATGGAGTATGATAGATTATATTTAAAAAAGGAACCATGTTGAACATCTATCTTAGGTGGACATGAGTGGGTGCAAGAACTTATTCATGGTAATCCTACAAGAATTTACAAATCATTTCAGATGGATAAGCATACTTTTAATTTACTTTGTTTGGAGTAAAAAGAGTTTGGAGGTTTGAAGTCTACAAGAAATGTTACTGTAAAAGAACAAGTTGCTATTTTTCTAATGACCATTTGCCATATAGATTTGACTCGTGATAATGCTGAACTTTTTCAGCATTCTACATACACTATCTCAAATTATTTTCATGAAGTACTAAAAGCAATAAATCGTCTCACAAAAAGGGTCATCACTCCATCATCAATGGATACCATTCCTATGGAGAGAGAACATAATCTGAAATACTATCCATATTTCAAGGTATTTTAATTAAATTTAAATATCTCATTGTAATTTAAATATCCCATTGCTTACATCATATTTTGATATCTTTATTTTAAATTTATATGTCTCATTTTCACATTATAGGATTGTGTAGGGGCTATAGATGGAACACATCTTAGTGCTTCCATTCCAACTGATCAACAAATTCCTTATAGAGGAAAAAATATTGATCCAACTTGGAATATGATATGTGTGTGCTCATTTGATATGTGTTTTACCTTTGTGATGACTGGGTGGGAAGGTACAACAAATGATTCAAGAGTCTTGCTAGAAACTGTGCATAACGAGAGCAACAAGTTCCCAATGCCTCCTTTAGGTATAAAAAGTTCAATATTTGATTTTTTTTAATATATAAGAATATATTATTCATCTATTTTAACTTGTATTATAGGAAAATATTATCTTGTTGATTTTGGCTATACCAACATGCCTGGATTTCTTTCACGATATCGAAGGGATAGATATCATTTGAAAGATTTTAGAATAGGTGGAAGGCCAAGAAGTCCACAAGAGCTAGTTAATCATAGGCATTCTTCTATAAGGAACGTCATTGAACGTTGTTTTGGCGTTTTAAAAGCTAGGTTTCCTATACTTAAACAAATGCCAAGATATCCATTGAAGAAAAAAAAGTATATTGAAATGGCTTGTTGTGTTTTACACAACTTTATAAGAAAAAATGCACCAAGGGATCAATTGTTTGCAGAGTATGAAGAAGAGATAATAATTGAAGCCAGTCAAAATGAGAATGCAACAAATAGAGTTCAATATGATGTTACTCCAGCTCAACGGCGTTACATGGATTCCAAGAGAACCCAAATTGCAAACAAGTTGTGGGAAGATTATAGGCTCGAACGAGATATGCCAAGTATGGCAGTTGAGGAAATATGATGTAGCATAGTTCAATATGGTGTAGTATTTCCATTAGTATTTGACTTTTGTATGTTGTATTTAACTAATGGTTATGACTTTTGTATGGTATATTTGACTAATGGTTATGATACTATTTATTTTTCATATCTTATGAAATTGTAAGAGTTGTCAATTAACCAAATTCTATAATTAGTGGATGTTCATTTTTTTAGTAACTAAAAAAATTTATAATATAAGTGTCATATTAAAATATATATGAAATGTCTCATTGAATTGTCTATTTTCATTATTTTTGTTGTTTTTATAACTCTTTTATAAAATGTTCGTATGTGTTTTATTTAATAAAAATATTAAAAGAGAAATGAAAAGCAAAAATAGTTTGTAAACTGATTGGCAACCAAACAGGTTTTTTGTTTTTGTTGCTAGATTTTGTAATTTAACCAAACAGGTTTACAGTTTTTGTTTTTTGTTGTTGTTGCTAGTTTTCTGTTCATGATTTTGGTTTCTGTTTATCAAATTTTTGACAGCATTACCAAGCGAGCCCTTATTTGTTCTCTTGCTTTTAAAAGTTGCATTGAATTGAATTAATTTCTGCAAAAGTAGCATAATCTTAATTCACCCCCCCTCTCCTCTCTTAAGATTATTTGACCCATAATAAGTGGTATCAAGCACTAGGGTTCTACATATAATTTAACCACTGGTAGATTTTAATATGGCAAATAATGTTAGTGCTACTACTATTAAAGGTTTGTCAATTAACAAAGCTCCCATATTTGATGGTCTTAATTACTCCTTTTGGAAAATAAGAATGAAAGTGTTTATGCAAGCTCATGATTAGAAAGCATGGAAAATAATTAAAAATGGACCACAATATCCTATGAAAATGATAGGAGATAAGAAAGTACTGAAAACAGAAAGGGAATGGGATGAGAAAGATTATAAACCTATTGAATTGAATGCTAAAGCTTTGTATACCTTTATGTTGGACTGACGAATTTGCTACAGTTATGGGATGCTCTTCGGCTCAAGAAATTTGGGATCAACTTGAAGTAACTTATGAATGTACTAGTCAAGTTAAGGAATCTAAAATTAGCATGCTTGTTCAAAAACATGAAAGTTTCAAAATGAAATCTGGTGAAAATATTGAATATATGTTCTCTAGATTTTGAAATTACTAATGATCTTAAGACACTTGGAAAGGAATATTTAAATGCAGAAATGGTGAGAAAGTTGCTAAGAAGCCTACCATTTCAATGGCAACCAAAAGTGATGGCTGTGAAAGAAGTAAAAAACCTCAACACGCTTACCTTGAATGAGCTTCTTGGTTTTCTCATGACACATGAGTTAGAACCAAAGTACATGAAGATGAAGATAAGAAAATAAAGAAGTCCATGGTGTTTGTTGTCTTCAAATGCCCTTCAAGTGAAGAAGATGATAGTGATGAATCTGAAGATGAAGAGATGGCCTTGCTTCCAAAGAATTTCAGAAAATTCACAAAGTATAAAAAGTGAAAGGAAGAAGCAAACTTAAACACTTGGAAGACTAAAGGAAAAGAAAGAAGAAAATCTAGCGAAGGAAAGAATGAAGAACTCAAATGCTTCAAGTGTAACAAACTCGGTCACATCAAAGCAATTGTCCAAAGATGACAAAACAAAGGGAAGGAAAAGCTCTCAAAGCCATATAGGATAGCTCCAAAAGTAAAGGAGAAACTGAAGAGGAACATGAAGTTGCAAACTATGTGTGTCTCAAGGCAAATAGAGATGAGGTTTGTAACTCTATGAACTATCTCTCATGTGATAATGAAGAATTTAACTTTTAAGAACTACAAGAAGTCTTTTCTAAATTACATGAAGACTATTCAATTACTTTAAGTACAAACGAGGCTTTACAAAAAGATTTGAAAACCGTTTAGAAAGAAAAGGATGACCTTGAAAAGAAAAATACATCTCTTTTGGAAAATATAAATGGTTCGCGAAAACAAGTAATTGATTTGTCAAAGATAAACAATGATCTACAAATGATTATGAACAAGTTTACAAATGGACAAGAAAATCTTGGAAAACTTCTTGGTTCACAAAAATTGATATTTGACAAAAGTAAAATTGGTTATGAACCTAAAACGAAACAAAATTATTTGAAAAACTATTTTGTGAAAGCATCATCCTCTATTGCACCTTTAGAACCTTTTATTACTTGTACCTATTGTGAAAAGAATGGTCATATTTCTTCTCAATACTATTTTAAGAAACTACGTGATAAGAGGCACTCTTATTCCACATTGGCAAAAACCCAAATGGGTTATGAAAGCCAAAAATTGAGACTAACCTCATGGACCCAAGAAATTGGGGATTAATATAAAACGTTCTTGTGTTCTCTCAACTTGCAAGTAAAGAATGAAGGAAAGAAATGGATTCTAGATAATGAATGCTCATAATAGTTGACCAGTGACCCGTCATTATTCTACGATCTTAAAAAAGTAAAAGGAGTGGATGTGACATTTAGAGACAATAGCCAAGGTAGAATCATTGGCAAAGGAAGCATTGGTAACAAAGACTCGCTTGCTATTCATAGTGTACTACTTGTAGAAGGTTTTAAATTTAACCTACTTAGCATTAGTCAATTATGTGATAAAGGTCATAAAATTTCTTTTCACTCATCTAGTTGCATGTACATGACTGTGATACTGAAAATGTGCTCTTTCTTGCTTGTAGAAATAATAATGTATATACTATTGAGATTAATCAACTTGAAACCAAAATGTTACTTGTCTATCTGTTGTACATCGAAATTCTTGGTTATGGCATAGAAAACTTGGACATGCCAACATGAGTTTATTGAAAAATTTATCTAGACATGAATTGGTTAGAGACTTGCCTAAAATTAATTTTGAAAAAGATAAAATATGTGATGCATATCAACTTGGTAAACATAAAACTTCTTTTAAATCTATTAATTTGATCTCAACATCTAGAGCCTTAAACTATTACATATGGACTTATTTAGACTTGTTGATGTTGCTAGTCTAGGTGGATCTAGATACACTTTCGTTGTTATAGATGATTATATTAGATTTACATGGGTCATGTTTCTTACACACAAAAATGAAGCCTTTAATTAATTTGCAAGGTTTTGTCATAAAGTACAAAATAAGAAAGGCTATATTATAACTTGCATACATAGTGATAATGGAACATCCATTTCTATGATGAGCTTGGTATTGAACATAACTTTACAGCCCCTCGATCTCCTCAACAAAATGGGGTAGTAGAAAGGAAGAACTAAACCCTACAAGAAATGGCAAGGCCTATGCTTAAAGAGCACAACTTGCCTACATACTTTCGAAGTAAAGTCATAAACACTGCATGCTATGTGCAAAGTAGAATTCTCATTAGACCTATTCTCAACAAAACTCCATATGAGCTATGGCATGGTAAGACTCCTAAGATCTCATACTCTAAGGTATTTGGTTCTAAATGTTTTATTTTGAATACCAAAAATCATTTGCACAAATTTGATACTAAATTTGATGAAGGAATATTTCTTGGTTACTCAACCAACAGCAAAGCTTATCATGTATTTAATAAAATAACACAAGTTTGGAAGAATCGATCATTGTTACTTTTGATTAAGCTAATCCATTTGAGCCAAAAAAGAAAATCATTGATGCAGGTGATCTCTTGGAGAAGACCATAGAAGATGAAGAACTAACAAAGGACAAAGAACTATCAAATGATAAAGAAGATGAAATCAGAAATGGTGACTCTCAAGCAAAGGAAAATAAAGAACAAACTAAAGATGTCCACTTGGATCAAGAAGAAAATAAAGAACAAACTCAAGATGTCCACTTGGATTAAGAACAAACCCATGCCAATTTACCAAAGAGTTGGAAGTTCGTGAAGAATCATCCTAAGGAGCAAATCATCGACAATCCATCTAAGGGAGTAAGAACTAGGAATAATATTAATGTCTTTCGTGAATATGTTGCATTTGTTTCTCATATTGAACCTAAAAATGTTAATGAAGCTCTATTAGATGATAATTGGATAATTGTCATGCAAGAAGAACTTAATCAATTTACTAAAAATAAAGTTTGGAAATTAGTTGAAAGACCTAAAGATCATCCCGTCATTGGCATTAAATATGGTTTTAGAAATAAACTAGATGAATCTAGAAATGTGACTAGAAATAAAGTAAGACTAGTTGCACAAGGCTATAATCAAGAGGAAGGTATTGACTATGACAAAACCTTTGCTCCTGTTGCTATATTAGAATCTATCCATATGCTACTTGCATTTCCTTATCATATGAACTCTAAGTTATATCAAATGGATGTAAAGAGTGCATTGTTAAATGGTTTCATTGAGGAAGAAGCTTATGTTAAACAACCTCCTTATTGAACCTATTACAACTAATATTGTTTTGATGATGCCATAATTGTACTTTACTAATTGTTACTACTGGAGTATCTTGAATATCTTATATATAAAAGAGCCACTTGAGCAAGTTGAAGACAATCAAGCAAGAAAGAAAATAGAACATGATTCATCGTTGAAGAATGTAGAGTTACGAAGAATCATTAAAGAATTAATATAGTCTCTTCTTTCTTAGTTTTGTTAATTTGATCTTAGTACATACGTACTAGTATGAACTCAATAACTTTTTGCATTGCATGCATACTCATTGACTTTGCTCACACTACTTAAAATTCAATCTGAGATCATCTTTTCTCCTTAATTAAGTGCAGGTACCATATCTAGTGTATGCTCATACATCATATCATTATATTTATATGAATACATGTGATTGTATATGCATAAGATGAATTTTCTTGTAGAGAATTGATTTTTTTTGGAGTTATATGTATAATAGCTTTACCTATTGCATTGGTAAATGTCACATTGATGTATATATATGATTGTATATATGTATATATATACTTGTATCTTCAAGAAATCTGTAGTAAAAGTGAATCTAACTTGATTATAAGCTTTGCATTATAGGCATTTGAGTGTTTTGTACATGATATAAACCTATGGGGTAATATTCTTCCATGCAAAATCTTTTTCAAGCACAAAATCTGAAAAATCTTGAGTTGAGTGGAAGTTTAAACATGGCATTTAATGTATTGCATGCTAGGTTGGTGTACCATTTTTTGTGATATAGCCTTATAAGTGTTTGGTATCTTTTTGAAATGTTAAAACCCACAGAAAAACATGGTACTATTGGATTTTGGTGAAAAGTTACTTTTTGAAAAAGTAGGTGCAAGTTTTTCAGTCTTTTTTTGCAGCTATCAGCTGAGACAGTTGGTCGACTAGCTCAGTCAACCAGCACAAATAAAGAGCTATTTCTTTCTATTGGCTAAGCCAAGCAGTCGACTGGCAGTGTCGACTGGCTAGGCTTTTTAGCTCACTGTTTCTTCCAGTTGAGCTAGGGGGTCGACCGGTGCAGTCAACCGACAAACCTTTTGGGCTTTTTAGAATATGACCGTTGGAAAATCTACTTTTTGGCATTATAAATACACCTTTCACCTCCCAACTCAGAACATTACTTGATCTAATCTCTCTCTGCAATCTAATAGCATTGAAAGCTTTCTTTCTTACTTATTCATCTCATTTATTACTATCTTTATTGATTGCACATCTTTAGCATCATCGATCAAGTTACTTGAGCTCAAAAATTGCCTATCTACTTAGAGTAGTATAGGAAGATTTAAATACCTCTTGTACTTTTGCTCACAAGAAGTCTTGTAACCAAACTCCTTACTATTTCATTAGGTAAGTGCTTTGCTCTTAGGTAGTATAATTTGTGAGGAACATTCTATCAAGAGTGAAAGGTTTGAAATCCTCAAGTTTTAGGATAACCATTGTGGTCCTTGTAGTGAAACAAGAGTTGTGATGGTTGTTCTACATTTCTATAACATACTAAACAAGAAGCCGATTTACTAGTGAAATTACCAAAAACCTAAGGGGAGACCTTAGGTAGTGGACTAGGCCCTCAAGAGTTCGAACCACTCTAAATTGCTGTGTGATCTTCTATCTCTTAAACTCTTTACATTTCAAGTATTATTTTTATCTTGTATGTGTGATTTCTTAAAATATTTGAAAAGAGTTTATAGTGTTTATTTATGCCATTAATCCAATTTACCCCCTCTTGGATTCATTGTTTGGGCAACACTCCTAGATTTGAATATGCATATTTTCCTAATCATGTGTATAAACTTGAGAAACCATTATATGGTTTGAAACAAGTCCTTCGGGCTTGGTATGAAAGGTTAAGTGGTTTCTAATCGAGAACAGACCCGAAAGACGTAAACTTGATTCTACTTTTTTCATTAAAAGAGAGAAAGATGATATTATACTTATACAAATGTACATGGATGATATTATATTTGGTGCTACTAACATCTCATTGTGCAAAAGTTTTTCTAAGTGCATACACAAGGAATTTGATATAAGTATGATGAGAGAATTAACTTTCTTCCTTGGATTGTAAATCAAGCAAACTAAAGAAGGCATCTTTATAAACCAAGCTAAGTACACGAAGGAAATAATCAAAAAGTTTGGAATGGAGAATGCAAAAGAGATTGAGACTCCCATAAGCCCCTCAATTAAGCTTGACAAAGATAAGAATGGTAAGTCGGTTAATGAGAAACTCTACCAAGGTATGATCAGAAGCCTTCTATACTTAACAACATCTAGACCTGATATAATGTTTATTGTTTGCCTAAGTGAAAAATTCCAATTCAATCCTAAGGAATCCTACTTAGTTGCTGTGAAACATATAATTAGATACCTTAAGGGAACTTGTAATCTTGGTTTGTGGTATCCTAAAGGAACCTCTTTGACTTATATGGATTCTCTAATGCAGATTTTGTCGGATGTAAGGTAGATCGTAAAAGCACTAGCAATACATGTCAATTCCTTGGTCATTCTTTGATTTCATGGTCTAGTAGAAAACAAAATAGTTTTGCCTCATTTACTACTGAAACTGAGTATATAGTCACTGGTAGTTACATTGCACAAATTCTTTGGATGAAAAAAAAAAAAAAGCTTGATTGACTATGGATTGCAATATGATCATGCGCCCATTTACTGTGATAACACAAGTGCTATTAATCTCACTAGAAACCCAATTCAACATTTTAGGACAAAGCACATTGAGACTAGACACCACTTTATTAGGGATCATATTCAAAAAAGAGATATTATGCTTGAATTTGTTGACACTTTGCATCAAGTTGTTGTCATTTTCACAAAACCTCTACTTGAAGAACAATTTTGCAATATAAGAAGAGAAATTGGTATTCAAAACCTTGAATAAATTGCATTTTTTCATAATGTCTATTTGTATAATTGCATTATAGAACATTGTTTGAATGTTTTGATCTATTAATATCAAGGTTTGAAGCTATTTTTGGGATGCCAAAGGTAGTATTATGGGTTATATTAGTTTGCATACACAAAAACTCTGAAATTTCACACTACGCCACTAGTTGGAAGCCCTAACAGGTCGCATGCCTTAAGTCTGCACTAACCGATTTTGATTATATGCTCTTTGCCATACGCTGGACGCAATGCTTATCGCCCTCAGGGCTGGCCAGACGCCCGACCCGCCGCCTTGAACCCCAAGAAATCTTTTTCTAATCCAATTTTTACCTCTTTCTTGTCACATATCCTTCCTTCTCTGAACCTTGTCTGAATCCTATTTAGCCCTCCACATTCTCTAACACACTCAATCAAAGATTTTGTCTTATTCAATGCGTTCTTCTCACACCACGACTAAACAAGCACCACCTCCACGCACTAAAGGCATTCACAAAAGCCAAACTAAGAGCCAAAAGAGCCATCAAAGAACAACTATGCGGTAGAGAATATGATGAACTAGAAATTATCACCATTAATAATGATTCTACCGAAACTCCTCCACCAATCCTCTATGCCAAGCTATCAAAAAACTCAAGTTTGATGAAGTTTCTACTCCAAAGCCATCTACCTAAGTTGTTGATCACTTAGTTGTTAGAACCTTTTATGTTTCTTTCCTCCATTTGCTTTTAAACATGTTTTACATTTGGTTTATGACTTTATCCTTCTTTTTGATGATGCCAAAGGGGGACAAAACTCCTATTGATATTGCTTATGCTTTAATTATGTTCTATGACATGGTTTAGTTTTGACTATCATGAATGATTTATGGTTTATTAATTTCTTTGAATGACTTTGGATTTTCATTGTGCTTGTGTAAGGGAGAGTCATACCTATTAAGGACTCCATTTATTCTTTTATATGTATTTATTCAGAGGGAGTCTTCACATTATGAATCACATATTTAAACATGAATATAGTTATTTGTCATCATTAAAAAAAGGGAGACTATTAGCATTATGTGGTTTACACTTAATGTTTTGATGATGAAAATAATAAATTGGCTATGATTCATAATGATGTTATTAGCTATGATTCATAATGTTTTTCATGACTATGGATGAATGAGTTGATGGATAAATAGTTATGAATTGAATGTGTGGATTTTCTCATGAATTGAATGATTCGTGTACGGATTATTCTGTTTGAGCTATGCCTTGCAAAAATTGATTACATTGAAGCAGGTGGAAAGCTCGTGATCTTGAAGATGGAAGTCCATGCAAAGAATTTCAAGCCAAGAGCAAAAGGAGATATAAGGTTGGAGATGAGAAGTCATAAGGGGTACCGGCCCGTTTCTTATGATCCTTGCTGTTATTGTGTATAACCTCGAATTTACTTTCTAAAGATCTTGATTTTTTCAAAATATCTTTGATCATATTTTCAAAGTAGCATTTCAATTTCCTTAAACATGTTTTCTTGAAATATTAAAATTGCTTATTAAATCTTATTTGAAAAGTATTTGATTGCACACTTAATCTTGGAAAGTCTTTTGAAAACAAATCTTTGACTTTTGAAATTGTCTCCCCATTATCAAATTTTCTTGAGATTCAAATTGGTTTCAAAACTTTCCATTCTTATTTTTGAATCCCAATTATTGCTCTTTTAAATTGCTAAAATATTGATTATTAAAAAGGAATTTGAGATACTTGAGAAAAAGGTCAAAATCACTGTATTTTGATATAGGTCAAACTCTCTAGTCAGTCTCCAGACTTAGACCAAGTGCAAGCACCCTTAAACTGGTTTTTGGACCCTACTGGACTCCTAGGTCAGGCAACTGAACTGTGTGACCAAGGATGACTAGAACACCAGAGATACTGGCCGAGTGCGCCTTCGATCGACTGACCTTGGTTTGCTGTTTTTTAAAATTTTACCCATTAGAACTTGTTTTTGGCAAGTTTTTTAACCCACTGTCACCCTACATGATTTTCTCTCTATCATGGATCTTCAACAACTCTTTCTAACACTATATGTACATCATTCTAAAGCTTATATACATCATTCTAAAGGTTTTCAACACACACTTGAGTATTACAAGCATTCTTGAGCTTTAGATTGTCAATTTCATTGAGTTATACAAGAGTTATACATTTTATCTATTTGGTGAGGTTGAGCAAAATTTGTATTCTTTCTTATCATTATCAATTGTAATTACACTCCACAGCTAGGATAGACATGAGATTGAGTTCTTTGCTAGAGAGGAGTGTGGAAATCCTTACTAAGGTGCTTTCACTTGGGCTCCTTGAAGAGGGTGCTTCAAAGAGCTGTAACAAGTTGGTTTATACTCCACCAACATTTGAAGGACTATCAATAGTGAAGGAGTTTGAAATCCTAAGGGGAGAATCCTTAGGTGGCGGACATAGGCTTGGCCAAACCACCTAAAAATCCGGTGCATTCTATTCTTTTCTCTTCTTACTTCAATTACTTCATATTGCTTGCAACCTATTAGATAAATTGCTTGAGTGAAGCTTATTTATCCTCTTAATTTTAAAAGTGGCATTGAATTCAATTAATTTCTGCAAAAGTAACACCCTAGATAAGACTTGAGGGTGGCCCTAAATAAATGCCAAACAGAACTAACACAATGATAGATGATAAGGAAGTGATAAAGGGTTCATAATAAAGATTCATGGAGTGAGCTAGAAATGAACTCTTATACTTAAAACACAGGAGCCAAGCATAACAGGACTTCCTCAAAGCCGTGATATTATACTAAATACACCCCACACCGCAGATAGGCATTTGTTCGCCTTTTCCTCTCACGGTGAAGCTCACACCGACAAGGGCACAGTTCACACCTCCGTCCAGTGAAGCATCTCCCACTAACGGGTACAAGGCAAAACAAATATATATAACGTCAGTCTCACCTGTCGACTGGGTGTTACAGCTCTAAAAGAACACATTCAACAACAGAGAGCGCATTAAATAATTCTAGAATCACAAAATCCCAACATATACGAGGAACACAACAAATACGGGTCAAAATTTTGATTACACACTGACAATCCGAAATAAGATAATGAAAATTGCTCAACAGACCCAAGTCAAGTGGAAAGGAAACGAAACACTAGGGTACAAATGGGTAGTCCAACCTGCCTCTATCCGACATTCAATCACACACCAATCCTGCCTAACATTATACAATGATTATTAGTTAATTAGTATGCTAAAGATGGAAGAACAAAATTTAGACTTCATGTTTAACTTATAGCAAGAAATAAAGAACAATCACACCAATATAAATCAATAAATCACTGAGAAACCAACTAACAGAGTCATGATGCAAAGTAGAGAACGTCATATACACATATCATTAGTTCTAATCTTTCTATCAGCAGCTGTAAGCTAAGTTCTATCTTGGGAGATAAATGTTGATCCTTTATGTATCTTTTGTACAAGGTATGTGGAAAGCAAAGATGATCTTTTTTTCAAATGTGGATTTGTCCGTAGAATTTGGGTGATCGGTACGAGGGTGGCTCACTGGGTTTAGAAATGGGGAAGAGTCATGGAATTGATGTTGCGCAAACGGACTTGGTATTAATTGCATTCGTTTGTCGCTGAACTTTGCTTTAAAGCAATGGTACTTTCATATATAAATAGATCGTCATAGAAGGATCTTTCAGAACTTGGCAAACATAGAGGAGCAGATCACTGACTCCATTATTTTTCATGTAAAGCGCAAATAAGACACGGCACATACAAAAATAGCATGACTAGTAGGAATTTTTGTCGCATCTTCAACTTTAATGTGCAACTTATAGGATACTTGTGGAGGGATTGCTATATATTTCATAATGTTCTTCGGATTAGTTCACAAGTGCTTGCCCATTTAGGAAAAAAATTCTAATCTAATTGAATAACCTAAACTAAATAAAGAACGTAAATTAAATAACATATAACATCAATATCAAATAACATATAATGTCTAACAACAAATTTAAACATACCACGCAAAGTAAAATTAAATGACTAAGCTATATATCTTCTAATAACATATAAGATAAATTTGAGCATCAATTAGTGAGAAGTACTTAAAGATTTATGGAGAGAAAAGGAAGGGGCTAAAAAATAAGTAACTTAGAAAAGGGAATTGAGATCCTCAACGATGGAAGAAGATTGCGGATAACACAACTTTTAGTGCTAGATACTATTTCATAGATATTATTTCATATATATAGAAAAATATGCATGTGTTCATATGCATATTTTCCATCTACAACACGTTACATTAATAATAACACACTTGAGTCAATACAGATTCGTCATTCCGCTACATCATTCCGCTACAGAGGTTAGTGTTAGTCTGGTATATACGAGGAGGTTGAGCAGACTGCACCAGGTGATAAGATCAAAGTAACTGTCTCTCAGTTGTCTTCGTGGTAACATCTGATCAAGCTTTCCTTGGATAGGCAAGTATAGTGTTCTCATTGATGAGAGAGAATCAGGGCAAAGAAGTTCTTTGGACCCCCAAATTCTCCTGCACAAATTTAGCCATGGAATCAGACTTCATTGGAATCTTACATACAAATAAAGGAATGCAAACTACCCGACGCCAGGCTCTTACTTACGTGCACGTACCTTATTGACCAACTCTACAAGACTAAACCGCAAATGTGTTGGATTGTGTAAGGGCGCACAGCTTCTGGACTTATATCTCATAGATGTGGCCTAATTTTATTAGTTAAAGAAAGGAGAAACGGGGGAAATAGGAGAACTGATTGGTATACATGAGAACACCAGCCTTTGATCTTGTTATCACTCCATTACCATTAGTTGAACTAAAGCAAATTAGGATTATCAATTCACTATGATGTCTCGATGATAAATTTTGTCAGGAACTAGCAAGTCTCTTTCCATTGTTCCTGATTGCCTGGAATTAACCCACTCATACAAGACTTCTCAATATACCTTTAATTGCAGTACCTTTGACTAGTTTTGCGCTTAATTTAGAATAATGAGATCCCCAGAGTCCAATGACAATAAACTCTCCAGTTCTTTACTTTGAAGATAAACAGTTTCCGTCCTATGTGGCATCACCCATTCTTCACCTTTTATATGGCATATGTTGCACTATTTTTTGTTCAAAAAGAACGCTGCCATTTAACATGTGATTGATGCTATAATAAATCACCTAGGAGTCCAATTAAGAGATGAACTTTGGGTCATATATCATTGATGTATTTTTAATCAAACTCATTTCTGTCCATTGAATTGAGCACATCGTAAATGCTCTTGGATTATAATTTTGAGCAGGACTAACATACTTTAAAATTAATGATCATTCTTTGACCTCAAAGAATCATCCAATCATTATACTTCCACTTGATACTGCAAGCTACTGGTAACACATATTAGTTGGGTCCAAAAGCAATGTTCAAAGCTTTGTGAAAAATTGGCCGAAACAGAAAGCTTTGAAGATGATGATGATGAGATGAGAATAGATTGAAAAGCAATTCTTTTAGATCATGTATCACACAGGATGTGACACAATAATGAAGTAAAATAGCTTCATTGCAGAAAATATGTTTCCTACCTCAAAAGCGCCTTGATTTCTGTTGGGGAGGGTATCCAGGCATTCCCATTCCAGGGTCTTTCCTTCTCATCTGTACAGATGATGGACTTCACATTAGATTGAAAGTTTCAATTCCTTTAACTCTGTCCATTAGACAATATCTTAAACATTACAAGAGTTGGAGCACTACTGCAAGAAAACAGTCCCCTCCCTTTTCCTACTTTTGTTGTTTTTGCTTGCTTTCAGACAAAGTTAGGCCTCATGTTAACATCAATTTTGCACCTTTTACTAAATCTTCAATGAGACAACTAGGGCTCATGCGAACCATCCTCTTCCAGAGAAACCATTGGTCACATTCTCGAGGGATGAAAAAAGAGAAGAACAGATTGTTTGATAGACAAAACATTAAAGAAACAGCAAACACTAGAAAATTGAAGCACCTGCTGCTGTTGATGAGCCTGGGCTGCAACACCCCTCTGCATTGGAATGCTGCCTGGATGCATTCCACCACCCATCCCAGCCTGAGAAGTCAAATTATAAGCTGACATCCCCTGAGGTTGTATTCTTTGCATGTTAACCATAGGCATAGGCCGGGGAACAGATCTAGATGGCATGACATGGGAGGCCGCGTTTCCGGATGATGCCTGCTCACAAGATGAAAAGATAATAAAGTTCCACGGTAAGATAATTCCACATAGTTTGTGTGGAAAATATATAAAACATAAAATATGGAAAGAAAATATGAAAGTACTGAAGATGGTTGGAGCCACCACCAACGGTGGCTCTAGAAGAGAGATACTCATGAAGAATACATTGTTAATTGTTGATATTTCATAAATACAATAGAAGAGCCTATTTATAGGCATGATAACTTGGTGAGCAAGACTAGAAGCTAGACTAATAAGGTAACTAGAATTTTAAGGAAACTAGAATAATAAGGAAACCAATTTGACTAATTACCTAATCTAGACTACTGCCTAATTCAATACCATAAGATAAGGAAATACATTAATAACTAAAATATTCTTCAACAGTTTGTATAGTACATAATATATTGGAAGTTTTCATCTCGTCTCTATTTGTGATCAAACAGAGCATCACTAGAGAAATACTAGTAGTAATGGCACTGATTCTCAAAGATTGATTTGTGGAGAAATTGATCAATCTTTCAACAATGCATTTCAACCAGCAATAGCAGTTAATCGAAAGGAGAAAGGCAAAATTACAACTGAATTGAAAACAATTGGTCAGAGGTCCTCATAGAGAGTGCATTCGCAAGACCAAGCACTTTGGAAAATCAACAGAATTCTTCATTAGATAAAAGCATGCAAAGAAACATGAGACGATATGATACACAGATTCTTCTGTAATAATGATGAAATGTCAGTATCTCAGAAAATGGCCTTACAGGTGCAGCACATATTACTTTCGGTAAATAATGGTAAAATTTGGCTGGAACATCATTGATTAGACATGATTCGGCTAGTCGCTTTTGCTGTTAGCTTTTAGTTTTATGGGTGTTCAATGGGTGACCTCCAAGTACTTCTTGCAACAAGATATGGAGTGGTATCATACCATCTAAACGCAAGAAATTCTTTCACACAGTCCCTCTTGCCATTATTTAGACATTATGGAAGGAACAAAATCGGAATGCTTTTGAATAGAAGGAATTATCTCTTTCTTTTTTGAAAGATTATTGGACGCATGATCTTTGTTTCTGGACTAAAGGTTCTTGTAAGATCAATACAGATGGCATACAAGACTGCATAGGTAGGGTTCTTATTTTTTTTAATTGTATAGATGGGTTATGGAGTTAATGGAAATATTCTGAGGGTTGCATCCGTTGGTGCATATCAATATCTTTACTTCTCAAAAGAAAATGATAAAATTTGGGTTTGGCTTCACAGATCTCATATACATTGATGTAAAAAACAAATATAACAGGCAATAATTAGAAACATAAATCACGCCTCTGTAGACATTATCAACAGTTATTCTTGAAAAGAGATGCATCTCTTTCAACCAGAGATCAAGGACAGTAGACAGTTTGCAGGAATAAGACAAACATAAAGTCATAACTGGCCACATGACATCCCAAGAAACAACAACAAGGCTAAAGCAGCATTTCTATAATACTCCAAAAACTGAAAAACTTGACTTACTGGCTGAGAAGGTTGGAGACTAATCGTTCCTTCAAAATCTGTTGTAGTGTCCACTGGTCGAATAGGATAGTTTACAACTTTCTCTCCAGGTTGTGGGGGTACCAATGCACTGGCACAATCAGTTAAATAAAGAGAATATGAATCAGATATATAGATCTGTAAAATATATAAATCTAAGGGAAGGTTATATGCTTCTTCCTTTCTGGTGAAGACAAAGCGATGTCTCAACTTTGAAGATATCTAACATAACCGAGAATTCTAATCTTTCTTGGCAACTTGATTGTTAAATACTGATTTCACTTAGTGAGCATCACATAATGAAAACTTTTTGAAAGAACATACATGTCGTATCCATTAAATTCTCCGTCTTTAATTAGGTATGCTTTTGCTACGGAGGAGAGATTTTCGACGATGCCTGGTTTTTGAGCAACTCTTATATATATATATATATATATATATATATATATATATATATATATATATATATACTATTCTTGTAATTCTTGTATATTTCAAGCCAAACAATGGCAGAGCCATTCTTATACCAGTGGAGACCATAGTCCCCACTCATCCTAAGCTGAAAAATCAAGTTAGCCCCTAAAATAAATTATCTATATACAAGTTTTAGAGGTTTAAAGAGGCCCGTAAGGATCAAAACAAAAAGACGATTGAGCCGACTTGATCATTTGGTATTATCGCCACAAAGAAGAGCTTTCGTAGTATTTTAGCCCCCACTAAAAAACATCCTGGATCAAGGCAGCTAGTAATTCTTGCATACTTAAAGGTAGTAAAATCAATTTCATACAAGGAGCCAATGTGCATACTATGCAAAAATGTCTTCTGTCCAACGGCTCTCTCATATCTTCTATTTGACCACCTCTCTCGCTCTCTCTTTTTCTACAGGTTCCTTAATAAATTTCAGTGGTGAAGAAGATGGCATACGCATGAAGAGAGGACTGCAAGGCATGACGCACATGTAATTTGTTTACCAACTAATAAGCTTCAGATGTGGTTGCAGGCAGCAAAAGCTAGAATTACCCAAATCGGAAAATAGAGGTTTAGACATTATAATGATTAGCTACTAGTGTATGGCTGTCAACTGATCAGAGGTACAATAAAAGTAATTTGTATTCTTGATTTTGCTATAAAATTTTAATTGCCTAAATTTTCCCCATAAGAAAGTGTACACAACAAACTATTTTTCTAGATGGACCACCATAATTCAACAAACATTTTTCTTTTTTTCCAACTTTTTGCTTTAATATGCCATGTACAACTATGCTTTAGTTTGTCACTCAGATAGCTTAGATGTACTGCTTGCCTAAAGTTTAAATTTGATCATAAAATATTTCTGCCAAGGCAGATCCCACAAATATGAGGCCAGGCCACTCTTGGAAGCATTCAGTGCAAACCATTGATATTAGCAAATCACTTCTTATTTAACTTTGTTTTTAATCAAACTTCGCTATACGTCTAATCTATGTGCATTTATAGAAATAACATAATGTAACAAAGTTCTTTTCTTTTTCTGGCTTTTTTACAATTGGATGAATTAAACAGTTCCCTATCTTTATAGTAGCCAAAAGTTACCTACAATGCAAACCTATTCTAACATGAAGAGTGCAAAGCAAATAAACGAGAAGTCTTACTTGCGTCCAGGCAGAGGTTCCATCCGGAAATACCTAAGAAGAAAGTAAGTAAAATATTACAAACATTTACTTGAAAAAATAAATAAATTGAAAGTTAGTGGCATCAAGAGTATAACAGAATCTAAGATATGTTTGAGGAGAGACTGCATGCAACAAGATATTTAGTTAGCCTTTCAGTCAAATAAAAAAGAAAGGTCTCAAAATAGACTAATAGAGGACATGAAAGCGAGCTTCTCACTACCACAATAAGGGGTAACTCTTCAGACCATTATCACTTACAAGTTACTGTTAGAGTATAAGATACTACAGCTGAATATTGTTATTAGTTATGCTGTTATGTTAGTTAAGTAAAAGTAGTAGTAGACTGTTTTACAGTTCAGCAGTGTAACTAACTCTAAGTAGTGGTAGATTACTTGACAGCTCAGCAATGTAACTAACTCTAAATCTGTAACCACTGCCTATAAATATCAAGGCAGTTATCTCATAAAGCTCAATGAATGAAATGATATTTTTCTCTCAACATTAGTTTCAATATGGTATCAAAGCAGGTTGAAGATCCTGACTTTTTTTTCGTGCTTCAAGCTCCTCTCATCAATGGCTGCCAGATCTATCTCCAGATGATTCTCTTCTACTACACTGCTAATTTCATCAATTGCGAGCTCATCTATGTTGCTTTTCTCTCAAGTAATCTTCTTCAAGGTATTACATCTTCTCAGCTCATCACTTAGGGTTTTTTTGTCGCCATTAAAATACCTTCAATTTTTTCAATTCTTGTTGTCCAGTGTCAACATAATAAATAAATAAACCAATATCCTCTCTATAAACTTAAGCTTTTAGATGAGATGGTAACTCTAATATGCTATCAGAGCCTGGAAGCCAAACGGCACAGGTTCGATCCTCACCGCCACCCATTTAATTAAATTGTCCACATGCAAACTCTAAACAAATTACGCTGCACGTGAGGGGGCGTGTCAACACAATAAATAAATAAACCAATATCCTCTCTACAAGTTTAAGCTTTTAGATGAGGTGGTAACTCTAATACCTAATCCTCAAATTTCATCCACAACTTCTTCTTAGCTGTGCGAGTCTGGTTGTAACTTGAATTTTTTGATTTGGATCAGTTTTCATCAAAAATTTTCTCTTCTCTAGTTCAACAAAACCCTAGCTATGGCTTTACCTTTTGATCAAGCACTGTCTTCTAATCTCAAACTATTACTTCAACATTTCCCATCCTATGTTAATATTAAGCTTGACACACAAAATTACATGTTTTGGAAGACTCAATTTCAATCATTCCTCAAGGCCTGTAAGCTCATCAATCACATTAAAAGACTTCAGCCATGTCCTAATCCTACTGCAAGGCAGCTTGATGGCACTTTGATTCCTAGTCCTGACTATGATATTTGGATGGACACAGATGAATATCTCAAAACTTGTCTATTTGCATCAGTCACTTCTTCTATTTTTCAACACATATATCAACTTGAAACTTCCTCTGAAATCTGGCTTGCAATTGAGAAGAGATTTCAATCTAGCAGTAGATCTTTGGTGTATCAGCTTAGGCATAAAATTCAAAACATTACTAAAGGCACTAAGTCTATTCAGACTTATGTAGATGAAGTGAAATCCATCTCAGATGGATTAGCCTCAGCTAATGAGCCATTAAAGGAAGAAGACATTGTCTATTACATTCTTCAAGGTCTTCCTGCAACCTATGAGTCTTTAAGGAACACCATTAGAGTTAGACCTGAGCCTATCTCTGTCACTGAACTTACTAATCTTCTACTGAATGAAGAGTTGAATCTTTCTTTCAACAACAAGCTCACTGTCACAGAAACCTCTCCTACTCCATCTAACACAGATCTGCACACTGCCCTATATACAAACACAACAAATCAAAGGGGCAAAGGCAGAGGAAGAGGCTAATACTCTAATAGAGGCAGAGGCCAAGGAGGACAAGGTAGAGGTTAACAACAACAGCAACAACCTGCAGCTAGCACTACCTCACATCAAGGCCCTGTGATTTGTCAAATATGTGGCAAACAAAATCACAATGCTTTACAATGTTGGCATAGGCTTGACATTGATAATTACTACTATGTCAAGCCTACACCAGCTACATTAACTGCTCAGGTCTCAACTTCTACTACTGGATCGTCTTCTATTGCTGGATCATCTTCTATTGCCACTCCTTGGCTTCTAGATACTGGGGCTACTACTTATGTCACAGCTGATCCTCAACAAGTGCATCATGCCAAGCCTTATCAAGGTTCAACCTCTGTCGCAGTTGGCAATGGAGCAAATCTTCCCATACTTAACACTGGAACTGGTATCCTTCCAACTCCTTCTAGTAATCTTGTTGTATCCAATCTTCTTTTTGTCCCTTCAATTTCCTCTAACCTTCTTTCAGTCTATCAGTTAACAAAAGATAACAACTGTTCTATTGTTTTCTGAGAAGACTGTCACCATTTTGGACAATCTCACTCATGTGGAGATGTTCAAGGGCCTCTATGAGAAGGGTCTTTATCCAATTCCTCTCAAGCTTCAATCCACTACCACTCAGCCTCACACTTCTCCTACTTAGGCTCTTCACTGTCTTTGCACAAATGCAGCATCCTCAGAAGACAAAGTGTGGCATCTAAGGCTAGGTCATCCTAATAAGCATGTTTCCAATGTAATAGCATCTAGTATTAATAAGCAGATAAGGTATTCTATAGAGGATTGTCAGGATTGCTCTGTATCAAAATCGCACAAGTTGACCTTTTCAAATTCCACTACAAAAACCTCTAAGCCATTTCAGTTGATACATTCTGATGTTTGGGGACCTTCCCCTATCAATTCCTGTATGGCCTATAAATACTATATCATTTTTCTGGATGATTTCTCCAAATTTTCTTGGTTGTATCCTCTTAAGAATAAAAGTGATGCTTATTCAGCCTTTCTCAGTTTTCATGCAATGGTACAGAATCAATTTCATTCTACCATTAAAATAATAAGAACTGACAACGGTGGTGAATATGTTAATAAGGCCTTTCAGTCTTATTTGCAAAATCTTGGTACTCAACGTCAAACCACCTGTCCTCATACCCCTGAACAAAATGGGAAAGTGGAAAGAAAACACTTGCATCTCATTGAAACCACACTTGCCTTGCTTAATCATAGTAAATTGCCTTCTAAATACTGGTTAGAAGCACTTGCTACAGCAAATTATCTTATTAATAGACTCCCTACTCCCACACTTCAAAATAAATCACCTTTTGAGTGTCTTTATGCAGAGCTTCCTGATTATAGTTCTCTTAGAGTATTTGGCTGCTTACGCTATCCCTGGCTTAGGCCTTATTGTCCACACAAACTAGCAAATAGGTCTAAACCTTGTGTTTTTCTAGGCTACTCCAGTACTACAAAAGGTTATAAATGCCTAGATTTAGACACCAACAAGGTTTTTCTCTCAAGACATGTCAAATTTGTGGAACACACTTTTCCCTTTCAAGCACATTTGTCCACTCCTCTGTCGATTACTCAATTCTCACCAATTTTTCATGATACTGCACATACAGATGGTGTTCTACAGTGTCCACCATTACTGTCTACATCAACCTCATCCACAACTAATAGTCAATCAACTTCTCTCATGGTTCAGTCATTACACAGTCCTTTGCAAGATTCATCTTCAAATAAGTCCACTTCTCATGCCACTACTTTCACAGAAGGTCTTAACTCCGATGATATAATCAGTTCTTCTTTTTCAAGCTCCACTTCTACGGATGGTACTTCTTCTAATCACTCCAGTACATTCTCCTCTTCTTCATCTTCAACACATGAACAACCTATTCCTTCCAATATTCATCCTATGTTAACCAGGTCCAAAACAGGATCTCTACCACCCCCACTCTAGCAATTACACTCTGTTGCTCTAATGCCTGATGACACAGAGCCTGCCACCTACAAGGAGGCATCAAAACTGCCCTATTGGCAAAGGGCAATGCAAGAACAATATGATGCTTTAATCTTACAAAAGACTTGGACCCTAGTACCTTTGCCCCCTGATAGACAGCCTATAGGCTGCAAATGGGTTTATCGAGTCAAGAAAAATGCAGATGGCTCTATAATCAGATACAAGGCCAAACTGGTGGCCAAGGGATTTCTTCAAGAAGCAAGTCTTGACTACTCAGAGACTTTTAGTCCTGTTGTCAAGGCTCCTACAATTAGAACAGTTCCAAGTATTGCACTTCACTTTGGGCAGAAACTGCATCAATTAGATATTTCCAATGCTTTTTTGCATGGAACCTTAGAAGAAGTTGTTTTCATGGAACAACGACAAAGTTTTAAAGACTCTACAAGGGCTGATTATGTGTGCAAATTACAAAAGTCTTTGTATGGACTCAAACAGGCTCCAAGGACTTGGTATTCAAGGCTATCTACCTTCCTTATTCAACAGGGATTCACCACAACTGCTGCTGACACATCCTTGTTTGTTCAGAAAACTCCTACTTATACTCTACTTTTGCTTATCTATGTGGATGACATCATTGTCACAGAATCCTCTTCAAAGGCTATTGACAATTTTATTTCTACAATGCACTTTGAGTTTGCCATAAAATATTTGGGGACTCTATCCTATTTTTTGGGTATAGCAATTACTGAAATTCAGTCAGGCATTCTTTTGCATCAATCAAAATATGCAAGGGATTTACTCAAGAAAGCAGGCATGACAGAGTGTAAAACTGCCCCTACTCCAACTCATTCTAAATATACTAAAGGGGCCGTTGATGGAGGCTTACCTTATGGTCATCCAGAACAATACAGGAATTTAGTTGGTGCATTACAATACTTAACAATGACTAGGCCTGATATTCAATTTGCAGTTAACACTCTTTGTCAAAAAAATGCATTCTCCTACTAATTCTGACTTTGCATCTCTCAAAAGGACTCTCAAGTACATCAAAGGCACATTTTCTCAAGGCTTGTTGCTTACTCCTGGACCATTAACTCTTCATCCTTTTTCAGATAGTGATTGGACCAATAATGTAGTTGACAGGAAATCAACCACAGGATATTGTGTGTTTCTTGGATCAAATTTGGTGTCCTGGTGCTCAAAGAAACAATCTACCATAGCTAGATCTTCTATAGAAGCAGAGTACAGATCCATGGCACACATTGCAACAGAACTAGCCTGGTTATCCTATTTATTCGCTACCTTACATATTTCTACAATAGTACCAACTCTGGCCTATGATAATCTATCAGCTCTAGCCTTAGCATCTAATCCTATTTTCCATGCTAGAACTAAACATATAGAGCTGGATTATCACTATATCAGGGAGCAAGTTGTCTCTAAGAAACTGCTTATCTCTCATTTTTCTTCTTCAGAACAAGTTGCAAATATCTTCACTAAAGGACTACCTGCTCCACAATTTGAATATCTAAAGAGCAAGCTTCCTTTAGTTCTTCACCAAAGATCAGCTTGAGGGGGGCTATTAGAGTATAAGATACTACAGCTAAATATTGTTATTAGTTATGATGTTATGTTAGTCAAGTAAAAGTAGTAGTAGACTGTTTTACAGTTCAACAGTGTAACTAACTCTAAGTAGTGGTAAATTACTTGATAGCTCAGCAATGTAACTAACTCTAAATTTGTAACCACTGCCTATAAATATCAAGGCAGTTATCTCATAAAGCTCAATGAATGAAATGATATTTTTCTCTCAACATTAGTTTCAATAGTTACAAGTAATGTCACATCAGGCAACCCTGACCCAGCCTTCTCCACAAACCTCCTTAAAGAAAACGAATCCAAATACAAGTGAAACCTAAGGACAGAACACTCTCTTCCTTCCCCCAACCTCCACCAAAAGATACAAACCCAGAAATAAGGGAAATCAAAAGAGAAAAGAGTTCCATTGTGAAAGGAAAATGCATTCTACCAAACCCTGTTAGTAGTTATTAGTATTTGTTAGTAGTGTTATGGTAAGTCTATGTTATGGTAATGTTAGTAGTGTTATGGTAATTCTCCGTTATGGTAATTCTCTCATATCGGAGGATTAGGAAACTTTGTGTTATGGATTAGGAAACTTTGTACACAATATGTATCAAGCCATTTTCTTCCATCCTAATATCTTGTCTCCTTCAACATGATACCTACAGCAATGTTAGGGATAGTTAGTTACACAGCTAAGCAGTTAGCATAAAAGAGCATGTGATATGCAGTTAGCATGTGATGTAACTGAAGTTAGTTATGCTGACATGTACTAATAACTAACTGCCTTATATTCATCTATAAATAGCCGACTGATTGTACTCATTTGTTGAAGATAATGAATATACAAAATCATTCTCTCTCACAACATGGTATCCAAAGCAAGTAAGGTCCTAATCTGATTTTTTTTCAAGAAAGCTTCTTTTCCAAGCTTCAATGGCTGCCATGAATATTCATTAGCATAGCTTCAATTTTTTAACACAAATCAATTTCTTTCTTCATTGCGAGCTCAGGAATATCATTTTTTCTTCAATTCCCTGGCTATTCTACATTGACATTTCTCTTCTTCTTCTTCAATAGCTAGGGTTTTCTTCATCAGAATTCTTTCATTACTTCATCTAATCATCTTACCCAGTTCTCAAATTCTAGCATATTGTTTCTCTTCCTAGTGCAAGTCTAACTGTAACAATCAATTCCAGTTTCTCTCACACAATCATACAATTTTTTGTGTTCTCACTTACATGTCAAACCCTATCATAATGGCTTTGCCCTCTGATTTGTCTCTTGATCCTAGACTAAGCCATATGTTTCAGAATCTTAGTGCTTTGATTCAACACAAACTTGATGATAACAATTACAGCCTGTGGAGATCTCAAATTGTTGGTATTCTCAAGCCTAATGGTCTCCTAGGGCATATGAATGGATTGACACCTTGTCCACCAAAAGTCATTCCCGCAGCTGATGGATCTCTTTCTCCCAATCCAGAATACAACACTTGGATCACCACAGATGGACATCTGGGGTCCTGCTTGATTGCTTCATTTACTTCATCTGTGTTTGCTCAAGTTTATCGTCTTGAGACATGTCATGAAATATAGCAAGCCCTGGAGGAGAGGTATAGTTCTTAGAGCAGGTCTCATATTCACCAGTTAAAGATGCAACTTTACTCTCTCACTAAGACTCAAAATCAAACTATGAGAGCTTATTTGGATTATGCCAAGAAGATCACAGATCAATTAGCTGTAGCAGGATACCCTATAAGAGAGGAAGACTTGGTTCTTATCATTCTCAAAGGACTGCCTCAATCCTATGAAGCTTTGAAGACATCTCTTAGAGTTAGAAAGGATCCTGTTACTGTCAGAGAACTCTGTAGTCTTCTTATTACTGAGAAGCTGAATCTTCAGTTCACCAAAGCTACAATTCTGACTGATTCCAACACCTCTGATCTTCATTCTGCCCCATGTACCACTGCCAATTCTACTACTCAAGCCTATGCAGCTACTAGACGAGGCTATAACAGAGGCAGAGGAAGGCAAAATACCAGAGGTAGAGGTAATAGAGGAGGCAAAGGGGGCTTTTCTCCTCAGAATTCTTCCAATCCTAATCCCAGGCATCCTAATCCAGGATTCTATTAGAATTCTTCTCTTCCTAATCAATCTCCTATCCAGTGTCAAATTTGTGGCAAGTTTAATCACACAGCTGTCTATTGCTGGTATAGACTGAATACTCAAAACTACAATACACCACCAGTGATGGCTGCAAGTCAAAACACACCACAGGCTCACCTTACAGTACAAGCTAATCAAGCGACACCTACTCCAAACTCAACTACAGCCTCTTCATCAAACTGGTATTTTGATTCTGGAGCAACTGCTCACATCACACATGATCCTTCACAACTACAGCAGTCTCAGCCTTACTATGGTTTTGAATCAGTGACAGTAGGTAATGGCTCTACTCTTTCTATAATCAGTATAGGACAGGGAACTTTATCCACTTCTTCTTCATCTTTCACTTTATCCAATGTCCTATATGTTCCCTCCATTTCATCCAATCTGCTTTCAATACATCATTTAACTAAAGACAACAACTATTCTATCTTGTTCACTTGTGAAGGGGTGCAGGTTCTGGACAATCTCACCAACAAAGTGATATTCCAAGGCCCTTGTGAACAAGGTCTATATCCCATTCCTTCCAACTGCAAGGTCTCTTCTTGTCAATCACATCAAGCTTTCCAGTGCCATCCTTCCTTAATTGCTGAAGTTTCCTTACCAGCTGCCAAGATTCCACCAGACATGCTTTGGCATCTTAGATTAGGTCATCCATCTAAGACTATGACTACTGTTGTTTCTAATTCATTACATGTTCCACCTAGCTATACTAGTGCTTAATGTACTGATTGTGCAATGGCTAAGTCTCATAAATAGCCATTTAGTGTGTCTAGCACTAGAACTACTTTTCCTTTTCAATTAGTACACTGATGTATGGGGTCCTGCCTCTATACCCTCTTGTATGCAATATAAATACTACTTACTTTTCATTGATGATTACACAAAATACTGTTGGCTTTATCCCTTAAAAGCAAAGTCTAATGTTTATTCTACCTATGTCATTTTCAATTATTTAATCAAAACACAGTTTCAAACCACCATTAAAACACTAAGGACTAACAATGGCACAAAGTATGTTAACAAGAACTTTAAGCTGTTAATGCAACAAGAAGGCACTATTCATCAAGCCACTTGTCCTCGTACTCTAGAGCAAAATGGCAAGATTGACAGAAAACATCTCCACCTTGTTGAAACCACATTAGCTATTCTTACTCATAGTGCTTTGCTACCAAAATTCTGGATGGAAGCCCTGGCCACTGCCAACTACCTTATTAATAGGCTTCCATCCTCCACACTTGCCAACAAAACTCCTTATGAATGCTTATATCACATTCCTCCTACTTATGACCATCTAAAGGTTTTTGGCTGCTTGTGTTTTCCATGGATTAAACCTTATAACAGCTATAAGCTTCAACCCAAATCCCTGCCTTGCATTTTTCTAGGCTATTGCACAAATACAAAAGGGTATAGATGTCTTCATCCTTCTACAAACAGAGTGTATATTTCCAGACATGTGAAATTTTCTGAGTCTAAGTTCCCATATCAGTCTCTCACAAAATCAACATCTAGTTCCCTATCACCAACATCTTTCATTCCAACATTTCAAGTTTTAGACTCCAGTAATTCAGTTCAACAAAGTTCTACTCCCACTAATTCTACTTCATTGTCTTCATTAGACATTTCTCCTTCAATCTCCAATGCAAAACCAGAAGCAATATTTGACTCCACACATTCCAATCCTGCATCAATGTCTCTTCCCTCTGCACCAGTCACCTCTAGCTCCATCAATCCTGAAACTCAAAGGAGTTCACAGTCCACACATCTAATGCTCACTAGATCAAAAACAGGGCATTTACCTCCACCATTATATTCTCTCAGTGCCATTACACTAGTGCCACCAGAAACAAAACCATATACCTACAAAGAGGCTATTGCTTCACCCTATAGGTTGCAAATGGGTTTACAAGATTAAAAGAAACCCAGATGGTACCATTGCTAGAGGAACTTGGTGTGGATTGCTCTTAGCCTATAAAGTTAATATGTGATAATCAAGCAGCAAAGCACATTACGACCAATCCAGTATTTCATAAAAGAACCAAGTACATTGAAGTAGATTGCCACTTTATGAGAAGTAAAGTGTTAGCTACGGACGTTGTTACATCACGTTAGTTCAAATAATCAATTAGATGATCTTTTTACTAAATCCTTAAGAGGTCCTCATATTGAGTACATTTGCAACAAGTTGGGTAGATATGATATTTATGCTCCAGCTTGAGGGGGAGTGTAAGTAGTTATTAACAAGTGCCTCTATCAACTACCTCGTACCATGTCCAAACCATCTCAAATGTTCTCCTTGTCCTCAATCCGGACCACTCATACTCTTTCATGAATAACTTCATTTCTAAACCTATTCCTAGTATTTTTTGCGTATCTATCATGACATTCTCATATGGTTACTAGCATCTTGATAACATGTTTGTGTTTTGTTGCCCAACACTCAGAACCATATGGCAAAGCCCCATCTTACTATAATCCTATACATTGTCTTTTTAATTTAAGGGGTATTGAGTAACAGGAACGATATCCTTAATTCTAATTTAGTTAGGAAAGTTCCTTTGAACTGACAATGTTTATCATAATGCACATATGAGCAAAGATTTTGACATTTTCTTCATGCCGTCTCATAGTGATGACCTAAAATATAAATGCATAGATCTTTAGTAACAACCTAGTATCGATGGGTGGTGGATCTTCAAGTAATTATGTGTCAGATCCCCAAGTAAATCACACTTGTTACATTAGCCACAAGGTCCAAAAAATTATACAAAAAGATAATCTATGATTCATGTTGCAGTGACTATTTGTATTTATGATTCAAATTTAAGACACCATTAAGCCGTGTGTCAAGATCAAAATACGAATTATAAAATAAAGTTGTCTCAAAATTTCACTAATATCTACAACCGTACCCATGTTAATAGAATGATAACTACTGCTAAGGCATGAAGAAATGCTACTGATGCAAAGTGTCATCGACCAAGGTTGCAATTCTTCAACATCAACAAATGATGAAAATAACACGAGAAAGCCAAATTTCTGGTAAGAGGCGAGAACATACTACAAAGGAGAAAAGAGGGCTTTTACATTGTCTTCAAAAACATCTTCTTCTCCTTCTCAAGAGACAACATGAGATGTTGAGTTGACATGCTTACCATGTCAATCAAACATTATCAAATGTAACAAAGTCTGTCTCATATAGAATATTGAGCATATAAGCTTTCTCAATTAAAAATTATTAATATGTTATTCTTTTTAGCTACCATCAGATTGTTAAACTCTTCTTTTGGCGTCTTGTGGCATTCCCCAAAATGTATAAATTTGTTCAAGTTAAGAACAAAATCTACAGACTTAAAGATTACATCACATATGTGCAAGGTATCACCCAAGTCCACCCTTAGAAACAAATGGTCTCTTTATTGTTTCACATTGCAATAATGTAACAATTTTGTTCAACCACACCTGTCATCCAAACCTAAATTCAGTGTAAAATGCTACTACAAAAAGAGAATCTTAAGGCATTTTGCAGCAAAACTTTGCGAAAGAAATGTAATAATCTCATTTACAATCTCTACCGAAAAATGCTCAATCTAGTACTAACCCTCAATAAATAGTAATTCCAATAAATGAAATAAAAATTCATGACTTTTACCATTGTGAGTTTAAAATTTTCAATACTAATATTTATTTGCTTTCTCTTATTTCCTTTCTTTACGTTAAAAACTATAAATCAATGACATTATTTTACACATGGAATTGGACAGATTCCTCTGTGCATTGTCAAAGTGAAGACCCTTTTACAATGTCCAAGTTGAAGAATAATGTAATTCGTTACATTATTGCACTAGATTAGTAATAATCAAGTTTGTTTCCTTTTTGTGCTAGTTTTCTTAGTATGCTAGTTTCCTTAGTAGTTTATTCTCCAGTCTTGTTCACCAAGTTATAACACCTATAAATAGGCTCTCCTATTGTATTCACCATACAAGAAAAATTCACAATGTAGCCTTTATTAATATCTCTTTGCTAGAGCTACCACCATTGGTGAGGGCTCATATCTTTTTCAATATACATATATTTTCTATCATCATACTTTCTCTTTTCTTCTCTTTTCTCTTTTCTTTTTTTTTTTTCAACATGATACCGGAACCGGCTCTTGGTCCAATTTTGTTCATCATGCAACTAGTCACATTATATGACCCATCCTACCTTCCTGCTATGACACCCTACTGTCATTTACTAACCTTACTATCATTTACTCGTAACCATGTTGTTTCACCCTACTGCAATTTACTGACCCTATTATCATTTGTTGAAAGAAATAACACATTAGAATTGAAGAGAATGACTTAATACATATTGTGTATTTGGCCCTATTTATAAGATACAAAGTTTTCTATTTCTCCACTTACCATAATGGAGAATTACCATAACTCTATTACCATAACTCTATTGTCATAACTCTATTACCATATTTCTACTACTAACATCATTTACTCGTGACCATGTTATTTCCCCCTACTATTGTCTCTTGACCCTACTGTCATTTACTACTTGACCATGTTATTTCACCCTACCATCCTTGACTAACCTCACTGTCATTTACATGACCATGCTATCACACCCGTGGTCATTTGCATGGCCACCTAATCCACTAGGCTCTCATTCTAGGTCACACGTGGTGACCACCCTATAGGTAGTCCACCGTAGCAGCATTTTCAATCCAGTGCAGGTTCATTTCAGGATCAAGATTAGTACATCAATGTTTCCAAGACTTCTCAACAAATTCGTTATCAAGCTCAAGTTGGTTGAGGGCTATTGAAGAATAATGTAACTCCTTATACTATAGCACTAGATTAGGCAATAATTAAGTTTGTTTCCTTCTTGTGCTAGTTTTCTTAGTATGCAAGTTTCCTTACTATTCTAGTTTCGTTAGTAGTTTAGTTCTCCACTCTAGTTCACTAAGTTATGAGGGTTACAAATAGGCTCTCCTATTGTACTCACCATACACAAATAATTCACAATGTGCTTTTACTAATCTCTATTTTCTAGAACTGCCACCATTGGTGGTGGCTCTCATTGTTTTTAATATACATATATTTTTTATCCTTGCACAGAAAAGAGCAGAAGGCAAGAGGCTTTAGACGTGCACACTATATAAAAGAGAACTAGTAGGCAAATGGATTATATGAGTATCCCAGAAGTTTATCCTGGAGCAAGAGAAAAACTGGCAATACAAATTGTTAAAAATCATAGCAACTTGCAAGTCAATACTGGAGCATTTCCATAAATCAGAAGGTTAACCTAGAGTCCCTTTTCTCTATAAAAATCTTTAAAAGATTTCTTGTGTTCAAGGGGAGAAAAGAACTGCCAGCTTCCTTGTATTTATCATCCATAGACAACAGTGCTTGTTGATATAGCCCGTTTCCATAGTTGGACGGTTTGTCTTCTTTCTACTATGATAATCTGGATTTACTTTCTCTGTGAAATCTCAACTAGAATTTTAGTTTTTGAGCAGAGAAAAAGGATTCGATCGTCATGTTATCCATCAACAAGAAAAGAGGTCAGCTCATGACCCCAGAAACAGGATTTACTCGAGAAGAATAAGTTCACTGTTAATTGCACAATTATCCAGATTAACTAGGATAATTATGTTAGTGTTTACACACAAATTAAGAAAGAGATGAAGAGTTTACATACTCATGCTCGAGAGCTTGTGCTGCTGTAATTCGTTTTCGAGGATCATATCTGCAAGTAGGATTCAGATGAATATCATAGAAAATCTTAGGAAAATTAATCAACAAAGGTAAAAGTAACAAGAATTGCCAAGTGAATTGGGGACACGGGACCAGTGTTGACACTCTGACACTTGGTCACTCGACTCTCCAATACGTATCTGACAGTGTATTGGAGACTCAACACTTGGACTCTTTTTTTATTAATTATCTTTTCCTTATCCTGCCTTTCTCCTTTACCTATCTTTTCTTTCCTTTCTCTTCTTTATCATATAAGTTTAAAATTCAAATATGATAATTAAGGTTTTAGAGAGATGTCTTGTCCCAAATCCAAGTCCAAACACTGACCAAGTTTCAATGTCATAAACTTCAACAATTTACGTGTGCTACACTCGAGTTCATGTCCATGTCTAACGCTTGAATTAGTCTCTGTGTCCGACACTCATACTCAAGTCCAAGTAACATAGATCAAACGTAATAGCATCATCATTACTATTTAGATAAAATCAATAAAATGGCTTCATCTTTTTTACCGTCTTTTCCAACCCTTGTCATGTTTGCTTATTCTTAGTGGGTTGGATTTGTTCAGGATGGTTTTGTACCTACTTGCGAATCAATGAAATCTTACTTACCTTGCGAAAAAAAATAAAATGGTAAGGTGAGCTGCAAGGACTGTCCCATTTTACAACTTCAAAGTCGGTAACATTACAATAAAATCCCACAAAATATCCACACTCTAACTAATGTAAAACCTTCATATCTGCAGACTTCTCATCGATAGTTAACGATTTCCTGACATCACATATTTTGGCTCCTTGACATAATTGTGTGCATCAAACCCTATAATGGTCAATTTCTTCCAAGAAAACATATGTTCTAGCCTCTTTCTAGACATGATAAGCAATTTTGGGAACTCAATTTTACAGCATAAGAATTTTGAATTCGAACAAGGTCAAATCAATTCTGGCACATCATTACCAAGAGCAGTCATGCTATCATTTAACTCAAATCCTCAAACCCAAACATTTATTCCCACTTCCAACCTCCTTGACAAGACCAAATGCATAAATCACATATAACGAGTACAAACCCATAACAACTAGAAGCTAAGTAGTACCTAACCTATATGTTTTATACTATTCATTTCCTAAATCTCCTCTCCAAAAACGAGGGTAGATATTTGCTGTAGCATGTTGAGTTGAATAATTTCTAGCCTTAATTATTGAAGCAGTGCCAAAAGTCTAAGGAGAGATTCTTTGAGGCTTGATTCCTACGACTTGTTCTGCATCTATTTGTATATTACTTCATACTATACCTCTTCCAAATCATATACATCTTTAGCGTTTTTCTTCATTTCAATTGTCATTCATTTCACAAGATATTGGCATTACTATACAGAAACTCTTGCGGCTACATCATTAATAACATAGAAAATTGCGGTTTTGACTAAAAGTAAAGGGCAAGCGCATACTCAAGCATCTTAGAGAGGAGATCATATGCAGGATTTTTTGGAGAGAGATGAACAACACTGTAGAGCCCAGCATTCTCACTGCCAATAACAAAGAGCAAATATGAAAAGATTTTGACCAGAAAGAGAAAAAGAGTTAGATAATAAAGCTGCTTGAGATATTAGGAGAGGTATGTAACATCAGAAACAAATTACTGCTGACAAATAGATCAAAATTGAAAAATGCTAAGAACTAGAAGAAATGAACTTACTATTTATGCCCTTGTATGCGTTGTGAATCAGATTGCCAATGTGGAAGATCCACAAGTGTTGGCCACTTTTCAGTGGTTGGATGACCTAATGGCAGAAGACACCTTCAGTTCCTTTGTGCAATGCGAATGCTAAAGGGGTTAAAGAAGATCCTTACCGAGAACCTTAAATATTTTGTCAAGTTGGTCAAGCTGCATATGTTAACAATTTTAATTAGGCATAGGTTACACTTAAAAATCTCTGTCAACAAATTAGAAAGTTCATTTATCAAACTAATTCCATGGAAAGGTAAATAAGGAACAAATTATTAAAATAATATGGTACCTGAAACGGGTTTGGTGTGCCTTTAACTTCTTGCCCTTGAAATAGTGGCTTCAGGGTCAGAAGCTCAGCAAATATGCAGCCAACAGCCCACATGTCTAATTGCAATAAGCAATTCTTTCTTAGTGTAAAGAACAATAAGGATGCTCTGTTAAATCTTGCAATTACAAAGTGTAAACTCTTTTTGCTAAGAGATCATACCAACAGCACTCGTATAGTGCTTTGCCCCAAGAAGTAACTCAGGAGCTCGATACCAAATGGTTACTACAACCTGTCAGTATATGAAGACAAAAGGAACCTTTGGATATGGAAAAACAAGGGGCAGTTATAAGGACATAATAATATCAGATCTATGCATTTGTGTGAAGAATGGAGCAAATAATCTCATCATAGCAACATGCAGTCATAAACAAAAGTCTACCAGTTATGGAAAACACTATATCTATACCTTTTATAAAGTGGGGAGGACATTTGCCCAGAATTGCAAACAGACTGTGGTCCATTATGTCTTAAATAAACTGCTAATATATCTCACAGATGCAAAGAGAAGGACTTAATAAAGACATTTATGCCTTTTATACTATGGGTACCAAAGCCTTGCTCAAGAATATCAGATGATGTTACCAAACTGGCTTAGCACTTTTAAGGCAGTTTATTGGTACTGTTTTACAATATTGCACCTCATGCACTTTCCACATAACCCACACACCCTTGCTTTCGAATCATCTCTCACGCACACGTACGCACAGTTTTTGGTGGGGGAAGGGGGATGGGGTGTGAGAGAGAGAGTTTTACATCAACAGTTGTGTCTCACCCCATTCTCTGACAAAGGCTTCAAAGGAGCTTGGTAGATTCTTGCAAGACCAAAATCAGCAATTTTAACAACCCCTTGTTCTTCTCCCTCACCCATTACCTGATTACGAGAGATCCAATAATTCAGTACATAAATCAAGTGCTTCAGAGTTGAAAAAATTTTCAAGATGACCACTAAAAGTGTTCTAAACTGTGAAACTAGGGATATGCTGTTGATGTAGAAAATGCACAACAATATCAGACCCTTACCAAGATATTTGATGGCTTTAGATCCCTGTGTACAATCCAGTTACTGCAGCAAAGTTCAACAAGATTTAAGAGTTCAGTCAGTAAAAATAGCTCCATGAAGTTTTGGTGGACTTTTGAATTTCACACCTACCTGTGGAGATAGTTTAGACCATTTAGTAGCTGCCACAATAGTGACTTGATAGTATATTGATTGATCGATTGGTTAACCTTGTCTCTGTGATGTCTAATGATCTCCTGAAATGCACATGTAAGGAAGGTGTAACAATATAATTATTATTCACTTGATAACAACATATGAACTGTTGTTAGACATATCATGTTTCAAAATAATTGTCAGACTGGATATACTCTTATGTCATAACAATATTGCATAGGCCAGATAGTATATAAGATTTAGTCCCTCCGTTGATAACAGAATATCTCAGTTGATTGGACACAATACGTTTGCCGAAAGTATAAACGTGGGGCGACGAACTTCTTTGGTGTCTTCCTGACTATTTGTCCCTGGATGGGCATGTCCCAACTATTTTCTTTCACTGTTTACATGAGGGTTACTTCCAGAGCATTCGGTAATCAATTTTATAAAAGCAAGGATTACATAAAACGGCATTCAATGGAAACAAACACAAAATCTGAATCAGGGACTAATCCAAGAATAGTTATCATCAATCCACAAACTTGTATACAGCCTAAATGCAAAGGAATAAGGCAAAGTAATGACTCAAATGCAAGCTAGAGGCTATAGGAACAATGACTGTCTTGAGCCAGAACAGCATCATGCTAAGCTCGTCTAAAAGGTACTTCAATTTATAAGGACAACAGCGAACAATTATTGGTACACCTGATGATGTCAACCATACCAGCTGATATAAAAAATTAGGAGATCAAATTCTTTACGGGAAGCAACGGTGTCAGCCCCAGTTTATATGATGGACAGAAGGAAACTATTTTAGCCTATTTACTTCAAATAGGGGCATTACAATTAGAATTGAGAAAACTCATATTTACAATCTAAATCTTTGGTTTCCTGCTTCGACTTCGATGCACCAAATTATAGGCATAGGAATACAACTATATCAAATATGTGTAATTCTGTAAGCAAACGCATTAATGAGAGAAAGGCAAACTTTGTCTGATTTAGACAAGAAAATAGAGAAAGAAGTGAAAAAGAAAGTTCACAACCATATTCATATTACAAAAGAAATGTTATACTATCTAGCCAAAAAGAAGAAGAAGAAGAAGAAGAAGAAGAAATATTATACCAAATTTCTCCACTTAAAAATCTTCACAAACTAGCCTCTTTAGGTGACTACTTAAACTAATTTTGCCCTCTATTTCTATATTTCTTTGGGGAAAAGCCAGCTTTAGGACCTACAAACAGGTCCAAATCTTAGTAATTAATCCTTGTGGTTTTCCAATTACCCATCTTTATTGTTTAGGGAGGTTGATTCCTGCCAAACCGCGTCCTGCCAGCCATCCTCACTCTTTCTACCTTCCCCACTTGGAATCTTCCCCAGCTTCCTCTATCTCATTAAACAACATTGAGTACGTAATGCATAATATGCATGTTGACTAAATGAAATTAAAGATTTTATTAAACATTGTAACTGTTATTTCTCTTCCTTTCACATGCCAAGTGTAACTAGCAAGAAATTCAGTAAGGACAAAGATAACTATCGTATCTTACTTCACTAGTCTAAAACCCATGCATGTCGGTATCATTTTAATATTATCAAATTATGTAGCTAATAATAGCATAAATTATACTTTATATTAATCAATTTGTAAAAACCTAAATCTGAATACTAGCTTGACAATAAATTATGTTGATATTTTGTTAAAAACAATATTTATATATGATATTGGCTACAAATTTTGGGTTTGTAATCACATTTTATCTTATTTCTCTTTGCTGAAATTTCCGGAAGCAATTTTCTAGAAACAAAGAAAACATAAAGGAGTACTAAATTTTACTTTTTTTCCAGAGAGAGAAATTATAAGGAATATAAAGAAGAAGAAGAAGAAGAAAATAAGTAATCAATGCATTTGATAAGAAGTAGTAATGTGGGACAATAAAGAATGTAAAAAGGATTGAAATATGTTTATTGTTTTTGTAATAATTATTTGGTTTAGCCTCCAAAAATGCTGAAGCTCTAGAAAAAGCTCAAATACAGAACTTTTACCTTCTCAAAAAAGCACTTTTTTCTAAAGGTCTTAAAAAAAGTGCTTTAAGAAAATCCAATCCATACGAGCCTATATTCTAGTAACAATACAAAAGGAAGGATGTTATATGGCATATACGTGGCAAGCAAAGGAATATACTAACAATCCCCACACACAGAATTTGGTGAATCTACAGAGGAAAGCATTAGTTATTGTCTCAGTATATAGACTATGGTATGGATAAACATCAATATTGATTTGATAGCAAAACAAATTGAAATTATCTTCATTGAAAGAAACATGACTTTGGAAGACCAAAAATAAATGAAAAGAAAACGAGCCAAGAGAATCTGTGCAACCAAACTCAACTCAACAACCAAAGCTTAATCCCTGGAAACTTGTATCACATCAAAGTAAACACCAAACAACAATTACTGTAAATCTTCATGTGAAAGAATTTAGAGATGATGTGGAATTTAATCGGTTGCCTCGTCAGGGACATTTAAGAGACAAAGATGCTAGGCATTTCTAGGTTAAACTAAAGTTGGCACTGTAACAGATTTCCATTGAAGGGCAATCGAAAATAATTGCTTGAAAGAATATGTTACTGTGAAGTCAATAATAGCTTTTTCACAAATGTGCATAACCCAATTCAATATTCCAACAGAAATCACCCAAGAATCAATTTGAAAATCCAACAACATTGTGCAAGGTCAAAGGGAAAATAAAATGTACAACAACAACAGGAGATTTGAACTCACATAAAGATCATGCTCTGCATAGTCAAAAGCCAGGTAGAGCGACATATCCGCGGGATTGATATGCACGTTTACAAGCTTTACAACGTTTTCATGAGAAATCTCCCGAAGCAGCTGCACCATTAAAGCCATAATCGTGAACATCATTAAGCATGCTCAGCAACACACACTTAAATATATTTTGAGAACAGTCTGATATAAAATATGTATTTGGCTTCATTGGAGCTGCAACGTACAACTCTCTAAGCACATAGTACAATCGACGAGGAAAAGAAAAAACAAATTTCCACAAGAAAAGAATGTACGTGGTGGTGCCGCTCTATCCGTATCTCCTATTTTCTCAAGATACAAAAGGGGAAATTACAAGAAACAAAACAAAGAAATGAAGAAATTCGAGATAGATACAAAGCAAGCAAAAACCCTATAAGAACATTGTACCAAATGCTGGTATAGTGGTACCTTTAAGAAGAAGAAGAAGAAGAAAAGTAATATTACCATGATTTCGCGGATGGCAGTAGGGGAAACGCCATCGCCATCCTTGGACTGCTTGAACTTCTTAATGGCGATGGATTTGGTGCGATTGGATTTGATTTTGGCAAGGAACACCAAACCGTAGGTGCCCTCTCCAATTTTGCCAATGAGATCGTACTGTTGAAGCCACTCTGGCCTGTTGTTAGTATTACTATCTTTGTTACTATTATTACTATTTCCATTATTATTATTGTTGTTGTTGTTATTGTTTGGATTGAGTCCTCTGCTGCCGTCTCCAGCCATATCTGATGACGATGACGACGACCGAAAGAAGAAAGACAGACGACAAAAGTCTAGTCTGCTCTCACATCAACAGAAACAGAAGCCTTCCGGAGATGATGATGTGATATGTGGTGTTGCTGCGATTCCTCCCCAACACGACTTCCCACTTCTCTGCACTTCTCTTTGCTTTTAATTTTAGTTTTCACTTTAATCAACAACATTGCGTTAAAACTTGGACACTTTATATTTTCCTTTTTTTTAGTATTTAAATTATTTCATATTTTAAATTGCATAAATCTTCGTATTTTTTCTCGTGCATCCAATGAGGGAATTCTAGTGTTTTTACTAATTTGAGTAACATGTGTTACAAATAACACTTATGCTATGGAGCTTATTTTATTTATAAATAAACTTTGTGAAAATTTGTTTTTTTGGATAAATGTTGTTACTTGGTATTTTAAGTTAATTTAATTATTTGTAACTTTAAATTTATATTTAAAACACATGTAAACTTAAAATTAATGGTCACATTTTACCTAAATACCCTTTAATTAGGCAAGTATCAAAGTATACATTCTAGTTTTTCATCAAAAAAATGATGGCTTCCACTACTATAACAACAATCAATAATCAAAGCAAACTAACACTTTGTTATCACTAAAAAAATATTGTGACATGGCATTGCACATCAACTAGGCATGTAAGCAAAATATGTTGAAGTGACTTTCACGTATCGCCCAAGATTGATGACGTGCAGTATTAAGTCCGAAACATAATACTTTGAAGGCCAAGCACTCAAAGGGTTCGAAATAAGTGTTTTGAAGTGTGGAAAAGCTCTAGGCTTCAAAAGCTTGATCGAGAGGGCATAGAAGATCTTCGAGGACTCATTTTTATGCAGTTAAAAGCAGTTATATAATTACAATGTTAACTGGTTAATGGGACTTGTCTATATTAGTTTATATATTAGTGTATATCGTATGTTGCCCTATGAAAAGGTTATATGTGTAAATTGTACCTTAGTATTTATATAAATATACACCAAGTACTCTAATTAGGTTGTGGCACCCAAAATCTCTCTAGCTATATAGTATTAGACGACCTAAAAAGCTCTTTAATCTTTTTGCCCATTGCTTTCGCCTCTTTGCTTCTTCATTATGTCACCCCTTGCTCAGTCTTGTTCATTTGCTCCGTTGTTTTTTCCCTTATCTAACTTTGCAACCAAGCTTGATAGATTCACACACTACTCATTTGTTGTTTTTTACACAAACCCAAGTTTCCCTTCTTATTCCTTACCCCTCATTGAGATGGCTATTAACTCGACGGTACGCACTGTAATTGTCCCTTATCTCCTCCCTATAATATCACCAGAGTTGCAACTCCTTAACCTTAACAGTCTTAACATCACAACATTAGATACAATACCATTTTTTATGGGACAAATTATGGGCTGTGGAGATCCCAAATAATCTTGTCATCTTCACATATAAGGTCTCCTAAATTGTCAACAACACACTCTTTTGTCTAGCATCGGGTTCTTAAAATTATATGGCATGGCCTAAACTTGACAGCCTTGTGTGAACTTTGCTTAATGCCACATTCACTAGTGATATTATACAGGATACATACCATCTCCAACCTAGTTGGGCTATTTGGTTAACACTTGAAGAACATTACTTGGATGCTTCTAAGGTGAACTCTCACGCCTTGCAGTTACAGTTGCAGGCTTTGTGCAAAAACAATAATTCCTTGGAGTCATATTTGAAGGAATTAAAGACCATAATAGATGCACTTTTTACGTGCAAAACCAATCTCTAAGGACGATCTAATAACCATAGCATTGCATGGCGTACCTTTTGAAAACAACACTTTTATCATAACACTTATCAATTCGGGTGAAGTGCTTACATGAAATAATTACCACAAATTGATATCACAATAAGCCCATTGAAATTCATAGCCTAGTTGCCACTACTTCTTATGTTGCAGCCTCTGTTTCCTTGTCCGAATCCAGTAATACTCAGAGTAATAGAGGTCGAGGGACTAGAAGTTTCAATCAGCACAATGGCCCAGGATGTAGGCGTGGAGGTAATTCATTTTCTCAACTTGGCCAAGAAGGCAATCCATCTCAAAACTCACAAAATGCTCTTTCCCGTGCATTACCTCTGTGTAATTTGGGTTTAGTCTTGTCCAGTATGATTCCCTCTAATTTATCTACGAGTTTGGTGTGTCCTCCGTTAGTTTCACTATCCGACCCTATATAAAGGTTTGCTTGGTACTACGCATAGGTCTGTTTTTGTTACTTGTCAAATATGTAATGTTCCTTTTGACCCAAAAAAAACAAAAATGTAATGTTCCTAGACATATTGTTGTTCAATATCTATATCGGTTTAATCATGCTATCGTAGCTTTTGATTGTTATGCATGCTAGTGAAACCAACGATTTACGTACTATCTGGATTTGGCTGCCTTCTCATATGATGCCTAATTCAGGTATATTGATGCTTTTAGATCCATATATCGGTTACTCTAAGATTTTGGTTGGTAATGGCGTGTAGTTACCCATTCAAAACATAGGCACAACATGTTTAAAAACTTTTGATTGTCCCCTTATCCTTAAAGATGTTCTACATAATGCTCAGTTTTCATATAAATTTTTATCTATTAAAAAACTATTTTCTGACAATAACTATCATGTGATATTTGATTCCATTTCTTTTTCTCTCAAGGACAAGATCACATGCCTTTCTCCTTTGCATTCCACCATCATTAGTAACGTGTGGCATTGTTGCCTAGGTCATTTGAACTCTCATTTGATGTCTTATTTAAAATCCAAAGACTTTATTCAATGTTCTAATTTTTCTTCATGTGAGGAGTGCAATTTAGGCAAAATCACTAATTTATTTTTTAGTCAATATGACAACATGCTCCCCATCTCCTTCATTTGATTCATTTTGGTGGGCATTCCAGTTATGTCATATAAATATATAGGGATACAAATACTATGTTGTTTTTGTTTGTGATTTCTCGCTTTACATGGACTTTTCCTATGGCGCGTAGAGGTTTTCATGCATTTTTAATCTTTTAAACTCAAGTTGAGCAATTTCAAAGTGATGGTGGGAGTGAATTTGAAAACATTGCACTTAAAGAATTTCTCATTCATCAAGGCATTGTTTTTAATAAATCTTGTCTTGATACACCTTAGCAAAATTGATAAATGTAAACAGCGACACATCACTGATGTTTTACGGACTTCTCTAATTCATGCATCCATGCCTCAATCTTTTTGGGTTGATGTTGCATACACTGCTGTGTACACCATTAATTGATTCTTGTCTCCTTCACTTAGGTACAAGTCGCCATTGAAGTTTCTCTTTCAGAGGACCTTTGACAGTCACTTTCTTAGGTTGTTCATCTATGCTTGTTTTCCAAATTCGTTGTCTCGTGTTGCACATAAACTAGAACCTAGGTGTGCAGCATGTATCTTCTTAGGTTAAATGGTAATGCGAATGACTATAAGAGATATTGTTGTTTACATCCTCAAACTGGGAAGGTGTACATTAGTTGCCATGTTCATTTCGATCAGAATCCTTACTTCACTCTATCCACCTCTTGTCTAGTATAGTCATCTCCTTTGGTCAACATTCCCCTTTCAAGCAGTTCATTAACCTTCCTCAACTAGTGTTGGTGTTGTTGTGTGTGAAAATTTGCAAGACAGGAAAAAAGTGAAAAACTTAAATGAGTAGAAAAGAATCAGGTAAGGCACTTCTAAAAAGTTTTCTTAAAAACAGTGATTTCCCCACTCTAGGTGCAGATGGACTTGTAGAAATGCTATTCCTAGGATACAATGCCTAACATTAGAATTTAACAAGGCTGCACTCCTTATAAATTCTTTGAACTAGAAACCTAAACTCAAGAAATAATTTAGGAAATTTGTTAGAAGAAGAAAATGTTGATAGAAGATTGGAAGAGAGAAAATTGAGTTGTACGTCCTTCACACGCTTGATCATCTATTTATAGGACACTACATGATGATTAATAAACCGAGACGACTCTTGATCGATCATATTGGATGCAACATAAGGAAAAGAAATTTTCACGAAGTGGTGCAACTTTTGTCAGCACAAAAGACGACCAAGAAATTTAAATTTTGCAAAAGAAATGCAAACTAACCATTGCATCTCATAAGACCAACCCTTTTTTTCTAATGTAATAATATATATACAACTATATATATATAGATATAGATATAGATATAGATATAGTAGATAATATATACAACAGGTGTAGGGTTATCTACCCCTTCGTCCTTCTTTATCCTATGCATTGCATCTTCATAGTTAGGGACTCTATCTCCATTGCTTTCTCCTCAGTCAGCTATCCTACCCTCGCATATTCAATTATTATAAATCAACAATGATTGAATAATATATTTAAACTGAAAAGATAATGATTTAAACTAAAAAAAGGTAATGGACGAATAATATATTTATTTGAGTTAAACTTTTTTCGGGAAAAAGAATGGATAGAATTAACTCATATAACATTAAAAGTAAGCATAGATGTATCGGCCTATAATAAGTATAATCAAATACTAAGGGGCAAAGAGGGTCCAAAGTCGATTTAGGTAAATAGAAGTAGGGAGATATGCCTAACCCATGTATAAAAGGTCAACCCTAGGAAAGTAAATCAATTTAGGGCTTGTTTGGATTGATTTTTTTTCAAGAAAAAATACTTTTTTTTCATGAAAAAGTTATATTAAATTTGCAATAATTATTTGATCTGGCTTCCAAAAAAGCTGAAACTCTAAAAAAAACTCAAATACAGCTTTTTTAAGAAGCTAGAATTTTTAGGTTCTCAAAAAAGTTATTTTTCAAAAGCTGTTAAAAAAAATACTTTAAAAAAAAGCCAATCCAAATAGGCCCTTAAGAAGTCATTTTGGGAGCATGTACTTAATTGAAGGAAATTGTGCCAAATCCTCTTGATTGATTGGAAGATTAGCCTGTGATTTAGGGCTTAGGCATCCTTATATAGGAGGAGATGGACGATCATGGGGGGCACGAGATATCAACCATATGCACTTATCCAAACCGTAGCTTCATCAACAGCCTTACTCTATTATAAAGGGTTCTTGGTCTATCCCAAGGAGTAGGTTAAAGTCTTAATTGTAGGTATAGATATCTACAATAGATAAATACACACACACATACATATATATATATATATTAAAATTCATATATAAATGTAGATTTTACAAAAAGATTTAAGCTAGGAAATAATTTTTGCTAACCAAAATATGAATTAAATTTTTTTTGGAGGAAAAAGGAGGCATGGTATGATGACACATGGTATAAACTAAAAGAACAAAAAGCTACTTTTTTTTCGCTTCGATTTTGACAAAAAAAAACTACTTTATAATGTATATAGTTAATTTTTCTTTTGGTTGAAAAAGTCTGCAATAGCAAAGGGAGAGAAAGAAGAAATGATTTTTTACTTTTTTTGAAAAAAGGAAATAAACGAAGATATAGTATAATTTCAACATGTTGGTGTAACATGAGATTCAAAGATTAACATGTTAGAGGGTGTTTGGCTTTGTTTATTTTAGGTGCTTACAAAAAATACATTATCATGTGCTTATAAGCACTAAATAAGCAAAGCCAAACACCCTCTTAGTATGACATGCCATGTTAATCTCTTAAAAATTTAAACTATTATATAGATTCTATTTTTGTTATAAATGACATTTTAGCATACAAACAAACCATCAATGAAATGAATTAAATCCAACTATTTCGAGGAACACAAAGTAATTTAATATTTAATTTTTAATAATAATAATATACAATAAAACTACTTAGTGATCCCTTAAATTCGTAATGCTTTGAAATCGCGTGGAAGCAAAGGAGCCATACAAGAGGTGTATATATCTGTATATATATATGTGTGTGTGTACTGTACAAAAACACAGTCGAAGAAACACAGTCGAAGTAATTCACAACTTCGCAACCACCATCATCATCATCATTATCTCGGCGAGTTCACAATTACTAATACCAAACACACACACACATACACACCTTATCCTCACCCTCACCTTCAGAAAATGATGGCACAGGCTGCTGCTGCTGCTGTTTCTGCTTCAACCTCAACATTAGGACTACTCCTCAGCCGTGAGCTATCTCTCTTCTCACCCTTTCCTTTGCTTTGCTTTTCTTTTTAGTCTTCTTATTTATACTCTAAAAAGAAAAGGCTAATAAAAAAATTGTGATTATGTGAACCTCAATTTTTTTGTGTTTCTTGTTGGTATGAAGTAAAAATAAAAAATAAAAATTTATTTTTAGGAGCCGAAACGCCGCGGTGGCCGTGGCAGTCACGTAAATTTCCGGTCAGGCCGTGGCATTTTGCCAACTCTAGTAGTTCAAGGCGTGGATTGTGGCGCAGTATTGTTAATAATGGCATTGCTTCACCAGCGGGTGCAACTGAGAGCTCTCTCGGGGGCGTTATGGAGATGACTTCTGAAAATGAAGCTAAGCCACCCCCTACTTACACCTGGCCTCATAAAAAGGTAGCCCCCTTACTTTTATCCTTCCTTATTCATTGATTCGGTTGATTATTTTGGGAAAAAAGAAATTGCTTGCTTAAAATTTGAATAAGAGATTGCATAGTGTTTGGAATCACTTGCGGTACGAAATGAATTCCATGAGGATTTGCATTTTCAAATGAATTCTCTTGTTTGGATTTGTAAACTAGTTCTAAATTAATTCTATCATTTGTATCTCCGAATTGTGTTTGAAACACGTGGAATTGGAATTAATATATATATATATATATATTTTACTTAAATAACTTTTTGTTATAATATTTTTTGTTATTATAATTTTAATGGAACAAAGGGAATAGAAATAATTTTATAAGAAAATTGCTAATCAAGAAGATCCTCGAACGAGTAATAGTTGAGTTTATAAGACAATGGTAAACAATGAAGATTGTAGCTCAAACATATTAGTATGGTATCATTTAAATAATTATAGGGATTTAAAAAGTTGGATTTACAAATGAATTCCACTTTTTAATTTAAAAATTTTGTTTTTATGGATTTTTTGTTTTAAAATTATCTAACTATGTTGTTTAGCACTTTAACTACTCTCAGTTGAACTGTATTCATTTGTTGTTGTTGTTTGACGTTTATAGATTATAGAATCAATATTTCTTGATTGTTTAACCATATCATCAAATGTTAAAAAAGGAAAGAAAGGTGACATTTGCTGTACTTGATCAAATATACTTGCCTGTTTCTTGTTAGTGTTGCCTTATCCAAATTTCTAATTATTTGTCTTCCCGCTGTATCTTTTGAATTTTTTATACACTGGGAAACTAAATTTTCATGGTTGCCATGAAGCTTGAATCTTATGAACACAGCACTGAGATTAAAAGGATTCTTCTATTAAGTAATTGTTCCCAAAGATAGCTTCAAGATTGACGAAAGAGAAGTCATAACATACAGCTTACTTAAAAAGATATGAGTAACATCTAACTGTATGCAGTTTTGTTATTTCAGAGACCGAGGGTATGCATACTAGGTGGTGGCTTTGGAGGTCTCTACACTGCACTAAGATTGGAGTCACTCGTATGGCCTGATGACAAGAAACCCCAGGTGGTTTGATTTCAACTGGCATATGTGTGTCTATGCATGTGTATGTTATTTATAGATAGAATAGTCCCTCATTATTTGTGTACATTCACGTGTGCATCAGATTGCTAGTCACTTGAACTTGGCATGACATTTATTACTATATTAGGAAAGTACTTGATCTACACTCCTAGCAGTTTGCAGGCCAAAGCATAGTATCTGTAAGAATATAAATGCATTAAAAAAAAAAGTAAAGGTTTGGAGGGTGGAATTTCAGCAGTGAAAGTGGAATGTATTTATGTCACCTGACACAAGATGTGGAGTGGTGGTCTTCTACAAGAAAACAGGAAAACTAAAAGGGGAGATAAAATAAAGAGAGAGAGGGCCATCATGTTGCTGGAACTAATGCTGTGTTATCATTTGCTGCGAGCGTGTAATTATTACATGCAAAAAATGTTGGAAGGAGCAAATAATTTGCTCTGATCAGTGATCACCATTCAGAAGATATTAAAAACTACTGCAAAAGGAATGAAACAAGGGTCAGATATTTTGGTTAGCACTCATGTCTTTCTTTCCCTTTTTTTTCCTATCATTTCAGCGTGCCATGCTTCTCAGGCTCTATCTGGGCAGCCTTTTAGAAAGCTTTTAGGTAAAAGCTAATGTTAATAAAAGCTGAAAAATTAATAAGCTCCAAATTAGAGTTCTCCAAAAATTCTTTTGAAAGCTGCTTGTGCACATGTTTGACTTCTCTCCTTTTGCAATCAGTTTTGCTACAGCACCTGCTGCATACATATTGGGAAGTTATATTTTATCTTTTATCTTTTTGTTTACAAATTACCACTTCATATCTTTCAAAGTTCAATATTACCCTTAGAATAGTTGAAATCTCAACATCTAGAAGGTAAGGCCAAACTGTCATAGATTCTGTTCAACAATACTTCTAGGCAAAGTTCTATTGCTGGAAGCTCTATAGTTGAAAAGCTAAAATTTCACGTCTAGGTCAAATAGAGTCTTATACTGAGATTGTTGCTTAGCAGGACATTTTCTTGATGTTAGCTTTGCTTGTGGTTTTGCATAATGCATTGTGTATTAGTTATCATGGTAAGAGGAGCTTGGAGAAAATAGTTCATAAAGTATACCTGATGGTCACAGTAACTTGCTCAAACTTTTAGAGAAGAAATAAAAGAAGTGAATTTTGAAATTTTAGCTTATTGAAGCTATCTCCTGTTTTGCACCTTGGTATTAGTTTTTAACTTATGTTTGACATTATGGGAATATTTGCTACTTCTAATACAGTGCTGCTTTTGCCATTTCATAGCATCTCTTTTAAATGGGATGTGTGGGTTATGGCTGCTAGATCCACTGATTTAGAGGAAAGTGATCCCTTAATGTCTTATTTGAGTTAAAGTCAGAAATATTAGTAATTTAAAATAGTAGTAAAAGATTCTCAAAAAATTTCTTACCTTGAAAAGTATTTGTTGGCTATGGGAGCAGGTGGTTCTTGTAGATCAATCTGAACGTTTTGTTTTTAAGCCGATGTTGTATGAGCTTCTGTCTGGAGGTATGCTGTTTTCCTGTCTATTATATAGTTGATATTATTTCTCTAGACAATATCAGTCTAAGAAGCACGGCTACAGGCTTGGGTAACGGAATAACATAGCACGAGAAGGTTGGCACACATCAAAGGACGCGACATGTTATATATGGATGTATAATTGTATATTTATATCTTATTTGTCTATGTGCAAACAGAATCCTCCAAAAACATGCTTTCCAAATTGGTCTAATATATATTAGTAAAATTCCAACGTTAGAGATTGTCTAAAAATAAAGCACCATAAAATGTAAAAGTACTTGCACAAAATGGAGTGAAAAAAAAGAAAGAAGATGCGAAATTATCGGGATTCTCTTCTAAAGCATTCTCTGATAGATTTATATACTAGTAACATTACAAGAAATTAAGCATTCTTTGGTAGATTTATATACTAGTGACAATACAAGAAAATTACAATGTTTTGTATTATTCAGTTTCAATTTGAAGACAACTCAACTTTATTTATTTTTATTTTTATTTTTTCACAGTCCATTAGAGAATGGTGGAATTCACTTGGATAAGTTCTAGGCACTTTCACCTTTTACTAAAACCTTTGTGATATCAACAGGGATTTGAGCCTAACTTTTTCATTTGGTCAAATGACCAATTTTGCTAAATTTCCAACAACTTGTTGTATAAGTGTGCAAAAGTGCTCGTTACTTTGACTTTTTATTTTTTCCCTTCAAATGGTCAAAGGAGTTTTAGGGGCATGTATGAGATAGTGGAGACACATATCTGACATCAATATGTTATAGAAAGTGTTGTTGCTTCTTAGATCTCAGCTCTTAAATTTCACAACGTTGTCAACTCACAAGACAAATGTTTTTCAACTGCAGAAGTAGACACATGGGAGATAGCCCCACGTTTCACAGACTTGCTTGCCAACACTAATGTGCAGTTTCTAAAAGACAGGGTCAAATGTCTGCTTCCTTGTGACCATGTAGGATTGAGTAGATCTCCCATCTCTGGCTCGGGAGGAGCTGTTCTTCTGGAAAGTGGTCTCCAAATTGAATATGACTGGTATGGCTTTGAGGAGCTTTAAATAGCATACACTTTATATCTTGGTGAAATCCATATGGTTACCTGTGAACTGGGTGTGGAAATTCATTCTGTAAACTTCTATTTAGTAAATTCAAGCAAACAAACAAGAATACATCCTAAGGATTGCTTAAGACTGGTATATAGGTAAAATGGAAACGTATAAAAAACCCTAAAATTGTTAGAATCAAGTTGGTATTTGGCTATTTGCTAAAGTTGAGTCATGTTAGCAGAAACATGTAAAAACTTGTAGGAAAGATGTTGTTTCATTCAGATCCAGTAAACATTCAATGTTGGGCGAGATTTTGCTGTTTCTGTTTTGATGTTTATAAAGATGAGAAAGGGAGCCAAAAATAGTGGATCTCTCTCTCTCTCTCTCTCTCTCTGTGTCTCGTCCTCTCTGTAAATCCCTTCGAGGTCTTTTCAGTTAAAGTTACAATTACTGCAAGAATACAACAATGACTCAAGTACAAGAAAGGGTTCCAACGACCAAGGGTGTATAGGTGTAGGTTGTATGTCTCTCCTTTTAGACCTCTAATTGCCATGGATTTATGTTCCATTGTTGCTCTAATTGCTGCTGTGATTTCTCTCCCTCTTGCCCACAATGCAAGCTTGCTGATTTTCTTTCCACGACGATAGCCATTTAGTGGAGCTTAATATATGGTCAACACATGATTTTTGGACTAGGGCCTTACGGACACGTCATGGGCTAATGGTTTAGAGCCCACTACACTCTCTCTCTTGCTTGTCCTCTCTCTCTCTCTCACACACACACATGCACACACATTTTTCTCTTTTCATATTTTGTTGCTTAATTTGTAACTGATTTTTTGGTTTGCTGATTTTGTGTTTTTGCTTTTTGGGGATTCTCTGCCACTCTGGAAAGACAATTTTTTTCGTGAAACTAACATTCTAGTGCCCTCGGTAGACCCTTTTTGTAATTACTTTTATGATAAAGTTTTGAAGTCCTCAGTTGTGTGGAAAGGGCCTTGTGAGGTTGGAAGGAATCTCCTTTATGAAGATTATGAAAACTTTTTAAGTTCTTGTGTTGGAAATTCAAAATTAAATTAAATCCCATAATTTATGTGAATATCCCATTATTTATGTAAATGAGAGTGATTGTAGGGATAGATTTGTATTCCAATTATACAAGATTAGCTGTAAATATATTTTCCAGATTTCTTGTGGTAGAATGTCAAACTTTCCTAGAATAGCTCTATCTTGCTGTAAAAAATCTACGTAAACAAAGCATTTAAAGTATACAGAAAATTCCAGTTTTTTCCTCATGGTATCTCGAGCTTTAGTTTTCTCTTTAGGATAAAAAATCTCATTACGATAGGCCTTCATTGCTAAGCCATTCTTCTAACTCTTTATGTGCTTTTTCTTTTTCTACTTTGTTTTTTATTCATAAAGAAAGTAGTCTGCACTTTTTTGTTCAGCCTTCATTACTGAAATCTCTTATACTCAATCAAACAAGAGAATTACAATTTGGTTGCCACAATTGAAAAGGTTTCTAGTACTCAATCACAATCGACTGCCCAATTTGAGGATGTGAAAGTTAGTTAAACAGTAGGAGAATTACAAAACATTCAATCTGCATACAAATTGAATGGAAAAAACTATATGAAGTGGTCTCAAGTTGTTCGAAGCTTTTTAAAAGAGAAGGGAAAATTGAGCCATCTTCTCGGTACTAGGCCAAGAAGGGAGATCCCAATTTCGATGCTTGGGATAATGAGGATTCCATGGTCATGTCTTGGTTATGGGATTCCATGCAACCAGAAATCAGTGATACATTTATGTTCCTGTCAACATCTAAAGAAATTTGGGAAGCTAAAATCTGGGAAGCTGCAGAACAAACTTATTCTAAGGTAAAGGATGCTGCTCGAGTGTTTGAGATCAAAACCAAAATCTTTGCCACAAAACAACAAGATCTTTCAATCACAGAGTATGCCAATCTCTTGAAGAATCTATGGCAAGAGATGGAGCATTATCACTTCATTGAGATGAAAGGTAGCATTGATGCGGTTGCCTTAAAGAATTTCATTGAAAGGGAATGAATTTATGATTTTCTTGCTGGTTTGAATATGGAGTTTGTTTAGGTCAGAATTTAGATTTTGGGAAGACAAGAGTTACCTTCATTGAATAAGACTATCTCTATCATCAATGCCGAGGAAAGTCGAAGGGGATTTATGCTTTATTCTCAACCAGTTGAAGGATCAGCAATGCTAGGAAAAATCAATGGTGACAAACCAAAGTTTAATGCTGAACAGACCTCGACTGACAATGTTACAAGTTTAGAAGTTGGAAAAAAGGATCAGCCCTTAAACAAGGATAATCTTTGGTGCAACTATTGCAAGAAGCCTTGTTGTACCAAAGAACATTGCTGGAAGCTCATGGAAAACCACAAAGTTCTCAGTGGAATAGAAGACCTTGAAATGGCCACAGAGAAGTCAGGTACATATGGCTCAATCTAAAGAAGATAAATCACATGATGCTATAAAATCCAAAAAGGGAGAGCAAAATGAAATTAGCAAAGAAGACATTGGAAGGCTGAGATCACTCCTTGAGTCTTTAGAAAAGTCTACAAGTACCTGTTCCTTGGCTAATTTAGGTTTGCCTCATTCCTTGTATGCTTCAAGTGCCTTAGGTACTCGTTCCTTGGCTAATTTAGGTATGCCTCCTCATTCCTTGTGTGCTTTAAGTGCCTTAGGTTGAGATTTTTCAAATTCTTGGGTCATTGATTTTGGGGCAACCAATCATATGACTCACTCTTTATACAAATTCGTCACCTATCATCACTGCCCAAGCAATAGAAAAATAACCATCGCTGATGGATCCTTGGTCACTGTCGCTGGCCAAGGAGAAATTATTCTAAATCCATTTGTGATCCTTAAAAATGTGCTACTTGTACTTGAGTTATCTACAAACCTTGTGTCTGTTCATCGACTCATGAAAGATCTAAATTGCAATGTGGTGTTTTCTAGTATTTCTTGTGTTTTTTAGGACCAAGTTACGAGGAGGATGATTGGACTTGCTAAGGTGAGACATGGTCTTTATTATCTTGAGTTACCTAGCGACCAAGTGAACAATGAGTAAAACTCACCTCTCTCATTTCTGTCCAATAAATCTCATTTTAAGAAAGAGCAAATTTGGCTTCACCATCTTAGACTTGGACACCCTTCCTTTGATACTCTTGGTGTTATGTTTCCATCTTTGTTTAAGAATGTTGACGTAAATGATTTTCACTGTGATGTTTGTGAATTTGCTGAACATCAATGTGTTTCCTTTCCTTTAAACAATAAAAGAACTATAGTTCCTTTTTCTCTGATCCATAGTGATATTTGGGGTCCATCTCAAGTCCTTAACATTTCAGGGGCTTATTGGTTTGTTTCATTCGTTGATGATTGTACTTGGGTTACATGGATTTATTTGTTAAAAGAGAAATCTGACGTGAGCAACATTTTTCCTCTTTTTCGTGAAATGGTCAAAACTCAATTTAATGTCGAAATTAAAAGGATGAGGACAGAGAATGCTAGAGATTATTTCAATCAAACTTTGTCCTCTTACTTTCTAAATGAGGGAATTATTCATGAATCTTCATATGTTGACTCACCCAACAAAATGGGATTGTCGAAAGAAAAAATGGTCATCTTTTAGCCACTGTTCGTGCGCTTTTGTTTTAGAAAAATGTTCGAAAATCTTTTGGGGGGAAGCTATCCTCACTGCAGCTCACCTTATAAATTGCATCCCATCTCGGGTCCTTGACTTTGAAAGCCCAATGGAGGTTTTCTCTAAGTATTTTCCAGATTTCAATGTGTTAACTAATTTGGCTCCTAAAGTTTTTGGATGTGTCTTATTTGTTCATGTTCACTCTCATAGTCGAAGTAGGTTAGACCTTAGAGCTATCAAACATGTCTTTATAGGGTATTCACCTTCTCAGAAAGGGTACAAGTGTTATGATCCTGCTGCTCGTAAAACTTATGTATCTGCTGATGTCACATTTGCTGAACAAGAGAACTATTTTTCTAGTCCTCATCTTCAGGGGGGACATTATCTATGGACGACAAGGATTTTTTTTTGAGAGAACCATCCATCTTAGCCAAAACACCTTTGCAAATTGAATCCATTCCTGAACCTACTTTTGAAGAGCCTACAGATTCAATTTCTAATCTCTCTGAAGAACCATCAATTCCAATAATCCTACTCCTTCAAAGCCACTACAGGTCTACTCAAGAAGAGCAAAGCCCGTTTCTACGCAAGTTCAAGAGACTAAATCGTCACTTGGGAATGAGGTAAGCCCTTCTGCTAGAAAATCACCTATTGTTCTTGATTTGGATCTACCCATAGCCACAAGAAAAGGTGTTAGAAAGTGCACTTAACATCTTTTATCCCATTTTGTGTCATTTGGAAAATTATCCCCTCCACACAAAACTTTTCTTGCGCATCTGGATACTGTCACCATCCCACTCTGAGGCACGTAGCAAAAAGGAATGGAAGCATGCAATGAAAGTAGAAATGGAAGCCTTGGAGAAGAACAAAACGTGGGACCGAGTAGATTTACCTTTTGGAAAGAAGCTGGTAGAGTGCAAATGGGTCTTCACTGTAAAGTCAGTTAGATGGATCCATTGAGAGGTATAAAGCAAGACTAGTAGCCAGGGATATACTCGGACCTGCGGGGTGGATTATCAAGAGACATTTGCACCAGTCGCGAAGATGAATACTGTAAGGGTGTTATTATCTCTAGTAGCAAATTACGATTGGCCTTTACAACAGTTCGATGTGAAGAAGGCCTTTTTGCATGGAGACCTTAAGGAGGAAATCTATATGGAACATCCACCTAGCTTTGGCATAAATTTGGATAGAAACAAAGTGTGCAGACTAAATAAAGCATCGTATGGACTCAAACAATCTCCTCAGGCATGGTTTGGCAGATTTACTAAAGCAATGTTGGATATGAAATACAAATCGAGCCAGGGTGATCATACTTTGTTTATCAAGCATTCAACTTCAGGGAAAATCACAACATTGATAGTTTATGTGGATGATATTATAGTAACTGGGGATGATACAGGTGAAAAGAAAGTTCTTCAGAAGTATTTAGCAAAAGAATTTGAAATAAAGGATGTTGGGAAGATAAGTACTTCTTAGGAATTGAAGTAGCTCAATCTAAAGAAGGAATTTTTGTTTCACAACAAAAATATGTCCTTGATATGTTAAAAGAATCAGGTAAACTTGGTTGTAGACCATTGGACACATCGATAGAGTGAAATCATAGACTAAGAGAGTCTATGGGAGAAGAACCGGTTGACAAAGGTATATCGTATCTGTGGAAAATATATAAAACATAAAATTTGGAGAGAAAAATGAAAGTATTGAAGATGGGTGGAGCCACCACCAACGGTGGCTCTAGAAGAGAGATACTCATGAAGAATACATTGTGAATTATTGATATTTCATGAATACAATAGAAGAGCCTATTTATAGGCATGATAACTTGGTGAGCAAGACTAGAAGCTAGACTAATAAGGTAACTAGAATTTTAAGGAAACTAGAATAATAAGGAAACCAATTTGATTAATTACCTAATCTAGACTATTGCCTAATTCAATACCATAAGATAAGGAAATACATTAATAACTAAAATATTCTTCAACACCCCCTCTCAAACTCAAGGTGGTATTTGAGATATGACCTCGAGTTTGAAAGGTCTTTAAAAGAAAACTTGATCTTGATGGAAGGGATGGTCACCATGGCTCGTCTAACTCGAAATTCACCACGGTCACCATGAGATATGACCTCGAGTTTGAAAGGTCTTCAAAAGAAAACTTGATCTTGATGGAAGGGACGGTCACCATGGCTCGTCTAACTCAAAATTCACCACGGTCACCATGACTTGTCTGACCATGCTTACAGCTTGGAGGAATAGAATTCGGATTAATTTAGGGGTCATGTGCACACACCATTTGGTGTGATGAATCCCACAACCATTAGACAGAACTTAGATTGAGATAGTAACTGGAAATTGAATTGGACTGGACTTGGATTTGGATTTGACTTGGATTTGGATCCGGATGTGGATTTGGATTTGGATCCGGATGTGGATTTGGATTTGGATCCGGATGTGGATTTGGATTTGGATAGTCGTGTGACCTGTAGGCTAACACGCCCGCTTGGATTGACGTGAGCCCCGTAGGCTGACATGACTGCTTGGGTTTTTTTTTTTTTTTTAAAGGAAACAGGCCACCGGGAGGGTGACTCTAATACCATGTGGAAAACATATAAAACATAAAATATGGAGAGAAAATATGAAAGTATTGAAGATGGTTAGAGCCACCACCAACGGTGGCTCTAGAAGAGAGGTACTCATGAAGAATACATTGTAGTTTGTTAATGTTTCATGAATACAATAGAAAAGCCTATTTATGGGCATGATAACTTGGTGAGCAAGACTAGAAGCTAAACTAATAAGGTAACTAGAATTCTAAGGAAACTGAAATAATAAAGAAACCAATTTGACTAATTATCTAATCTAGACCATTGCTTAATTTAATATTATAAGATAAGGAAATACATTAATAACTAAAATATTCTTCAACAGTATCTTACAATATTTAAAAGGCAGCCTAGGAAAAAGGATCTTATTTAGAAAAGGTATAAGCATAGAAGTAGAAGCATACACATATGCTGAATATGTTGGCTTTGTTATTGATAGAAGATCGGCATCTGGATGTTGTACCTTTCTTGGTAGGAGTTTTGTAACTTTGAGAAGTAAGAAACAACTAGTTGTTGCAAGATCTGGTGCTGAAGCAGAGTTTTGTTCAATGGCACAAGGTATTTGTGAGTTGTTATGGCTCAAGATTATCCTAGAAGACTTGAAGATTAAATGGGAGACCTCAATGAAGTTTTATTGTGACAATAAGTCTGCAATCAATATAGCTCATAACCTAGTTCAACATGACAGAACTAAACATGTGGAAGTTGACAGACATTTCATAAAGGAAAAGCTTGAGAGCGGATTGATTTGGATACCCTACATTTCCACAGAGTGCCAATTAGCAGATATCTTAACTAAAGGATTGAAAAATTCAACATTTTAAAAGATTGTGAGCAAGCTAGGGATGGAAAATATCTATTCCCTAGCTTGAGGGGGAGTGTTGGAAATTCAAAATTAAATTAAATCCCATGATTTATGTGAATATCCCATTATTTACGAGAATGAGAGTGATTGTAAGGACATATTTGTATTCCAATTATAGGAGATTAGCTTAAATATATTTTTCCGATTTCTAGGGATTGGTAGAATGTCAAACTTTCCTAGAGTAGCTTTCTCTTGCTATATAAAGTCTATGCAAACAAAGCATTCAAAGTATACAGAAAATTCCAGTTTTTTCCTCATTGTTAGAGTATTTCCTCCCACATAGAAAAATCACAAAGTCTAAGATCACTTAATAAGATCCTGGGCTACTCTTCCCATCAACCAATTGGTTTTAGGTTGGAATATTAGGATTCTTCACATAGTATCAGAGCCCAGATTATGGGCTAGTTAGATTTGTTCATGTGTGACCCTTTTTCATCCACGTGTGACGTTCTAATTTGTGTACGTGTGACCCTTCTTCAATTATCAAATAAGGTTCACGTGTGACATTTTAATTTGTCCACGTGTGACATTTTAATTTGTCCACGTGTGACCCTTCTTCAATTATCAAATAAGGTCACACGTGAGGGGGAGTGTTAGAGTATTTCTTCCTACATGGAAAAATCACAAAGTTTAAGACCACTTAATAAGATCTTGGACTACTCCTCCCATTGACCAATTGATTTTAGGTTAGAACTTCAGGATTCTTCACACTTTGTTTGTGTGGAAAGGGCCTTTTGAGGTAGGAAGCCCTAAGACACTGACCTTCCCCTTTTTGGTGGAATTCTAGGATGTGTTGGCATATGGATCAGTTAAGCATCCACAATTATGGTTGCAGACTCTGTTGCCATTTACATGTATAAAGTCTGAGCTCAATTATTAAACCAGTTTTTGTCATTGCACCTTTTTCTTTTTCTTTTCTTTTTTTGTTCTTTATCTTGCATGTACCAGACTTGCTACTTTATCAGTCTGCGTTTGACTCTAGCCCTTGGCATCACATTTCGTGCAGAAACATTCAACAACAAAGGTTTTACCACAAATTCAAATTCATTCTTCCATTTTTTTATTAGTTTTTGGATGTTTCGAGACATGGCTGAAAGTGTTGCATTGAAAACATTTATCCTTCATTCCTTTCTTTTGCTTCTGTGGTGAACAGGTCCACGTAAACTAGAGGACATGGCTTGTAATACTGATACATTTATTTCCAATTTTTCATGGTTGTCTACTGATTCGAATGTTGAAATTGGGCAGCCAGGTTGGTGCTTGCGCTAGGAGCTGAAGCCAAACTTGATCTCGTACCTGGTGCTGCAGAATATGCCATACCATTTTCTAGCCTTGAGGATGCTCATGTTAGTATCTGCATTTTTTTTTTCCTGTCGGATACTAAGTTTCAACTGCTGTAAATGTTAATCCAGATGTTGCCATTTGTAAGGCAGAAAGTTAATGAGAAGTTAAGAGCACTGGAGCGTGAAAACTTTGCTAAGGACTCACCAATTCGTGTAGCCATAGTGGGATGTGGTTACTCGGGTGTTGAATTAGCCGCCACAGTTGCAGAAAGACTGCAAGATAAGGGAGTTATACAAGCAATTAATGTGGAGAAAACTATCTTGCCAAATGCTCCAGTTGGCAACAGGGAAGCTGCTTTAAAAGTAAGACATTTAATCCCACAAATGACCATAGTACTTGTTAAAAAGGTTGGTTGTGCCATATTCAGCGACAGTAACTGACCTTTTATACGCACTGACACATATGTATCATGCATTTCTATTGCTGATTGGGCTTCATCTTGATTTTGATAAGTTAATACCTCATCTAAAAGCTTAAACTTGTAAAGAGGAGTTGTTATATTTGTTATTTCACTTAACACAACCCCCCCCAACAAAAGAACCAAAAACCAACCCACCAAAAAAAAAAAAAAACCCAAAGTGCAAGCAAGATTTATTTTAAGCCTTGCATGTAGACAATTTTAATGTTTTTAAATAGGTGATGGTGAGTTCCTAATCGATGACCGAGGCTCTGATACTATGATAAGTTACCACTTCATTTAAAAGTATAAACTTGTAGGAGTTCTAGAATTTTTGGACAGAAAATTTTGTATCTTGAGTGGAGATATAATTGCATCATGAGCATAATTACATATGAACATATTCCTACAAAGGTTAAGATATCATAATGTCTTATCTTTTTCCTAGTGTATCTGTGTGTCCCTGTTTTTTTTTTTTTGTCTATGGTTCATAAAGTTTTACAATTTATTGTTCTGGAACTTATTTGATGTTTCAAACCCAATTTGCAGTGTCTATCTGTTTATATGGTTCCATGCTCTAAAAATGTGATTGACTTTGGCAGGTTCTTTCATCTAGGAAAGTTCAGCTATTACTGGGCCACTTTGTTCGCTGTGTGAGGAGAGACAACAGAGCATTTAATGATGTTTCAGCATCTCATAGCTCTGAAACTCTAATACTAGAGTTGCAGCCAGCTGAAAGGGGGATGCAAAGTCAAGTTTTGGAGGCTGATCTTGTGCTGTGGACGGTAGGAAACAAAGCTCTTCTTCCTAATCTAGAATCCAGTGACAAGCCCTATGGCCTTCCGCTTAATGCTAGGGGACAAGCAGAAACAGATGAAACTCTTCGTGTTAAGGGTCATCCACGTATATTTGCACTTGGAGACTCTTCTGCTTTGAGAGACAGAAAAGGGAAATTGCTTCCGGCCACTGCTCAGGTGTTTGTCCCAAAATTGTGTTTGAAAGTATTTAGATTTGAGAAATATTTGACCTAAAAAACAGGAGACATATATGCTATGGCATTCGGCTTGGGAAGACAACAATTATCTCATCCCCACTCTTAATAGGTGCTCTTTATTTGAGCAATTGACATTGATTTGCTGTCTGAATACTCTCAGGTTGCTTTCCAGGAAGCTGATTTTGCTGGTTGGAATCTATGGGCTGCCATAAATGACCGGCCTCTTTTACCATTTAGGTGAGGTTTGAACTACATTTCTACAGTATACATAACAGCATTTTGGATCATTCTGGACTACTCTTAAGCACATTACCTTTGTTGATTATACACGTTATTATGTGTCAGGTTGTGTCTAGCATTTGTGTGGATTATGTCATTATAGTAGTCGATATTAGTTTTGACCTGAGTAGTAACACTGGAATTCTGGCTCTTACTGGAGATTGCACGCATGTCAGACTTAACAGCTAGCAGTAGACAAGCTTTTAGGAAATGAAAGATGATTGGATAGTACTCGCATTTTTCACACAATAGGCCATCACACACCAGAAAGACTTGTTAATTATAAGTCCACGCTCAAAACTGTGCTTCTATTTTATGAGCATTGGGGGGTCAGCTACTTCTTTTTCCCTGCTCTTTGGAAGAAAACTATAAAATTCAAGTTACAAAATATATGGACCAACAACTGCAAGGCTGTGAGTTGAAAATGAGGGGCAGCAACTTGGTGCAATTTGACTTAAGGTCCATTTAGTAGCCTGTACGAACTTGGGATCTTCTAGAGTATTAGGACCACCTTGTCATCTCCTTTGAGTTCTGCAATTTGTGCTTCTTTTGATCCACAAAGATGATAAATGTTAATTGACATATGTAGCATTTTTTTTATGTTTTTATATGTTGGACATTTATATGGTTGTCATAGAAATGGAATAATTCTTGGTATTACTTGTATATTAGCTTGAGATGTACAACCCTATATCTGTGGATCAAGTACATCACCATATTGCCTAAGAAGACAAGAGCCTTATAAAATCATAATTTCTATAATTAGAACACTTTTCTGGCCATAACTAGTCAATGAACTACTTCTGGATAATTTCTACGAACTGGTCAACTAACTATTTATGGATTATTCCTGTCATTATTTCCTAATTGATCACGTAGAATCAAATTCCTTGGACCACTTGTTGACGGATTCCGTGTCAACACGCAAGTGCACGTGATCGCATACAAGTAATACAGAGTGATTAAGAGATCATTCCCATGAGGACCTAATTTCTGAATCTGCTAACTACCAACTCGTTTACTCTATCTAATTCCAACAATCAAGAATATGAGGATTTTGTGAAACTAAAACTAACAGAATTAAAAGTAAATAAGCAAAGCAATTGAAAACTAAGACAGAGACTTCTAGCAATTAAAGACCTAGAATTATGCTAATCCGGAATTCTAATGTTTCTAGATGTTCCTCTCGGATACAAATAGACCTAACCTTCGTTAAACCTCTAGCTATATTCCTGTGCTGGATTGTTAATTTGGGTTGATGAAGAACAGATTCCTTTGGACTACCTAGGGTGACGAGGTCATTCCTGTCTCAATCACAGAGCAAATCAACTTAAACCACTTAAGTTAATTTGTTCCTAAGCTATTCAATCTAGATCTCACCCTAATCTCCTTTTCCAATTCAATTAGGGTTTATCATATGTATTGGTGGCCAAGCAATATGATAAATCAAGCACAGGATTGAATAAACACCAAAGAAATAAATTGGAATAAATAAAAAGAAGCTATTCAAATAAATAATCAGAAAAGTTCCATTGCGACCCTAGAAACAGTACTTTAGTTCATGCTAAAATAAGAAAAGAGCATAAAGCATTCAAAAGATCTCAAATCCATGGCAAAGGTAATTAAAAAGATGTTAAAAGAAAGAAAACTTATTGAGTTTTTGGCCTCCAAGGAGTTCTTCAACTTTTAGGGGTTGCTCCTTCTGAAAAAGGAGTCAAGAACTAGATTTTTATAGTTGTTGGGCTGCATTTAATGCCCTTTTTTAAGCCTAGCCAGCAAAGGTTTTGCCTAGGCGAGTAAAATTTTGATAGTTTTTTTTTCAGCTCCACTTCACTCACTTAAGCAAAAGTTGGTCTCACCTAGGTGAAAGCAATGCTGTCCACATACTTTTTCTTCAATTTTCCATGCCTCTAGCAGCCAAAACAACCTGAAAATGGATCTTCCGCTCCCATAGCCTCTACCAACTCCATTTCTATCCATAATACATCAAAATATGACATGAGTAGATGCTATTCATGAATTTATCAAAAACAAATGCATAAAGATCCATATGAAAATGCCAAAATTCTATGCAAAATAACCACAAAATAACTCTATCTTACAGGATTATCACAACTACATATAACCATGATATTTCTACACTTTCCCTTAAGTTGGTTCAAACAACAAGTTTTCCAGGTGTCCCTTTTAGACACTTAAGGATCCTACGGGGTCCCTCAAAGTTTTCCTCTCCGGAAAAGTGCATAAACTGGCTTACTATAGTCACTGCAAAGGCGGTGTCAGGGCAAGCATGTGAGAGATAAATTATTCTTCCAACCCAACTTTTGAAACTGTTCTTGACTCCCATTCCATTCTACATCAGCTGCCTGCAACCTTAAGTTCGGTCCGTAGGTGTTTAAATGTTTCGCAAGCTTTCAGCCAAGAAAACTTGCTTTCATAAGTTAGTCGAACACGTATTTCCTTTGAGTGAGAAATATCCCTCATGTAGACCTTGCAAACTCCAATCCGAGGAAGTATCTCACAGCTCCAAGGTCTTTTATGAATTCCTTTGCAAGAAAGGACTTCAACTTTTTCCAGTTGTCTTGTATTATTCTTTCATTCAACTCTTCCAGTTCTCTTAGAGTGTCTTCTACCAGGATAATCTCACATCACAGAGACAATAATCATAGCCTTTGTGGTGAAATAGGGTTGATTTTAAAGAGTGCCACGTCCATATTTAGAATTTCTTAAAGACAGTTACAACATTAATACCCTTTCTGGCTGGGAGAGTATCCAATAAACATGCTTTTCAGCCTTAAGATCAAGTGTTGAACAATCCTGCTTATGAATGCATGTGGAAGTAGTAAATCCAAACAATTTAAGAGGCAAAGACGAGAGTATTCTAATATGGGGAAAATGATTCTTTTTCAAAAAATGTCACATCCATATAGAAATTATTTCCCAGCAGCAGGATGAAAACGTTTTTACCCCTATGTGTGGAACCATAACAAACAAATATTCACCTTAGGGCTCATGGGACTGGTTTCTCTCTATTGTGGATATGAGCAAAGCTAGCCCATCCAAAAACCTTTGGAGGAATTTTGGTGGTTATGTGATAGCTGGGAAAATGGGTTAGTAATACTTCCATAGGTTATTTGAACCCCAGATTCTTGGAAGGCATCCTATTTATCAAATGAGCTGTAGTGGAAATGGCTTCCCCCTGTAGGTTTTAGGAACATGCATTTGGAATCAGAGGACTCTAGTGACTTCTGTTGAAGTATTTAATCCTATATAAAGGGTATTTTACATTAGTTTAATGCCGGACAACATTATTAGCCTTTATGTCTCTCATTTCTTTTAACATGGTATACATACATACATACATACATACATGTATACGTAATTACATACATGTATACAACCCTCGCCACCACAAAACACCATTCTAGCCACCACCAAACCATCAACCACCACCACTAGTGACCTCGCCATGCTTCGGCGACCACCACCATGCCGGTGGTGCCACCGGAACCCTACCGGAAGCTTGCTGGCCAACTTCTCCACCGCTTGTTTTCGCAAGATTAAGCCCCTAAACATGATCTCCAGGCTGTCGCGACCTTAGAGGAGCCTTCTTGTTGTCACATGCAGCTCCAGGCGCCACCTCTAATTGCGCGTGCATCTCCCATGCTGCCATCGGCCACAAGCATGTCAGTCGCCTCCATCACCAGGCTTGGTTTTCTGTGTTCTATCTCTCTATGCAATTTGTTTCCTTTTGTCTTTGTTTTCCTCCCTGTTTTGATTTTACAATAAGCCGTGAAATCTTTAAAAAAGACCAAAAAAAAAAAAAGAAAAGAAAACAGAAAAAAAGGAAAGGTACAGAAGAACAGTACCAAGACCAAAAAAAAAAGAAGGAAAAAAAAAATAAAACAAAAGAGAGAGCATTGATTATGTCTGTTTGAATGAAACACTGATTATGGTTGTGTGGAACTTGTGATTAATGTAGTAAGTTCCCTTTTCTTGGATATCAGTTATTTGTGTCTTCTTACCCTTGGCAATATCTCTTTGAGTTAGTGGCTTGTTGAAATATGGCCTCTAGCAAAGAGAATGTACCTATAGAGAGTGGTTCAAAAGAAACATTTTCTTAAGATGATATTTGCCAAATTTCTAAAAGGTTATCTGACATAGCTGTTGCTATTCTGACTTTCACTGGCACTCGTGTAATCACTACGACCAAACTCGATGATTGTAATTATACTCAATGGTCTTTTGCCGGGAGATTGTGGTTCCGATGACAAGGATTAGTTTGCTATTTGACACAAGATACTCCTAAATTATCAAAAGGGAAGTCTCAGCTATAGGATCAGGCTGATGCTCAACTTCTCAGTTTATTGCTTTAATCAATTGAACCCGAGTTGCATGTTGTGTTTCACCAGTGTTACGCTTGCAAACAACCTTGGACTTTGGCTCAAGGGATGTATACTAGCAATGTCAGCCAGATTTATGATGTCATTAATGATATTTTGCATATATAGCTTGATGAGAAAGGTCTTTCCATTTACTTTGGGTGCTTCCAAGGCATGATGTCTGAATATAATGAAATTTTCCCTGCTTGTTATGATATTGCTCATAAACAAACAGAGCAGCTCTTTGTGGTTCTCATGCTTTGAGGTCTTCCCCTCTCATATGACTCTGTTCGATCACAAATTCTGTCAGCTCAAGCTTTACCCCCAATGCCTGATGTGTATAATCAATTGAGCCGTGCATGTGTTGGTAGTTCATTCAGTGATCCTGGTCATGCCTCTGCGTTCTTTACTTAGCTAGTTACATTTATTGATAATGCTTCTTGAGGAGGCCGTGGTTCTAATAGAGGAGGTGGTCAACCCTTTCAACCTCAGTGCACCCATTGTCATAAACTGGGTCATACTCATGATGCTTGTTAGGATTTACATGGTTGACCATCTGGAGCTGCACATGCTGTTAAAGGCGATTCCTCTGACACTTCGTTCGTCGAGACCGCTTCATCACAGAAAACTCCACCTATCTTCACTTTGTCTGAATCTTAGTACCTGCATTACCTTCAGCTTCAAGGATCTCAACAAGCTACCCAGTCTTCCACCACTCCAACTGCGTATGCCACTACCTCTATTATCTATTTATCTCAGTCATCTTCTGGCTCTAGTAAGTGGATTCTAGACTCTGGAGCTTCCGATCATATAAGTGGTATTCTTTCCTTAATGACCGATTTTCGCTCATTTGATTCCTATTCCCCCGTAAACCTTGTTGATGGTTTCTCTACCACTGTCTCAGGGGTTGGAACTGCCCATCTTACACCATCCTTGACTTTTTCCAAAGTTTTGTATCTTTCTATATTTCCTTGTAATTTATTATCTATGAGCAAGTTAACTAAGTCGTTTAACTGCTTTGTTACTTTTGCTTCTGATCGTGTGATTGTCCAGGATTGGAAAACTGGCGAATAGATTGGCACAGGGCTTGAGTCCAATGGTCTCAACTACTTCGATGTCCACCCCAGAGTTGCTTGTGCTACTGTCCCGTCTCCTGGCCTCGTCCACAATCGTTTTAGTCATCCGTCTCTATCTAGTTTGAAGAAAATGGTTCCCACTTTAGATAGTGTTAATGAGGTTTTATGTGAGTCATGCTAACTAGGCAAACATTCTTGTAGTTCTTTTACAAATCGTAGTAATAAGCGGGTTGTTGGCCCATTTGAGTTAGTTCATTTTGATATTTGGGGACCTAGTTGTCATGTTTTGAAATTGGGTTAAAGATATTTTGTTACTTTTATTGATGATTTTTCTTGCATGACTTGGTTATATTTGTCAAAAGATCGTTCTGAGGTTTTCTCTATGTTCTAAACTTTTTGTAATGAAATTCATACTCAATTTGAGGCTACAATTCATATTTTACATAGTGACAATGTCAAGGAATATTTTTCATTTTCTTTTTATTCTTTTTTGATGTCTAAGGGGATTGATGAAGTTGAGAGGAAAAATGATTTTCATTTACTGACAGAATGGTTACATCTTATATTTATGGTATGCTCCAGGATACAAGTCATAACTAACCAACTACTAGAGCACATGCCAAGACATGACTAACTACTTAACAGTCTAAGTAGCATTACTGTTGTTAGTTACTATTCCAATTTTGAGAACTAATGGATGTATGGCATTGATAGGACTTGGGAACTGCTATAGAACTTATTGTAGTAGTGTCCATTTTATTGAAAAGAAGATGTTGAGAAGCTAAGGAGGAAGGAAGAGCATAGAGACCATTTCTACAAGGGGTCTTGAACAGGACCTTATTTGTAGTATTGTCCACTATTGTCACCTCCTTTGAGTTAAAAACAAGAGTACAAGAATTATCCTTTGTTAGTTGAAAGACAGAAAGTAGGCTAGTCGAAATATCAAGAACATGACGAAGATTTTTAAGAAGTTGAGAATTAGGTGTGTAAATGTTTACCTGCACCAGTGTGATGAATAGGCAAATTCTGGCCACTGCCAACAATCACTGCATCAATGTCGTTATAAGGTTGAGCTACCACAAAATTGTTCAGGTCAAATGTGATGTGTATTGGCTTCACTATCTAAGTACCACTCAATAGAAGTGCCAATAGAGTGAGTCCTCATTTGTGTAGTCATAGCTCGCTTGTTTTGCTTGAGATTGGCATAGTTAACATTGTCAAACCTATGCCAACACTCCAAGGTGGAATGGTTTGGCTTACCACATATTTGACATTGCAGCCTAATATATTGCTGATAGTAAGCCTGGGAAACTAGGATGGGCTGACCAGTAGAAGAATTTGGAGGAGCTCCTAAGATGCCAGGAGCATTTTGATTGGTTTTGCTAGCATTGTTTTTGCCTCCTCTGCCTTTAGGACGCCTGTCTTTGCCACCTCTGCCTCTAAATGCAGCATTAGCAATAGGAGCAGTGTTAGTGGCATTAAGGGCAGTGTGAGACTTTTGTGGGGCAGAATTCAGGGACATGTTAGAGGTTTGGACAATAAGATCCTTTGAGATAAGTAGATTAATAAGCTCAGGGACACAAAGAGGAGTGGATCTAGTTCTAATAGATGCTTTGAAAGCATCAAACTGAGAAGGCAGTCCTTAAAGAATATAATAGATGAGTTCTTCAGGGTCTATAGGGACTGAAGCAATTGCAAGAGCATCTGTAATGTTCTTCACCTGATCCAAGTAAGCTTGCATTGACTGAGTTCCTTTGTGAAGATTATGAAGTTTATGCTTCAATTGTTGAATATGAGCCTTGCTGAGATAGTTGTATCTCGTGGCCAAAGTACTGCAAATTGCTACAGCTGATGTTAGCTGGCCTACTTGAGAAAAGACATTGGAAGATATGGCAACATATAAACAAGTTCTCAAATGTTTGTCAATTGTGATCCAATTTGTGTACTTAGGATTGACAACAATGGAGCCATTAGGTTGAGTGATAGTTTTAGGAGGACAAGGTGTAGCTCCAATGACATGATCTAAAAGATCATTAGCAGAGAGACTGGCCTCCATTTGAGACTTCTACTGGAAATAGTTGTTATTGTCCAACTTAATATGAACTAGAGAAGATAGATTGCGCATAAGAACCTTAAGTCTAGGAAACATTGCTAAATTTGATGGTAAAGCCATGAGAAAAGAGGAATTGAGCTGTAGGAGACAGAAGAATGCAGAAAAAAAATGAGAGAATGAACCCTAGAATTTGGAAGAAATGAGAAATTTGTGAATCGAGATGAAAAAACCAATGGAGATTACAAGTGAGTGAAAAGGAAGAAGAATGAAATTATTTTGATGATGATTTGTTGAAGAAAAAGTGGAAAATTAAGGTTTGTTAATGGAGGAAAACCCTAATTTTCACAACAGTAAGAAGTGAAATTTGAAGCTGAAAATGAGGATCAAAATTTGGGAAAAAGATATCAATTAGCTCGCAATGGAATGGGTAAACAAATGGAGAAGATAATTTGAGAAGAAGATGATGGAATCATGAAGATGATTTGTGAAGCTCTTAGCTATGGTAGTTATGGAAGCTGCCAAAAAAAGAAGGCTCTAGGAACTAACTGCTCTGGATACCATGATGAAGTTGAGAGGAAAAATGATTTTCATTAACTGACAGAATGGTTACATCTTATATTTATAGTGTGCTCCAGGACGTCATAACTAACCAACTACTAGAGCACATGCCAAGACATGACTAACTGCCTAACAGTCTAAGTAGCATTACAACTATCAGTTACTCTTCCAATTTACGTACAACTGTTAGTAACCAATCCTGTTTACATAACCACTCTATTAGAGATCATACATCAATCCTCTTGTGCTTACATTCCTCAACAAAATGGAGTTGCTGAGCACAAAAATAGACATCTTATTAAGACAGCTCGCACACTTCTTTTACATATGAATGTTCCACTCCGTTTTTGGGATGATGCTGTCCTTACTGCATGTTATCTTAGAAATCGGATGCCATTGTCTGTACTGCATGATAGGCTTCCTTTTTCAGTCTTGTATCCTCATGAACCTATTTATCATCTTCCTCCTAAAGTGGTTGTGTCTATTTTGTCCATAATTTCTCGCCTGGGTTGGATAAATTGAGTCCTTGCTTTGTTAAGTGCATCTTTCTTGAGTATAGTTGTACTCATAAGGGCTACCGTTGTTATTCTCCTGAATTAGATAGGTTGTTTTTTAGTGCAGATGTCACCTTCTTTGAGTCTCAATCTTACTTTGGTCCATCTTCTGATACGCCTAGCATAGGGATTGATGATTTGCCACTCCTAGTTCATTTATTTTGTCTTCCTTCTATTCCTACTACCCTCTACTGAAGATTCCCTCTTCTCCCTTGACTTGTCTTGTTTGAATCGACCGGATTTGCAAACATATCAACGAAGACATCATCAACCGCTACCAACTGAAGCTCCTGTGCCTTCCATCTTGGCTCCTTCAGATCCTAGAGTAATCCCTTAGCGTTCTGACTTAGATATTCCCATTGCTCTTAGTCAAGGGACCTGTTCGTGTCCTACTAAACATTTCATTTCTCATTTTGTCTCTTATCATGCCTTGTCCCCGTCATAGTTGTCCTTTGTTGCTTTTCTTTCTTTTGTCTCTGTCCCTTCTAATGTCTTAGAAGCACTTGCACATCCAAGTTGGCATGGGGCAATGAGGGAAGAAATGTCTGCTCTACACTTCAATGGTACTTGGGACTTGGTTGACCTTTCGGATGGCAAATCTATCGTTGGCTGTCGCTAGGTTTATACAGTGAAATGCTTTCCAAATGGTATAGTCGATCGACTAAAAGCTTGCTTGGTTGCGAAAGGATATACCTAGGTTTATGGCATTGATTATGATAATAATTTCTTTTCTATGGCTAAAATGTTCTTTGTTCGCATTTTTCTTGCTCTTGCAGCTATGTTTCAATGGCCTCTTTATCAGCTTGATGTCAAAAATGCATTTCTCAATGGGACCCTTGAAGAAGAAGTCTATATGGAGCAATGGGGAGTCTCATAAAGTGTCTCATTTAAAGAAATCTTTATATGGCTTGAAGTAGTCACCCCGGGCATGGTTCGGTCGTTTTAGTGAAGTTGTACTTGAATTTGGTTTGACAAGATGTGGCGTTAATCATTCGGTGTTTTGTCAACACTCGTCTTTTGGTAAACGACTCTTATTACTTGTATATGTTAGTGATATTATCATTACTAGAGATGATGTGACAGGTATAGCGGATTTGAAGGCATTTCGATGATGGGACATGTATAGCGGATTTGAAGGCATTTCTTCATCGACGGTTTCAGACTAAAGATTTGGGGGAGTTGCACTATTTTCTACGTATTGAGATTGCACGTTTAGATGAGGGTATCTTTATTTCCTAGCGTAAGTAAATTCTAGACATGCTTGATAAGGCTGGGATGCTTGGTTCAAGACCATGTGACTCACAGATGGACCCGAATGTGAAATGGTACTTAACGAGGGGGAGCTCACCCAAGACTTGGGGAGATACAGGACATTAGTTGGCAAATTGAACTATCTTATAGTGAGTCGCTTAGACATTTCCTTTGCAGTGAGTATAGTCAGTCAAATTTCTCAACTCATCATGACAGAGCCATTGGGATGCGGTCATTCGTATCCTTCATTACCTTAAAAGTGCACCAGGAAAAGGAATATTGTACAATAATCATGGTCACATTGATATTGTAGAATATTCTGATGCTGATTGGGTAGGTTGTCTGATTAATAGACAGTCCACTTCTGGCTATTGTATCTTCATTGGAGGCAATCTCATATTATGAAAAGTAAGAAACAAACAGTTATGGCTCGCTCTAGTGCTGAATCTGAATATCTAGCTATGGGATTAATCACGTGTGAACTAAAATGGGTAAAGCATTTGCTCGAGTAGATTGGGATGGATGGTTCTCAACCTATGAAGTTATTCTGTGACAATCAGGCAACGATGCATATTGCCTTGAATCCTGTTTTCCATGAGCGTACTAAGCACATCGAGATTGATTGTTATTTTGTAAGAAGTCAGGTATTGGCCAAAGTTCACATATTAGTTCTAATGATTAGTTGGCCGCCTTTTTTACTAAATCTTTGAGAGCTCCTAGAGTCGAGTATATTTGTAACAAGTTGGGTACATATAATATATATGTGCCAGCGTGAGGGGGAGTGTTGCAGTAGTAATAGTGTTTGTCCCTCATCGGGAAAATAGTTTATTGTTTATTTTACTTAACCCTATATAAAGGGTATTTTACATTAGTTTAATGCAAGACAACTGTTGGGAAATTAGAACACATAATACACACTCACGCAGCAGAATTAAATCACGAGTAACGAGAAAAGAATACGCATAATATTTTAACGTGGTTCGGCCTTCTGCCTACGTCCACGATCCCCTCTGGGATAAATTCCACTATTCAACAGTAATGGGATTACAACTCAGGTGATGACTTTTTGCACGGAAAGAAAAGTCTAAACCCTCCCCACAGAGTTCTTATAATGGTTCTATCCTCAACAGGACTAGAACGAATATAAAACACTCTCGATGCTCTCAGGTTCTCTCTCTCACCCACACCCCCCATGGGGTGTGGCCCTAAGGCACTCTCCTAAGGCACACCTTATACAACTAATACAAGAGTCCTATTTATAAAGGAGATTTTCTTGTCCTTCAAGACAAAGGATTTCCTCATCTATCAATCCTACCATAATTAAGGCTCTTACCATAACTAGAATTTTAATTCTCATTAAAATTCTTTCTTAATTTGTATGGGCTTCGACTTTGAGCCATAACCCAACAAATTCCTCCCTTGGCGAAAAGTCCGAAGCTTTTTTGCCGCAACTGGAACCTCTTCACAGTTTTCATGCTGGAGCCCTTGCTCGACAACACTCTTCACGGCAGCAGTTACCAACACATCCTAGCAGGTTTTCGGAGTCATCCCCAACATCCCTCTTCATGCCGTCTAACCTCGACCTCTCAAGGTTGTTTGCGTCCTCCCTCGACACAAGGCATCTCGGACGTGGTCTTCTCTTCCAACAGTAGCATTCCTTATCAGTCGTCTGGCCAGGACTCTGATTGTTCAGCTACGTAGACTCTCTGCGCGTGACTCCTCCCTCGAATCGAACCTTCTTCAACTAGTCTACTCATCCAAACTTCTCTCCTCTAGAAGTTTGTTCACTAGTTGGCTAATTGTGTTTGCTCGCACAATGCTTCGAAGACTTTCGCAGAATTTCATCACCACTTCATTGTTTTTCCCAATTTCAAGGCTCACCCACGATACATCAAGAAATTTGGCAAAACGGACCTCAAAAACGAACTCAGGACGTCGAAAAACGGTGAGAAGACCCATGGTCAATTCATTTAAACACTTGCACCCCGCTGGTTAAACCTTCTGTTTGACTGTTTGACCACAAACTCACAAAACTTGACCTGCTTGTATCTCACAATCCGACCGTCGGATCGTTATGAAATTTTAGCAGCTTACTCTCCTCTCCGAGATGAAAACGCAGCAACAAACGGATCATCGATCGGACATCGGGAAGGCTGCCAAACGTGACCAATAGATCAGTGAATTTTTTACTCCTCTTTGGCGTTTCTTTTTTCATTTTTCGTGCAAACCAACGTCCTCCCTCCAACTTGGCTCTGATACCACTTGTTGGGAAATTAGAACACATAATACACACTCACGCAACAGAATTAAATCACGAGTAACGAGAAAAGAATACGCATAATATTTTAACGTGGTTCGGCCTTCTGCCTACGTCCACGATCCCCTCTGGGATAAATTCCACTATTCAACAATAGTGGGATTACAACTCAGGTGATGACTTTTTGCACAGAAAGAAAAGTCTAAATCCTCCCCCACAGAGTTCTTATAATGGTTCTATCCTCAACATGACTAGAACGAATATAAAACACTCTCGATGCTCTCAGGTTCTCTCTCTCACCCACACCCCTCATGGGGTGTGGCCCTAAGACACTCTCCTAAGGCACACCTTATACAACTAATACAAGAGTCCTATTTATAGAGGAGATTTCCTTGTCCTTCAAGACAAAGGATTTCCTCATCTATCAATCCTACTATAATTAAGACTCTTACCATAACTAGAATTTTAATTCTCATTAAATTCTTTCCTAATTTGTATGGGCTTCGACTTTGAGCCATAACCCAACAACAACATTATTAGCCTTTATGTCTCTCCTTTCTTTTAACAACTTCAAATAAGTTTCATCTTTTTTCATTTGGCAGCCCCATGTTGTTGAGGAGTGCTTACACAAGAGTAGTGAATAATACTTGAGGCAACCTAGGAAGTTCTGCCTATTCAATCGATGGATGGTGATATTATTTCCTGAATTAGACAATTGGCTATTAAGTTTGAGAGTATTTGGAGTTAGTTGAGGCTTCCTCCATTGAAACATCAGACATTATTATTTGGATAAAGTGACAGAAGCATGAACCAGATGAATTAGTCCTCCTCCAATTGGAATCTGAGATGGAAGATTTTCTGTTATTCTGCTGGGTTCAGCATATTAGGAGAACCTAGCTCTGTTACTATATGGAAACAGGAATAATTCCTGGAGTTACTTGTATATTAGCTTGAGATGTACAACTCTATATTTATACATGAATGGACTGCACGACTATATTGCCTAAAAGGACTAGGTACATGCAAACCATAATCCCTATAATTTAGGATCTACCTTTTTGACCATAACTAGACAACTAAATATGGATATTCCTATCATTATCTCCTGATTGATTGTGCAGAATTTTGATATATATTGTGAAATATGTAGGAGGAGAAGACTAGAAATGATGTGATTGAAGAAAGTGGATTTGACCCCAATGGACAAAACATGATAGAATTGTCAGAGATGGTTTAAAAATGTTAGGAGACAACAAGTTGAGACACTGTTTAGATGTTGCAAAATTATAAAGGTTGATGAACAATGTGAGAAGGGGGATGCAAGTCCTAACAGGAATTGGATCACAGCATCCAAATGAGACATTACATATATAGAACTAATAGAGGAGGTGGTTCTTGAGAGAACTGAATGGCATAGTGAAACATGTAGAGCTGACTTCACCTAATGAAGAAAAGCTTCACTTGGTCTGCAGACTGCAATTGGATAAGCTGGGCCAGTTTTTGTATTTGCCTATTTTAAATGTTATTAGGAATAGTGAAGGCTACTAGTGACACTCACCAACTGTATGTCTTTTTTTTTTTTCTGGTTTATGCTTTTTCTTCTTGTTTTCTGTTTTCCTTTGTTTGGCTTCTTTTCAAGCAAAGTTTGGACTTGGTGTTGTCTATAACAAGTTGATGTGTATAAATATTTGAACAGGTTTCAGAATTTAGGTGAAATGATGACTCTTGGAAGATTCGATGCTGCTCTTTCACCTAGTTTTGTCGAGGGGCTTACGTTGGAAGGTTTTATTGGTCATACAGGTAAAGATTGATACTTCTATTTATTACTTGTCTTCCAATGCTTAATATCTTTGCCAATTAGTGTTTGCCATATTTTATCTTGGTTAATTAGCTCCACATTGCAGCAAGGAAAATAGCATACTTGATCAGGTTACCAACAGATGAGCACCGATTAAAAGTGGGAGTCAGTTGGCTGACAAAATCTGCAGTGGAGTCTATTGCATCACTGCAGAACACTATTGCAAAAGCAATTTCGGGATCGTAGTTGGTCTGGTAAATTTACAAAACTGAAATGCATCGTAAGCTCTTCCCTCTTTAGGTTTTAGAGTCCCATACAACTAAACTACAGGAGGGAGATTGATCCATCGTTTTCTCCTATCAACTGTCTGGTCTTAAGACAGTGAAGAGACATATCTTGGTTTCTGTTACATGTTCAGCAGTCTATGGTCTTCTCGTAGGATAGTGAAGATCATAATACTTATAATTGAAGGATCCAATTTCAGTTTCTCAGCGTGATCTGACCTCCAGCAGTTTCTGATGATGGCAGGACTTCTATATCTTATATTTGCCAAGTTACATAAAAGGGCTGCTTATCGTGTGACATATTAGGTGATTAACAATATTCATATTCGACTAGATGAGTCATGGTTAGTTTATTTTGCTGTCACGTCTTCTGATTATTACTTGCTGATGCCGTACTTTTATTGCTCTCTTTGGTATATGCTTATTATATGATAGCTTTTTTTTCATATAGAAAGTATGAATTGTTTTGAGTTTCATAATATATGCTTGTTTTAAGATGTTTTATTTTTATAGTTGTAAAAAATAAAATAACGATGAATTGCTTAAATCTTATAAGATAAAAAGTATGATTTGTTTTGAATTTTCATAAAATATATATGATAAGATGTTTTAAATCTTGTAATATGTCTATTCATTTCAATAAAATAAATATCTTAAAATAAGTTTATTCTAAACATAGTGTAAGTACAACAAGTTTCTTGTCAAGATTCGTAGTGCACTTTATTAGCACTGTACTTTTTACAATGCATGAATAGTATGTGTATTTATAATTTTTATACTATATGTTTATAATTTTTAATTATTTAAATATCTCATTATATATTCACAATTTTTATATTTTATGTTTAGAATTTTTAATTATTTACAATTTTTATAAGATATGTTCATAAGTTTAACTATTCACTATTTTATGGCATATGTTCAAAAGATTTATATTATATGTTAACTTTCCAAGTGCTAAATTTTATACTTCACAAGTTTTATACTATATTCAAAACTTTAATACTATATGTTTACACAACTATTTACAATTCTTATATGTTCATAGGTAATACACAATTTCTTCAAAAAAATATTTATAACTCTTATATGTTCATAGATGATACATAGTTTCTTCACAAAATTCTAATAAAGGGAATAGATGAGCTTGATTCTAACAAAGTATCTAACACTTTATATGCCCTATCTATGTATAGGGTTCGTTTGGATTGACTTTTTTTAAAAATGTCTTTTTTAACAGCTTCTTTTGAGAAGCTGAAAATATTGGCTTATAAAAAAAACTGTGTTTGAGCTTTTTTCAGAGTTTCAATTTTTTTTAAAAACTAAATTAAATAATTATTGTAAATTTAATATAACTTTTTCAGGAAAAAAAAGTACTTTTTTTTGAAAAAAAGTCAATCCAAACAGGCCCATAGCCTCAACAACACAGCGACAATCCCAAAAGCTTTAGGAACAACACAAGAGCAACGATAAAGCACGACAACACATATATATGTGTGTGTGTTTGTGTGTTTGGGTCTATGTGTGAAACAACTGTATTGCAAAAAATATAGGAGGGAGACATTTGAGAGAAGGGACAGAGAGAAAGGAGGATACACAAGAGAAGAGAAGAGAAGTAATAATGCAGATGTGGGGTTTTTTTTCCCTCCTCTCAAAGACGGGGGCATGATAAAATTTGCATCTATTTATCGGTATCTTCTTTATACTTGCGTTTGAGCTACTTCTCAGTGGCAGGGGCAGAGCTTAGGGGGACTAAACAATTTCTTTTGTGTTTTTTTGTTAGTAGGTGACCATTTCACCACTATAATGACTAACATAATATATTTCAATTTTTAATTTTTTTAGTATCAAACTTTGAATTATTGTAGTAATATTTTAGTGAGTCTTTTTTAATCTATATAAAATGATATCTAAGTTGTCAAATTTTTGTAATGGATAGGAAATTTGATTTTGTGGGTAAAATTTTAAGAATGTTTAATTTATTGATCCTTTGGTTGGGCAATTTTAGAGTTTTATATGGATATCTTTTGGTTGGCTGCTTTTTGAGTTTTTATATAGGATATCTTTTGGTTAGTTTCAAAGCGATTTTTTCATGCAAAAAATATTCTTTCTTTTCAATAAGAGTTTGGAATAGTTTTTTTTTTTTTTTTAAAAAAGATAAGCTCTTTAAAAAATTAATTTTTTTAAGCTTTATAATAAAGTGTTTTCTTGTAAGACAATCAAAAGGGCCCTTAGAACCTTTAGAAAAATTTTAAAGTGTTGAATATGATATTATGTGCCTAATCACCCTAACATTCTAAAAGATAACTTGATTTTTTACATAAAAAAATTATTGTTACATTCATGTAAAAATGATAAATAATGACTTTTTCTAGTTTAATTAGTTAATTTTCCTTTATATATCCTACTTTTTTTACTAAATAATATTTTAATACTTTGTTATAATTAAAATATTTAATTTCATGGATATTCTTAATTAAGTTTAGTCCCCCAACTTTTAATTTCTAGCTCGGCCCCTGGTCAGTGGAATACTTAAAACTAAAGATCTGGTCATTTTGTTCCTTCCACATGGATAGATACAGTCACAAAGTAGAGTCCAACAATCATAGATTTAAGATTGTTTTTCACTTCATCCTTAGGAAGGAAATTTATGACAATATTTTAGCCATAAAATGGGTTAGCCAAAGAAAAAAAAAACTAAGACTGATTCGAAAAATTGATTTTTCTATTTTAGGTAATCAAAATCAAACTGAATATAGAGTAACCAAGTCAAATATTATATCTTGATTTGATTCGGCTTGGTTTCGCTATAGGCAAATAATGTTCACTGTTACTATTAATGCCACAGGTGCAAATGGAGATGGAGGGTTTTTTTTTTTTTTTTTTTGGGAAATTTTGCACGTTTCCAAGCGAAGCTTGAGAAATTATAGTTAAAGCAATTTTTTAACAAATTGTGTAGGATTTCTAACGTTGATTGTAGATGAATTTTTATTTTTGAAAAGATCAGATGATGGTCCATAGTTGAGGGAGAGAAAAATAGAAGAGGTAGAGGGAGGGAACTGTCGGACGCTATATTTTACATATATTATTATAATAATGTATAGACATAAAGAATTTTTCTTAAAAGGTTATAAATTGTAAAATGAGCACGGCCAAATGGGTTATATAGGTCTATTTGTAAGGAAAACAAAGGACTTTTTTTATAAAAAAAATTACATTAAATTTATAATAACTATTTAATTTAGTTTATAAAAAACTAAAATTATAAAAAAAAAGTTCACAATATAATTTAAAAAAAAAACAAAATTGCAATTTAAATTATTAAAAAAATATTTTAAAAAAAGTCAATTCAAAGAGGACCCAGCCCAAGGATGGTGTAAACTATAAGAAAAACAAGGTTAGAAGAAAATCCCCAAAGAAATGGGGGGATAAGGGAGAGAAGACCAAAAAGGCGGGGTGATAGGTGACCGCGTGAGCCGTGGGCAAAGTAGATTTGGAACTTTGTGGTGCGTTTACTGCGTAACTTTACTTACTTGCTAGTGGTCTTGCGTCCATATATACACAAATTTTTTCCTTTCTTTCTTTATCCTTTTTTTTTTTTTTTTTTTGAAGGAATAAAGAGAGAGAGAGAGAGTGAGAGAGAGAGAGAGAGAGCTAGGTACTAAAGAGCAGTGGTGTTAATGTAAGCAGGAGTGAGTAGAGTAGTAGTAGTAGTAAGCGGTGTCCCCACTCCCCATGTGCCCCTTCTCGCTGTCTCCACCAACTCCTGCCTCCACACCCCCCCCCTCTCTCTCTTCCCCCTCAATCATTGATTCATTACCTGCTGATTCATTAGCTGATTAGCTTAGCCTTCTCTCTCCTCTCTCCCTCTCTCCCTCTCTCTCTCCTCTAGTTCTCTTCTTCATCATCAACTGTTGTGTGGTAGCACAGACACTCTTGTCTTCTTCACAAAAACAAAAACAAATATTGTTATATCTTCTTATTATTATTGTTTATCATTATCATCATTATTGTTATTATTGTTATTATTATTATTATTATTATTATTATTATTATTATTATTATTATTATGTCAGCCTCATCAGACGCTGCTAATGGCCGTGCAATAATTGAGGTCCCTCAGCACCGCCAACAACAACCCAACACTACCACCGCCGCCGCCGCCGCTGCCACCACCACCACCAGTAATGGTAATGGTAACAACGCTTTGGCTGTCAAGAAGCCGCCCTCCAAAGACCGCCACAGCAAGGTCGACGGCCGTGGCAGGCGTATAAGGATGCCTATTATATGCGCCGCCAGGGTGTTTCAGCTCACTCGGGAGTTGGGTCACAAGTCCGACGGCCAGACCATCGAGTGGCTCCTCCGTCAAGCCGAACCTTCCATCATCGCCGCCACCGGCACTGGCACTACCCCCGCCTCCTTCTCCACCATGTCTGCTTCCGTTAATTCTTCTCTCTCCTCCTCCGCCGCCGCCCCGATTGCTTTTGATCAGAAACCCTCGTCTCACCATCAGCCGTCACCCACTCCCTTCTTGCTCGGCAAACGTTTACGGGACGATAACGGCGTTGTTGACAAAGATGCTGCAGCTGGTGGTGTTGGCGGCGGTGGTGCGTTTTGGGCGCTGCCGGCGAGGCCAGACTTGGGCCAAGTTTGGAGCTTTGCAGCGGCGGCAGCACAGCCGGAGATGGTGGTCCCAACATTGAGTAGTCAACAGAGGTTCTTGCAACAGACTATGGGGGAAGCTGCGGCGGCTAGGGTTGGGAATTTCATGCCTATTAGTGGTCATCATCAAGGACACCTCAATCTGTTAGCTTCGCTATCCGGTCATCATCCTACTCCGCCCCCACAACAGCCGTCTTCCGAACAAAGAGAAGCTGATGCGCGTTGAATTTAGTCTCTTTTCAAATATTTAAATAGATAGATAGAGACAGATTGATAGCTGCTGTTTGTGCTGTTGTTGATGCTGGTGTTTGTTAAGGCCTTGTTTATATTCGTTTTGCAAATAGCTTTTTCTATTTTTGTAAAATTTGACAATGACAATGATGTTGGTGTGTCAATATGTGTGCCTAGTGTTTTATGCTGTTGTTGATGTGCTTGTTGTACTCTGTTTGTTGTGTTCTCCCGGAAATGTTGCAATGTATTTATTAGTTCCCTGCCGTTTGCCTACAACATTTTGTTCACCTTTTGTCTAATTAATGATTAATTGGTTTTTCGTGCTCAATTTAACTTGTTTTTCCACTAGTTTGCAGAGAGTTCTGTTGAACCCCGTGTTAATAGCTTCATTACTGGTGAGTTGGTAGTTTCTTTACTTTTTGTACATCTCGCAGTCTTTTTGTTTTAGTGAATCTTGTATGTGATGATTGATCAATTCAATGTCATCTAGAATTCATGAGCCGTCGTCTGAGGGGAAAAAATTTGTTATGGCTGTTATATGTTTGTTGCCTTTTTCTTGTGAAAGTTAGCAGTTAGAATTTAAGGGAATCATTAGCATTAGCATTGTTACCTCCAGTTATCTCTATACAGTTGAAACTGAAAAACAGTGAAGCATGGGAGGAGACTACATGATGGCTGTTTGCACTGAGATTTATTTAAATGAACAAGGTGCTTCATATGGGCCAAAATCATGTGTGTTGAATTTTCTGAGAGATGTCCTTCAAGAAAAAGCCACCAGTTTTTCATGCAGGACCTGATATATTTTATCTCATAATAACACAATTACTCTAGTGAAATGGTGAGCCTCATATTAAATTCACTTGAATTATAGTCGATAAAAAGAAACATAAATTTTGCTCTTTTCTTTTTTATTTAATGCTGTGAACCTTGTAATATCACTTCAGTTTTTATATCAAAACATGGTTTCTTGATTGTTCTTTGAACACATTATGATGACAGAGGCAAAAGATTATTACGGGTGCAAGAGTACTTCACAACATAGAAATCATTCAGCTTCTTGAGGTATGCTTCTTTAGTATCTTACCTTCAGGCCAATTTAGCACTTGTTGTTGGAACTTTCTGCTTTAGACCTGTACCTTACACTTCAATCGTTCCCCAAAAAATTTTGTCTCATGGTTTTACATGTTGTGAATTTCAATTTGGCATACAATTATCCATGCAGTCTTGTGAAAGGAAAGTTCCCTATGGTATGGTATGGTTATTTTACAAGTTCATTTTAGTTAGTTTAAAACCATTTTGTATTTTCTTGTTAGAACCTATTTGGCTCTACTTATTTTGTAGCTTATAAGCTCCAAGAAAAACGCACCTCTCACATGCTTTTTATTATTTGCAGCTTATAAGCCCCAAATAAGCTTAGCCAAATAGGCTGTTAATTTCGTCTAAATGATCAAAGAAACTTCTAGTCTAGGAATTTAGACCTTTTATATCAACTTACTCCTTTTTGAGTTCTTTGTATGGTTTTATTATTTTTCTCTTGGTGCTTACCTTTAGTGCCATCATGAAGATATTAGCATCCTTTGTTAAGCATGAAAAATTTTGAGTATCCAAGACAAATGTGAGAGAACACTCTCCTTAATTAAACCTTGAATTTTCACTTAAGATTCATGCTTGTATTTTTGAGTCCGTTGGCCGTTGCTGTTCTACATGAATGTAATATGAAATCTAAAGAATAAGCTGGAACATAAAATCTCAGTCTAACTTTTGTTGGTCAATTTCTAGTAATTGTCTTTGTTGAATTATACAAATCTTCTCCTCTATGTTGCATGGAGCCTTCTCTAACGTACCTATGTTAGACATTTGACACACTACACTCTAGCAAGGGTGTAGAATCCTTTACGTTAGCTACGGACACCGTAACAAGTTAAATATAGTAACCTGTACTAGGCATGTAACCTTTGTGTTTCTTTGGATTTATTTTTATCATTAAAAATAAATTTCCTAATTAAAAGTATATACTAGAATATTGCAGTCATAGTTGAGTCTATTCCATGCCATGTGTGTAAGTTGCTGAAGCCCTCTTCTTCCACTTGACCGTCTCTAGTTATGTTCTTATGACAAATGCCAACGTCCATAACTTTACTGGACAATGGTGTAACTGTTGACGTGTTTACATATGAGAAGATCATTCTTACCAGCTAATTTACTTAAATCAACCATCATACTTCTGATCATTTAAGGTTGTGAGTACTTGTGGCCTAGGATACGCAAATTCATTGGACTAGGGTCCGATTGGTGTAAATTTACTAAACTCAAAGCTTCAAGTTTATTTTGCAATTAAATCATGATTTCATTTTCAGAGTGGAGATTTGGTCACCTTCATTAACCACATTTGAATCTAAATAATATCTTAACTGATTTATGGTCTAGAGACTACCACTTAGCCATCAACTAATGGGTGGCCCCCAAGGTAGAGGACCTGTATCATACAGAAATTGCTAGGAAGACTTCATTTCCCAGTTCCCATCTGGGATTTATTGAGTCACTTTATACGTGCTCTCTCCATCCCCTACTCGCTCTTCCCTTCCACCCCTTTTGTGTATTTCCGTTCACTCTCTCAACTTTATCGTATGATAAGAGAATGAGATCTAAAAAATACATGACGCAAAATGCTTCAATGTTTATCTAATTATTATATTTGAAAAATATATTAGACATCTTATATTATTGCAGTTAATCCAGCATATAAAGAAACAATTGGCATCAATTATTTTGTTAGCCTAATGCAGGGGAAGTATATATAGTTGTAATATCCACATGTTCATGTCCATGATTCAAAAATTAATGTCTTATTTGTATGACTTAATTTGTTATTGTTTGATCATTCTAACCAGCAATAAGAATACGTATATTATATTGAGATACTTGACTGCCAATATCCACTTGTCTTTCAGGAGTATATTTATGCACTTGGTCGTGATCATAGTTTAAGTAGATTGATTTTTGTTGGAAAATTCAGGTGTTAATTTTTTGTATTGTGCATCGTATCGTACCGTAGGATACACAATCAAAATATAAATAAGCTTGAAAATTACGAATACCTTATTAGTTTGTATGTATTTGATATTTTAAAGTCTAATATGAAGTTCTAAAATCTAACTAATGATTACTAGCAAGTCTACAGTATCTTGCAATATTTTATTTTGTTTCTTTGATTGCTATAGTGTCTTGCAATGGTATATTAGCAACCGTGGAGTTGCTTAAAGTTACCAATAACTAAATACAAAAATAGATGTCTGTGTCATGCAATCATGTAGTCCACTAGAAGATGAGAGAGATCAATTACCTTATAGTGTTTAGAGTCAAACACAAATAAACCAACTTGAATAAAAAGGTTGTGTATGCTTAAAGCTCTAAAAAAATAAAATCAAGTTAAAAAGACGACCAATGAAAGAAACACGTAGAGATGATAAGAAAAATAGGTCTTTTTAGGGTTGTTGAATGTAATAGGTTTATATGTCCATACTCTCTCCCACATTGGAAGAGAGACTTTGTTTTTTGTCTTTACATTAATATAAATAGTAAAGGCTAATTACTCTAAAAGGTACAAAGCCTTTTTTTTTCCAAATCTAACATGGTATTAGAGCCAAATATAAATTCAAAAGAGTAGGATATGGTCAATACTTGTTTGGGAAGGCTGTGGTGTGCTCGGAACCTCCAAAAACAAGTTGAATTAGCACAGATGTGGGGTTTTAGATGTTCGCCAAGGAGGTTTTCATTTTTCTAATGGTAACCAGCAACTAGAATGGTTGCTGATGTAGGAGAAAGGTCGCTAGAGGTCAGGGACGAGGGTGGTGGGGTCAGTGTTGGTTGCCGTGATGGGGAAGGTGGGTAATTGGAAAAAGGGTTGTTCCCTTCTTTTTTACGCACTCCCACTATTACATTCAAGAAGTTGAATGGTAACAACTTTTTCTATTAGTGTGTTGCAGTTGAAATTTGGTTTCCTTGAATAGAGTTTAGAAGATCACTTGACGTCTGATCCTCCCTCAGACTTGTTTGAAGTTGTTACTCGAACTTGGCATTGTGTGGATGTCCAATTAGTGAGTTTACTATGGCAATCATTGGAGCCAAAGCTATTGTAAGGTTTTTGTCAATGTCGGATTTGTAAATCTATTTGGCCACTGCTTGGGTCCTACATTCCGATTAGGTTACTAGGGCTTAAGATGTTGTCTCAAATATGTTGCATGGACAATCGCTAGATATGGATTTAATAGCATATTATTATAGTCAATTCTAGAGTACTACGCTTGAGTTTCAAGACTTTTCCTTACCACTATCTAATCCTAAGAAAATTGAGCGACAATGGGATCATCTTTCTTGTTCTTTTGTTACATGGACTTCTTACTTAATATGATTCTGTTTGCTCTCAAGTGTTGTCTGAGTCCACCCTGCTAACTTTAAAGGATGCTTATGCTCATTTGCATTGTGCACACACAAAGTTTGTAACATCTACTTTTACTTTTGATCAGTCTGCACTTGTCACTCCTATTCAACCTAACAGTTATAATTGTGGTGGTAGTGGTAGAGCTCATAGCACTACTTGGTATGGAGAAGGCCGTTTGAATAATGGTTAGCGCCTTAGGTGCACGTATTGCAATTAATCGGTCTTGTTTGTAACACTTGTTGGAGCCTCCATGGACAACCCCCTTAGGTAGTTAATGGTGTTCAAACCAATCCATCGGACTATTCCACTACTTAGTCGCCATCTCAGCTTTCTATGGTGACTATTATTGTCGATGAGTACTCCCAGTTCTTATAGTTATAGGCGTCTCAAAACACAGTACATCCTACTTAGAGATAGGTCCTTAATTATCTCACTGTGACTCAGCCAAATATCTCATTTGCAATTAGTGCTGTTAGTGAGTTCTCAAAAGCTCTTCAAAGAGGGCTCTGTGATGCGGTCCTTAAGATTTTGAGGTATGTCAAAGGCTCCCTTGAAAAAGGGCTACTTTATAATGATCGAAGATACGTGAAGATTACTAGATACTTAGATGCAGATTGGGTAGGAAGTTCTTCCAATAAGAGGTTGACTCCTAGGGTATTATGTGTTCATTGGTAGAAATTTGTTCTCATGGAAGAGTAGAAAACAAGATGTGGTAACCAGTTTGAGTGTAGGGTCAAAATATCGAGCTATCAAACTTGTTACTTGTGAATTGATATGGGTTAAGAATCTTCTCGTAGAGATTGGTTTTGGTAGTTCTAGTTCAATGAAGCTTATCAGTGATAATCAAGTTTCTATTCATACAAATCAAGTTTTCCACGAAAGAACTGAACACATTGAGATTGATTGTCACTTTGTGAGGGAAAAGTTATTTAAAGAGATTGTTCACTTCCTATATTAACTCTAGTGATTAGTCAGTTAATTTGTTTACAATCTCTTAGCAGTCCCCGAGTTAAGTATATTTGTAACAAATTGGACACCTATGATATATATGTTCTAACTTAAGGGGAATTGTTGCATGTAATAGGTTTATATGTTCGTACTCTCTTTTACTTTGGAAGAGAGACTTTTGTTTTTTATCTTTAGATTAAAATAAATAAACAAGGCTAAGTACGATAAAAGGTACTTTTCTTTCCACAAAATCTAAAAAGGGTCTTAAAATTGTATTATGCTGTATAAGTGTATTTAAGAAATGTTAGAGTATTTTCTCCCGCGTGGAAAAATCACAAAGTCTATGACAAATTAATAAGATCCTAGGCTACTCTTCCCATTGACCAATAAGATTCTTAAGATGGTATCAGAGCCCAGGTTATGGGCCAATTATATTTGTCTACGTGTGATCCTTCTTCATTTACGTGTGACGTTTTAATTTGTTCATGTGTGACCCTTCTTCAATTATCAAATCAGGTCACACGTGAGGGGGAGTGTTAAGAGTATTTTCTCCCACATGGAAAAATCACAAAGTCTATGACCACTTAATAAGACTACTTAATAAAATCCTAGGCTACTCCTCCCATTAACCAATTGGTTTTAGGTTGGAACCTCAGGATTCTTAAGAAATCCTGAAGTTTCATCATAAAAACCAATTGGTTAATATGAGGAGTGGCCCAGGACCTTATATGGTAATTCTGAATTTTGAGATTTTTCGATGTGGGAAGTCTTTATATGTTTTAAGACCTCCCCTCACGTGTGACCGAGAATAGTGTCTGCACCACTTTGATGACTGGATGTGGATGGTCGACGACCTAGACTTGAATTTGGATGGTCAGGGATGGGCCACCACGTGAGAATCTTGAAGTTCCATCATAAAAACCAATTGGTGAATATGAGGAGTGGCCCAGGACCTTATATGGTGATTCTGAATTTTGAGATTTTTCGATGTGGGAAGTCTTTATATGTTGTAACACCTCCCCTCACGTGTGACCGAGAATAGTGCCTGCACCACTTTGATGACTGGACGTGGATGGTCGACGACCTGGACTTGAATTTGGATGGTCAGGGATGGGCCACCACGTGAGCAGATGTGGATGGCCGACGACCTAGACTTGAATTTAGATGGTCATGTGGCAGCGATAGGAATGGTTGGATGAGACCACCAACGACCTAGAGTTGATGCAGCTCAACTGCTTGCAGGGATGGGCCATCACATGAACGGATGTGTAGAAACGAACACGCTTGACGGGTCACACGTGTATATGAGCGCAGCACGAGAATTGGACCAAAAGCCCAGCTCTGATACCATGTTAAGAATCACTGAGGTTCCATTATAAAACCAATTGGTTAATATAAGGAGTGGCTCAGAACCTTATATAATAATTTTGAATCTTGAGATTTTTCGATGTGAGAAGTCTTTATATGTTGTAACACCCACCCTAGGTATGACCAGGAATAATGCATGCACCACTTTTGATAACTGGATATAGAGGGCTGATGACCTGGACTTGATTTTGGTTGGTCAGGGATGGGCCACCACATGTAGAAGTGGCAAACGGGTACCCCGCGGGTCAACCCGACCCGTTTACGGCGGGTTTAGCGGGTTGTCGGGTCGGGTCGGGTTGACCTGTTTAATAAACGGGTCAGGGGTATTAAACCCTAAACCGACCCTAATGGGTTGGTGGGTTAGGTGGGTTATTATAGCGGGTTAGACGGGTCGCTTTGGCAGGTCATTTTAGCGGGTTATACGGGTCATTTTGACAGATTCACGGGTCACCCGATTTAGTAACCCGCCAGATAAACGGGTCGACCCAACCCAACCCGCCAATTTGGCGGGTCGGGTCGGATCGACCCGTTTATCTGGCGGGTTACTAAATCATCAACCCTAACCCTATTTTTTTGCGAGTTAGACGGGTCGACCCGCGGGTCTCAACCTGTTTTGCCACCTCTAACCACATGAACGGATGTGGATGGTCAGCGACCTGGACTTGAATTTGAATGGTCGTGTGGGCCGCAATAGGAATGGTTGGATGAGACCACCAACTACCCAGAGTTGATGCAACTCAGCTGCTTGCGGAGATGGACCACCACATGAACGAATGTATACAATGTATGAGTTTAACGGGTCACACATGGACATGTGCGCAGTGTGAGAACTAGTTCAAAAGCCCAGCTCTGATACCATGTGAAGAATCATTGAGGTTAGATCATAAAAACCAATTGGTTAATATGAGGAATGGCCCAAGAGCTTATATGATGATTCTGAATTTTGAGATTTTTCGATGTGCAAAGTCTTTATATATTGTAACAAGAAAGAGAAAAATTTGAAAAAAGTGAGTTGCGTCATGACCCAACTTAAAGTCAAAAAGAAAATTCAGGTTGCAACGAGCCTAACCAAAAGAAGTAATGTCCGTTGCATATCGCCAAAATCAGAAATACACAATGATATGTATTGGCCATCGATACAGTGCTTGATATAATACCCTTCCGGTACACCCTAAGATATGTATCATTTTATGGGTGTATCATATTGAATCATATGATATGTGTCACATGCTATACTAGCAACTATGCAGTAATCAGGCTTCGATCCTTCCTGGGCAAAAAGATCTTTATATGCATATAGCCTTGACATCAATTTTTGTTTGAAACCCTGAACTAAAAGGATCTTTTACAAATTCACGCATCATGCTCCTGTTCTAGGTATCTGAGTCTATGACCCTGGCAAAGTCATCATAAAGACCTGCTTCTTACTAATGTCTCCTCTGAATGTTAGAAGAGGATCACCGGGAAAGGGGGGAGAGGATCTTTATGTGCATAATCCATTGGAGCAAGAAGCTGATTCACTGCAAGAAGTCATGTCCTTGAACTATCCTATGTGCTAAATCTTGTTCTGCTGTAGGTCCTGCTCTAAGGAAGAACAATATGACATTGATACAACTTCATCCTTCTCCTTAATCTAATAGGTCACATGACTATGTAAATAAGCTGAACGTTCTTCTCTAAGCATGACCACCTGGACACTGGAGAACAAAGAAAAGCTTTGATATGAATTGGAGAATAAAAGTGATGGTGCATAGTCACTAATTGCAATGTCATAGATGCAGCAGGACATCTGATTGTTTTCATCATTCTGTTACTACATGAATAGTCAGTAGACTTTTTAATACAATATACATTTGAATATTGATAGGTTTCCATGCATGTTCAGAACTTTTCTGTATCCAATTTTGGGTTTTCTTTCCATACCTCATTGCTGGTTTCTAGTCTTGTTAGCTGAAAGTCAAAACCCAAATGGAATGGCGGAACAGTTCACCTACTGTCTATGCCTGTGATCAGGAGGCAGCAGATGCATCTGGTATACTACTGCTCTTGACTCTTTGGTCTAAGAAGGTTGCTTTTAGGAATGGGCAATAGCCTCGACAGGGAACAACTAATGGCTTCTGCTTATTGAACATGGTTCCTGTGGTTGGTTTGTGACTCTTGGATGCTGAATGCTGAAGGTCCATGCAGCGATCTTGTAATTTTCAGGGACTCATAATATTTTTTCTGAATGAATCAGTGGATCCTATTCAAAGACCCTAATGGGTTCGCGCGGTGTATAATTTCATGGGCTTTGCCACAGTGTATAAGCATTAATCTTTGTCTACAAAGGGATCTATGCTGCACAGAACGTTGGTGATGCGCAGATTTTGAGAGAAGGTTTTTGAGCTCGAACGTGTGATATGACCTTTGATGTGAATATGCAATTAAGATATATCAAGTAGCCTTGGCAAATATATCATGGGTATCTCATCACTTTTGTCTCTTTAGTTGTTGCGCTGGGGGATAGACGGGTTTGCGGCGCTGCTCCTAGTTATGGGTGAGGTTCCGTCTGTTTCGTAAAAAATATTTTAAAAATATTTTCTCCTTATCTTTTAATATTTGGTTGCTAAAAATTAACAAAAAATATTTTTTTAGTCAATGAAAAATGAGGTGATTTTTTACACACTTATAAGATCTCTTCCATCCCCCCCCCCCTCTCGCGGCACACACACATAAACACTCGCCATTAATTTGACTATATTTATAAAATATTGAGTATTGATTTAAACAAATTGAAACAATAGGGATCAATCTGAAAAAGGTAATAACATTTGGGACTCTTTTTTGTGATTAACCCTTCATTCAATCTAAACTTTCATGAAATTGAAATGAAATAAAAAATTTAAAAGTCAAGAAATTAGTTTATTTTTAATTTTTTTTATCAATTTGTCAATAAAAAAATTGAGATCAACTCTTGCCAAAAAAAAAAAGATAAATATACAAAAACTAAAACAGGAACTACTGAATGTCATGTGACACCCGATCCAAACATTACATCAAAAATCAACGAAAAAAAACTCCATCCATTAAAAAAAAAAAAGAAAGAAAAAAGATTAAGAAACATTCGTTGTGTGTCACTTCTTTTCACCAAAAAAAAAAAAATTAAAGAAATAACGAGGGTACCACGTGGATAGAGATTTCTTTTCTCTTTTTTTTTTCTTTTAATCTTTTGGATATATATATTTTTTATATCATTTGCAAATCTTCAATTCAAACTTCATCCTCAATTGTTGGACATAGGAGCCTTATCTTGGAAGAGGCCTTGTCAGCCGACTAGGCTCATCGAATTCTCAATCATCGTCTTGTATGGGAAACCGACAAAACTTCTAATTGCAATTTCTTCTACTCGTTTGTTTTATTCGTGAAACACAAGTATACAAGAAATACTAATTATTTTATTTTAGGATTGGGCGTATTCTATTTTTAGAAATGTGATTTAATAGATACGACAAGCCTCACAGAAAGTGATTGTTTTGATTTGTCCATCTTACAACCTATTAAGATGGCTAATACTTGTTAAAGAATAAGAGAGAAAGAGGCAACAAAAATAAAAAAGGGAAAATATGAGAGAAAAAGGATGGAGAATATTTTATTGTTTTTATTATACAATTTATAATGTAGATAATCTTATTTATAGAGGCAATACAAAAGTGGTTATATCATATTGGTTAAATTTTGCTTACACTTAAAAATTATTATTTGATCGAACTGTGAGACCGTAAATAATAATGGGCCATATCTAATATTTGGATAATAATAAATTATTCTGAATATCAATATCAATAATATTTTAATAATTTCATAAGGTTACTGTAAGATATTCATCTCATAAAAATGTACCATTAGACAAAAATTCTAGTAAAAGAAAAAAGAGTACACTATTCTTATAATATGCTTTGAACTACTCATTAAAAACCTTGTCAGAAAAATTCAATAGGACAAAATCTAAGTTAATAAAAAAAAGTACAGTGCGAATTTATCTCTCTCACATATCAGCATATAAAAAAGAATCTGTAAGTATACATGTCAATCTTATAATTTCTTAAGTATTACTATATAGATGAATCAGCTTAACTAAACTTGTTTTCACTTGAGAAACTCCTATTTTACCTTCTTTTAGGAGTTCATACGTGAATGTTAGCATAATATGTGAGTTCAAAAGCCTTTAATATAATTTTTCTTTAGTCGAACAATACATGCAATATCAATCACTTGTCGAGTAATGGAATATCCTTTACCAAAAACATTAAACAATTTAATTGCCACTTGTCATTTTGATTATTGGGTGAGCCTGAACTGACAAAAGTCCAGAGTAACGCAAGAATTTTCCGTCATTATATGTGGCCTGTGACCTAAGCCTGACATCTGACAAAGCCATCAAGTTAGCACCAACGACCTGAGCTAATGGCAACAAACGTTTACAAGTCTCCTTGTCTCACTTGAGGTAACTGGTAAATTAATCCTTTACTCCTCTCTCAAGTTCATAGTTGTTTCATCCTCCTTTGATGAATTTTGAACTAACTTAAATGTGAAAAGCATATCCCATAAGATAATTGTTGTGTTTGTTTCGAACTTATTATAAGACATTTATTTTATTTGATAATTTATGTAAAAAAAATTATTTGTTATAAATTTATTATAAGATACTTTTTATAAGATGTCTTATTTATAGTTATAAAAAATAAGTTAAATTTTAAATATTTATATTTTATCTTATGCCTTATCAGTTAGAAAATAATTAAAAATAAAAATTTAAAATTTAAAAACAAAAAATTTAAAAATAAAAAATGTTAAAAATTAAATATTAAAAATTAAAATTTCAAAATTTTAAAAATAAAAATTAATTAATATTTATATTTTATATTTATTATTTAATTATAAAATTAAAATATTATGAGTTAAAATTAATAACATTATTATCAAAATAACTTATAACAACATTTCAACTAACAAACTAAGTAGTCTTATTGTATCAAACACTTATTTCTTATAAGACACTTATCAAATAAGATGCTTATCAGATTTCAAATTTCAGATAAGACTATTCCAAACAGGCTAAAAGTTCATCATTTACTTTCTTGCAGGTTTGTAGAGGCTTCTTCATCCAAGTCCACCCCTTCCGTACACTTATTGGTTCGGGTTCAGATCATCCCTAACAGGACAATTACCTGAATCATAAATATTTTTCATTTTGCATACGTATATTAGGAAAAGTTCAAGAAAAAGTTGAGAAAGAATATTCAAACTATTCCGCATTTGTACATCAATTAATCTTCTATATGTAATCTGTGTCACTTGAAGAGCAGTCAATCTAATTGCTGGTTTGCTGTATAAACTTTACTCTTTTAAGCAAAGAAATGTCATGCTGGTCCTCTACTTTGCACTTAAGACCTGATATAGCTTTCTTTTCCAAGTTCAGATTGTTCCTTGCCGTGATCAATTTGATTCTTGTCAAACTTGAAAAGAATTTTGCCATTGGCGGCAACTAAACATGCGAAGACCTTAGCTCTTATTCGTTGTTGTTGAACCTTCAGGAATTTCCACAATACAACACCATCTTGAGGATGCTTCAATCCATATGTAGGGACTTTTACCAGTCTTTCTCAGTCAAATGAGAAAATCTTCAACTGTTGCAAGAGATTTTAACTGCTGACTAAGTGAAGCGATTGTTTTTTGGCATTCTGCAAATTTACGTGCAGCCACTGCTAGCTCTTTTTCCTGCCATTGACAACAAGAGACATGAGACTATATGCCCCAGCAATACATTGCAAGGGGAACTTATATTAGGATTACATGGTTGCTGGTAGAATCATATCCATGAGAAATAATTAATTGTACTCCTCGTTGAATTCATTTTCTTAATTGAATATTTTGCACGTGTATCTCTAGTTCTAGAAGCTTTTGTACAATTAGCCAATTAATATCACCACAAGCTAAGATATGCATACTAACTAGTTTAAGCTAATTGGTATTACCGGCACTTCTCATTAAAAGGAAGCTCAGTAAGTCATGTCTCAGTTAAAGTTGTTCAAAAAGTGGAAGTAGGTTCTAATGCCAAACTTCAGGAACAGCCCAAACGTGCCTAGACTTTTGAACAACTAAGCATCTTTCTTGAGCAGATAACTATATGCCTGGTATTATTAAGCACATCATATGATAAAGAAACTAAACTGTGACATAAACATGTCATTTCACTTATCTATGTTACTCTTAAAAGAAAAAAATAATCCTTCAAACTCAACAATCTCTTCATAAGGATAAGCTTAAAATCATCTAGACCTGAAACAAACACAATTTCTAGTTCATATAGTAATCATTAAATTATCAAAACATAGCAAGAACTTTTCTCTATTCTCTTATGGAGTTGAGGATAGTCTTCATGTTGAAATTATATTGGCTGAGTGCACGTGAAAAATTATTCTATATTAGCAGAAGGCAGATCTGCCCAACACCATTCAAGCTTTCTTTTCAATTTACGTGCATTTGAATCACAATTGCATAAGCATTTCAAATGATTACAAGTTAGCAACTGACCTGATTGACTTTAAGCTTTCCAATATTTGCTGCTTTCTGAAGCTTCATCCTTGAAACCTCATTTTCTAATTTCTGACAATTGGCAACAGCTTCATCAGAGAGGGCCCGCTCTTTTTGAACCTCATCCTCACAACTTGTAACTTTTGATTGCAAGGTTCGCATCTCAAGTTCTATAGCTAGAACCTGGGACTCTGCTATATTTTTCTTTATGTTGGTGGCCTCAAGTTCTACCTCAGCCATTTGTTTTGCTTCACTTGATTTTGCTAACTGGGATTGAAGCTCTATGAAATTAGTCTCCTTTTCCTCTACACGCTGTATTAATTCTTCAATCTCTATACTGGCAGCCTCAACTTCTACCTCGGCTGCTATTCTCACTTCGGTTGCCATAAATAACTTAGCCTTCAGATCTTCCATCTTCGCTTCTGTTTCCTTTAACTGAGTTCTTGATGTCTTAAGCTGATTTTCACAATCACTTAGAGATCTCTCCAATTTCATTTTCTCTCCTCCCATGATATTTAATTTTTCTTCCAATTCAGAAGTTCGATTGATCATGGCTTCAAGTTCAGCTTTTAGAGGTAGGTCCCCAACATGAGTTCCCATGTCAGGGGCACTTGCACTTGGCATCTCAGGTAAAGCAACAAGCCTCTCCATTTCAAGAAAATCATCCATCAGATTGATCTCAATCGATGGTGCCATGAGATTACTTCCAAGAGGCTTTTCTTTCTTAAATTGATCTAATTCTGCTATTAGGGCGGACGCCCAAGAGTCTGAGTTAGTTGGCTCACCATCATTTGTCTCCACACCACTCATTCTGCAACTCTCATTGTCAATTACTGATAGCCTCTCTCCACTATCTGACTGACTATCTGTGAAAGATTCAACATAAATTGATGACACTGTACCAGACCGGTGCTCGTTAGCTGGAGCTGCTCTGCGAGCTACTGTCTTTAGCCTACGGCACTCTGCTTCAAGCCTAGCTACCTTCTTGATGCTATCCAGATGTTGCTTACTTGCAATTTCAGCAGCATTGGTGCTCAGGTCCTTTTCGCGGGTTCTAAGTTTTAGTTCCTCACTTAAGGAATGAAGCTGAAAGACAAGGGCTGAATTTTCTTTCTCTGCAGCTTCAAGCTTGGTATGAAGATCAGAAACAGTAAAGGCTTCAATTCTAGCAGTTTGAAGTTGAGACTGGAGCTCAACAAGCTGGTTCTCTAGTTCAGACTTGGTAGATTCCCATTCAGAACTTTGCTTGGAGACAGCATCACAAATCTTCAGTTCTTGCTCTTCTCTAGCTTGGCGTAGTTGTCTCAAGCACTCCTTTAGTGCTCCATCAAGATGGCTAATGCGCTCTTCAAGGACTAAGTTCTTCTGGGTAAGAATATCAACCTGCTTCTTCAAAGCTACCACTTCAGTTTCAGCCTTCTCCCATCCTAACATAATAGGTTGATATATAAGCCTCAGAAATTAATGAGAAAGAACCTCATTTGGAAACATCAATAAATCTAAATAACAGGAAGCATGTATGATATATAAACCCCAATAATTCTTATTGAAAACAGCAGCATGCAAGGGAACATGCGGCTTCTTCATTTTGACTGAAAAAATCCCAACTTCAATATGGCATAAGGAATCAATCCAATTATGATTTTACCATGTAGAGAAAAAGAATTGGGCAAAAACGAAACTGATTTTAAGTGAAATATAAAGCTCTCAGAAATAATGACAACATATGTAACTTTGAATATAACAAGCCCACCGTGACAATTATGACATCAGAAAGCGCCTGTTCAATTTTTTAGGCCAAATATTTCCATTATTGGACAATAATGTACCTCCTTCCTGTGTGGATGCTGAATACAAAAGTCATCTTGGAAAGCTAGTCAGAGAATTACATGATACATCCATAAATTAAATGGAATATTTATTACAGAGAAGATGCAGTACAGAGTAGGTCTACCATCTATCCTACTTTGGCAATTCTGTAATGTAAAACAGGGAAAAGAAAAACAAAAAGAGAAAAGAAAATTTTGATAGATAATGGTCCTATTACATTTCATCAATATGGTCTGAACAAAGACAAAAGTTATGGTTGACAAGAAAACTAGGGAAAGTGAATCAATATTATACTTGCGTCATTTAAAGATTATAAGTTCAGTGTAAATGGAACAAAAGTAGAAACATGTTGTGTTGGTATGTCGAAGTTGACACACCGTATGCACATTTTAGGTGGAAAAAAAAAGGCGATTACGCATTTAAACAAACATCGAAAATATTTCAGGAAACGAGGAAAGATGGAGATACAGTGGCAGTTGCTCCAGTAAAGGTGCACTGGCCCTAGCCCTCAGGGTCATAGAGAGGAGTGGGTACACAAGTTTGGTTTCTGTGCAAGTGGAAGAAAGAGAAATATCACTTTGTCCACTTTAAATTCTATTAAAATGCCTTATCAATTTAATATTTTTACTAGATTTATCTCTAGACGTATGTAAGCTTTCTATTGCATCACATCTGTAAGCAACTAGCAGTCAACTTTAAAGGAAGAAGTGTAATTTCTCAAGTATCATAGGTCTGAATACTAAAATATCTTTCTGACCCGGAAAGAGTGTTGTTTCATGAAGCAGTCTATCTATGGAATACTTGCTTTTTCTATGTTATAGTGGATCGAGTTTACCAACAACTGAGCCAAATTGGTCTGGACAGTAGCCAATCACCAACTTAGAGGTTGCCGCATAAGCAGGAAACTGATACCTGAGACTGCTTCCTCTGCAACTTTGGCGTGTTGTTTCACCAGGTCTTCCTTTGCTCGAATATTTAGAAGAGCTTTGGATAGCTTTTCTGATAAAGCCTTCACACTATCAGTAAGTTCTTCTTCTTGTGAAGCTTTAGATGTGACTTCTGGTGATTGAGCATTATTATATAAGAGTGCCTATATAAACCAAGAAAGGACAAAGAAACAATAATGAACTACCAAAATAATCCTAAAAACCATAGGCATAACAATAAATCCCTCTTGCAGACAGGGGGATACAGAGAGAGGCAAAGAGCACGTAAAGCTGTACATTCTTTCAAACACATTATATGCAGATTCAGCGCAATATCAAGGCAACTACTTCAAAGGTCATCATATTATAATTCAGAAATGTATACCAGCTTTCATACCATAGAATTACTCATCCACTTCTAAACCACAAATTTTACCTTCTCTTCTTCATTTTCAAATTCTAATGAAAAGTAAAAAGTTCCAACATGTCACTTTAACTTGCCAGTTATATCTCTTTGGTTTGCAGCACTGCTGATGACATGAAAAATCATGATTCAAGTCATCTTGTAAGCGACTAAAGGCTCCTTAAATGACTTCATAGAAAGACAAAAAGAATAATAATAACCAATAATTGCTCCTTTCCCCAGAACAAGCCTGGGACACTAAGGGCAAAAGAAGATGATAGAGATATATTCAACAGACAATATATCAGACAACTAAAACTTAAGAAATCAGATAGAATCAGAAATCTTTCCATCAATAAGTTCAAGCTATAATCTGCATTCCTCCTCTCATTCTTCACCAGCGCATGAAATTGGATGAGCTATTACTTCCATTTACTCATTAGTTTCATAAATCCAAGATATTACAAAGTAAAGAGAGATGGGAAAGAGAACGAAAGCTATTTTCATGGCAATCGACAATTTAAAAGTCTCCAGATACTGAGAAAAATGATAACATGGTCACTTCCTTAACAAGCAAGTCTCATAAGAAATAAATGCACTTGTGAAGAATAGCTAACAAGGTATATACTTCAACATTTCAATAATCCATGAGAGAGATATGAAAGATGGGCAGGATGCTTCTGAAAAAGAAAATGCAAAGGACTAAAATTAGTGGTCCATATTTGAAAATAAACACAAAAGTGGTCCTTTTGACTTCTTAGAGCTAAGGTGTCAAATATTGATAGTGATAAACCACCGGTTTATACATAGAGTACAAGCAATTATATTTATTTTCTATGCAGGTTATGGGGAAAAAAATTAAAACAGAAGCCATTTAGCATTAAAAGGCTGATGCTTGATTCTATGTTGCATCATGAATAATTGTGTGGCCATAACACTCAAGTCTCTGGTACTTTAAATTTTCATTAGTCTAGAAAACCCTTTGCCTCATCTTGAAAGAACCATGACCTGGCAACATATAAGCTGATAGGCTTTTAAAGGACTTTCTTCCAGATATTATTGTTGCAACTTGTTTCTTGTCAATTTAGCCTCTTATTTGTTGATCTACCCAAACCAACCAACCCCTCACCATTTGCCACATCCCCCCCGGGGCACACAATGCCATAGAAAATTAGAGAGAAGGCATAGAGAAAATAGGAAGTGTTGTTAAAAATGTGGGTATTCAGCAGAGGAGATTTTCCAGCAAACAACATAAAAGCGCAATCGGCCACAAATATCAGACTAGAGAAATGCTCAACCAGACCTCGAAGATATAAAGCCATAGACCTTAATGCTTGGGAATCCAACACAAATGGCCTTTATTCTCTTGGTGTCTTCATCAGATCATTATAATTCTCCAACGGAGCTATTTATCATGATTCAGTTTGTTTTAATATCATTGCATTGCCTTAATCCTTAAATTGATACCGTATATGTGTGTAATTTTGAGAAAGAAAGAAGATGACGAAGCTGAATGCTGGACCAATTCATTTATCATCCACTTCGTGTGCAGTCCATAACTATATGTAATGTGAACCAAGTTATAGAATACTAACGACATTGTAAATTGCGCCACAAAATACTGAACTTTGTATGAAGTTTCTTGAGAGAGAAATAGAGCAGACCTGATCATCAGAGAATCTTTCAGAATGAGAAGACAAGGATCCAGAGCTATCTGCTTCACCACTTGGACCCTTCTCTGATGACTTCCTCCTCCACAGCCAGCTTCTTTTGTCCATCTAAAGCAACCTCTCTCTCACTTAATCTCTATTTAACTCAAATTCATCCTACTTATACACCCTCAACAATGTTCACCCCGAAAAAGAAAAAGAAAAAGAGAAAAAAAAAAACACCATTTCTCAAAATTTAAACATCACTAAAAAGATGATTTAAACAATCCAAAGTATTTAATTCTAATACAAAACGTTGAAGAAGTTGGATGAAAGATAACAGAGTGGTGAGGGAATTTTTGTGTTGATCTTCAACTTGCCTTAGAATTTACTCTTAGTCGAAGTAATCGACCCTTCAAAACCTCCCCACAAAAAGTCGAAGGTGGAATGAAATACAACATAGAAAAGCATTATTTTTAACCTAAACCAGTTGGTAGATGCTTGCAACTATAAACTTCGCCATAGGCCTATACCTAAATCTGATGGCTACCTTTTGTTGAATCAGAATGAGAGACATCATGAGAAATGAGAATTAAGCATAACCCCTTTCCCCTTTCCAAGATATCTATCCAAGACCCACATAAAGAAAATTGCAGAAAGAAAGCAATTATCTTTATGCATACACACACCACACAAAACCCACATGCCTATGTTACTCTATCATACGTATACACACACACATATATATATATATAGATAATATAAGTCTCGTTAAACTTACAAACACATATATTACTGTAGCATGATTATAGAGACAACAATAATAGTACTTGTATATATACTTGCCTTTTGCTTTGCTGAAAAGAAAATGGAAGCGTGTTGAATCAAGAATGAAGACAAAGAAAGACTAATCATAATGTTTGTAGTTTTGTATGGATTCCTTATTCTCTACCTATTTTCTTATTATATTATTGGATATATATATTAAAATAAAATGGTGAAATGCTTGGGCACTTTTGAAACCAAGATTGCGTTATTCCCGCCCCCCACGTTGGATTTGTGGAATTTCTTTCTTCGATCAAAGGACCATAAAAACAAAGTCTATACGTTTCACTTCGCGCATGTGAGATTAGTAGTGGTGGTTGATGTGGAGACACTCGACAACGCGGATCGAGTCGTGTGTGGCGATCTTTCATTGAAATATTGCGAAATTCTTTGGATTTTCACGCCGTTGGTCCTTCTCGGTGGCTGCCACTCACGCACATCCCTCGATTTACCTCCCGCCTGGTTAAGGGGCCTCTGGCCAGGTGGGAAAGGGGTTCTCCTTTGGTTAACCCTTTTAGAAAGTCTATACGTTTCTTTGTTTTTGGCTGGACGCCAAAAAGTCAGCATTATGCCAATCCCTAGGTAGGTCCAACATCCGTTTTGGGGGACAAATAATTCATCTTTGACTTAGATTATCTCCAACAGATTTTTTATTTTTTTCTCTAAATTTAAATAATTTGAGTTATTTTTTTATATTTTAGAATCCTCTATTTTTAATTTTATTTCAACAGTTCCCTTATCTTTTACCAAACTTTCAGTTTAGGGAATTCATATTTCAGTTTTACTCCAACAGCTCCCTTATTTTATAATATTACAGTCTTAGAGTTATCGGGATAGGGATGGGATTTGGGGGTTGACTTTGGGGATGAAAAAAAATCCCTATATATAAGTGTTTTGTTTTGGGGTTGAAAAAAAAACCTAAAATTTTAGGGATGAAATAAGGGAGCTATTGGAGCACTTTGCTATTAACAACACTCCTCAATATGGGAATTTTTGTGTTTTAGAGGATTTCTTAGATATGGCCTTAGTAACTCATGCACTCCTTTATCTCATCTTTTTAATAATTATTTATCTTTAAAATACAATAAATTAGTGTTCTATACTTGTGACTCTTCACATCGTCAATTCGCATATCAAAAATTATTAAAAAAACTGATGTATGTGGATTAATGATTTTGACATATCATTAGGTCAGGTAAGTTAATAAATGAAAAGAATTGTAAATGTTGACTTTTTCAATATGTTCATATTGTTAACTTTTTGACAATTTTTGATCTGAGCACTAAAGAGGATTGATCTCTCGTGTTTTATAGAAAAAAGATTTAATTATCAAAAGTTTTAAAGATTATACAGTGAATGGGACATTAACTCTTCCTCTTTTTCACATTTCTTTTATTTCGTTCTTCCTTTTGTTTGTTTAAGGCCATTTTAACAAAAGGATGTTCAATCGGGTTTTTCAAATTAACAACTGAATCTTTGTGTATTGTAAAATTGGCTTTGGATAATTGAGGCATAAAAAAATATTTTTGGTTAATAATTTTAGGGAAATGAACTAGAGATCTTTTGTGAGTAGAACTATATTTATGAGGATGGAAATTAATGAAGAAAGATACTGCAATAATTTCTGGGGTTCATTTGCAAAGCTAATTTTTTTATATTTGGTAACACTTTGTTATAATATAGAATTTATTTGGAATTCTAAGATTTGTAAATCCTGGATTTACTCTAGTTATACACAAATCTTATGCCAAGATACGGAATTTGCAATTCCACGAAAAACAAATCTATAAAAAAAAACTTATGAAGACAAAAATATCCCTATAAATATTAACATAATACAACACTATCATTTTTTATATAATCTTAGTTAAGTAAAATCTACATATTAATTCTAATTTTACATATATTCCAAACACAATTCAAATTTACTAGTAATAAAATTGACTTTAAATTGTTTTTTATATCCAAACAATAGAATTCATTTGCAAATATAATTCCTTATTGTTGAACTTATTGGTTTTAATCTATTTGGATGATGATATAATTGCACTTTGTTAATTGCTACTCATTAATAATTGCGCTTTATTAATTGCTATCATTAAATATCTTGTATATGTTAATTATAATAGCTTGAGCTAGATAAAGGCTTTTGAGCAAAGGAAATGATGCATGGAGCATGGAGATTATGGAGATTTCTTGAAGAATTAGTTCTCGTTCTTTAGCTCTTGTCAAGTTGATCTTAGTACATAAGCAAATGTCTATGAAGCTCAAAAGCTTAGAACATTGCATGCACATATCTTGATCTTTCTTCTTAATACATGCTTATATATCTTTATAAGTATATACATACCTCCACTTGCCTATGCCTACATTTGCCTTCAAAAGCCTTTTCCTGCAGAAAACACATCCTTTCTACATACTGTAGCATACATTATTTTGATATCTTAATTATTATATATGCTTGTATGTATGTATATACATATATACCTGCATGAATCTACAGTAAAAGTGCATATATAGGCTCCATACTTCAAATACTTAAGATATCTTGTTCAATATATATGTATCTATAGGTAAACAACTTGTATATACCTCTTTCCCATGCAAAATCTGTAAAAATCTTGAATGTGTACAAGTTTTAGCTTTGCATTTAATGATCATGCAAGTTGGTTGATATTGCATTAATGAGATAAGATATATGTTATATAAGTAGTTGTCTTGAGCTTCAAAAATTCTGCAGAAAAACTCTTTTATTGTTGACTTGATATGTAACAACTTTTTGGGAAAAAGTTAAAACAGCTTTTTTAGCTTTTTTTGCAACTACCAGCCTACTTAGGCGGTCGACCGGTAGTGTATTCCGGCAAAAACAGAGAGCATGATTGCTCTACCGGAACACTCAGGTGGTCGATCGGTAGAGTGTTCCGGTAAAGCTCTTTCGTCTTCTAGAATTACCGGAACACCCAGGGTTGACCGGTAGATTGCTCCGGTAGTCCCTCTATGTTGTTTTCAAAAATTGACCGTTAGGAGACTTGCTTTTTTGGCTTATAAATACATCCTTCACCTCCCAACTCAGACACAACTTGTTCAAAACACCTCTCTAAGTTCTCTTGCATTCAATATACTTCATCTATTACAATTTTGCTCTATTAATGCAACCTTCATTGATTGCATATCATTGGCATTTAAGAATAAGTTGCTTATCTACTTAGAACAATATAGGAAGGTTTAAATACCTTTGTATACTTGCTCAAAAGAGTTTCTTGTATACCAAACTTTCTACTATCATATTGGGTGTGAATTTCTTTACTCTTGGGTAGCATAGGTGTGAGGAACATCTCTCAAAAGTGAAGGGTTGAAATCCTCAAGTATAGGCGTTACACTTGTTGTGACGCCCCATCCCACATCGGTTCTTTGTGAGATTTGTGTGCACTTCATAATGGCTTGGGTTCACTACTACTGTCATCACCGGCTTAAGCATTTTGGGCCAGTCGGTTAGGCTCAAGTGTGGTGGCAAGCCAGTAGTTAGGCCTGGGTCGTTACAGGTGGTATCAGAGCAGGCTCTGGGCAGATTCTACGCTGCCTGGGGTTTTGGGCTGTGGTTCTATTATTGTGTTTGAGGCACGACGAGGATGTCGCGTCTTTAAGGGAGGGAGTTTGTAACGCCCCATCCCACATCAGTTCTTTGTGAGATTTGTGTGCACTTCATAATGGCTTGGGTTCACTACTACTGTCATCACCGGCTTAAGCATTTTGGGCTAGTCAGTTAGGCTCAAGTGTGGTGGCAGGCCAGTAATTGGGCTTGGGTCGTTACAGGTGGTATCAAAGCCAGGTTTTGGGCAGATTCCACGCTGTCTGGGGTTTTGGGTTGTGGTTCTATTATTGTGTTTGGGCCGCGACGAGGACGTTGCATCTTTAAGGGGGGAGTCTGTAACGCCCCATCCCACATCAGTTCTTTGTGAGATTTGTGTGCACTTCATAGTGGCTTGGGTTCACTACTACTGTCATCACCGGCTTAAGCATTTTGGGCATATTCCACGCTGCCTGAGGTTCTGGGCTGTGGTTCTGTTATTGTGTTTGGGCCGCGACGAGGACGTCGCGTCTTTAAGGGGAAATTTGTAACGCCCTATTCCACATCGGTTTTTTGTGAGATTTGTGTGCACTTCATAATGGCTTGGGTTCACTACTACTGTTATCGCCAGCTTAAGCATTTTGGGCCAGTCAGTTAGGCTCAAGTGTGGTGGCAGGCCAATAGTTGGGCTTGAGTTGTTATACTTGTGGTCCTTATGGTGAAGCAAGGGTTGTGATTGTTGTTATACACTTCTACAACGTATTAAGTAAGAAGCCGATTCACTAGTGAAGTTTCCAAAACCCTATAGCTAGTGGACTAGGCCCTCGGGAGTTCGAACCACTCAAAATCGCTGCGTTTGATACTCTTGACCCTACTCTCTTTACTTTTCAAGTATTTATCCTAATTTTTGCATGTGATTTTGTTTGAGATAATTGTTAAGAATTTTAAGTGGTTAATTGTGCCAATAATCCAATTCACCCCTCCCTCTTGGATTCATTTTCTGGGCAACACTTATAAAATTCATTTACAAACAAAATAAATCCTATATTACAAGAGCTTCCAAACACTATGTAAATATCTATATACTATAACGAAAAGTAAATACAATGATAAATTTTTCATAAGATTCTTATCCTATTTGATGTTTTATATAAAAAGTATGGATTTGTTTTGAGTTTTCACAAGATGCTTGTAATAAGCTGTCTTAGCTATAATTCTAAAAACTAAGTCAAGGATGGATTGTTTATATCTTATAAGAAAAAAAGTATGTCTTGTTTTGAGTTTTTATAAAATACTCGTGATAAAATGTCTTATATCTTATAAGACTAAAAAAAAAAAAAGACAGTAAACTTTACCTCCTTCAAGTCAATAAGATAAAATACCTTATAATAAGCTTATTCCAAACATAGCAATAACCTAACCTCCATTTCTAATCAATGACAAGCCCTGCAAATGCAAATGCAAATGAAAAGAAACAAAAATAAGGTCAAGATCATATTCTTACCACCCCTTACAAACGACCCAAAAAGAAAAAAAAACTACTCGAAAAGATAATGTAAAAACACAAGCCTTCTAATGAATAAATTAAAAATAATGCTCAAGTGAATCAAAAGCAAGGCAAATTTAGTCTATTTCATCCACAGGAAACCTCATAACCATGCATTGCCATGCGCTCAACTTTAAACTTTTTTTTTTGGCTAAATCAGCAAAGTACTTGGATTGAAAAAGATAATTACAACTTAATTAGAAAACACCCCAAATATGTGTCCCAAGACGAAACTATCCATTCAAATTACCCAATCAAACTAACTTGGTGTCGATATTCCACTTACTATATAAAGTTCTATTAACATTGGTATTTTTAACTTTACAATGATGTGTTGTCTTCACTCTAATAACAGCAGCACTCAAATGGAACAATTGATCTTCACTTCTTGGTCTATCTTGTTGGTGTAGTTTTCTGTTTTGTTCTCACCAAATGTGATAAATTGCAGTCTACAAAAAGAGTTTGCAAATGCATGCTCGAAAAAATTTCCCCTTAAATTTGTTTTGATCCCAAACAGCAATGCAATCTCAGTCTTGCATCCAAAAGGGGTCACCTGCCAATTTCATTCCCCTTTTCTATATTCTACCTATGACATAATGTTCAAAGAAAATATGACGCATATTCTCAATTTGCTATATATAGAAGTAGTACAAGGGGTTAATTGATAACCCACTCAATGAGCCTGCTCAAATAGGGAGGCGATCCTTCCAAGTTAGCCATGTAATACATTGCATGTTTAGGGATATGTCCCTTAAACCACAACACGTTAGGCCACTGAGAAGTAGGTTGTCTGATACGAATTAACTCTCACACTAATCTAATTAAAAATTTACCATCTGGAGTTCTCAATCACCATACAAGGCCATCATCATCGCATCTTGGTATTGGCGAGCCAGTAACTCACAAAAATATTTCAAAGGAGTGAACAACTTGTTGGCCCATGCCAATTGTTATCCACAATAAAATCATTAACCTTAGCTTTGAGGTCCATCTATGCCTCCTCAAGGATTGGCTCACCAAAATAGTCAGCAAGGATTCCAAATGGATGCCACAAGTTGGGCCAAAACCTTGTCTTCTTGCTATTGCGAATTCTGTAGTAAATTAAGTCCTTCAAGGTATCCTTGATTTTTTGAAGCTTCTTCAAGTACCATCGAGCATTATTTGGATTTTCAAGATCCTAAAAAATCTGTTTGGCAGAGATAATTAGCATAAATCCATCTCACCTAGATGGTGTTGGCTCTGTTAAGTAACATCCAAAGCAAATAAAGATATATTACATCGTTGGTATCCTTAACTTTTCGCAAGTCTAGCCTCCCCTGGCTCCTTCTTGTAATGTGCAACAAACATCAGCCCATGCTACGTGAGATTTCCCTTACATATTTCACTGCTTTTGATACTTCTTACGTCACATAAATGTTATTTGTCTGATTAATAACCTTTTATGAAATTTTAGCACTAATATAATTGATTATATTATTGGTTTTGTTACTTAATAAAGTCATTTTTTATCAACACCCGTATATCGCACGGGTTTACTATTAGTATCATATATAATTTGGGACAAGAGTCGAGTACCATTTTGGATCCCGAGTTCTAGAAACCAGATCACAGGATGTGGATATCCCATATGGTTAATCCTAGTCCTGGCCCAAATCCTAACGGATATTAAAAATCGTTCTATTCTTATTCTTGTTCTTTAATGGAAAGTTTAAACTGGTTTTAAATGGGTTAGTCGATCTCACATACCTACGTCGTTATCCTAATATTACTATAACACTTGTGGGGTTATTTGGAAAATAACTAAAACTATGAGGGTCAAAAATAGGCTAAAATTTTATACCTGCATATCAATTAAACATAAAAGGCAAACCCATTTTACCTCCTTTGCTCCCATAACCCGAAACTAAACCCTTATTTTACCAAGCATGCGTTGAGCTGCGAAAAGAAGAATAAATCGAGAAATTGAAGGGTAACCCGGGTCTTCCTTTGGTTAATCAAGTAAGTATTTTGAAATACTCAGTTTATATTAATCATATATATTAATCATTACTTACGTATTGTGTTGTTTGTTTGTGTATATATATTGCTCTATGTATAAAACTCAAACCCACTTGCTAGTTAAGATAATTGAAAACCTTGAGCTATATGAATCTACAAATGCTTAACAATTTTCCAAAATTCATAAAGGGTTGTGGCATGGTCCGCGGACGTGTGTGTCTGGTGGTTATGGCTTGGTTTGAATTTGTGTAAAGCTGAAATTTGGTAAATAAATTGGTTTGAGCTCAAAAACTTTTAGTCAGACTCCTATTTGGGTGTTGGGAATACTACATTTGCTATACTTATGCTTTCTATTTAGACATGCATGTATGTATATATTCACCGTCTTTGGCGGCCTTATTCGATCTTTTCATTTGCTCTAATTGTTGCGTCTTGCTAATTTTGGTGGGCTGCAGTTATTCACCGTCTTTGGTGGCCTTATTTGGAGTTACAAATTGATTCTGAGACTTGGGTTGGTGAAGAAGAATAAGTAGGGGGGAAAAAATATGAAGCCAAATTCGGCATGGAGTTCGTCAAGGAATCCTGTCAAGTTCCGGATGTAAAAACCACTGCCTCTCTCTCTCTCTCTCTCTCTCTCTCTCTCTCTCTCTCTCAGAGTCTTAGCAGAGAATATGGAGTAATTCTTTCTCTGTTCTTGTTTATTGCACCAGTCCAACTTCAGACAACCTGGTTCCTATTCGGCTGGACATTGAAATTGACGGTCAGAGATTTAGAGATGCTTTTACCTGGAACCCTTCTGGTAATCTTTTGTATTCTGTTGCACTTTCACACACCAGTTACATGTATTGTTAAATATTAAACGCCTGATAACTTGAATTCTTATAAGTATTACTAAGATTAGGACACTAGACCTAGAAAAAGAAGTCGTGGAATAATATGTTCTGAGTTATTTCATGCATGGCAAGCACTGCCATTCTCTCCGTGGTAGTTGTGTTATGAACTCCAAATATTTACCTGAGTGAATGTTGTTATGAATGCATGCAGCATAACTCTACATAACTATTCTCCATATTATATTTGTTTTCTCGTTTCATTTTTCTCATGATCTTATGGCTCAATTGCAATTGTTTTTCTTGCTTTCTTTCTCTTTTGGTACCATAGATGCTGATTCGGAGATTGTGCTGTTTGCAAAAAGAACCGTGAAGGACTTGAAACTTCCACCAGCTTTTGTAACACAGATTGCTCAATCCATTCAAGTAATATACCCTAAGCCTGTGGAGTTTCTCTAATTTTCAGTCTTGTACTCATTAGCATCATCTTTCACTATATGGACTCCAAAAATCACTTCACTTGATTGAGCCGATCTAGGCTTCTGTCCTTGGGTTGTATGGTGGTTTATTTTCCCCTTTCCTGTATGTGTTTCAGTGTTTGGATGACAAAATGGAGAACAAATATTTGCCAATATGGGATTTGATATTGTTTTGTATGTCTTAGAGGGTGATTTTGTGTTAGTGTATGTTTTTTGCACCATATGTTATGTCAAGTTATTGAGGAAAAAGACAGATTATGTTTTTAGGGAGCTCTTTTTCACAATTGAGTATTTGTTGGTTTTCTTTTGCAATATAGTTAAACTTTATGGGGTCCAAATAGGTAAACCCTAATGCCCTGAATGTGGTTCTCTAACAGTTGTTGTATTTGTTTAGATGTTCCAGTGTCATGGCTTATCCCAAAAAAAAAAAGGAAAAAAAAGAGAGAAAAGGAATCATTAAAAGACAAGTATCAACCTACTTTCTTTTTGCCTCTTGATACTGCCGCCTGTTTAACTGGAGATTATGTAGAAAACTTTGCTCAATGATGTGTTCTGAGGAAACAACAATAAAATTTGATATTGACAAATGTAATTCCCTGCGATGGCAAACAGAAGCAGAAAATAGATGAAGTTTTCTGAATAAGCTCTTTTAACCCAGAATTAGAAAATATTTTCCCAAGAAAACGTCTATTTGGTACTTCCTTCTTTAGAAGCTGGTATTTTGTCGTGATTTAATCAATCCTCTATGAATTGTGTCTTGATGGGGTAGGTGCAATGTTTTCGTCTATGAATTGTGTCTTGGTGGGGGGTGAACAATATGAAAATATCTATCTTTCACTAGACATGGCCTTTGGAGGGTGGTGTAGTCCTGTATGATTCACATGATCCTTTCTTCAATATATTCCTTTTCTCTCTCACATTTCAATTCTCAGTTTTAATCTCTATTAAGCATTCAAATCAACTCTTACAGTCACAGTTGACAGATTTTCGATCGTACGAAGGACAAGATATGTACACTGGCGAGAGAGTTGTTCCTATCAAGGTTTGTGTTAAGGTCTCATGACGCCATTTTCTCCTTTTCCTTATGCGTGCATTTGTTTCTCTCTTGTTGAATCATAAGTATGCAAGATAATTCATTGGTTGATCATTTAAACATAAATGAATGCTGGCGTGCTTTCTTTTGTCTAATCATTTTGATTTACTTTCTTCTAGCTTGATCTCCGAGTGAATCATACCCTCATAAAGGACCACATTTTGTGGGTAAGTTTTGTTGAGCTGATGTTGGATCCTTGGTTTAAATTGTGCTCTATTATGTATTTGGTCACAATAAAGAAGGCACATGACATTATTTCAGGACTTGAACAACTTTGAGAGTGATCCTGAAGAATTTGCAAGAACATTCTGTAAAGATTTGGAAATTGATGACCCAGAAGTTGGGGTAAGCATAAGCAAGCGAACTTTTGCTTTACTTTTGACACAACGGGAAGGACTTGCCGCCAAATATGTACATTCTAACATGGAAATGCAGAATGCCCTAAATAAAAGGAGTGACTTTTGTTTCTTAAAGCTATACTTCTATCATGATGTACATAGCAAATACGGTGGTTAATCTCCTGGAAGCTCTGTATGGACCAGTATGCTTGTTTTGGTAACTGTTAATGCCAGTTGACTCAAGACTTAGCTTCTTAAAATGTTTCTGAAAGGGTTTCTTTAAGCAACTATGGTACTTCAAAGGTTTTATGTCAAGATTTTGTTTACTTCTCTTGGCAGAAATTTTCTTTTTCTTGTCCATTTGGGATAATACCATCTTGTTATCCTATAACATAGACCAGTGAAACGGAGAAAAGGGAGGATAGAGAATCTATTGTTAAGTTTATTTGTCTCCGAGGTATCTATTCTTATGTAATACCTTGTTTTAACTGTATCGCACTATTGTGCCATTTCATCACGCCAAAATCTTCTACTTTTGGTTCAAATTGCGAATTTTCAAATGGAAGAAATTCAATGATATCTAGAGCTAGATAAATCTCAACAACACGATCCACTTATCTTTCAGCAGTCTATTTATTGCACTTGCTCATGATCGTAGTAAATATCATTTGGAATTGATCTTGATAATTGGAAGCACGGGGCTTACATGTCCCTTTGTGTTAAGCTTATCCCCTTTGGCTCTCTTTGCACGCTACTCTACTCTTTTTTCCTTTTTCTTTTTGAATAAAATAACCTTTGTCATCTGTTATGAGTACCAAATCAGTGATCAATGTTGCCACCTAAGAGTCCATAAGAGTCTGTAGGATCTTTAACTGTAAATTTTGTGCTTAGCAAAATGTTGATGATACTAGGGTTTATATCTGTAGCAAAATGTTGATGATACTAGGGTTTATATCTGTTTCAGCAAGCTTAGTATGACACTGAGAAGGGGGGAAAAGTGAGGAAATGAGGCTTCAATATATCAGATTGCCTCAATGGATGAGGCTTTATCGACATGACAAAGTGAAACTCTGTCTCTGCCTTTCTCTCTCACGGGCACACGTGCATACAAACAGCCACACAGACCAGACATCACATAAAGATTTGTGCTGTCATAGTTCTCCAGTTCTGTTTCTTTTCTTGTTGACTTCAAAAAGTGAATGTTTATATGCACATACATTTGTATTACATTCTCTATTCAGCCCTGCTTCAAGGCTTGGCTCATTAATTGTCTGGTGAACAGTTTCTAACTGGTGGTTCATTTGTATCACTTTTTGCCCAAATCAACTGCTAAATTTTCATTCTGATTGTGCTCAAATAAATATGTGGTGGTAAATTACTGAACCATTAATTTGACTTTGTCATCACAGCCTGCAATTGCCATTGCTATCCGAGAGCAACTCTACGAGGTTAGATGTTATGAAATTCTGTCAGCTGTAGTTTTTGAAATTTTGGAAACTGGTTATCCTAGTTGTAGGCACAATTTTATGTTGTAGATTGCAATTCAAAGTGTAGCATCTGCAAGGGAGAGCAGAATGTATAAGAAGGGACGCAAAGGGACTGAACATGTAACAAGGTCAGAAGCTCTTTATCTTGTCTGTGTTCAGTAATGCAAACAGTAAGAATTATCTGTTTATAGAAATAGAGTTCTAGATTCCTCACTTACAGAGCTCCTCTCTGACACAGTAAAACAGGTGGAATTGCAGTGGACTTAACAAAATTATTTGGCAATAAAGCCAGTGTCATTCGGTAAGATTGTTAGTCTTTCTTTGTACTTGCAAGGGAGGAAAAACTTGAAGAGTGCGCTATAGACTATTACATCGGATTATTCATTAAGAATTTTCTTAACAATGAATAAAATTATCAAGTTTATGATAGTCAGTTCACTAACTACTGGATACTGTGTTTTCTCATCAATCTATTGTTTAATCAGTTAAAAGCAGTAATTGGACTCATGGTTGAACATAATGATGAATTAGTTCTATGTTATCTAACATTGGCATCATTATTGTGTGCCCGAACTACATAAATTCTACTAAGTTATATAACTACTGTCGTGTTCAGGAAAAGAAAGGAGTGGGACGTGTATGAACCTATTGTCGATCTGCTATCAAATGAGGAAGTGGATGCCCTTGAGGCTAGAGAAGAGAGGAATGCTCGATGATAGTCTGGTGAGCTTAATAAGGCGATGTTGGTCCAAGAACATGCATCTTCAAGCAATGCAGCAACCATTCGATTTCAATATTGTCTGAAACAATATAACAAAAATAGAATCACTGTACTCAGATTGTATAATCAAGTTTGTACGAGTGCTATATATTGAAAACGTGTTAGGTATTTTAGCTCAAGATTCAAGTATGTTATATTATAGTGTATCACAATGTTCTTTCTATTCCATAAGCGTTTCTAGTTGAAGTTCTCTTTTGGGTAAACCTCGACCAAGAATGCAAGTGAACATTTGGAACAATGTAAAAGAAAGCATTGTCGTAAAGAAGGTTATTGGCTCTCTAGATCGGGTCGCACTTGTTCTGCTAATCAGAAAATTTGTTCTGGCAAAATAAATTAGCTTGTGTAATCTTCCTTTATAACTATTTTTTTTTTCTTATTTCTTTTTTTTGTGTGCACAAATAAATTTAGGTAGCGCTGGAGTAGGTTGATGGTTGGTCTGCTACACTGTATCATACTTTACCTTGTTCATGCTACTCTTTGACTAAAAATTTAAGATATTTTGTTAGGAGTTAGAAGTTTGAACAAAGCCTCAAGCCACTGATAAAGGTAAGACACTAGATTATTACTTTTGGAAGAGTTGCCTTGTTAATTAGGGATAATTATTCCGTTGTAACATGGAAACTGCCAAAGACTTAAGAGTCTATTTGGCCTAGTTTTTGAAAATTTAAAAGTGTTTGTTGTGAGTTTAAAAATTGAAGTTGACCTGTTTGGTTTATTTTTAAAACAATTTTTATATAAAATTTGAAATTAAAAAAATTTAAAAAATCAAAAATTTTAAATTGAAACTTTTCAAAAAAAATTTTAAAATTATTTTTATAAAAATTATTGTTCTTCATTTTTATTTTTTTCAAAAATAAGATTCATACGTTTGAAAGTTTAATATTAATATTAAACTCAACTCCTAATAACTAAAAATATAAATTAGTACATTCGAAAGAAATAAATTTTTTCTTAAAAAGCTAAAAGGAGAGAGACGTGGCGAGATGCGTGGTGGGAGGGTGGGGCCTCAAGTTTTTGTCGGTTGTAGAAAATAGAGTTGTTGGTGTCCACAGAGTTATTATCACACCGGCCCAGCAAAAAAGGAAAAAGAAGTTATTATCAGACACGCACCACACCACAACAGTGACACCCAATGACACCCACCCCACAACACTGACACCCACGCCACCACAAAACACCAGCAGGCAGGTCAAACGGCAAAGAATTATTATGGGAAAGAAGGCGGTTCTGATAGGGTGCAATTATCCGGGCACCAAGGCTGCGCTCAGGGGATGCATCAACGACGTCCGCCGCATGTACCGCTGCCTTGTCGATCGCTACGGCTTCTCAGAGGATGATATCACCGTCCTCGTCGACACCGACGACTCCTACCCCCAGCCCACTGGCCGTAACATCCGCCGTGCTCTCTCTGATCTCATCCGATCCGCCCAGCCCGGCGACTTCCTCTTCGTTCATTACAGCGGCCACGGCACCCGCCTCCCTGCCGAGACCGGCGAGGAAGACGACACGGGCTATGACGAGTGCATCGTTCCTACCGACATGAATCTCATCACTGGTTGGGTTCGCTTTGCCTCCTCCATCCCTTTTCCCCATTCATTTCCTTCCCTAACTGTATATGTAATGTAATGTGTTTCTGAAATCAATTGCAACCACAAAGTTCTAAACGTATAGATTGATGATGGAAGGTGGTACCCAGATTTTCTGATTAATGCTGAATTATGGCGAGAAGACATGTAGAAGCATTTTAGGATGCACTTTTAATTATCTTATGATAATGAATTCTAGATCATGGCGGCAAACACTAGCTTATGGTGTTCATTTTGCAAAATCAGAGACTGATAACTGGAGTCAAGCCAACAGGTGGTGTGCATGTGAGTTGTGAGTTTGGTGCCAACATAATGTTGCTTACTACTACTACTACTACTACTATCATTTCAAGATCTGTTTTAATAGACGGGGTAGTTTGTTTCATCGCATCGTCTCATCATCATTTTCTTTCTTACTTAATGTTAGACGAACCAGTACACTTCAATTTTTTGAATTTCTATTCTTCTTTTATTTTCTAATCACTTAATTTCCTCAAAATAGATATCCTTAGCTGATTATGCATTATGCTGATGGCTTGATAACGGTATCTTCCATGTAAACTACTACTGCTTTTGTAACTGGAGTAGAGTTATCTATCTATATTTTTAATGTCTTTCAAATCTCAGATGATGATTTCAGAGAACTGGTGGATCAAGTGCCAGAAGGTTGCCGCATCACCATTGTGTCAGACTCGTGCCATAGCGGAGGTCTCATCGACGAGGCTAAGGAGCAGATCGGTGAAAGCACCAGGGATAATGACGACTCCCAGTCTCACCACTTCGGTTTTAAGAATTTCTTCCATCAGACCCTCGAAAATGCTCTTGATTCCCGTGGCATTCACCTTCCTTCAGGGTTGCGCTCTCACCATCCCCATCAAGAAGAAGAAGAAGGAGGAGAAGAAGTACTGCAGGATCGGGAAGGAGGGGGTGATTTCGGGTATGTAAAAAGCAGGTCATTGCCTCTTTCAACCCTCATTGACATACTCAAGCAGAAGACAGGTAAAGATGACATTGACGTTGGGAAGGTGAGGCCTGCTCTTTTTGATGTTTTTGGAGAGGATTCTAGTCCTAAGGTCAAGAAGTTCATGAAAGTCATCATGGACAGACTACAGCAGCATGGCAATGCCGAAGGAGAAGGTGAGTCAGGCGGCGGTTTTCTTGGTATGGTAGGAAATTTGGCTCAGCAGTTTCTGAAGCAGAAGCTTGAAGAAAATAATGAGGCTTATGCAAAACCTGCCCTGGAGACACATGTCGACAACAAGCAGGAGGTGTATGCTGGAACAACTAAAAGAGCACTCCCAGACGGCGGCATCCTCATTAGTGGCTGTCAAACGGACCAGACCTCTGCGGATGCCAGCCCTGCAGGCAACGCCAGTGAAGCTTATGGAGCTCTGAGCAATGCAATCCAGACGATCATTGCTGAATCGGATGGAGCCGTGACTAATCAGGACCTTGTGGCGAAGGCCAGGGAGCTTCTCAAGAGACAGGGCTTCACTCAGCGTCCAGGACTCTACTGCAGTGACTATCATGTTGATGCCACTTTCGTGTGCTAGCCGAGCGAGCTGTATCATTACTACTGTGTGATGGTGGGTGTGATTCTTCATTCTAGAGTAAGTACGTAAGAATTCTCTTATTTTCTGGTTATGCGTGCAATGAGTGTCTTGTATGGATTGCTCAGTCTTGTTCAGTGTTTGAGGTAATTAATGGGAAAATAAACATGAAATGAGAAGGATATGATATGGGAGGATCTTAATCCCAACACAAATGATTATGTTAAATCCGTTTACTTATGAGGGGTTTAATGCATGAGAGATTACTACTGTAAACACAAGAAGCAGCAACACCACCACCAATTCCACATGAAACTGCTGCAAGCACAACCACGGTAGACGGCTCAAATCCGTTACCATTGCCCGCACACCGGAAAACGCTACAAAGGAAGCAACTGTATGTGGGTCTCTATTATCTGATATACTCGTCCCCCACGAGGAAATTATGCAGCTAACCGTTTCGATAATAAAACACTTATTTGATGAAATATTGCTTCATATGAGACCTAAAATTTTCCTTTAAAGATTTGGATTTTGAGGCCAACTCAATTCAATATTTGTGTTAACCACTTTGAAAGTTATCATGTGGAATTTTAAAGATGAAAATGTTTTCTATTTTTGTACTATATTTCTTCTGAAAAAGAAAGATAATCATTGGCTGAATTTTTTCTAAAATTTGACGCCCTTTTTTTTTTTTAAAAAAAAATTTGATGCATTGTTCAGTTATATCCTCGTGCTATTCGTCCGCAATTCTCATCGCTTTTCTAATTCATTTTTGTTTTAGGGTTTATTTGGATTGGCTTTTTTTAAAAATGTTTTTTTACTGCCTTTTGAAATTTTTTTTTTTTTTAAAGTTGAAAATTTTATTTGAGTTTTATTTTTTTAAATTTTCAACTTTTTTGAAAACTAAATTAAGTAGTTATTGCAAAAGTAATATAACTTTTCAAAAAAAAAAGTATTTTTTTTCTTTAAAAAGAAAAAAGCCAATCTAATTGGGCCCTTATTGCTGATTCATCATCCTTTCATTTCTAAGCTCTTCTGCCTATACTTGTCACCAAGCTCTTGTTGTCCATTGAAGCCCTTACTGAGTTCGTAAACCTTCATCCGATAATCCTGGTCTTTATATTTTTAACACTCTTCCTCAGAAAAAGAAGTATCAAGAGTGCTTGGCACCCTATTGCAAACAGGGCGTAGTGGCAGGGATATTATGAGAGGATAACTAGTCCTGTACAACTAGAATCTATTTTATAATTGAGTCTTTGTTGCTCAACATTACATACCGAACAAATAATACAACGATGAATAAAGTTCGTTCCTTTGAGGGCTTTATACTAATTTCCATGTCAATCACCAACTATTATTCTCAGTCCTATTCAAATTGATCAATATTAAAATTGTTAGAATTAAGTAATCAAATTCATATAGCAATGCAAATAAAATAAATAACGAAGTCAATGCAGAAACTTTAAGACTACAATCTCATCTAGCGCCTAGTCAATTGATTATTCTTATCCCATCCATTCTAATTAAGCTCGATTACTGACATGAGAAATTGATGTTTCTTTAACCCTCCATCGAGCAATTAAAGAACTAATTTAATCTAAACCAAGAGCTATTTGTCTGAGCCAAAGGAATAGATTAAACCGACTAAGATTAACCCCAAACTGGTTATTTAAGGTAATTAGGTGTGTTTCTATCCTAATTATGAATCAAATTAACCCCTCCACTTAGATTAATCTAAACATAGGCTATTTGTTCTAGACCTAAAAACCTAATTTTCTTTGTCAATCCATTAAATTTTGTCAAATTAATAGTTGATCAGGCTATTAAAAGTTCAGCACAAGAACGAATAAATAGTCCAATACTCAGCCAAAGATGGAAAGGAATGGTAACAAAATCTCAATTAACTAACAAGAAAATCCATTGCATTCATAAGAAAAAGAATTTAGTTCAACAAAGCCAACAAAACCATCACCAAAGTACTACAAAATTGAACCATAGCAGAGAGAGTTATAGAGAGAAAGAATGAAAAACTCTATTGTGTAAGCATCTAATTTGCCAAGATCTTGATTTTTCTTCCTCTAAGTACGTCTAATCTTGATCTCCAACCCCTCCACTTAGATTAATCTAAACATAGGCTATTTGTTCTAGACCTAAAAACCTAATTTTCTTTGTCAATCCATTAAATTTTGTCAAATTAATAGTTGATCAGGCTATTAAAAGTTCAGCACAAGAACGAATAAATAGTCCAATACTCAGCCAAAGATGGAAAGGAATGGTAACAAAATCTCAATTAACTAACAAGAAAATCCATTGCATTCATAAGAAAAAGAATTTAGTTCAACAAAGCCAACAAAACCATCACCAAAGTACTACAAAATTGAACCATAGCAGAGAGAGTTATAGAGAGAAAGAATGAAAAACTCTATTGTGTAAGCATCTAATTTGCCAAGATCTTGATTTTTCTTCCTCTAAGCACGTCAATCTTGATCTCCAACCCTCCACTTAGATTAATCTAAACATAGGCTATTTGTTCTAGACCTAAAAACCTAATTTTCTTTGTCAATCCATTAAATTTTGTCAAATTAATAGTTGATCAAAGCTATTAAAAGTTCAGACAAGAACGAATAAATAGTCCAATACTCAGCCAAAGATGGAAAGGAATGGTAGCAAAATCTCAATTAACTAACAAGAAAATCCATTGCATTCCTAAGAAAAAGAATTTAGTTCAACAAAGCCAACAAAACCATCACCAAAGTACTACAAAATTGAACCATAGCAGAGAGAGTTATAGAGAGAAAGAATGAAAAACTCTATTGTGTAAGCATCTAATTTGCCAAGATCTTGATTTTTCTTCCTCTAAGCACGTCAATCTTGATCTCCAACCTCCACTTAGATTAATCTAAACATAGGCTATTTGTTCTAGACCTAAAAACCTAATTTTCTTTGTCAATCCATTAAATTTTGTCAAATTAATAGTTGATCAAAGCTATTAAAAGTTCAGCACAAGAACGAATAAATAGTCCAATACTCAGCCAAAGATGGAAAGGAATGGTAGCAAAATCTCAATTAACTAACAAGAAAATCCATTGCATTCCTAAGAAAAAGAATTTAGTTCAACAAAGCCAACAAAACCATCACCAAAGTACTACAAAATTGAACCATAGCAGAGAGTTATAGAGAGAAAGAATGAAAAACTCTATTGTGTAAGCATCTAATTTGCCAAGATCTTGATTTTTCTTCCTCTAAGCACGTCCAATCTTGATCTCCAACCCTCCACTTAGATTAATCTAAACATAGGCTATTTGTTCTAGACCTAAAAACCTAATCTTCTTTGTCAATCCATTAAATTTTGTCAAATTAATAGTTGATCAAGCTATTAAAAGTTCAGCACAAGAACGAATAAATAGTCCAATACTCAGCCAAAGATGGAAAGGAATGGTAGCAAAATCTCAATTAACTAACAAGAAAATCCATTGCATTCCTAAGAAAAAGAATTTAGTTCAACAAAGCCAACAAAACCATCACCAAAGTACTACAAAATTGAACCATAGCAGAGAGTTATAGAGATAAAGAATGAAAAACTCTATTGTGTAAGCATATAATTTGCCAAGATCTTGATTTTTCTTCCTCTAAGCACGTCCAATCTTGATCTCCAACCCCTCCACTTAGATTAATCTAAACATAGGCTATTTGTTCTAGACCTAAAAACCTAATATTCTTTGTCAATCCATTAAATTTTGACAAATTAATAGTTGATCAAAGCTATTAAAAGTTCAGCACAAGAACGAATAAATAGTCCAATACTCAGCCAAAGATGGAAAGGAATGGTAGCAAAATCTCAATTAACTAACAAGAAAATCCATTGCATTCCTAAGAAAAAGAATTTAGTTCAACAAAGCCAACAAAACCATCACCAAAGTACTACAAAATTGAACCATAGCAGAGAGTTATAGAGAGAAAGAATGAAAAACTCTATTGTGTAAGCATCTAATTTGCCAAGATCTTGATTTTTATTCCTCTAAGCACGTCCAATCTTGATCTCCAACCCCTCCACTTAGATTAATCTAAACATAGGCTATTTGTTCTAGACCTAAAAACCTAATCTTCTTTGTCAATCCATTAAATTTTGTCAAATTAATAGTTGATCAAAGTCTATTAAAAGTTCAGCACAAGAACGAATAAATAGTCCAATACTCAGCCAAAGATGGAAAGGAATGGTAGCAAAATCTCAATTAACTAACAAGAAAATCCATTGCATTCCTAAGAAAAAGAATTTAGTTCAACAAAGCCAACAAAACCATCACCAAAGTACTACAAAATTGAACCATAGCAGAGAGTTATAGAGAGAAAGAATGAAAAACTCTATTGTGTAAGCATCTAATTTGCCAAGATCTTGATTTTTCTTCCTCTAAGCACGCCCAATCTTGATCTCCAACCCTCCACTTAGAGTAATCTAAACATAGGCTATTTGTTCTAGACCTAAAAACCTAATTTTCTTTGTCAATCCATTAAATTTTGTCAAATTAATAGTTGATCAGGCTATTAAAAGTTCAGCACAAGTACGAATAAATAGTCCAACACTCAGCCAAAGATGGAAAGGAATGGTAGCAAAATCTCAATTAACTAACAAGAAAATCCATTGCATTCCTAAGAAAAAGAATTTAGTTCAACAAAGCCAACAAAACCATCACCAAAGTACTACAAAATTGAACCATAGCCAAGAGAGTTATAGAGAGAAAGAATGAAAAACTCTATTGTGTAAGCATCTAATTTGCCAAGATCTTGATTTTTCTTCCTCTAAGCACGCCCAATCTTGATCTCCAACCTCCACTTAGATTAATCTAAACATAGGCTATTTGTTCTAGACCTAAAAACCTAATTTTCTTTGTCAATCCATTAAATTTTGTCAAATTAATAGTTGATCAAAGCTATTAAAAGTTCAGCACAAGAACGAATAAATAGTCCAATACTCAGCCAAAGATGGAAAGGAATGGTAACAAAATCTCAATTAACTAACAAGAAAATCCATTGCATTCCTAAGAAAAAGAATTTAGTTCAACAAAGCCAACAAAACCATCACCAAAGTACTACAAAATTGAACCATAGCAGAGAGTTATAGAGAGAAAGAATGAAAAACTCTATTGTGTAAGCATCTAATTTGCCAAGATCTTGATTTTTCTTCCTCTAAGCACGTCAATCTTGATCTCCAACCTCCACTTAGATTAATCTAAACATAGGCTATTTGTTCTAGACCTAAAAACCTAATTTTCTTTGTCAATCCATTAAATTTTGTCAAATTAATAGTTGATCAAAGCTATTAAAAGTTCAGCACAAGAACGAATAAATAGTCCAATACTCAGCCAAAGATGGAAAGGAATGGTAGCAAAATCTCAATTAACTAACAAGAAAATCCATTGCATTCCTAAGAAAAAGAATTTAGTTCAACAAAGCCAACAAAACCATCACCAAAGTACTACAAAATTGAACCATAGCAGAGAGAGTTATAGAGAGAAAGAATGAAAAACTCTATTGTGTAAGCATCTAATTTGCCAAGATCTTGATTTTTCTTCCTCTAAGCACGTCAATCTTGATCTCCAACCCTCCACTTAGATTAATCTAAACATAGGCTATTTGTTCTAGACCTAAAAACCTAATCTTCTTTGTCAATCCATTAAATTTTGTCAAATTAATAGTTGATCAGGCTATTAAAAGTTCAGCACAAGAACGAATAAATAGTCCAATACTCAGCCAAAGATGGAAAGGAATGGTAGCAAAATCTCAATTAACTAACAAGAAAATCCATTGCATTCCTAAGAAAAAGAATTTAGTTCAACAAAGCCAACAAAACCATCACCAAAGTACTACAAAATTGAACCATAGCAGAGAGAGTTATAGAGAGAAAGAATGAAAAACTCTATTGTGTAAGCATATAATTTGCCAAGATCTTGATTTTTCTTCCTCTAAGCACGTCCAATCTTGATCTCCAACCCTCCACTTAGATTAATCTAAACATAGGCTATTTGTTCTAGACCTAAAAACCTAATTTTCTTTGTCAATCCATTAAATTTTGACAAATTAATAGTTGATCAAAGCTATTAAAAGTTCAGCACAAGAACGAATAAATAGTCCAATACTCAGCCAAAGATGGAAAGGAATGGTAGCAAAATCTCAATTAACTAACAAGAAAATCCATTGCATTCCTAAGAAAAAGAATTTAGTTCAACAAAGCCAACAAAACCATCACCAAAGTACTACAAAATTGAACCATAGCAGAGAGAGTTATAGAGAGAAAGAATGAAAAACTCTATTGTGTAAGCATCTAATTTGCCAAGATCTTGATTTTTATTCCTCTAAGCACGTCCAATCTTGATCTCCAACCACTCCACTTAGATTAATCTAAACATAGGCTATTTGTTCTAGACCTAAAAACCTAATCTTCTTTGTCAATCCATTAAATTTTGTCAAATTAATAGTTGATCAGTCTATAAAAAGTTCAGAACAAAAACGAATAAATAGTAAAATACTCAGCCAAAGATGGAAAGGAATGGTAGCAAAATCTCAATTAACTAACAAGAAAATCCATTGCATTCCTAAGAAAAGAATTTAGTTCAACAAAGCCAACAAAACCATCACCAAAGTACTACAAAATTGAACCATAGCAGAGAGTTATAGATAGAAAGAATGAAAAACTCTATTGTGTAAGCATCTAATTTGCCAAGATCTTGATTTTTCTTCCTCTAAGCACGCCCAATCTTGATCTCCAACCCTCCACTTAGAGTAATCTAAACATAGGCTATTTGTTCTAGACCTAAAAACCTAATTTTCTTTGTCAATCCATTAAATTTTGTCAAATTAATAGTTGATCAAAGCTATTAAAAGTTCAGCACAAGTACGAATAAATAGTCCAACACTCACCAAAGATGGAAAGGAATGGTAGCAAAATCTCAATTAACTAACAAGAAAATCCATTGCATTCCTAAGAAAAAGAATTTAGTTCAACAAAGCCAACAAAACCATCACCAAAGTACTACAAAATTGAACCATAGCAGAGAGTTATAGAGAGAAAGAATGAAAAACTCTATTGTGTAAGCATCTAATTTGCCAAGATCTTGATTTTTCTTCCTCTAAGCACGTCAATCTTGATCTCCAATCCCTCCACTTAGATTAATCTAAACATAGGCTATTTGTTCTAGACCTAAAAACCTAATTTTCTTTGTCAATCCATTAAATTTTGTCAAATTAATAGTTGATCAAAGCTATTAAAAGTTCAGCACAAGAACGAATAAATAGTCCAATACTCAGCCAAAGATGGAAAGGAATGGTAACAAAATCTCAATTAACTAACAAGAAAATCCATTGCATTCCTAAGAAAAAGAATTTAGTTCAACAAAGCCAACAAAACCATCACCAAAGTACTACAAAATTGAACCATAGCAGAGAGAGTTATAGAGAGAAAGAATGAAAAACTCTATTGTGTAAGCATCTAATTTGCCAAGATCTTGATTTTTCTTCCTCTAAGCACGTCAATCTTGATCTCCAACCCTCCACTTAGATTAATCTAAACATAGGCTATTTGTTCTAGACCTAAAAACCTAATTTTCTTTGTCAATCCATTAAATTTTGTCAAATTAATAGTTGATCAGGCTATTAAAAGTTCAGCACAAGAACGAATAAATAGTCCAATACTCAGCCAAAGATGGAAAGGAATGGTAGCAAAATCTCAATTAACTAACAAGAAAATCCATTGCATTCCTAAGAAAAAGAATTTAGTTCAACAAAGCCAACAAAACCATCACCAAAGTACTACAAAATTGAACCATAGCAGAGAGTTATAGAGAGAAAGAATGAAAAACTCTATTGTGTAAGCATCTAATTTGCCAAGATCTTGATTTTTCTTCCTCTAAGCACGTCAATGTTGATCTACTACCTCTACACTTAGATTAATCTAAACATAGGCTATTTGTTCTAGACCTAAAAACCTAATTTTCTTTGTCAATCCATTAAATTTTGTCAAATTAATAGTTGATCAGGCTATTAAAAGTTCAGCACAAGAACGAATAAATAGTCCAATACTCAGCCAAAGATGGAAAGGAATGGTAACAAAATCTCAATTAACTAACAAGAAAATCCATTGCATTCATAAGAAAAAGAATTTAGTTCAACAAAGCCAACAAAACCATCACCAAAGTACTACAAAATTGAACCATAGCAGAGAGAGTTATAGAGAGAAAGAATGAAAAACTCTATTGTGTAAGCATCTAATTTGCCAAGATCTTGATTTTTCTTCCTCTAAGCACGTCCAATCTTGATCTCCAACCCCTCCACTTAGATTAATCTAAACATAGGCTATTTGTTCTAGACCTAAAAACCTAATTTTCTTTGTCAATCCATTAAATTTTGTCAAATTAATAGTTGATCAAAGCTATTAAAAGTTCAGCACAAGAACGAATAAATAGTCCAATACTCAGCCAAAGATGGAAAGGAATGGTAGCAAAATCTCAATTAACTAACAAGAAAATCCATTGCATTCCTAAGAAAAAGAATTTAGTTCAACAAAGCCAACAAAACCATCACCAAAGTACTACAAAATTGAACCATAGCAGAGAGAGTTATAGAGAGAAAGAATGAAAAACTCTATTGTGTAAGCATCTAATTTGCCAAGATCTTGATTTTTCTTCCTCTAAGCACGTCAATCTTGATCTCCAACCCTCCACTTAGATTAATCTAAACATAGGCTATTTGTTCTAGACCTAAAAACCTAATTTTCTTTGTCAATCCATTAAATTTTGTCAAATTAATAGTTGATCGGCTATTAAAAGTTCAGCACAAGAACGAATAAATAGTCCAATACTCAGCCAAAGATGGAAAGGAATGGTAGCAAAATCTCAATTAACTAACAAGAAAATCCATTGCATTCCTAAGAAAAAGAATTTAGTTCAACAAAGCCAACAAAACCATCACCAAAGTACTACAAAATTGAACCATAGCAGAGAGTTATAGAGAGAAAGAATGAAAAACTCTATTGTGTAAGCATCTAATTTGCCAAGATCTTGATTTTTCTTCCTCTAAGCACGTCAATCTTGATCTCCAACCCTCCACTTAGATTAATCTAAACATAGGCTATTTGTTCTAGACCTAAAAACCTAATTTTCTTTGTCAATCCATTAAATTTTGTCAAATTAATAGTTGATCATGCTATTAAAAGTTCAGCACAAGAACGAATAAATAGTCCAATACTCAGCCAAAGATGGAAAGGAATGGTAGCAAAATCTCAATTAACTAACAAGAAAATCCATTGCATTCCTAAGAAAAAGAATTTAGTTCAACAAAGCCAACAAAACCATCACCAAAGTACTACAAAATTGAACCATAGCAGAGAGTTATAGAGAGAAAGAATGAAAAACTCTATTGTGTAAGCATCTAATTTGCCAAGATCTTGATTTTTCTTCCTCTAAGCACGTCCAATCTTGATCTCCAACCCCTCCACTTAGATTAATCTAAACATAGGCTATTTGTTCTAGACCTAAAAACCTAATTTTCTTTGTCAATCCATTAAATTTTGTCAAATTAATAGTTGATCAAAGCTATTAAAAGTTCAGCACAAGAACGAATAAATAGTCCAATACTCAGCCAAAGATGGAAAGGAATGGTAGCAAAATCTCAATTAACTAACAAGAAAATCCATTGCATTCCTAAGAAAAAGAATTTAGTTCAACAAAGCCAACAAAACCATCACCAAAGTACTACAAAATTGAACCATAGCAGAGAGAGTTATAGAGAGAAAGAATGAAAAACTCTATTGTGTAAGCATCTAATTTGCCAAGATCTTGATTTTTCTTCCTCTAAGCACGCCCAATCTTGATCTCCAACCCTCCACTTAGATTAATCTAAACATAGGCTATTTGTTCTAGACCTAAAAACCTAATTTTCTTTGTCAATCCATTAAATTTTGTCAAATT